>BSEG01000011.1:15890000-16525000 GCA_036245055.1 Diospyros kaki | reverse complement strand
GTTGAGACTGTGTGATTTGGATCTTTAGTCCATAATTTCTTAAAGGTATTCCCAATCCTTAGACTTATCAAAAAGACACTATGATTTGTCAATTAGTGGACTAGCACCTGGCCTACTACCATTGTTTAGCATGAAGATCCTAATGTGATGGGGTAGTGAGTCACACGCCACATTGCATAGGATGTATATAATAGACATGTGGGTGGGTGTTGGGGAACATCCACTAACTGTGACACCTGTGACATATCACATGGCTTGGGGATAATGATCTGTCTCTGGCTCTTGATAGTGTATCTTGTCCTTTGACCAGAGGCGACATAGTATCTTGTGCACTGGTGTCATGGATTTGTCGTTGAGCAGATCCATCCAATGTAAGAGGTAGAAATGCTCTCTGTACGGTCTCTATACAGTGGTGTATGGAGACAAATGTTCGCTGATGGGATTCATTGACCTCCACTTGATGTAGGGGCGAACATCCTATGTGATTCATGTTGGTGATGGTGATTCAAAATCCCCTAGCTAGCGTGAGCATGGGATTGGTAAGAGTTCCAATGTAAGATGCGATCTGACATGCTACCTATATCACGCACCGTATTGGATCTATCATAGTTACCAAGTCCTGTGAGTTTAATTAATGCATGACAGACACTCGGTCGGGATGTTAGTCAGTGGAAGGATTATAGTGCACAGTAATCCTGAATCTTGACTAGAGGATACTTAGGATCTTTTAGGGTGCTTTGGGGATTTGGAGAGATCCTCTTAGTAGGTCGATAAGGATTGACCGACATTAAGGAGTTCACGTGTCTTGATTACTACATGGTTGTGAACATAGAAAATCACACACATAATGAGTAATGTCCGGATTAGTGATCCAGTACTCTTAGTGTGTTCCTCGTCGCTATCAAACAGTGATGTTGGTTGCTTAAATGTGTTGGACATATCGATCTATGGATGTGGGAAGTCACTATTGTATAGCGTGGGCCTTGGTTGCATTATTGAATAGTGCAAGGGCTATTATATAATATAGCGGGGCCTGAATGCAAATGGGGATGCTTCGGTCGATCGGACCCTTCAAGTCGGTCGACTGGAATTGAACCGTGAAGGTTCTGAATGAATGCATTTTCGGTCGACCGGAACTTTTAAGTTCAGTCGATCGAACCTGAACAGTGAGGTTCTAGACGACTTCAGTCGACCGAACCGCACAATTCAGTCGACTGGAATTCCGCTGTGTCCTGTCTTGTCCGAGCATTAATTACTTTAACGAATGGCATGATAAGAAATGGGGAATGGATGAAGAGGAGGCGTGCAAAGGATGTTGATTTAAGAGATTGAGAGAATAGAAGGTTTGAGGAGGCAAGTGAAGCTCCCTTCTTCTTCTTGTTCTTCTTTGGTTCTTCTTCTTCCCATTACTGCTTCTCCTTCTTCTCCCTTCCAAAGTTGTAGCCATTCTTGTTCTTGCTCCAAGCTTGGTTGGTACAACTACCCTTCTTCTCCCATTTAGATTGGGTGTGGGACAACTAAGGAGCAACCGAAGAGGGAACCATGATACAGCTTTGGGTCACCTCCTTCAAGAGGGTCCTAGTACGGCTCCGTTGGAGGGTTCCGAGAACGTCTCAGGCGTGAACTGGCTAGGTCCTCAACATATTTGGAGGCAGGTTAGTCACCTAAGATTGTAGCTGGTGTGAAGGAGCTAATCTAGTTAGACAAACAACAAGGAGGCAGGGTGGTCATTCAACCTTGCTGCTTGTTTGTGGGAATTCATACGGGCGACAAGGAGGAGGAGCATCTCTTCGGACAATCGACATTTGAACCAGCTTCGACCTTCTTGAAAGGTATACCAATAAAATCCCCTATGGCATGGTTTTATTTTTGTTACATATAGATGAGTTATATCGAGTTTTGCAAGGATTGTTTTCGCTTCTGCTTTCCGCTGCTCTGATGTTGTTTTTGGTTTTGAAAAATGTTTTAAAACTCATAGATTGTTGCAATAATCCACTTGTGGTTGGCTTTTGGGCCCATGCCCAATTTTTCCTCGTTTCCATTCAATTGCTCCCATTCTCTGAGTTGCCAATGAAGTTAAAAAAGCCAACCCTAGGGTAGCTTATCTCTGTAAGTTCTTCTTTCTCATTATTCACGATCTTTTCTTCTTTTGCTGAATGTTTACGTCCTTTTAATTTCCACATTTTTCTAGTCTTGGACAAGCATTCATTAGCATTTGCAAGTGATTTTCTTGCTTGTCTAATCAAAAGTTTAGTTAATTTTCACTTTCGAGAGGATTATATTTCTCTAAGAAAGTGATCGAAAATGTAATTGAACTTTGGTTGTGTAGCTGAGTGTATGCACTTTTCATTGTTTGGCTGTTGATGCATGGCAATTTAGATGGTGGATTAAATTGGAGGCCTAATTTTCAGTACTAATTGCTATTTCTGAGAATGAATTCTAATGTCTTTTGCTTTTGAACCATTTAAGTTTGTTCTTGTTGATTGATAATTACTTTCAAATTTAAACTCCTTACGTAAATTTCATATTTCCAGTATCCAAAACGCTATTAGGTGGGTAAAATTTTCTTATTTGTTTTCTTAGCATGCTCTCTCGGCTATTATCCTACTTTTAGTCTTGGTAGGCTACACGTGTACAAGTTTTTTATATTCATGTAGGTGCTTAAGTTTTAAACTAAGGATCTAGGTTTTGATGTCATGTTGAGTTGAGAGAGGAGCTGCTTATAATTTATTTCTGAATAGAAATGCAAAGGATTAATTGAATCTTTAGTAGTATGCTAGATCATTTACAATGTTTAGAAACTTAGTCCTACCATTGCTTAATCTGGTTTATTGCCCTATAGAAACATGATTGATCTATTGGGAACTTGCAATTTAGCTAAGATGGAAAACTCTTTGGGCATTGAAAATAGTTGCTATCAGCATCCAATCCATTGTACCTCTTGAGGGCCTCTATATTAATGGTTAAAATTGGTCTGATTTAAGCCATGAATCTGCATAAGGGCTTGTCCTTTGCTTTTGGAATTTGGAAGAGTTTTTTCGTTGAAATTCTATATTAGAATGGCTAAAAGTTTTGACTCTTAGGATTTAAAGGACTGATATATATCAGATAATGTCTTCTGTTTTAGGATGTCAGCTTATTTTTTTGCTCAGTTGGATGAACGGGCATTGAATGAAGAAACTTTTCAAAAACTATAGAAAAAGGTACAAGTATTTGGATTGGAAAAGTAATCTTTGGTGAGGCTTTTTCTCATAATGGATGGTTATTATAATGATACTTTCTCCACCATCCATTTAAGCTCATTGTGAGCTGATGTAATCACCATTGCATCCATATAAAACCCCTAAATGATGTTGAAAATATATAGCATTTCGTATAGAAAGCTCTTCAGACACCTGATATGAAATTGCAGCAGCCTAAGTTACCTTTATCTTTTTTTTAACAAACTGCAGGTCACCTACCATACAACAGGAAGTACAACAACAGAAATTACTATACATGGGTCTATTGGTGTCTGATGGCTAACAATGCCATGCAGGATCTGCATCACAAGGACGAAGAGATAAGGGGATAGAGGGTCCCCTTGCCTAAGGCCCCGACCACCTGGGAAGAGACCTTTTAACTGCCCATTGATTTTAATGGAATAACAAGGAGTAGTGACACACTCGCGGATCCAGCTACAAAACTGCGGAGGGAAATTCATAAGATGAAGGACAGTCAAGAGAAAGTCCCACTCCACAGTGTCATAAGCTTTAGCTACGTCTACTTTCATCACACATCGTGGAGGCCCCTTGTGAAGGTGATATTGGAACATGAGCTCCTGGGCGAGCAAGACGTTATCCCCAATTGAACGCCGAGGCACGAATGTTGCCTGAGCCTCATGTATAGTAATTTCTTATATATGACACATCTGGAGGGAAAGAAATAGTAGAGCTCTCGTGAATGCTTGGAGACAGGTTTTAATTTTTTGATCTCTAGGGATTCGTGGTAACTTTGTTGATGAGAGGGTGGCTGCCATTCTCCACTGTGAGTTTCCAGCGATACAATCGAACTTTCAAGGAGCTTCAACGGATCAGATCGGCCAACATTTTTGATCCGATTCCGAAGGAACCAAGGGCCGATTGTAATCAAGCGAGCCAGCAACTATCGGTCAATCTTGGAAGGCGAAGCAAGAGGAGGACGTTCGGCTGCGAATTTTGATAAGTCTTGCTCAAGGTGGAAGGGCGAAGCAGATTCAATGAAATGAGAAGGCCAATTCCGTAATCCGATTCGACTTGAGTTTGAAGGTAATTTGAGGAAGCCGCAACAGATCCAATAGCTTCTCGGATCCAATGGATTCTCGAGGCTACTGAATTGTGTATTAGGTGAAGTTGGCGGTGATTGGGTGAGAAGGAAGACGCGATTCAGGAAGTGGAGTAGAGATGAATTCAGATTCGATGGTCCTCGGCAGATCAGTGAGGATCGAAATTACAAGCAACGCAAGGCGAGCGACTCTCGGAACCGGTTTAGGTCACTGCATGTGACCGAGGTGGGAAGGAAGGCGCGATCAGAAACGATTCAGAAGTAATTCCGCAAGCGGCGATTCTCAATTGCCCGATTTCAATTGTGATTCTCAACTCATATTTGGAAGTTGAGCAAGAGGTCTTGGCGAGCATGGAACTGAGATTCCAGGAGTAAGGATCTCGACTACAGATCAGTTGCCAGGAGCGAATTGAAGTCGAGCCGATCAGTATGTGGCTATCAAAAATTTTGAAGGCTGGGGGATTTAGATTCGAGGAAGACCAACCAGATCTTGGTGAATTCCAAGTCGCTGGATTAGGCGTTTATTGGAGGCAGTGTCCGGGTGACTCTCGACTGATAATGGAGGCTCAGAAGGGGATGGAGAATACAAGAAATGATTACAGCAAGTAACTTGAGAGGTGCTATTCAAGTCGATTCCTCAAAGGACTACAATGGAGCAGCTCTGTGACTTACGACCTCTCTTGTCCCAATCGTAAGAGGTTCCTAATTGAAGGCGAGGGCTAGGTCTATCACCAAACAATTCATTTCGATCAGAAATTAGAGGCAGGTGGCTGGCTGGTGTGATGAGTTTTGGCAGCAAGCAAGGCCAAGCTATTCAGGCGATCCAAGGAGAGGACTCAGATGTGAGGCGTTGAGATTCAGATCTAGGTGTGCTGGGTGGCTGCCACTTCGGTGAGGTCAATCTGATTGGGCAACCTGGTAATCGGCCATGGTAGAGGGGATGGGAATGAAATGATTGGAAACCGAGATAGACAATTTGGTAATTGGTGTGAATCAGCTTCAAGTGGAGGCAAGTTGCTACCGATCGGAGTGTGCGGCCCATTTAGATCGAGCCTTTAGCGGACTCCGGGAGGAAATTACTGAATTAAGCCAGCAGTTGCATGTCCCCTTGAGCAGGTTAGTTCAACAACCTAATGCCAGCCTTCCGACGAATTTCACTCCCAAGGCTTCATTGACACCAATTCTAACGACGTTAAGATCTCGGCAAGGGCCTAATGATGCTATGGAAGCAGGGGAGTGGTTGGAGGCAGAGGAGGGAGATGTGGTCAGAAGAGTTGGAGGAAGCCCTTCCCCATCTCCAGCACCACAGATGGCAATTCCGGCGTTTGAAGGAGATAGACCTAAATGGTGGATTAGGAGGTGCGAGAGGGTGTTCTACCAATACTGAGTAGCTGAAAGGGAGAAAGTGCACATGGCTGCAGTTTATTTAGATGGCGTTGC
This sequence comes from Diospyros kaki, assembly GCA_036245055.1. Taxonomy (NCBI): domain Eukaryota; kingdom Viridiplantae; phylum Streptophyta; class Magnoliopsida; order Ericales; family Ebenaceae; genus Diospyros; species Diospyros kaki. The sequence continues at coordinate 16,519,258 of BSEG01000011.1, read as the reverse complement.
AGATGCTTGGTTTAAGAATTGGAGCTACGGTAGGGTGGAATTGAGCTGACCACAGTTTGTGATCGATTTGTGTACTCGGTTTGGAGAAAGGCCCAAAACTAATGTTGTCATAGGAGTTCCTAAGGTTGTTCATCATGCATTGCAGGCTACCCAAAACTTCTACTTTTACTTGTTGAAAATAGCAAAGAACAACAAGGATGAAACTTGGATTGGGAAATCTCGAAAGAAACCGTACTTCCTGATGATTCAATTGAATACTCCACAAAGAGTTTAAATAAACAAGAGATCCTAAAATCTAGGAATTTAAAATACAATAAAAAACTATTTAAAATACAACAACATATTTCAGATGTAACCAATCTCCTAAATTTTAGAGGTAGATAAGATTTTATCTCCTCCTAGAATTTAGGAACGTTGGAGCTTTATCTTGATCATAAATTGATGCATTATCTTTGACCATGATACCCCATATTTTAACACTCCCCCTCAAGCTAGGGAATGGATATCGACCATTCCAAGCTTGCATATTAAATTCTCAAACCTCTTGGCTGCCAAACCTTTTGTGAATACATCAGCTACCTGTTCCTCGGATGAAACATGAGGAATATTGATTGTTCCTGCATCCAATTTTTCTTTGATAAAGTGTTGATATATCTCAATGTGCTTTGTCCTGTCATGCTGAATCGGATTATGTGCAATACTTATAGCAGATTTGTTATCACAAGACAACCCAATTACCCCCTGAGTTTTTATCTTCAAGTCTTCTAGGATAATCTTGAGTCATAGCAATTCACATATTCCAAGGGCCATAGCCCTAAATTCTTATTTTGCACTTGATCTAGCCACAATGCTCTGTTTCTTACTCCTTCAGGATACTAGATTCCCACCCAGGAATACACAATATCTTGTAGTTGATCTTCTATCAGTGATAGATCTTGCACAATCAACATCTGTAAAACCTCTAACATCTAATTCCATTCCTCTTCTGAACAATAGACCCTTACCTGGATTAGTTTTCAGATAGCTATGTATCTTCCTTACCGCTTGCATATGCTCCTCAGTTGGGTTATGCATGAATTTGCTCACAAGACTAATAACAAATATAATATCGGGTCTAGTATGTGAGAGATATATCAACCGACCCACTAGCCTTTGGTATCTCCCTTTGTCAATTGGCTAACTATCAGGATTCTGCCATAGTTTTCCATTAGGTTCCACTGGGACACTAGATCCCTTGCCTCCAGTAAGCTTTGTTTCAGTGAGTAAGTCCAAAATATATTTACGTTGAGATAGAAAAATACCATCCTTAGAGTAGGCCACTTCAATGCCCAAGAAATATCTGAGAATACCAAGATCCTTGATTTCAAACTCGTGGGTTAGGTTTTTTTTAGCAGCATTTGTTCCCCCTCATCATCTCCTGTCACGATTATGTCATCCACATATACTAGCAAGGCTGTAATTTTTCCTTCCCTTGAGTGTTTCATGAAGAGTGTATGATCACCTCGGCTTTAACTGTATCCCATAGTCTTCATGGCTTTAGAGAACTTGTCAAACCAAGCTCTAGGGGACTGTTTGAGCCCATAGAGGGCTTTCTTGAGCCCGCACACTTTTCTTTTTTATTTTTCTTGAAATCCCAAAGGCAACTCCATTAAAACTTCCTCTTCTAGGTCTCCATGCAAAAAATCATTCTTAACATCAAATTGTTGCAATGTCCATCCAAAAAATGTTGCCAAAGAGATTAGAATTCTTATTGTTGCCATCTTAGCCACTGGCAAAAATGTTTCAAAATAGTTTATGCCATAGGATTGGGTATATCATTTGGCTACTAACCTAGCCTTGTACCTGTCCAATGTTCTATCAGCCTTGTATTTTACATTGAATACCCATTTGTAGCCTACTGGCAAAACTCCTCTTGGTCTTGGCACTATTTCCCACGTCTGATTTTTCTTTAAAGCACTCATCTCTTCCATCATGGCTTGCTTCCAATTTTGATCTCTTAGGGCCTCTTCTACTAAATTAGGAATAACAATTGAATCCAAAGATGTTAGAAACCCTTTGTGTTTTTGAGATAGCTGGTGGTAGGATAAGAAAACAGTTAAGGGATGTTGGGTACAGCTTCTAACACCCTTCCTAACAGCAATAGGAAGATCTAAATCATCATAATTTGGGTTAGAAGGATTAGAACAGCCTGAAACTTAAAGCTAACAGTCATTTTCTTGAATAGAAGGTTGTATAAATTCCTTACCTTGACTAGGATCAGATGATAGTGTTTGCTGTGAATCTGGAACAGGCTGTCTTCTTTTGAAAACATAGGGAGATCCCTTGAAACGACCTGAAGGCTTTTGGTTGGACTGCATATTGTGAGATGCAGGAACAATCTGCTCACTATTGCTATTTGGCTGAGATGAGAGAGACCTAGATTGAGATGGAGGGCAAGAAGAGAGCAGAGAGGGAGGAAGCTGAGATAGTGCTTGAAAAATATCCTCCCCAACTGTCTGGTCACCATCTAAACACTCCCCCTGGCAAATGTAACATCCTTAGAAATATAAAATTTCTTTGTAGTGGATGATAACATTTATATCCCTTTTGGGTAGGAGAATAGCCTAGGAAAACACACTTTAAGGCCCTAGGATCAAGTTTGTCTCTGTTTTGCTTGGGAACATGAACAAAAGAAACACACCCAAAGACTTTTAGTGGGAGAGGAGAATGCAGATTCAGATTTGGGAAATAAGTAGATAGGAGCTGAAATGGGGTTTGATGGTTTAGGATTTTTGAGGGTGCTCAATTTATCAAATAGGCTGCTGTAAGAGTGGTTTCCCCCCAGAAATTCTTAGGCACTTTATGATGATGTAGGAGATTTCGAGCAACATTAAGAAGGTGTCTCATCTTCCATTCTGCCACTCCATTTTGTTGTGGAGTATGGACACAAGAAGACTCGTGAATTATTCCTGCTTGTTCGAAAAATTGGTGCAAATGATTATTAACATAATCCTTTGCATTATCAGTTCGGAATTTCTGAATTGAGCAATTGAATTGAATGGAGATTATCTTACAAAAAATATGGCAAAATGATGCTAGTTGCAGCCTTATCTTTCAATAAGAAAACCCAAGTCATTTGAGTACAATCATCAATAAATGAAATAAATCATCGAGCCCTCGAACAATTTGGTATTTTAGAGGGTCCCCACAGATCGGAATGAACCAAAAAGAAAGGTTTAGATGACCTCTTATTGCTAGATGGATAGGACACTTGGTGATGCTTGGAAATAACACATTACCTCACACTAAAATTCACTAAGATCTAGGGACCGAAACAAGGAAGGAAGCATAGTTTTTAGAAGGGAAAACGGAGGGTGGCCGAGCCTAATGTTGCAGCCAAACATGTGCAGTGGGATTAAAAGTAAACTGAGAGAATCCATCAGCCTTAAAGGATTGATTTTTAGTCGAAGGATAGCCTCCCTTTTTTTTCCAGATAGTACAGGCCATATTGTTCCCTAGCTGCACCAATCATCTTCCCGATCTTCAAGACCTGAAATTCACACACATTAGGAGAGAAATTGACATGGCAGTTTAGATCATTAGTTAGTCTATGAACAGACACAAGATTGGTGGATAAATTTGGCACATGTAGGACCTCTTGAAGGGTAATACTTGGGTTGAGGGTGGCTATTCCTTGGCCTTTAATGGAAACTGAAGTTCCATTAGTACTGGTAATCCGTTTACCATCTCTTTGTTGGGCAATTGCTACAGCTAAGACTTGTTTAAAATGCCTTATGTAGGTGACACTATCTAACCATTTTCTATTGGGTTCTTCAATGTTATAGGAACTGAACCTGGTTTGTCCATTGTTCAATTTACATTTGAACCATAAAAGTTTCGATTTGTTTGTAGGTATAGCTTTTGAGATGGATATTAAAGCTTCTTTTACCCTTTTTCAAATCATTATAGCATCGTATTATCCTACCATTTTCACAAATCAACATAGCTGTACTTGTAATATACAAAATGAAGTTATTATTTTACTCTTTTCTCAATAATTAGAAGATGGTGTTCTTCTACTAGTTTCATAAATCAACAATATGAATGTACTTGTAATATACAAAAATGAAGTTGTTATTTTTATAAATACTAGTTTTCACATGTCTTGTCCTTTATTTTTGAACATTATTATGATTGCAAGCTGGTGTCTTTTCGTGTCAGTATCCTCATTCTTCTTTGACTGTCCATCCTTTGGGTGCCAACAAAAAATGTTCTCTTGATCAAATATATTAGAAAAGGCTATACTAGAAGATTGATTGTTTTGTGTCTGACCTTTTTATAAACTAGGTATTTCACTATTTCTTAAGATACATAATATATTGATTCTCTCTTCTCTTTATAGAGGAAGAGAATAATACAAAAGGAAAGAGAAATATACATAAAATATACATAGCTTCTAAAAATACAAAAAATATTCTATATTCAAAAATATTTTTATTTCTACACTCCCTCTCAAGCTGGCTTGAATTTATCTTCCATGGCAAGCTTGCTCACAAGTTTCCCAAACTGAGTTTTGTGTAATCCCTTTGTAAGAATATCAGCCACTTGGTCTACTGTTGAAATGTAGGGCATACAAATTACTCTATTATCAAATTTTTCCTTAATAAAGTGTTTATCCACCTTTACATGCTTTGTCCTGTCATGGAGAACTGAATTATGAGCAATAGAGATTGTAGCTTTATTATCACAGTAAACTTTAGCTGGTAGAGAAGTGGAGACCCTCAAATCTGATAGAAGCCTCTTTATCCACATGACCTCACAAATACCATGGGCAACTGCACGAAATTCAGTTTCAGCACTGCTTCTTGTCACCACATTTTGTTTCTTACTCCTCTAAGTAACAAGATTGCCTCTCACAAAGGTGCAGTACCCTGATGTAGATCTTCTGTCAGTTACACTGCCTGCCCAGTCAGTTACACTGCCTGCCCAGCCTTTGTATAAGCCTCTATATGAAGGTGTCCACGTTTTTTAAAAAGCAAACCCTTCCCAGGGGTTCCCTTTAAGTACCACAGAATTCTGTAGGTAGCTTCAAAATGTTGTGAACCAAGTGAGTGCATAAATTGACTTGCAACACTTACAACAAAGGCTATGTCTGGTCAAGTATGGGATAGATAGATAAGTCTACCCACAAGCCTTTGATATTTCTCCCTTTCTACCACATTCTTGGCCTCAATAGGTTGAAGTTTTAAGTTGGATTCAATGGGAGTTTCAGCAACCTTACACCCAAGCATTCATGTTTCACTGAGTAAGTCCAGAATATACTTACGTTGGTTGACAAAGATCCCCTCCTTAGATCTTGCAAACTCCATCTCAAGAAAATACTTTAAAGGACCCAAGTCCTTGATCTCGAACTCATGAGCTAATCTCTTCTTAAGCTCTTTAATCTCTCCCTTGTCATCACCAGTCATTATTATATCATCCACATAAACAATTAAAATTACTTTCTTACCAACACTAGCGTGTTTGAAGAACAGTGTGTGATTTGCTTGACTCTGAGTGTAGCCATTGTTTTTCACCGCCTTTCCAAATCTTTCAAACCATGCTCTTGGAGATTGTTTTAGACCATATAAGGGATTTTTTTAACCAACATACCTTGTTTGTACCGAGCCTCTTCTCGAATCTTGGTGGGAGATCCATAAACACTTCTTCTTCTAAATAACCATTTAGGAAGGCATTCTTTACATCAAATTGGTGAAGTGGCCAATCAAAATTCACTGCAAGGGAGAGGAGAACTCAAATGGAGTTTATTTTAGCTACTAGAGCAAATGTTTCTTGATAGTCAATGCCGTATGTTTGGATGAATCCCTTAGCAACTAGCCTTGCTTTGTATCTTTCTATGATCCCATTTGCCTTACATTTTATAGTAAATACCCACTTACAGCCTACCATTGTTTTGCCTTCTAGTTTGTTCACAATCTCCCAAGTTCTATTCTTTCTAAGAGCACTCATTTCCTCCTAGACTGCTAACTTCCAATCCGAGTCACCAAGGGCATCCTGAATTGTTCTTGGGACATGCATGTTAGAAATATTTGAAAGAAATACCTTATGATAATTAAAAAAAAATTGTTATGACAGATATTTGGCAATCAAGTGTTTGGTACAAGATCTCACTCATTTCCTAGTAGCAATAGGGATATTAGGATCGGACACGTCAAATGAAGAATAATATGAGGGAGTGAGTTTAGAGTTACCATGAGAAAAAGAAGTATTGTTAGAAGTCCCATCATCCGGAGACGTCGATTGTTCAATTGTTAGAGGAATATTTGGAGTCTTCTTTAGGGTTTGCCTTCTTGTATAAAATTGAAGCTCCGATTTTGAAATATTTTGATTTGTTTGTGGTAATTCTCCCCCTGGTTCCAATCCCATCATGCTAGGCATCTGTGAACTAGACACACCCTGTTCCACAATGTTTGGAACATTTATATCCCTGAGTTGTTTATCAGAGTGGATGGGAGTACCAATCATGGTAGGATGAGGGTCATAGAGTTTCAAGGAATTATCTTTCTCAACATTATAATTCAAAAAATTATCTTCTTTCTCAATATGCTCCCCCTGAAGATGATTTGGGGTAAAGTAAGGTTGAATTTCGAGGAAAGACACATCCATATTAATATAAGTTTTTTTGGTGACAAGATTAAAGCATTTGTACCCTTTCTTATTTGGTGCATGGCCTAGAAAGACACATTTTTCAGTTGTGGGATCTAATTTGGAACGAAATATTTGAGAAACATAAACGAAGCAGATGCATCCAAAAACTTTTAAGGGTAACTCATAATGTATACGGCATAGAGGAAAGAGTTGTTTTAAAGAGTGCAAGGGAGTTTGAAATTGTAAAACACGAGTGAGCATACGATTGATGAGATAGGAAGCAGTTAAAATTGCATCACCCCAGAGATATCTAGAGACATTCATAGAAAACATGATGGCCCTGCCAACCTCTAGGAGGTGTCGATTTTTTCGTTCAGCAATACAATTTTGTTGAGGAGTTTCTCGACAAGTGGCTTGATGTAAAATTTTTTTTTCTTTTAAAAAACCGCCCAATGATTCATTAAAATATTCAGTGCCATTGTCAGATTGAAGAATACAGATTTTTGTGTTAAATTGAGCTTCAATCATATGGAAAAAATCCTTGTAAGTTCTAGACACATCTAATTTTTTTGCAAGTAAATCCAACAAAATCGAGTGTGATCATCAATAAAAGTAACAAACCATTTTTTGCCAGACAAAGTAGAGACCTTAGAAGGGCCCCAAACATCAATGTGTATCAAATAGAATGGTTTTGAAGGACACTAGGGTTTTGGATGAAATTTAACACAATGATCTTTGGATAAATGACAACTATCGCATTGAAACATAGAAGGATCCACTCCTTTAAACAACGTAGGAAATAAATATTTCAAGTAAGGAAAACTGGGCTGGCCTAGCCTAAGATGCCATTGCATTATTTGATTAAAAACAGAAGTAGAACTAGTACCACTTAGCCCGTGAGCATTTTTATTATGCAAGACATCCCCATTCAAATAATAGAGTTCGTTTATTTCTCTAGCACTGCCAATCTTCTTCCCCGAGTTCTGGGCTTGAAAAATGCAATAGGAGTCAAAAAAGATAACACGACAGTTAAAGTCTTTGTAGAGTTTACTAACAGATAGAAGATTGCAGGCGAGTTTAGGAACATGGAGTACTGATTGAAGATTAATACTATCAGAGAGTTTAATGAGACCTTTACCTGCAATAGGTGAAAGACTACCATCGGCTATTCTTATTTTTTCGTTACCAGCACAAGGAATATATGAGTTGAATAGATGCGATAAACCAGTCATATGATCAGATACTCCTAAATCAATGATCCATGGAACATATTGGAATGAACTAGACAAGGCAAAGGAATTTCTACCTGAATAGGCCAATGAACAATTGGGTGTACCAGGGGATAGATTAGGCTTTAGCAGTCATTGAAGTTGATCAAGTTGCTCTTTGTTGAATGGTCCTGCATTAGCTTCATGGGCAGTAGGTTGGGATCTCTTCGATCTAGGCTACCAATTGGCGGGTTTGCCATGAAGCACCCAACAGGTCTTCCAAGTATGGCGTGGTTTATTGCAATGATCACACCAAAACGAGGCTTTTCTTCCGCCTTTCGTTGACCCGCAATATGCCATCCACCAGCATTAGCATTAGTAGTCGCGAGCGCCATATTTTCAGATAACCCACTTTCACCACTCTTCCTCTTGCTCAACATAACCAGTCTTCGGCTTTCTTCACACCGAACTTCAGAAAAAGCTTCACTTAGAGACAAGAGTGCATTTCTACCAACGATCCTCCCACTGACTTCATCGTACTCAACATTGAGTCCAGCGAGAAACTTAAATACCCGATTAGCATCGACCATTTTCTGATAATGTTTGCAATCATCTAAGTTCTTCCACTCATATGTGTTGAAGAGATCCAAGTCCTGTCATATACGCTTTAAAGAATTAAAGTATGTGGTGACAGTATCACTACCTTGTCGAATCTCACCAAGCTTTAAGTTGAGCTCGTAGATTTGGAATTGATTTCCCAAATCTGAGTACATGGCAGTGACTTCATCCCATGGCTCCTTTGCTGTAGAGAAGCACATATAATTCGAACTTATCTCTTTCTCCATGGAGTTTACAAGCCACGTCATCACCATTGAATTCTCAGCATCCCACATGTCATACAGTGGGTCTTTATTGTCTGAGACTAATGTGGCGCTAGTTAAATAGTCAATCTTTCCCCGACCTCAAATGTACATACGAACAGATTGTAACCAACGTAGGAAATTGGTACCATTGAGACGAATGGTTGTAATTCTACCGGATATGAGTCGAGGAGCTTCGAGGAACCCGAAATTGGTCTTGAGAGGACTGAGATTGTTGGGTCGGAGTGACTCAAGATACATAATATGTTGATTCTCTCTTCTCTTTATAGAAGAAGAGTATAATAATACAAAAGGAAAGAAGAATATGCACAGAATATACATAGCTTCTAAAAATACAAATAATATTCTATATCCAAAAATACTTCTATTTCTACACTTTTATATCTTTCCTTGGATCCTTTTTTGATCAGACATAACCTGTATGTGTGTGGGCGAGCACGAGTGTTTTATGATAACTTTGCTTATGATTTAACATTTTTAATGGTCTTGATAAATAATGATGAACATGATATCTGTTGATTCTCATATTGGTACTTAATTGTAGATGGCATTTGAATTGTATGGTATGTTGGCTGGCAATGTTAGCTCCATAACAGGGGAGAATGTGAAGCCAGCCTATGGTGGTGAAAAAGAGGCTTTCTTGAGGAAAGTTGTTACTCCTATATATGAAGTGATTGCAAAAGTTGGGAGGTGGGGGCATTCCTTGTCTTCATATACTTTAAGTTCTAAGTTTGCTTTTGCCAAATTTTTAGGTCTGAACATTGTTTCCAATTAGGTTGGCCAATGCATGCTGATGCAGGTTTCTTTCGTCTGCCTACTGAGCAGCTTCGCCTAGAGAAAAATGGGGTACATATTAGCAGCATTAAATTTTAATTTTTGTGGTTTAGGATGGGGAATTCTAAATGTTTACATCTTATGCTAAATTTCCCTTGGCTTAATTGGGGTTGACAAAAAGAGAGAAAATGATTTTCCTGAAGCTTTTCACTTTCTTTTTTTTGATCGAAAGGTACATGTATATATATAAAAATCAAACTGTACAAGATACACTAGACATACCCAGAAGAAAACAAAAGGGCCAATCTAATGCCCCAAAACATGATGCTTGTACTAAACTAAAACACAGAGATATAAAGAAAAAATAACTCTGTATACATGTGTTTTAATTTGACGAATAAAACAATCCACATGAGGCCTATAGCCCTCAAAAATCTTCCTATTCCACGCATTCCAGATCTGGTAGACAGAGCAGGTGAGAGCAATTCTCTTCATTTTTACTACGCCAAGAGGTCCCTCGGCCTTCCTTCTTGACCCACTTTAAAGCACTAGCAATAGTGGACATGGCCCTGGAAATGCCCAACCAGGCTCTGATGTGGTCCGAAACCATAGCACTAAAAGTGCATTGAAAGAACAAATGTTGAACAAATTCCTCCCTAGCCCCACAGAGAGGGCACGTGTTGACAATATCCAGAAAATGTAGCATGTCCTTAGTCTGAAGCTTGGACTTAGCGCATACGTAGAGAATAAAGGCATGCTTTCGTGTGATACGACTGCTCCATACAACCGCAGCCCACTATCTCTTGGGCCCCTTAACTCTAAAGAAATTGCATGCTTCCTGGATACGAAATCCTCCTAAACTGCCCCAAGATGTAATCAGCCGAATGGCTTCTGAGATGGACCCCATTGCCTGAATAATGCGGTCTCTTATAAGAAGGATTTTCTTGAATAGAAGGGAGTCGTCCCTCCTAGCCCTCCTCTCCCAGATGGATGCGTCCTTAAGATATTCATGACTGACCCATTTAACCCACATGGAATCCTTTTTCTTGTGGATATTCCCACTAGGTTTTGCAAAATAAAGCATCATTCCAGATTTTAATGTCTTTGAAACACAGCCCTCCCTCCTCCTTGGGGAGGCAGCCATCATGCCAGGCAAGAAGCGAACTCTTAGAGTTCCACAAAAACATCATGCAAATCCGATAGACCCTCTTGATAACAGTAGTAGGAATAGGCAGAATAGACAACTAAAAACATTTAACCCCTTTAAGGACCGATCGAATAAGCTCCGCACGACCCACATAAGAGAGAGAAGATGTAGTCCAAGCGTTGATATACGTAGCAATTTTGTCTACAAACGGAGCATAATGGATGACCTTGAGCTTCTTCGCTGCAAGAGGAATACCCAAATACCTAAAGGGCATAGTGCCTTTGGAAAATCTGGATAGACCTAAGATATCATCCAGCTCTTGGCCAAAAATACCAGCTGTAAAGATGTTAGATTTTCTCGCTTTTGCAATTAGCCAGAACATTTTTCAAAGCTGGTAAGGCAATCCAATAATATTCTAACAGAGGTAACATCACCTCAAGCCTTTAAGCGCAGATCATTAGCGAATGCCAAGTGTGAAATCTTGAACTTGGCGCATTTGGGATGAAAATTAAATCCGAATCCATAATAACTGATTTGAGGGACCTCAAGAAATAATCAAGGAACAAAACAAAGAGGAAAGGGGAGAGAAGATCACCTTGACGCAACCCCTTCTTGCCTTTGAAAAAACTATGCAAGCTGCCATTTAACATTGTCGAATAAGATGGGGTGGAGACACACTCCATCACCCATTTAATAAACCTGGGGGAAAAATCCAGACCATAGAGAATAGCATGAAAGAACTCCCAATTGATGGAGTCATATGCTTTAGATAGATCAATCTTAAGCAAACATCGGGGGGATACCCTCTTTTGGTTATACTCACGCATAATTTCCTGAGCAAGGTGAATATTTTCCACCATGTAATGCCCCTCCACAAAACTGGATTGCGCTGGATCAATAAGGGATCCCATAATAGGCACCAAACGGGTTGACAGGATCTTGGAAATAACTTTATAAACTACATTGCAACAAGCTATCGGTCTAAACTCACTAACCATAGAAGCGTGTCTTGACTTGGGCACAAGAACAGTAGCAGTATGATTAATTTATTTTAGGATCGAACCACTGGAGAAGAACTCTTTCACAGCATCACAAAACTGGACACCCAAGACATCCCAAGCTTTCTTGAAAAAACAAGAAGAATAACCGTCCGGACCTGGGGACTTCTCCTCATCAATGCTAAAGAAAGCCTCCTTAATCTCATGGTTAGAAACATCCCTAGAAAGACTGGAAGCCTGCTCTTGAGAAACCAACAGACCCAATCTCAGAATACATAGATCAATAGGTGCACATTTGGTCGACGTGCCCAGCAGTCTTTCATAGAACATGATGAATTCCTCAGCTACTTCTTGTTGAGAAGAAGTGACTAATCCATCCTCCCTATAAACAGTTGTGATTTGATTCCTCTTGGCATTCTGTTTCACCAGGTTGTGAAAGAATTTGAAACATTTTTTACTATTCATGAGAAACTCACATTTGGCTTTCTAGGCAAAGAACACCCTCTCAGCCTCATTGAGAAACAAAGTTGATTTCCTGAGCCCCTCCACGTTCATCTGAAGCTCAATATTGCTTGACCAATCATGAAGCTCTAATTGCCCTTCTTTTAGCTGCTTATTGGCTTTAGCTGCTCTAGAGGATATGTGAGAGAAGTGATGAGCATTAAGCTTCTTAAGAGGCCTTTTAAGCTGCCTTAAATTCAAACAAAGAGGGAATTGCTGGTTCCCCTGGATACACTGCCTCCATTTAGCCCTAACAAGAGGAAGGAATTTCGCATGCCTCAACCACAGAACTTGAAGGGCATATTAATGGGTCTTTGCTGCTGAAACAATGAGACTATGCAAGGAGAGTGGTCGGACAAACATCCTGCTACCAGGAAGTTAGCTAGACTTGAGAAATCTGATGAAAGCCAACGATTATTCACCAAGACCCTGTCAATCTTACTCCACACAAAGTTGTTGGTCCAAGTGTAGAAACATCCGATGGATGGTAGATCAGAAAGCCTCGCCTCAATGCAACATTCAAAAAGGTCTTTGACCTCATACGGAGAGACCATCCCTCCATTACATCTCTCCCCCTCCCTGAGAATGTTGTTGAAGTCCCCCAACAAAATCCAAGGCTGAGAACAATGCCTATTGAACTCTGCAATGCTCCTCCACAGGGGTCTTTTGTGCACAATAGAATGAAGCCCATGTACAAAACTTAAACAGAAAGAAATCGATGTTGCCTTGGAAATGGCTTTACAATGAATAGCCTGATCATTAATCTCAATTGGATCAAGGATCACTTTAATAGGATTCCACATAATTACAATTCTCCCAGCTGCATGGGTGTGAAAATTGTTGAACTCGGCCCAGTCATTAAACTTGAACCTCATGATTTTCTGGAGCTTCTCCTGGTCAAGCTTGGATTCCAAAATACCCAAAACATCAATTTTGTGCTGCTTTATGAGGTCCGGGACCCCATTATGCTTCAGGAGCATATTGAAGCCCCTGATATTCCAACTACCGATAATCATGGGTGTATAAGAAGGGCATGACCCTTCTTGATACCTTTTGACGAGGATCAAGGCTTATCAACCACTTTTCCCTTGCCTTTATGGCCTTTATCTACCTTGACAGTTTTAGAGGAGATACCTTCCTCATAGGTGGGATCTATAACCGAAGGACCTTGCTTGTTATCTTTCTTTTTCTTCCTATACACAACCTGGAAGGGCACATCTTCCTGAATTAGCTGCTCCTCCGATTGCACTGCAGACTTTTGAGATGTGCATACCATTGATTAGGGAATACATTCGGCACTGAAACATTCCTCTCAGAATTATTACTTATCTCCTGCTAGGGCTTCTTGCTAAAGAACCTGACCTCTAGTTCCCCTCCGAGGCGACCTGAATAGATGGGAACCTCTTGACCGGTTTACCTTGTCTCTGGGACCGACTCCAGGTTATACTTCGTTGACCTTTTGACCAGCTCAGAACCCAATTCCACGTGGAGCAATTTATTAGAGGCAGCCATGGATAATCCTTTTGGCAAGCTATCTGAAGGCTTAATCCTAAATGCATTAAAGACCTCGTCCACCGATGGCCCCATTCTCTTCAGAGATCCATTGACTTTTTTCCTACCCATCATGTTGTTCATAGGATAGTTGGTGCCTAGGGGATCTCTCTCTCTTTCCCCCCTCCCCCCCCTCTTTTTATGTGAATTGAAGGGGAAAACCTTGAAAAACTTTAGTTATGTTGTTGGTCAAGTCTAAGAAATAAGTACAAATCTCAAACTCCAATATACTATCTGAGAACAAGTATCAAAATCTCAATTGTTTAGTTGTGGAAAGTAGGGCATATTTTCTTGAGAATTTTTCCATATAAAACAAAAAACTGAAAAATGTGTTCAAATGAGGGAAATTTTTTAAATAAAGAAATGAAAACTCTATTCTCTTGTTTCCCAAATGGGAAGTTTTGTGTGTTTTCTCAAAAAGGAAAGACGCTCTTCTCACCCAACCAAAACAATACTAATTGTATTTATATTAATATCAATATAAATAGTAAAAAAATGAATTTTTCAATTTGTTAATAGTAAATAGTACTATAATATAATAAATAGCAAATTAATTAATAATAAATAATTTATTATACTATAATATTATAAAATTACTAATAATTAATATTTTTGTATTATTAATCTTATCAAAAGGTTTAATATTATAAATGGTATGATCAACTAATAATAAATAGTAAAAATATTACTGACAACAATATTAGCATTATAAAATTTCTAAATTGTAGGAAAGAATTAAAATTTTTATAATCAATATGATTAATGAGTATTGTTAGAAGTCAACGAATGGATTGTTCTTTCCTATTGTGGATTCTTTCGCAAGTGTATCGTGTCTTGCTTTCCTACTGATTAATTGTTCTTTATTATTTTGATTTGTTTCCTTGTATTCTTGCTTTGATTTGTTTCCTTGTATTTTATTGTATTTTATCTTTGTAAGATCTTTCCTTATTGTACATATTTCCTAAGGTAGTTTAGGAAGCTTTCTCTCCTTAGAAAACTGCTTATTAAGGTTACTTGACATGTATAAATGTTGTACTCTACGGTTACAGAAAATAGATTGAAATTCTGTTTGGTTCTTTCTTTTAATATGGTATCAAAGCCAAAATTCGATCCAATCATTTTTTTTGACTACTTGAAATTAGAATTCTCTTTGATTCAAGTTCATCCTTTCTCGGTTATTTGAAAGCTGAAATCTCTTTTATCCTTCATTCCAATCTAAAGCCATGACTGAAACCTTTAAATTTGGGAGTACCAATGAGGTTCCTTTCTCTGGTAGTTCCCGTAACGGTGGTGTCACCGAAGGAATCACCGGTGGCAAGTTGCAGAATATACAAGTTGCATACAAATTGAATGGTAAAAACTATCTCAAGTGGTCTCAGCTAATTAGGACATTCCTTAAAGACAAGGGGAAGTTAGGTCATTTGCTCGGAACTGGACAAAAGAAGGATGATCTAGGATATGTCTCGTGGAATGAAGAGGATTCACTGGTAATGATGCGAACCCCATATACCAATATGGCACCCACAAATCAAATCGGAACAAAACTCCAAAAAAGATTAAAATAGATTTATAAAGGATAGAAAGAAAGAACCTTGACCCGATGATTTTTGGAGAATCATGAACCAAAGGTATAAACGCGCCTTCCAAGAAAGAGATGAGAAGGTGGAAGATAAGTAGGATTTGATCTCCACAAGCATTAACTTGATAAGATCATAAAGTTCTTCAAAAGAACAAGCTCTCAAATTTGCCTTCAAAATTATATGTCTTATTTACACATAGATATAGTCTTGTTATAGGCAAATATAATCCTAAACTAAGTCCTAAATCTAATGGGTTTTAGTTAGCCCATTCCAAATAGAAGTAGGAATAACAAAAGTAACCCAATCCAACTACAAGTTGGAATAATAAAACTAACCTAATCCAACTATAAGTTGGAATAGTCAAACTAACCTAATCTTGTTGCACTTGGACATGAATAATATTTCTAATATTTTGGCCCAACTACTTTTGTGATTCCTCTAGGTTATCCAATCCAAATTGCTTATGACTCTTGGCCCAAGCCTCCTTGATTAGCCCCTTTAAACATTCTTTCATCCTTTTAGCTTTGGCGACTTGGCCCTTGTCATTGGTCCTCCATGGATGTTAAATGGATCATTGGTGCTGTCTTGATCTCTATCAGGTAATGTCTTGGCTCTAGAACTTGATGATTCTAGAAATCAGCGACACAGTGATGTTTCTTTCCACTATTAAGTAGATTTGGAAATCTGTGAAGATCACCTATTCTAAGGTAAATGATGCTGCCCAAATTTATGAAATTAGGACTAAAGTGGCAACCACTAAACAAGGAACTAGATCTGTAACCGAGTATGCAAATTTATTGTATACCTTGTGGCAAGAGTTGGATAACTATCAATGCATCCAAATGAAGTATAGTGAGGATGCTGCCATTCAAAAGAAGTTTGTGGAAAATGAGAAAACTTATGACTTCCTTGCAGGCCTTAATGTAGAATACGATGCAGTGAGGGTCCAAATCCTTGGTAAGTCTCAGTTGCCTTCGTTAAATGAGGCAATTTCAATAGTCAGGGCTGAGGAAAGGAGAAGAGGAGTAATGCTGGAGGTACAACCTATGGAAAACTCAACCTTATTGACTCTAAAGGGTCTTGGTCAAGAGAAATTGGCAAAAGTGGAAAGAAAAGACTTTAGATCTAGCTAAAACCACCAATAAATACAACCTACGGTGTACCTACTACAAGAAACCTAGGCATACGATTGATAAGTGTTGGAAACTTCATGGTAAGTCAACTAAAGGAGGGCAATCAAAGGGGCAGGCTTATGCAGTAAGCAGCCAATAATGTGCAGATGGTGAGGTTGTAGACCAAGCTGATCCAATGGAACTGAATAAGGATGAAATAGAGAAGCTAAGGAGCTTGCTATGATCTCTCGAAAAAGGACCGGGTGCAAGCACAAGTTCATCAAACTTAGCCTTCGTAGATATAACTTGTACCTCATTTAATTTGCATGCTTCAGACATAGCTCTTAAACATTCTTGAGTCATTAACTCTGGGGCAATTGACCATATGACACCCTCTTCTACTCAATTTTTATCCTATAAATCGTGTCCTAGTACCAAAAAAATTGTGTTAGTTGATGGATCTTTAACAACTGTGGTAAGCTAAGGGGACATTCTCATTAACAAAAACCTAACTCTAAAAGATGTCTTACATGTCCCTAAACTTTGCACAAACCTGGTTTCTATTCAAAAGTTGACCCATGATGCTAATTGTCGTGTCATATTTTATCCTTCCTTTTGTGAGTTTCAGGAAAAGGAATCGAGGAAGATGATTGGGCGTGTTAGGGTAAAAGATGATCTCTATTATCTTAAAGTTCTTAGCAAGCATAGTAAGAGGGAGCAGTGTTTTCCTGTTGTGTCACTTTTAGCTTAAACCAAATAAGGATGTAATTTGGCTTCACCATTTTCGTTTAGGACATCCATCTTTTAAAGTTCTCCAGGTTATGTATCATTTTTTGTTTTAGGGAGTAGATGCTAGGAATTTCCAATGTGATGTTTGTGAGTTTGCTAAACACAAAAGGGTTTCATTTCCTCTCACTAATAATAAAAGTTTTCATCCTTTTGACTTGATCCATAGTAACATCTGGGGTCCCTCTCCAGTCCCAAATTTATCCAGAGCTAAATGGTTTGTGGTGTTTGTTGATGGCTGCACACAGGTGACTTGGATTTATTAGTTGTTACCAAGGCCTTGCTATTCCACAATAATGTTCCTAAACTTATTGAGGAGAAGCAATCTTGACATCAACTTATCTTGTTAATAGACTTTCCTCTAGGAGTTTTAATTCTAACAGTTCAATTCAACTTCTTTCTAAAGCTTTTCCAGAATTCAACTTCTTTCTTTTTCTTGAATTCAACTTCAACTTCTTGTTGAATTCAACTTCTTTTTCTTGAATTCAACTTCTTGTTCTCAGAATTCAACTTCCCATGTTTTCGAATTCAACTTCTTTCAATAGCCTTTGTTCCTCTTGCTTTGATTTGTTTCCTTATATTTTACTGTATTTTATATTTGTAAGATCTTTTCTTATTGTACATATTTCCTAAGGTAGTTTAGGAAGTTTTCTCTCATTAGAAATCTACGTATTAAGGTTACTTGACATGTATAAATGTTGTACTCTATGGTTATAGAAAATAGATTGGAATTCTATTTGGTTCTTTCTTTTAATATGGTATCAGAGCCATAACTCGATCCAATCGTTTTTTTCGACTGCTTAAAATTAGAATTCTCTTTGATTCAAGTTCATCCTTTCTCGATTATTTGAAAGCCAAAATCTCCTTTATTCTTCATTCCAATCTAGAGCCATGATTGAAACCTTTAAATTTGGGAGTACCAATGAGGTTCCTTTCTCGGGTAGTTCCAGTAGCGGTGGTGTCACTGAAGGAATCACCGGTGGGAAGTTGCAGAATATACAAGTTGCATACAGATTGAATGGTAAAAATTATCTCAAGTGGTCTCAGCTAATTAAAGGCAAGAGGAAGCTAAGTTATTTGCTCGAAACTGGACCAAAGAAGGATGATCTGTGCAAGCACCCCTGCCCGGATATCCCAACCACCCGGATTACCCGAACGGAAGCGCCTACGGAAGGAGAAAGAATGAAACACAAGACAAGAACTACCCTGGCATGCATGCACAAGAATTAAAACAACGGAACCGAAGCTATACATATGCATGCGCTACGGGTACTCCGCTAGCATAGCAATCACATGATAAATAAACACAAACTAACTTTTTTGCCGACATACATGAGACACAAAAAATGACCTGGCACAGTCAAACATAATGGAGTAAATCCTACTCAAATATCAGAGTTGACAGGGGCTAATAGGACTACCTGTACACCATACTGACTTTGCCGCTAGATGTTGACTCCCTTGCCCGGACCCACGCTGCCATTTCCTAGAATGATGGAAAGCAAAGTGAGTCGAGAGACTTAGCAAGCATAAGGAAGGAAAGGTTGCAGGCTAAACATATCCAATAAACTCTCCCCAGAACACCAACCCCCAAGCACACACAAGTCATGAGACGCACAACACAGTATAAAAGCTTAAATAAAAGCACATATCAGTCCTTGGGGCCCACACAAGACACACGGCACCCAAGTCCCATACCAACCTGTCGTTGCCCTAAAAGTCAACATATATCTCCAACAAACCTGTGCGCGCTGTCCTGGGTCGATACTCCCGTCACCCGTGTGCTTGTGTCGGTCCTCCCGACACCCAAGCTGTAGAATAGCCGAGCTGTAGGCTCCCTTGGAATGGTCCTCCTGTCCGAGATCTGAAAACTGTCAGTAACCATGCAATGCACATAAAAATGCAATGGCGTAGTAAGTATCAACGTGATACACTGGCACCTATACATCCAGACATCAAGTCATGCTCCACCCACATAGTAAACCACACGCGATGCATATGTCCGTGCCAGATGTAACTTAACCTTGCTAGAATGTCTGTGTCCAAACATACTCAATAAATGAATACCTTAATATGCATCCCGTACCCATGTGCATATCAAATCATGAACAGTAATACAACGTAATAAATCATGCAATAAATCACATAATGGTATAGCTAATCAGCAGTGTCCAGCATTGGTCAACGGTTAGTGACTAGGAATGTTCACCTGACAGTCCACTTCAGAGCTGTACAATAGTCTATTCCAACGTCACCTAACAGTCGACCCTTGCCCCACTACTCAGTAGCCCTAACTGATCCATAATCGAGAAATCTATAAATAAATCTGCACATTTAGGAACCTAGTCCCCAAGTTAGGTTCAGTATCATTCCGAAAAGAATAAGGGCTGTACAAACCCTCGTAGGCACACAACAAATAAAATTCTAGAAATCCCGGATTTAATTTAAATGATACCAAATGGATAATAACTCAATAAATAATGCTAGGAGCCGAATTGGAGTAAGGAAAGGTATAAAATACGAGAAATCATAGAGTCTTTCACGGGAATTAAAGAACACGAGGAGGGGGTTAGGAACTTGCCTTTTAATAGCAAATTCTCACCAACTTGCTCTGCCGCTGCACAAATTAACAATTTTTACTAATTATACTAAACTCTAATACAAAGGCTATACGCGAATCCCCAATAATCTGATCAAATCAGTCTAAAATCGAGGCTATTACGAGTATAAGAGGTCACTAAAAATTAGAAAGTGAGGAGGGCTTGCCTTATTTCGCAAATTTTTTGCCATAAATGCCCACGCACTACAAAATAATATTAACACTAAAATAAACCAAAATACAGCCTAAAAATACGATTTAATCCATAGAAAACGTTTGGTACAAGCTGATTAACCTACCTCGCTCTTCAGATCTTCACTTGCACGGAGTAAAAATCAATTTCTGAATTTTTCCTTCTATTTCTCCTTTCTTGACGTTGTCTTCGTGCCTGTTTTACTCTCCATTTTGCTCTTTGTTTTCTATCTTCAATTAAGCTTCAATTGAAGCTTTAATAACAGCAGAAATTGGCAAGAAAACATGGCCAATTTGGCCTTAAAATTCATGCAAAAATAAGGGGTAGGGGAGCAGTCGTGCGGGCACACCAGCGTGCGCCATGTGGCCGCACAAATGGGCCAGCATTGGCAAAAATAAGGGGCAGGGGAGCAGTCGTGCGGGCACACAGCGTCGTTTTGGGTGTCCTTTGCTGATAAAATTAGCAAAATCCTCCATCGTCTGTGCACGGCCTCAGCCTCGAACCCGTGACCTGCCCACCTCCCTCACGCCCGTGTGCCACTTGGCTAGCCATCACCTTCATACATATAATGCAGTAAATTAAATTTAAAGGAACTCTCAGCCACGTCTGGATTTTGCACCAGCACCTAGAAACTTCCAAAAATTATCACATGCACCCGAACTTCCATTTTGTTCTTATTGCACTTACACCCTAAAACTTCTAAAAATCCACTAAATTAATTTATTTAACTATTTCCATAAATACTCCCAAATAAAATAATTAATTGCCTTAATCTCTTTTAAATACAAATAATTTTTATATTTTCTTTAAACCCATAAATATATAATAATCCCCATAAGTATTTGATAATGACCTAATTAATTCCATCATTATTTCCATAAATATTTCCAAATAATTTCATTGATTACCTAAATTTCCTATTTCCACAAAACAACATAATTTATTATTTTTTCCGTTAATCTCCAAATACCCAATAATAAGCTTAACACTGATATTTATAATTATTATTAATCCCCCAATTTTCGGGATGTTACAATTTGGCATATTCCTTGTGGGATGAAAAGGATTCACTGGTAATATCCTAGCTTTGGAACTTGATGATTCTAGAAATCAGCGACAAAGTGATGTTTGGAGATCTGGAAATCTGTGAAGATCACCTATTCTAAGGTAAATGATGCTGCCCAAATTTATGAAATTAGGATTAAAATGACAGCCACTAAACAAGGGACTCGATCTATAACCGAGTATGCAAATTTATTGTAAACCTTGTGGTAAGAGTTGGATCACTATCAGTGCATCCAAATGAAATGTAGTGAGAATGCTGCCATTCAAAAGAAGTTTGTGGAAAAGGATAAAACTTATGACTTCCTTGTAGGCCTTAATGTAGAATACGATGCAGTGAGGGTCCAAATCCTTGGTAAGTCTGAGTTGCCTTCGTTAAATAAGGCAATTTCAATAGTCAGGGCTGAGGAAGGGAGAACAGGAGTAATGCTGGAGGTACATCCTATGGAAAACTCAGCCTTATTGACTCTAAAGGGTCTTAGTCAGGAGAAATTGCCAAGGGTGGAAAGAAAGACTTTAGATCTAGCTAAAACCACTAATAAGGACAACCTATGGTGTACCTACTACATGAAACCTAGGTATACGATTGATAGGTGCTGGAAACTTCATGGTAAGCCAACTAAAGGAGGGCAATCAAAGGGGCAGGCTTATGCAATAAGCAGCTAACAAAGTGCAGATGGTGAGGCTGTAGACCAAGCTAATCCAATGGAACTGAATAAGGATGAAATAGAGAAGCTAAGGAGCTTGTTGGGATCTCTCGAAAAAGGATCGGGTGCAAGCACAAGTTCATCGAACTTAGCCTTCAGATATATAACTTCTACCTTATTTAATTTACACGTTTCAGGCATAGCTCTTGAACATTCTTGGGTTATTAACTCCAAGGCAACTGACCATATGACCCCTTATTGTACTTAATTTTTATCCTATAAACCGTGTCCTAGTACCAAGAAAATTGTGTTAGCTGATGGATCCTTAACAACCGTGGCAGGCCAAGGGGACATTCTCATTAACAGAAACCTAATTCTAAAAGATATCTTACACGTCCCTAAACTTTGCACAAACCTGGTTTCTATTCAAAAGTTGACCCATGATGCTAACTGTCGTGTCATATTCTATCCTTCTGAAGACTATGAGAATATGGAAATTGAATCAATCTTTTATTCAATTGTACTTCATTCTTTACATACTCGGTCCCTATTTAATATGTACAAAGAGAACCAAAAATATGGAAATATAAAATATATGGAAACATAGAAGTCAACCCAAATAATCAGCCTAAATATTGGATCTCATTCTGGCCTCAATCTCCTACCACAATCTCCTCCAAATTCCCTTCAAATCATTTGGGATTTCCACACTCCCCCTCAAGTTGGATCATAGATGTTGATCATGTCCAACTTGCAGATAAACTCTTCAAAACTAGACCTCTGTAATCCTTTAGTGAATATATCTGTTAATTTTTCTCTTGTAGGGATATAGGTCATGCAGGTTGTCCCTTTTTCAATTTTCTCCTTTATAAAATGCCTGTCAGCTTCTATATGTTTAGTCCTATCGTGCTGGACAGGATTATGGGAAATATTGATAGTAGGTTTGTTGTTGCAGTAGAGTTTGATGGGGAGCTCTACTGTGATATGTAGTTCTTCCAAAAGCTTTTGTAACCATAACCCTTCACACATCCGTTGTGCAACAGCTTTGAATTCAGTTTCGACACTACTACTTCTGGCTACCACACACTGCTTCTTACTCCTCCATGTTACTAAATTTCCCCAAACATAGGTACAATAG
Organism: Diospyros kaki; assembly: GCA_036245055.1. Lineage (NCBI taxonomy): Eukaryota > Viridiplantae > Streptophyta > Magnoliopsida > Ericales > Ebenaceae > Diospyros > Diospyros kaki. The sequence continues at coordinate 16,496,454 of BSEG01000011.1, read as the reverse complement.
CCAGTCGTCGACCTTCTGTCTTCCGCTGATCCTGCCCAATCTGCATCTGTATAGATTTCTATCTTCTTACTGTCTCCTTTCTTAAAGAATAGACCTTGCCCTAGAGAGCCTTTCAGATATCTGAGAATCTTATATACTGCTTCTAGGTGACTCTCCTTTAGTGAATGCATGTGCTGACTAACCATACTTACAGCAAAAGCAATGTCAGGTCTAGTGTGAGATAAGTAGATCAATCTACCTACTAGTCTGATATCTTTCTCTATCCACAGGCTTTCCAACGTCTTCCGTTCTTTTTCCTGCCTTGATCGAAATATCTCTTGGCTTGCAACCAAGCATACCAGTCTCGATCAAAAGGTCAAGTACATATTTTCTCTAGGAGACACTAATTCCGTTCCTTGATCTGGCGACTTCCATTCCTAGAAAGTATCGCATTTGACCTAGGTTTTTTACCTCAAACTCTGTGGCAAAGACCTTCTTCAACCTTTCCACCTCTCCTATGTTATCTCTAGTGAGAATGATGTCGTCGATGTACACGATCAGGATGGTCCTCCTTCCATCATTGGATTGTTTGAAGAACATAGTGTGATCTGACTATCCCTGTTGGTATCCTTGATTCTTTATCACCTTTGCAAATCTATCAAACCACGCTCTCGGTGATTATTTGAGTCCATACAGGGATTTCTTCAACTTACATACTCTGGTTTCTTTCCCTCCTTGTAAAATCCTAGTGGTAGCGTCATGAACACTTCTTCCTCTAGCTCACCATTCAGAAAATCATTCTTAATGTCAAATTGATGGAGTGAACAGTCCAGGTTTGCTGCCAAGGACAAGAGAACCTGTATAGTATTCAGCTTTGCTATTGGTGCAAATGTCTTGGTGTAGTCAATATCGTATGTCTAAGTGAACCCCTTTGCAACTAGGCGGGCTTTGTACCGTGCTACTGTGCCATCCGCCTTGTATTTCACCGTGAAGACCCACTTACAGCTCACTGGTTTCTTCCCCTTTGGCAAAGTCATCACCTCCCAAGTTTCATTTTTTCCCAATGCTCTTATTTCTTCCATCACTGCTTCTCTCCATTTCGGAATCTCCAAGGCTTCTTGAATATTCTTAGGAATCTGGATTTTGTCAAGGTTTGATGTAAAAGCACGATACTTGGCAGAAAGAGCATTGTAAGATACAAATTTTGAGATAGGATGGAGAGTACATGAATGAGGTTGTTTTCTAAGAGCAATTGGTAAGTCATCAAGATTTCTTACCAGGTCAAGATCGGGTTGTGGCTCATGAGTAGTCAGAGCTATCACTGGTTCTGACTCTTTTGGTGCTTCGGATGCGAGAGTCTCATTGGGCTTTGATTTAGGTCTCCTTGAGTAGACAAGTGTCTCCTTGTCTGTTTGTTCTCCCACACCTCCCTTGAGTTCAAGATTCCTTCTATGTTGGACAAAGAAGGAGAAGGTGTATTGTATGGGGTAGATTCAAAGATCGCAACATCAAAGTCGGTGTCTAAGGATCGAGCTTCACTCAAGGACTCCCCCTGAAGCAAGTAGTAGGGAGTATGCTCAAAAAATGTGACATCCAGACTAACATATAACTTTTGTGAAAGAGGGTCATAACATTTGTAACCCTTTTGAGTGGGAGAGTAGCCAAGGAAGACACATTTAAGGGCTCTAGGAGCCAACTCATTACGTTGGGAGGTGTGAATGTGGACAATCACTGTGGACCCGAAAACACGAAGTGGGAGAGATGAGCTGAGCCGACAATTAGGGAAGGTCTCCTGGAATTTTTGGAGAGGGGTTGCAAATGAGAGAACTCGACTAGGCATTCGATTGATGAGGAATGCGGAGGTTAGAATGGCATCACCTCAAATTTATTTTTCATGTGAGTGGTGAACAGTAGGGCGTGAGCTACCTTAAGGATATGTCGATTTTTCCATTTAGCAACCCCATTTTGTGGGGGGGTGTTAACGCAAGAATTTTGGTGAATAATACCTTTGTCTTGAAGATAGGAGCTCAAAGAATAATTGAAGTACTCAGTGCCATTATCCGTGCAAAAAATTTGGATTTTTGTGTGAAATTGGGTGTAAACCATAGTGTAGAAGTTCATAAATAGAGAACTAACCTCAGATTTATCATGTAGTAAATACACCAACAGAGACAAGAATAGTCATCAATAAAGGTAATAAACCATTTTTTGTGGGTCCTATTGGGAACCCGTGAAGGCCCCCAGAGATCACTGTGAATTAGGTTAAAAAGCAATGATGGTTGATAAGGAGATGAGGGATAAGTAGTGCGATTATGTTTTGCAAGTTCACATACTTCACATTGTAAATCTAAGGGAGTTTTATTCGAACAAAGTGAAGGAAACAAACGTTTTAAATATTGAAAACTAGGATGGCCCATTCGTTTGTGCCATAACAAAAGGTCATTATCCCTAGGACTAGATGCATAATTACAACTAGAAGGATGACACTGTTTAATCATGTGAGTGTCGTCAAAGTAGTAGATCCCCTGGCATTCCTTAGCACTGCCAATCATCTTCCCTGATGATAGATCTTAAAAGACACAATGAGAAGACAAAAAAGTAGCTAAGCAATGAGATTGTTTGGTTAGCTGACTAACGGACAACAGATTGCAAGATAGATTAGGAACATGAAGGACAAACTCCAAAGTAATAAATTCAGAGATACGGATACTCCCCTGGCCAGCTACTGGGGATAAAGTACCATCTGTAATTTTTACTTTCAAGTTACCAGCACAAGGTGAATATATGGAAAATAAATGATGGGCATCAATCATATAGTCGGATGCACAAGAGTCAATAATCCAGGGAGTGACCTTGTGACTAAGAGCAATCAAAAAAGTACCTTTATGGGCTAAGGAACCTGATGGCAAAGAAGTAGAAGATTGACCCAAGGCTTGAAAGGTCGAAAAAATAGCATATAACTTCTCAAGTTGCTCGGAGTTGAAACCCCCAGTAAAGGCCAATTGAGTGTGATGGGCTGGAGTGCCTATATTTGTCTATTGTTCAGTTGAGGCCTAGTACCCGTGGGATTTGTTGGGCTGTATGGGCTTCCAATCAGTAGGCTTGCCATGTAAAGCCCAACAGGTATCTTTGGAATGACCTAATTTTTTGCAATGGTCACAAAATGGTCTTTTATTTTGTCTCAAGCCAGATCTTGTGGGAGGCCCTGGAGTTACAAGTGCAGAAGCTTCATGGCCAGGCGCTATTTTTTCCTTCTACATCACCTTTCTTCTACTCTTTTCACGCCGAACTTTGGAGAATCTCTCTCGAATGGATGGTAATGGCTAGCAACCCAAGACTCGGCTCCTCGCATTGTTGAGTTCTCTGTTGAGCCCAGCTAGAAACTCGTACACTTTCTCATTCTCCATTCTCTTCTTGAATTGCACACTATCACCCATGCACTCCCAAGATTCTTCATAGCTGAGGTCTAGTTCCTACCATAAACCCAGCATCTCCATGTAGTATTCCGTCACCTTTCTTTCTCCTTGTTTCATTTGCCATAGCCGAGTCTTTTTCTCAAAGATTTGAGAGGCATTCTCGGCATTGGAGTAGGTTTTGTGAACAGCTTCCCACGCGTGTTTCGCCTAGACAGAAACATGTATGTTTTGCCAATTGCTGGTCACATGGAATTGATCAAGTAGGACGTTATGAAGGAATTCTCATAACGTTATTTTTAGAAGGCTACTACATCCTTGGAAGGTGGCTGTTTGGTCTCACCGGTAAGGAAACCCAGTTTACCTTTGCCGTTGATGACCAGCTTGATGGATTGAGTCCATTCTCGATAATTCTTACCATTTAGCTTTTCTAAAGTAAGATGAATTGAGGAATTTTCAAACCCGCCAACCGAACCCATGGAAGGGATTATCTCTGATTCTTCTTCCTAAGTTACCGACTGGGTAGACTCATGGTTGTCTGCCATGGCTTGCTAGGGTTTTTAGAGTAACCACAACTCTGATACCGTGAAGACGATGAGAATATGGAAATTGAATCAATCTTTTATTCAATTATACTTCATTCTTTACATACTTGATCCCTATTTAACATGTACAAAGAGAACCAAAAATATGGAAATATAAAATATATGGAAACATAAAAATCAACCCAAATAATCAGCCTAAATATTGGATCTCATTCTGGCCTCAATCTCCTCCAAATTCCCTTCAAATCATCCGGGATTTCCACACTTTCCTTTTGTGAGTTTCAGGAAATGGAATCGAGGAAGATGATTGGGCATGCTAGGGTAAAAGATGGTCTCTTTCATCTTTTGAAGTTCTTAGTGGGCAGAGTAAGAGGAAGTAGTGTTTTCTTGCTGCATCACTTTTAGCTAAACCAAATAAGGATGTAATTTGACTTCACCATTTTCGTTTAGGACATCCATCTTTAAAGTTCTCTAGGTTATATATCCTTTTTTGTTCAAGGCAGTAGATGCTAGGAATTTCCAATGTGATGTTTGTGAGTTTGCTAAACACAAAAGGGTTTCATTTCCTCTTACTAATAATAAAAGTTCTCATCCTTTTGACTTGATCCATTGTAACATACCGCATCAAGCGATAGGAAGAACTGGAATAACTTACCCTGATGGGCCTACGTGAACTTTCCAAGTGTCACCCATCTTTGAACTTCTCCAGCTCAACCGCGGTTAACCCAAGAGTTTTTTGCCTACATTCAGCCCAAAAGATATTCAGATGGTATTGTTTTCTTCCTTACTTATTCTCGATATATACTACCTTTTTCTGGGCTCTCAAGATATTACATTCTCCCCCCCTTGAGCACATGACGTCCTCGTTATGCAACCTTACAACTGGTCTCATCTCTCCCCCATCTAGTGTCCCCGGTCTAATACCCCCAGCCTTGGGCTAGTACACGGTCCCTAGTCCAATACCCCCAGCCTTTAGCTAGTACACGGTCCCAACACACAGCTCGAGTTAGTTCTAATGCCACCGGTAACATCCCGCATCGAGCGATAGGAAGGACTAAAACAACTTATCCTGATGGGCTTGCGTGAACTTCCCAGGGATCATCCATCCTTGAACTTCTCCAGCTCAAGCACATTTAATCCGGGAGTTCTTTGCCTATATTTGGCCCAAAAGGTATCTAGCTGGTGTTGTTTTCTTCTTTACTTATCATCGATATATTCTACCCTTCTTTGGGCTCTCAGGGTATTACATCCATAGTGACATATGGGGTCCCTTTCCAGTCCTAAATTTATTCAGAGCTAAATGGGTTGTGGTGTTTGTTGATGATTGTACATGGGTGACTTGAATTTATCTTTTGAAATCCAAATCAGAAGTGTGCACCATCTTTTCCAATTTTTGTAATACTCAATTTGGGGCTGAAATCAAAAGAGTAAGGATGGATTATGTTAAGGATTTCTTCAATCAAACTTTGTATGGTTTCTTTCAACAAAAGAGTATAATTCATGAGTCCTCATGTGTGTATACCCCTCAGCAAAATGGGATAGCTGAGAGGAAAAATGGGCATTTACTAGCTGTCACCAAGGCATTGCTATTCCACAATAATGTTTCTAAACATTATTAGGGAGAAGCAGCCTTGATAGCAGCTTATCTTATTAATACTCTAGAAGTTTTAATTCCAACAGTCCAATTCAACTTCTTTCTAAAACTTTTCTAGAATTCAATCCCTCTAATGGAATCAGTCCTAAAGTGTTTGGTTATGTGATTTTTGTTCATAATCACTCATCTCATAGAAGTTAGATCCTAAAGCCATTAAGTGTATCTTTGTTGGGTATTCCTCCACCCAAAAAGGATATAAATGTTTTCATCTTCCATCTAAACGTTTCCTTGTCTCAGCTGATGCTAGTTTTGTGGAGAAAAATCTATACTTTAGTAATTCTTACCCTAAGGGGGAGACTGAATTTCTAGAGGAACCAAATAAAGAAGTATTCCTTCCCCTTCTCTACGAACCTTCCTTGAAGGATTCTTTATCTCAGCCGAAAAACATCTTAAGGGATTCTCTAAATGTGATACACAGGGAAACACCCCAACCTTATACCAGTCCACTAAAGGTGTATACAAGGAGAAAGACTATGGCTTATAACCCTATGCAGGCTAACCGAAATCCGGATTCCTATAACCTCAACACCGAACCTAATTCACCCCCTCCTCAACTTATTCATCGGTAAATACCTCTAGTGATAGATCATGAGTTCTTTTAAACAAAACACCCTTACGAGGAGACCCTTTAAGATAATGAAGGATTCTATGCACTGCCTTGAGATGATTTTCCCTAGGATCATGCATTAACTAGCTAGCAACAGGCACAAGATAGGCTATATCCGACCTAGTGCGAGATAAATAAATGAGTCTCTTGCTGGAAATATGCTAAAATCAAGGAAGATTTGTCCTTGATCCTAGAATATTCTAGGATTTAAGTTTTATGTAAATAATATGTAAATATAGTAAGTCAAGGATGTAGTTTAGGATGTTGTCAATATTTCGATTATTTCCTTCCTTTTTTATTTGTAATCCTCTCCTTAAAAGAGGATGTCGTTCTTGCTCATTTTAATCAATTAAGATAAATTGTCTTTGATTATTTCTAAGATGGTATCAGAGTTGGATTAAATCCCAGCCATCCATTCCGTGTGAGGCTCTTTGCACAACCACCTATGCCTCCTCTATTGGCCTCTCGATTGGTCGCTGATGCCCGGATTCAGCAAATCCCAGCGATCGCCAAGCATGGATCTACTAGTCGCGGCCACCCTAGATCGACCCAAGGTCATCTTCTCTATCACTTCCTCCATCGTCAATCGCCAGGTCTCTTTCTACCTCCTACGAGTGTAAGCTTCTGCTGGGCGAGTGCAAGCTCTTCATTCCGAACGGTGACACCCACTTCGATTAGGTCGGCTAAGTTCGCTTCAACCACTGCCGATTGCTCGCGACCTCTCTACCTTGACCAGCTTCATCCACTGCTGATTGCTCACGGCCTCTCTGCCTTGACCGCCTTCTGCTTACTGGCGCCTTACATCGACAGCAACCAATTTTGCAGCCATCTCCCAGATCTTGGTAACCTTGCTTGCTTCTTTTCCTTCTTATTTTTTCCTCGTCCAACGTGTAAGTTATGTCGGAAGTCACTTCGGAAACATCCTTAAATCCTATCACTACTATCCAAACTAAATATCCAGCGACCCAACCAAACCATTCAAGCACCCATTCTGTCCAAATCTCCACCATTCGTTTAAATGGTGATAATTTTCTTCGTTGGTCTCAATTTGTCTGGATGTGTATATCAGCAGGCAAGGAAAAATTAGCTACATTACTGGCGACAAGAAGGAACCTGCAGTGGATAACCCAACACACTCTGTTTGGGATGCTGAAAACTCTGTGGTCATGACATGGCTGGTTAATTCCATGGATGAAGATATCAGTTCCAATTATATGTGTTATCCTACTGCAAAGGAGTTGTGGGATAATGTAAATCAGATGTACTCTGACGTAAGTAACCAATCTCAGGTTTTTGAGTTAACTCTAAAGCTGGGAGAGATTCGGCAAGGAGACGATTATGTTACTAAATACTTTCATTCCTTGAAGAGACTGTGGCAAGATCTTGACCTCTTCAACACTTATGAGTGGAAATCTACTGAAGATTGCAACCACCACAAGAAAATGGTTGAAGATGGCTGTATTTACAAGTTTCTTGCTGGCCTTAATATTGAGTTCGATGAGGTTCAAGGGAGGATTATTGGTCGATCCCCCCTACCTCCTATTGGTGAAGTATTTGCTGAGGTTAGAAGAGAAGAAAGCCGAAGGAGTGTCATGCTCAGCAAAAAAACTGCTGGTGAGTCAATTGAAAATTCTGCCCTGTTTACTGATACAGCTACCTACAAGGCTGCACATTACCAGCATAGAAGCAATGAGTGGCCTCGGGTCTGGTGTGACCATTGCAACAAGCCACGCCATACTCGTGAGACTTGCTGGAAAATTCATGGCAAACTTGCCAATTGGAAGAGCAACAAGCAAGGAGACAAGAGCAGTAACCGTGGGGTCCCTACTGCGAATGAGGTTGACACAGGTCCCTTCAACAAAGAGCAGATTGATCAACTCTTGAAGATGTTACAATCCAGTTCCTCATCTGGTATTCCTAGTGTTTCCTTGGCACACACAGGTAGAAAGCCTAAAGCTCTTTCTTATCTACATTCCTCTATATGTAGAACGATGATTTTTTTCCAGATGCAACTTTCGCATTGAAAAGAAGAACAATCCATTCCTTTAAATAATTCAGGAAATAAATGTTTCATATAGGCAAAACTAGGATGTCCTAGTCTAAGATGCCATGACATAATTGTGTCTTGAATAGGAATTGAACTAGTACTACTAAAGCCCCGAGTTTTTTTATTACCAGAAGACTTTTCATTAAAGTTTTTGGATGTACTGTGTATGTTCATATACCTACTCAATTTCGCTCAAAACTTGATCTTAGGGCTATCAAATGTGTTTTCTTAGGTTATACCTCTCATAAAAAAGGCTATAAGTGTTATGATCCTCTCACAAAAAAGATTCACATTAGTATAGATGTCTCATTTGTTGAAAACAAACCCTATTTTACCAAAAATTCCCTTCAGGGGGAGAACCATGAAGCTGAAGACAATTTTTGGGATGTTTGTATCCCCCTTCCAAATGCAATTTGTCTTACTCAAGAACCACATGTTTCTGATAATGGTCACCTAGGAGATTCTGGTTCTTTGATGTAAAGTAAAGGGGTTTCTCAGGCAGGGGGAGAATTACTACAAACTAATCATAATGATCTAAATTCTGAGCTTCAGGTTTATACCAAGATGAGATTTCATCAAAAGAACAAAAACTTGAATGTCAATTCTGTACAAAACCAGTCTAAAAACCTGATAAATGGCACTGTAAGTTCAAGAACTCCCACTTCAACTTCTAGTCCACCTCCCTCTACTTTACCTAATAGTTCCAAAATTGATTCTTCAACTGTTTCCAATCATTTACCTATTATTTCTGATCTTGATATTCCTATAGCAATTAGGAAAGGTGTCAGAAGTTGCACTAAATATCCTATTGCTAAATACCTCTCCTACCACAGATTATCTAATAATCATAAGGCTTTCACATCTAAGATTTCACACTTGTTTGTGCCAAGGAATATACAGGAAGCTTTGGATGATCCAAACTGGAAATTAGCAGTTATAGAGGAGATGAATGCTCTAAGGAGAAGTGGTACTTGGGAGATAGTTAACTTGCCCAGAGATAAAAAAATAGTAGGGTGTAAATGGGTGTTTACAATAAAATGTAAGGCTGACGGGAGTGTTGACAGGTACAAAGCCAGACTGGTGGCTAAAGACTTCACCCAGACTTATGGAATTGATTATCAGGAGACCTTTGCTCCTGTGACAAAAATAAACTCTATCAGAGTCCGTTGTCTCTTGCAGTAAATTCAAATTGGCCTTTACACCAACTTGATATCAAAAATGCGTTTCTTAACAGTGATCTTGAAGAGGAGGTCTTTATGAGTTTACCTCCTGGATTCGAAAATAAACTTGGGAATGACAAAGTATGTAGATTGAAGAAATCTCTGTATGGTCTCAAGCAGTCTCCAAGAACATGGTTTGAATGCTTTGGAAAGGCAGTTACTAGTTATGGCTTCTTTCAAAGTCAAGCAGATCATACTATATTTTATAAACACTCAAAGGATGGTAAAGTTTCAATTTTGATTGTTTATGTTGATGACATTATTTTAACTGGTAATAATGAGACAGAGTTAGTAGTCCTCAAGTAAAAACTTGCAAATGAGTTCCAAATCAAGGACCTGGGAATCTTAAAATACTTTCTTGAAATGGAGTTTGCAAGATCCAAAGAAGGCATCTTTGTCAATCAGAGAAAATATGTTCTTGACCTTCTTGGAGAAACAGGATTACTCGGCTGCAAGGTGTTAGAAACTCCCATTGAGCCTAATGTGAAACTATATGCTGCCAAAGCTGGAGAAGTAAAGGACAGTGAACAATATCAGAGACTTATGGGCAAATTAATCTACTTGTCTCATACGCGACCTGACATTGCTTTTCCAGGGAGTGTGGTAAGTCAATTTATGCACTCACCAGGGCCAAAGCATTTTAAAGCAGTCTACAGAATCCTAAGATATTTGAAAGAGACTCCTGGAAGAGGCTTACTATTCAAGAAACATGGCCACTTACAAATTGAGATCTACAGTGATGCAGATTGGGCAGGAAGTGTTAATGATAGGAGATCTACTTCAGGCTACTGTTCGTTTGTTGGGGGAAACCTTGTCACCTGGCAAATCAAAAAACAAAATGTGGTGGCTAGAAGTAGTACAAGAAGCAAAATTCAGAGCTATTGCTCATGGAATCTGTGAGGGGATGTGGATCAAAAGGATACTTGAAGAGCTGAAATTTCCTCAATCAAAACCTATAAAAGTCTATTGTGACAATAAGGCTGCCATCTCTATTGCTCATAATCCGGTGTTGCATGATCGTACGAAACATATAGAAGTGGACAAACATTTCATCAAGGAGAAGCTCGATGCTGGAATAATATGTATGCCATATCTTCCAACAACTGAACAAATTGCTGATGTTCTAACTAAGGGTCTTCACAAGAAGCAATTTGATAAACTTATTGGCAAGCTAGCTATGGAAGACATCTACAAGCCAACGTGAGGGGAGTGTTGGAAATATGTTAAAATCAAGGAAGATTTGTCCTTGATCCTAGAATATTCTAGGATTTAAGTTTTATGTAAATAATATGTAAATATAGTAAGTCAATGATATAGTTTAGGATGCTGTCAATATTTAGATTATTTCCTTCCTTTTTTGTTTATAATCCTCTCCTTAAAAGTGGATGTTGTTCTTGCTCATTTTAATCAATTAAGACAAATTGTCTTTGATTATTTCTAAGATCTCCCAACCAAACACTAATAGGATCCCCTGTCTACTGCCCCTGACTCACATTCAACCCCAATCCTATGATTCGGTTCTATGGGAGTTGCAACAGTCTTGTTGCCAAGCATACATGTTTCAATCAAAAGATCTAGAATATATTTATGCTGGGAAATAAATATTCCATCCTTGGACCGAGCTACTTCTATACCAAGAAAGTATTTTAACTTTCCCAATTCTTTGATCTCAAATTCTCTTGCCAAACAGCCCCTCAAATGTTCTATCCCCGCCTTGTCATTCTCGGTAACTATAATATCATCAACATATACCAAGAATACTGTTATTTTTCCTGCAATTAAATGATGTATAAACAAGGTATGGTCACCTTAACTTTGCTTATAACCTAAACCAAGCATAACTTGAGCAAACCTCCCAAACCAAGCTCGAGGGGACTGTTTCAGTCCATAGAGGACCTTTTTAAGTCGGCATACAACACTCTCATCTCCTGTTTGCACTCCAAATCCTGGTGGGATATCCATATAAATTTCTTCCTCCAACTCCCCATGTAAAAAAGCATTTTTAACATCAAATTGAGACAATAGCTAGTCATACATAACCACTAAGGATAGTAATATTCGGACTGTATTCATCTTAGCTATTGGAGCAAAAGTGTCTAGGTAGTCTACCCCATATGTTTGGATATATCCCTTAGCCACCAGCCTAGCCTTATACCTTTCTAAGGTCCCATCAGACTTGTATTTAACATTAAACACCCACTTGCACCCTACTAGCTTCTTCCCTTTTGGTAGTTAAACCAATTCCCAAGTATTGTTCTTCTCAAGAGCTGTCATCTCAACCATCATGGCTTCCTTCCAACACTCATTATCTAATGCTTCAGACATGGTCTTTGGGATTGGAATGGAATGGAATGAAGGTTGGTTAAATATGCCTTATGAGCTGGAGACAAATGAGAATAGGTCATGAACAAATTGTTGGAAGATAAAGAGGAGATGGGCTCTAGATAAGGGCTATCAACAACAACAACTATTTATCAATTATCTATCTAAAAAAATTAGTATTTAAATATTGTAAAATCTATTCCTAGAAAATAGGAGATAAGTAGGAGTTAGTAGGAGTTATTCATGAGATTATTTAGGAGATCTATTGTATATATATTTCCTTAATCTAGTAAATCAATATTATGGAATAAGTTATTGTTCCATACAATTTTAACATGGTATCAGAGCTTGGTACCGGTGACTTACGAGTGCTGGAGCTCTAGTTCATATCAGCCTCTTCAGATCGCGATATGGCTGACAATCCATCAGCCAGCACAGCTTCAAATCTTCTTCCGGCCACAACGAGGACCAACCAAGTTCCAACCTACCCGATGGCAACTGAGAGTCACTCGCTTCAGATCACCCAACACAAATTGGATGAAACCAACTTCAGAGAGTGGTTCCAATCCGTGTTGTTGGTGGAGAAAGAACGCGTCTTCAATTTCCTTCATGGCTTGAATTCGAAATTGGATGAAGTAAGAGGAAGATTGCTCGGGACAAAGCCGTTTCCATCCCTGCGTAAGGCCTTTGCTGAAGTAAGGCGTGAAGAAAGCAGGAGAAAGGTTATATTATCAACTTCTAAACACTTTTCGGATGAAGCCTACAGCATCTAAGGGTGAAATCCTGAAAGATAGGCAGTGATGTGACCACTGCAATAAGCCCTATCATACTAGGGAAACCTGCTAGAAAATTCATGGTAAACCAGCAGGATGGAAACTAAGGAATCAAAGGCAAGGAGGACCAGCTGCATATGCAACCAAGGCTGAAAAAGGGACGCCAACAAATATATCTCTAACTGACACCCAAATTGAAGCCTTACAGTACCTACTCAGTCAAACAAAAATCCAGCAAGCAGAAGGTGAAAACCCCCCAGCTATTTCCCTAACAAAAACAGGTAACAAAAGCTATTCCTTATTAACTCAAATATCCAATTCGAACAGTTGGATTGTAGATACTAGAGCAACAGACCATATGACAGGTTCGCTTAAACTTTTGTCTAATTTTGAACCAAGTGGTCAAGGAATAGCTGTAATTATGGCTGATGGTACAACCTCTATGGCTAAGGGCAAAGGGACTACATATATATCTAGATTAGTGTTACAATCAGTTCTATATGTTCCCAATTTAACATGTAACCTGCTGTCTGTGAGCAAAATCACAAGAGAAAAAGGCTGCGCACTGATTTTTTCTCATTCTTCTTGTGTTTTTCAGGACATATCATCGGGGAAGATGATTGACAATGCTGAGGAAAGCAAGGGGCTCTACCAGATCTCAAGTCCTGATCATTCTACTGGAACTAGGTCTTATTTTCAATTTTCTTTAGCTACTTTTTCAGATTCGGATATTATGTTATGGCACCAAAGATTAGGCCATCCTAGTTTTGAGTATCTTCGTTTTTTGTACCCATCAATTTCCAGCAATAAAATTCAGCCTTTAAAGTGTGAGAATTGTATCCTTGCAAAACACACTAAGAGTTCTCATCCGCATCACCTCTATAAACCTTCAAAACCATTTCATTTAATTCATAGTGATGTGTGGGGGCTAGCTAGGGTTCCTAATCTCACTAACACTAGGTGGTTCATTACATTCATAGATGATCATACTAGGGTTAGCTGGGTATTTCTCATGAAAGACAAATCCGAAGCCTACTCTTTATTTAAAAGTTTTCACCAAATGGTTCAAAATGTTTTTCAAACAGCTATACAAATCTTGCGGACTGATAATGGCCGAGAATATTTTTCAAATGAATTCAATCAGTACCTCCTCAAGCATGGTATTATTCACTAAAGCTCTTGTCCATACAACCCTCAACAAAATGGGGTAGCAGAACGAAAGAACCGTCACCTCCTTGAGATAGCCAGGGCTTTGATGTTTACAAAATCAGTTCCCTATACTTATTGGGGAGAAGCCGTTTTCATTGCAACCTACCTCATTAACAAACTTTCTTCCAAAGTTCTGAAATTTCAAACACCCTTGAATATACTTCTTGAGAACGTTCCCCATCATACCAGAATCTTAAACTCTCTTCCTCCTAAGATTTTTGGCTACACTGCTTTCATACATCAAAATCAACCTCAGTTAAAATTGGATCCTAAAGCCCTCAAGTGCATCTTTATTGGATACTCTCCAACACAACAAGGATATAAATGTTACCATCCTCCTACACGAAAATTCATTATCACCTGTGATGTTTCATTTATCGAGCATCAATCATATTTCCAAAATAACCCCATAGAGGTTGACTATAATTGCAATCCAGTCAGTCTCATACCTACTCTTCTACCTATTCTTCTGCCTCATACAGTTGATGGTTCCGGGTCTGATATCTCTACCCTACACCATCAAGGGGGAGAGAAAGAAAGCACTATAGTTCCAGCAGCAGATTAACCGCCATTAAAAGTGTATTCACGCAAACCACGCGATCCTCAGCATACTAAACCATCTAAACCACTGGTGATAAGTCCATAAAACAACAATGCAAGTGATGTTGAAATCCAAAATAGAGTGGAGCAAAATCCAGGTGATTCTGAACTTCCAATTGCCCTAAGGAAAGGTGTGAGATCCTGCACACAACACCCCATCTGTAATTTTTTGGGGTATTCAAAGTTGTCTCCAAAATTCAAATTGTTCACTACTAACCTGGATAATATAGCTATTCCAAGGGATATCTATCATGCCTTACAGGATGATAGGTGGAATGCAGCAGTTCTGGAAGAAATGCGCGCTTTGAAAAAGAATGGAACATGGAAAGTTGTGGACTTACCAGATGGGAAACATACAGTGGGCAGCAAATTGATATTTACTGTAAAATACAAAGCTGATGGAAGTATTGACAGATTCAAGGCCAGACTTGTAGCTCAGGGATTCACTCAAACTCAAGGATTCGACTATGAGGAAACGTTTGCTCCTGTGGCCAAGCTAAATACTATCCAGGTATTACTATCCTTGGCAGCCAACCTTGACTGGAAATTACATCAACTGGATGTAAAAAATGCATTCTTAAATGGTGAGCTAGAAGAAGAAATATACTTGAGAATACCTCCAGGCTTCGAAGAAAATTATGCTAAAGGCAAAGTGTCTAGGTTGAAAAATCATTGTATGGCCTCAAACAATCTCTTAGGGCGTGGTTCAAAAGATTCAGTGATACCTTACATCAACTGGGATAGCAGCAGGGACAAGCAGATCATACTCTCTTTACAAAGGTAGAAAGTGATGGCAGAAAAACAGTGTTGATAGTGTATGTTGATGACATTATCATCACTGGTGATAACCACCATGAGATAGAAAAATTGAAGCAACAACTGAGAGAAGTATTTGAAGTAAAAGATTTGGGAGAATTGAGATATTTCTTGGGCTTGGAAGTAGCGAAAAGGAAGATATATTTATAACTCAGAGGAAATACACCTTAGATCTTTTAAAGGAAACAGGCAAACTAGGGTGTAAACCTGCCAGCACTCCTCTAGAGCCAAATTGGAAGAATAAAGAAGAAAAAGAAGAGCATCCAGTTGATAAACGCTTAGTAGGAAAACTTATTTATTTATCTCATACAAGGTTAGACATTGCGTATGCTGTAAGTATTATCAGCCAATATATGCATCTCCCTACTAAGAGACATCTGGAAGCAGCTTATCACATTCTCAGGTATCTAAAAGGAACACCAGGAAAAGGGCTATTCTTCAAGAAAAATCAAGATAGAAGTATTTGTGGTTTTGCTGATTCTAATTGGGCAGGATTTATTGAAGACAGTAGATCAACATCAGGGTATTGCACCAAGCTATGGGGGAACCTGGTAACTTAGAGAAGCAAGAAACAACAGGTAGTTGCTCGAAGTAGTGCTGAGGCTGAATATCGTGCAATTGCTCAGAGTATTTGTGAGATAATTTGGATAGAACAGATAATGAAAGACCTATCTATGCCAACAGCATCTCCTAAATTTCTTTACAGTGATAGCAAATCAGCCATCAGTATTGTGAATAATCTAATGCAACACAATCGAATGAAGCAAGTTAGGACAGATAGACACTTTGTCAAGCAAAAAATGGAACACGGAGACATAAGACTCACATATGTACCAATAGAGAATCAAGAAGCTGATATATTAAGCAAAGCCATGCAAAAACAGGGATTTGAATACTCAGAGGCAAGCCGGGAATGATTGACAGCTATCCACCAGCTTGAGGGGGAGTGTTGGAAGATAAAGAGGAGATGGGCTCTAGATAAGGGCTATCAACAACAACAACTATTTATCAATTATCTATCTAAAAAATTAGTATTTAAATATTGTAAAATCTATTCCTAGAAAATAGGAGATAAGTAGGAGTTATTCTTGGAGATTATTTAGGAGATCTATTGTATATATATTTCCTTATTCTAGTAAATCAATATTATGGAATAAGTTATTGTTCCATACAATTTTAACACAAATAAATAGGGTGTTTGGTGCAAGTGTGGGTTCCCTTTCTAAGAGCAATAGGAATGCCCAAGTCATACTATTTAGAATTAGCTTTAGTAGAGGGGTCAATGTGAGGTTCAAAGGCAATCGATTTAGGTGAAAAATTGGGCAAAACAGGAGATGAAGTAGGGTCAGAATGATTGGCACAAGAATCTGAATTTGGGATAGATGATTCTGCCTGCATAGGGTGATGGACCAAATTCTTTCCTCTTGTATAGACTTTAAGAGAACTTGTATATGGTAGGTCAGTTTCCTTGTGAACCATTTCTAGAGAATCCTTTAAAATATGTTTTGGCTGGGAAGAGACAGCATTAGCGAAAGATTCACAGAGAGGAGGAAAGAATATCTCTCTGTTGGATTTCTTAAGAAAATCAATCTCCCCCTTAGGATAAGTTTTATAAAAGTATGGCTTGTCCTCCATGAAGCTAATATCGGCTGAAACAAAAAATCGTTTGGATGGTGGATGGAAGCACTTATATCCCTTTTGAGTGGAGGAATACCCAACAAAAATACATTTAGGTGCTCTAGGATCTAACTTGCTTCACAGTGCAGCCTTGGCTATATGTTGGAAGGGGGATGCGTGAGAGCACATTTTCTTTTTTCAAGTAAGAATCTAACTGGTAGACTTTCACTGTAATCTATTAGATATTTGGAGTCCCGTTGACATTTAGTTAATTCTTTATTTTGTTTTCCAGATATACAGTGTTATGGGTTCTTCTTATACTGACGAAGTTGGCATTTAGTTACTATAGAGAGGTATTTTTTTCATCTATTCCTTTTTTCTTTTTAAGGTTTTATATACTATCATGCTATGTAAGAAGACAAAAGACTTTGTGGTGGTGTTTGTGACAATAATTATTGTAACTGAGAAATGACAGTTACTATCAATGTCTCTTTGGGATAAAGAAATAATCAATTTTTAATCTTGGTGCAAAATAGTGTTATTTGATGAAACTACAAAATTTGAAAGGGGACTGATTTAGAATAAGGTTGAGAATGAATATCAAGCTTAGATATCAATTGATGTAGGACAAAACTGAGACATAAACTCAAACCCTAGAGCACTACTGAGGATGAACTATAAAACCAAGCTAAGAATGAATACCTGTATTAATTTAATTTTCAATTCGATTGTATTTTATAATACAATAAGAATCTTTTATAGAGTAAGTCAACTCTTGATTTTGTTGAATCAAATAGAATCAAAAGATTGATAATTTAATTATACTTTCTCATTAGTTTTATATCCTAAATAGGGTATGTTATTAGCTTATACAAGCATTCTTTTTATGGCATTCTGTTGGAGAAGATAAAGATAAGGAAGAATGAGTTGATGGCCAAGTAGATAAGGATCAAGGTTGTGTGAAAAGATCACAACAATTCAAATTAAAAGATAAAGAGAAGAAAGGATGAAGCGGACCTCAGAAATCAGATAAGGGATATCCAAGTTCAAACTCATCAAAATCTATAAAATAGTGAGTGAGTTAAATTTGTTGTAATCTATTCCTGTAAATTAGGAGAATTTTTAGGATAATTTGTGTATATAAATCACACTTAGATCAATGAAATATTCACGAAGGAACATTCATAGTTCTCCTATTCATTTTTCATGGTATCAAAGCTACATTCTTGTGGCAGCCGTTTCCCTTTGTTCCCTACTACATGTAACATTCCTAAGTCCATGATATGGCTGAAAATCAATCAGCTAGTAAGACATCAACTAGTAATCCTCTTCCAATGAAGAATACACAAGTTCTAATCATTCAAACAGCTCTTGATAGCCATTCCCTCCAAATTACTTAGCATAAACTGAATTGAACCAATTTTAGAGAATAGTCCCAATCAGTTCTACTGGTAGTTCGAGGAAAAGGGAAGGCAACAGGAGCAATTTCGAAGCCTAGCACCAAGTCAACATTCTATAGCGTGTGGGAGGCAGAGAATGCCATTGTCATGGCTTGGTTAGTCAATTCAATGCAACCAAAAATTAGAAGAACCTACTTATTCTATAAGACAACCAATGAAATTTGAAAAGTTGTACAAACAATATATTCAGACATGGAAAACAATGTCCAATGCTTCTAGATTCAATCAATTATTTGAATTACAAGGTAAGGTACTAATTCAACTACTAAATATTACAATACTCTAACAGAATTATGGCAAGAGATAGACTTATTTTATGAGATCACGTGAGAGTGTTCAGAGGATGGAACAAAATATCACAAGACAGTAGAAAAAGAGGAAGTATTTGACTTCCTACATGGCCTCAATTCAAATCTAGATGAAGTAAGAGGCAGATTACTTGGGACAAAGCCTTTTCCATCCATGAGAGAAGCTTTTACAGAAGTTAAACAAGAAGAAAGTAGGAAGAAGGTGATGTTACCAGCACCAGGGCCCTCTAACAATGAGGTATACACACAAACCTCAACACTCAACACTTCACGGGTAAAATCACTTAACACATCTAGAAGGGAGTCCCAAAAGGATAAATAATGGTGTGACCACTACAATAAGTCTTACCATACAAGGGAGACTTGTTGGACGATTCACGAGAAGCCAACAAATTGGAAGCCAAAGAACCAGCGAAAAGGGAGTCAATCTACCTATATGGCAGAGGTTGAAGTGGGATAACCAACAAATTTCACTTTGTCAGTCGATCAGTAAGAGGTGTTGTAATAGTTGTTAAGCCAAACTAAGGTGAATAAAGTTGTGTGGGAAAACCAGTCATTTTGCTGATAGGCGTTTTTATCGATTTGATAGAACCTTTCTGCGTCTCTAACAATGAGGTATACACACAAACCTCAGCACTCAACACTTCACGGGTAAAATCACTTAACACATCTAGAAAGGAGTCCCAAAAGGATAAATAGTGGTGTGACCACTACAATAAGTCTTACCATACAAGGGAGACTTGTTGGATGATTCACGAGAAGCCAACAAATTGGAAGCCAAAGAACCAGCGGAAAGGGAGTCAATCTACCTATATGGCAGAGGCTGAAGTGGGATAACCAACAAATTTCACTTTGTCAGTCAATCAGTAAGAGGTGTTGTAATAGTTGTTAAGCCAAACTAAGGTGAATAAAGTTGTGTGGGAAAACCAGTCATTTTGTTGATAGGCATTTTTATCGATTTGATAGAACCTTTCTGCGTCTCTAACAATGAGGTATACACACAAACCTCAGCACTCAACACTTTACGGGTAAAATCACTTAACACATCTAGAAGGGAGTCCCAAAAGGATAAATAGTGGTGTGACCACTACAATAAGTCTTACCATACAAGGGAGACTTGTTAGACGATTCACGAAAAGCCAACAAATTGGAAGCTAAAGAACCAGCGGAAAGGGAGTCAATCTACCTATATGGCAGAGGCTGAAGTGGGATAACCAACAAATTTCACTTTGTCAGTCGATCAGTAAGAGGTGTTGTAATAGTTGTTAAGCCAAACTAAGGTGAATAAAGTTGTGTGGGAAAACCAGTCATTTTGCTGATAGGCGTTTTTATCGATTTGATAGAACCTTTCTGCGTAATATGAATTCTTTTGGTAGAGGTGGTGGTATGGTCCAATCTGATCCGTAGGCTTTTGTAGCTTCACATGAGTCTAATGAAGCTTTCTTGACTGATTTAAAGGTTTGGACCTGGGACTCACTATGGTTGTTCAACCCAATCCTCAGAAACACGGTCTCAATTCTCTTCTTCTTCACCTTATCATCATGGTGCTCCTTCCTAGTGCGTAGACTCTAGTGCTACGAACCACATCACCTCTAGCTTGAGTAACCTTTCTCTTCATTCTCCCTACAATGGCAATGATAAAGTTACAGTAGGCAACAATAGGACTCTTTCTATTGCTAATATTGGGCTTAGCCAAATGCTTAATCAGACTAATCCTACCTCTATCATTTCTTTACCAAGTGTTCTTCATGTTCGTAGTATGAAGAAGAACCTAATTTGTGCCTCTCAGCTTACTAATGATCATAATGTGATTATTGAGTTTCACTCTTAACTTTTGTTTGATTAAGGACAACGATTTAGGCTAGGTGCTACTTCGAGGAATCCTTAAGGATGGTCTCTACCAGCTGGCTCCAACTTTTGCTCATGCTAAATCCCAGGCTACTTCTTCTCGTGTGTCTAGCAATCCTGCTATTGCTGTTTCTCTCAAGAAGTCTAATGAGTCTTTGGTGTCTTGTTTGAATAATTGTAAAGGACAAAGTTTGTCCTCTTCTAGTGGGTTGCCTAGCATGCAATTGGCTTATGTTGATAGGGGTGTGTCAACAGTGGCATGCTAGGTTGGGATGTTGTCAAAAAGGCTTTACTGAAAATGTGAATCCCTTTAATTAATTCTCCCTTGTGGGAATAATATATACATACAGAACTTCCTCTATTGATTAGGAAGTTTCTAAATGTTAGCAAGATTCTAATCCTAGAATAAGGAAAGAATACAAATCTGTAACATACAACAACTATGGAAAGAATGACAATAAAAGATATACAACAAGAATAGGAAATAAATCAAGAAATCATTGATTGATTTAGGAATCAATCACTGGCACCAGATCTGGAACATATCTGTTGACACTCCCCCTCAAGCTTGAGAGTGGATATCATCCATTCCAAGCTTGCTAATAGTTCTTTGGCATACGATTGCAGGTAGTTATTTGGTGAGAATATCTGCTAGCTGATCACAAGAAGGTATATATGGAGTACAAATTAAGCCGCTATCCAACTTTTTCTTGATGAAGTGCCTGTCTACTTCAACATGTTTAGTTCTGTCATGTTGAACTGGATTGTGAGCAATACTTATGGCTGATTTATTGTCACAATAAAGTCTCATAGGACCTGTCACTTCAATTTTTAGATCATCAAAAAGAATTTTCAACCAAAGTAGTTCACAAACACCTAGAGCCATTGATCTAAACTCCGCCTCTACACTAGACCGAGCTACAACATGTTTTTTGCTCCTCACAAGATTGCCTCTTAGGAAAGTACAATAACCCGAAGTAGACTTTCGATCCACCATTGAGCCAGCATAATCTGCATCTGTATAGGCCTTAATACTCATACCCTAACCTCTTTTAAACATAACTCCTTTCCCTGGTGTTCCTTTCAAATAATGTAATATTCTGTAAACAGCTCTTAGATGGGTCTCTTTAGGCTCATGCATGAACTGGCTTACTACTCCGACTGCATAAGCAATATCTGGCCGGGTATGGGCTAAATAAATCAACTTGCCTACCAGTCGTTGGTAGGACCCCTTGTCAACTGCCTTCTCCTCTAGGAACTCACCCAACTTGTGATTAGGTTCGATTGGAATTGCAGCTGCCTTGCAACCTAACAACCCTGTCTCCTTTAGAAGATCCACAATATACTTTTGTTGGGAAATGAAGATACCTGCCCTAGAATGGGCAACTTCTATACCTAAGAAGTATTTTAACCGCCCCAACTCTTTGATGTCAAATTCATGAATTAAGCAGCCTCTGAGTTTTCTCCTTCCTTCCTCATCATTTCCTGTGACTACAATGTCATCAACATAAACAATTAGCACCGTCACTCCCCCTGTGGCCGAGTGGTGGATAAAAAGAGTATGGTCCCCTTGACTTGGTTTATATCCAAGATTAAGCATAACGTGTGCAAACCGGCCAAACCGAGCCCTAGGAGACTGTTTAAGGCCATACAAAGCTTTGTTCAACTTGCATACCATATTCCCCTGAATGTTTGGACTATACCCTGGTGGCAAATCCATGTACATCTCTTCTTCTAGATCCCCTTGCAAAAAAGCATTTTTAACATCAAATTGGTGAAGTGACCAGCTTAAATTTGCAACTAGGGACAGAAGCACTCTTACAGTATTGAGCTTTAGCAACTGGAGCAAATGTATCTAGATAATCCACCCCATATACTTGAGTATAGCCCTTGGCCACAAGGCATGCTTTGTACCAATCAAGAGACCCATCTGATTTGTACTTTAAAGTGTAAACCCACTTACATCCAACTGGGTGTTTACCCTTGGGCAATGGAACTAAGTCCCAAGTATTGTTCTTTTATAGGGCTGCCATCTCAACGTCCATAGCATTTCTCCAATTCTCATCCTTTAAAGCTTCGGAAAAATGTTTAGGAATGGGAATGTTGTGAAGGCTGGTTAAAAAAACTTTATGTGGAAAAGATAACTTGGAATAGGACAAGAACAAGTGTAAAGGGTGTTTGGTACATGCTCTTGTGCCTTTCCTAAGGGTAATGGGGCAATCAAGGTCATTTGGAGGTTCACAAACAGAATCCATAGGCTCAGGAATATAAGAGTTACCTGATGTGGGGTTAGAAGGGCTGACAATGTCATCATTTGTAATAGATTGAGGACTGACAATAGGTGCAGGAGATGTATTAGATGTAGGAACCTGCATTGGGCAAGGAGTTGATGGTTGTCGTCTTGAGTAGACCTGCAATGGGTGAGGTGTCTTAGGGTCAGGCTCATCTTGAGTCATGTTAGGAACATCTTTAGGATCAACAGGAGATAAATAAGAAGAATTAGGCTGAAGGTCAGGAAGAAAAAGAAGCTGATCTTCATTTGTAGTAGACTGATTTTGGATACCTTGATTATTGCTGCAATAGGATAAATTTTCAACAAAAGTCACATCAGCAAAAATAAAGAATCGTTTAGTAGGAGGATGATAACATCTATACCCTTTTTGAGTAGAAGAATATCCAACAAAGATGCATTTTAGAGCCCGAGGATCTAACTTACTCCGATGTGGACCATGAATATGAACAAATGCAACACAGCCAAAGACTTTAGGTTTCCAGCCACTAAGAATATGAAGATCAGGAAAAAATCTTGTCAAGAGTTGAATTGGACTATGGAAATCAAGAATTTTAAAAGGCAACTAATTTATAAGAAATGTGGCTGATAGGGCAACTTCTCCCCAATAATGCTTAAGGACATTGTGATGGAAGAGAAGTGCTCTTACGACAGCTAGTAAGTGCCCATTTTTTCTTTTTGCCACCCCATTTTGTTAGGGGGTGTAGGGACAAGAGGACTCATGAATGATTCTCTTTTGCTGAAAGAAAGCTGTAAGGGATTGATTGAAATAATCTCTAGCATTATCAGACCTCAATCTCTTGATTTCTACTCCAAATTGAGTATTAATCATGTTGTAAAATGAAGGAAAAATTGTACTCACTTTAGATTTATTTTTCATGAGAAAAAGCCAAACAACTCAAGTACAATCATCCACAAACACAATAAACAACCGTGCCCCAGAAATATTGGGGACGGTTGCAGGGCCCCAAACGTCGCTATGGATTAGAGAAAATGGAAAGGAAGTCCTCTTATTTGATGAAGGATAAGGTACCCTTTAATGTTTGGCTAATTCACAAACAAAACATTGGAAATCTTTAATATCAAGATTCCTAAATAAAGCTGGAAACATGACTCAAATAGTTGAAAAATAAGGATGACCAAATCGAGAGTGGTATAACAAAATCTGATCTTTATTGAACAGAACTAAACATGACATAGGGTGAACCTCTTCCTTTGTCTCCTTCCCATTTGGTCCATCGAGATAGTATAAACCAGCCTTTACCCTAGCAAGCCCAATCATCCTCCTTGGCTCCTGTCCCTGAATTTTACAGATATTTAGAAGAAAAGTTAACACTGTAATTACTGTCCAGAATTGACTTTTGGATAGAAATCAAGTTAGTGAACAATTTTGGAACATGGAGAACATCTTTAAGAATAAGATGTTCATTGAGAATAATGTCCTTGACTAGCAACAGTGGTCAAGGATCCATCTGCTATGGCTATCTTTTTTGAGCTTGGACATGGGCTGTAGGTGATGAACAGATTGGAAAAATGGGTCATATGATCAGTTGCCCCGAAGTCTAGGATCCATTTATTAGGCTAAGTAATTCCCGAAGCATGAAAAGAGAGAAATTGAGATGAAATACCTGAAAGTGCAAGGGAATAAGTACCTTTTTCAGTCCTTTTGTCAAGAGATTCCAACAAACCTCTTAGCCTTTCAATTTCAGCTTTATTAAGTTCATCTTCTGGTTCTGGTTTCTTTTGCTTACTTTCTTGAGAACTGCTGGCCATATAGGCTTGACCATGTCCTTGGCCCCTCGGTTGTCCTCCCTTGGCGGCTGCAATCTCCAACACTTGTCTATGGTGTGCTTTGGTTTTTTGCAAAAGGTACACCATAGAGTATTTCTGTCTACCATCTTCCTGTCATCTCTAGGCCCTTTATTGGGAGTCTTTAGAGAGACTAGGGCAGAATTTTCAAGTTGAGAAGTGTCTAACATTACTATTCTCCTTTCTTCTTCAGCACGAATTAGAGAAATTACCTCATTAAGGGAAGGTAAATCATCTTTTCCTAGTATTTGAACTCTTACCAGGTCAAATTCCATGTTGAGACCAGCCAAAAAATCATATATCCTCTCCTTTTCTACAAATCTTCTTTGTAGTGCAATATCTTCGCTGCATTTCATCTTGAGACTTTGATAATGATCTAACTCCTGCCATAAGGTTTGCAGGATGTTAGCATACTCAGTAATGGATTTCCCCCCTTGCTTGGTTGCTACCACCTTGGTTCTTATTTCGTATATCTGGGCAGCATCCTTAACCTTTGAATAAGTGAGGTTAACAGCTTCCCAAATATCCTTGGTTGTGGATAGAAACATCACGGTATCACTTATTTCGGGTACCATGGAGTTCCACAACCATGACATAACCAAGGCGTCTTCTTCATCCCAAGCCGAGAACATAGGATCTCCCTCCTTCGGACCGGTTCCCAGCAAGTGGCTAAGTTTCCCTTTCCCCTTGAGAAACGTACGAATGAGTTGGGACCATTTTAGGTAATTTTTTCCATTCAACCTATAAGTCGCTTGGAGATTTTGCAATTCTCCTCCTGATCCTATACTTTCAGAACCAACAAATGGAGTATCTGTTGTGCTGCTAGTAGCAGTCAATTCTGGGGTTGCTATTGGATTAGGAGTGGTTGGCATATCGAAAAAAAAGGTTGTGAATGAAGCAACAACTTTCTGGAGATAGCGAGAAGGTAAAAAACTCAGCTACGAAGAGAACAAAAGGTAGCTAGAGATAGCAAGAGGAAAGAACATGTCAATAAAGGCGGAAAAATGGAAGGAACGCACAAAAACTGAAGCACTAGGAACCTGGCTCTAATACCATGTCAAAAAGGCTTTACTAAAAATGTGAATCCCTTTAATTAATTCTCCCTTGTGGGAGTAAGATATACATACAGAACTTCCTCTACTGATTAGGAAGTTTCTAAATGTTAGCAAGATTCTAATCCTAGAATAAGGAAAGAATACAAATAGGAAAGAATACAAATCTGTAAGATACAACAACTATGGAAAGAATGACAATAAAAGATATACAACAAGAATAGGAAATAAATCAAGAAATCATTGATTGATTTAGGAATCAATCACTGGCACCAGATCTAGAACATATCTATTGACAGACGTCCTTCTTTCCTTGAATTGCAATACATTTTAATAAAGTCAATGTTCCTTGTTCTACTACTGATCTTTCATTTTGTGACTCTTGTAAATTGGGTAAAATGCATCAACTTCCTTTTTGTTAGTTGTCAAATTACAGCATAGAGTCCCTTGGAATTAGTATACTCAGATTTGTGGGGTCCTTCTCCTGTTCTTTCTACTGAGGGGTATAGTTATTATATTGTGTATGTGGATACTTACACTAGGTATACATGATTGTATCCTTTGATAATAGAATCTGATACTTTGTCTACTTTTAAGACATTTCACAAATTTGTTGAATTGCAATATCAATCAAAACTTAAGGCCTTCCAAACGAACAATGGGGGAGAATTTAAGGCCTCGGTTTCCTATCCCTATACACACCAACAAAATGGTGTTGTCGAAAGAAAATATAAACGCATAGCTGAGATGAGCCTTACTCTCTTAGCCCATGCTCACATGCCCTTAAAATTTTGGGTAAAAGCCTTCCAAATAGCTGTCGACATCATTAATTTGTTATTGGCTTCACCACTTCAATTTCAAACCCTTTTTTAGAACCTCTATAACAAATAGCCTAACTACATGCAGTTGCAACCATTTGGTTTGTTCTTGTTTTCCATACTTTAGACCTTACAACAAGCACAAGTCTAATTTACACAAGCACAAGTGTGTGTTTCTTGGCTGCAGTCATGTACAAGTTGGGTATAAATGTATGCATCCCTCGGGTAGAATCTATGTGTCGAGACATGTCCATTTTAATCCTGAGGAGTTTTCCCTCAATTGTTTTCTACCTCTCGTGCCCCTTAGTTAGTGTCTAATGGTTTGTCTACAGCTATTCTAAATTAATCTTTTCCTTCCGTCTTCTTTGATTCTTCTCCTCAAGTAGCACCACCCAACTCCTCGGTCACTCCTGCCACTACTCCTATTCTATCTGCTATTGAGCAGCCTTCTTCTTCTACTTCTTCTAGAAGTACCAATGAGGTTCCTTTCTCAGGTAGTTCCAATAGTGGTGGAGTCACGTGGAGAGTTGCAGAATATACAAGTTGCATATTGATTGAATGGTAAAAATTACCTTAAGTGGTCCCAGCTAATTAGGACATTCCTTAAAAGCAAGGGGAAGTTAAGTCACTCGCTTGAAACTGGGCCTAAGGAGAGTGATCCGACATATGCCTCTTGGGATGAGAAGGACTCATTGGTAATGTCCTGGTTCTGGAACTCGATGATTCCAGAAATTAGCGACCCAGTGATGTTTCTTTCCAAGGCTAAGGAGATATGGGAGGCTATGAAGATCACATATTCTAAGGTAAATTATGATGCCCAAATTTATAAAATTAGGACTAAGGTAGCAGCCATTAAACAAGGGACTCTATCCATAATCGAGTATGCAAACTTACTATAAACATTTTGGCAAGAGTTGGTTCACTATCAGTGTATCCAAATGAAGTGTAGTGAGTATGTTGCCATTCAAAAGAAGTTTATGGAAAAAGAGATAACCTATGACTTCCTTGCAAGCCTTAATGTAGAATACAATGTAGTGATGATTCAAATCCTTGGTAAATCTAGAGGTAAATCTTATGGAGAATTTATGTAATACCCAAGAAAATTTAGAAATAAAAGTATTTTTCTGAATTTTGTGAACAAGGGCAAAACGGTCATTTTGCGCCTCGATTAGCGATAAGCTTTATTAAATACGAAGTGTAGGCAAAAGATCGTGTGATTCACCATAAAAGTGGGAATGGCCACATGAGATTCAAAATTTGGGGTACAAAACAAGCCCAAGGAAGTACGGGCAAAGGACACGACAAATTGAATGACGTGCCGAAAAGGCCGAAGGGAGTAAGAAGGGAGCCCTAGAGGGACCCGCGATCGCCTGAGAACCTGTGTGAGACTTTCAAGATCTCGAGGAAAACTCGAATCAGTGGTCAATTGCAATTTCAAGAAAATATGGGTCAAACCGTAAATTTTCAGAACTTGTGGGCCTAAGTAAAGTATACAAGGAATCATAGAAAACCAAAAGGGAAAATTTAGGAAACATTGGGGGCCTAAATAACCAAACTAAAAGTCATGGGGCCGAGGGAAATTTTCTGAAATTGACCAAGGGGCAAATGAGTAAAAGTTGGCTAAGGGACAGATCTGGAATTTGAAGAAAAGAAGGGCAGAATGGGAAAAGAGGAAATAGGGCAAGGCTGGAATTGAGAAAAGACCCAAGGGTAGGATGGTAAAATGCCAAATAGGCAGTGTGAACAGGGAGCAAGTCGGTCGCCGCAAAACAGCCGCCGACCGGCCAGCTGGCCAGTGTCAGAGCGGCTGGCCAGCTTGCACATGGCCTCGGGATCCTCGCCGGCCAGGTGGAGAGCCGAGATTGGCCGCTGGGTCGTCGGAAGAAGCTAGAAGATGATCGAAACTTCATGTTGTTCGGTTCGATGAATTTGAGCCACATTTTCACTGATTTTTGTTGGTTTTTCGTGGCTTGCAAGCAAGACAATAAGGTCTAGGCCCTAGATCTAGGTTTCAGAGGCATCATTGCCTCAAAATCGGTGGGATTTCGGCCGAAATTTGGCCGAACCCTAGAAACGCACAATCGGAAGCTTTAACGAACGAACCAAGGCTTCTTGATAGAGGGCTTGTGTTCGTGACACTCTGGGCGTTCTCCCTGCCAAGTTTGGGGAGTTTTCGTTGTGATTTGAAGGGTGAATTAGAGGTTGATCGGAAAACGCGAAGAAGGCCTTGCCGGACTGTAAATCGGTCGATCGATCGACTTCCGGCCATCATCTCGACCGGCCACCGGTGCCATTGGACTCGCCTTGAAGAAGGCTACCGGCCAGTACCCATCGTTGGCCATTCCGACCGTCGCCGGCGACCGGAGCTGCGAGGAAGACAACTGCCGCGTGAGCTTCACGCGCGACTCTCCACGCGCCGACACACGCCCTAGCGCGTGAGGGCGCGTGCCCTAGAGGTAAGTGCTGCAATTTTTTAAAAAATTCCTAGAAAAATAAATAAAAAACATCTAGGGTATTAATTTCATAAAAATTGGCCTATGGTATTTATTTTGATTTATTAGAGGGGAAAGAAATTAAAAATAAATAGGCCAAGGTGTTGGAGAAATACAAAGAAATTAATATGTGATTATGATATGTCATTCTTGAATATGTGACTATCAGGAAGAGTATTGGCCGAGTATTTTGAGGATTCCAAGACAAAACAACGATAGGGGCATAATCGTCATTTCATTAAAGGTGAGTGGATTTTTACCCTTTGAAATGGTTTCTAAGTGTGACTAAGCCCTATTTGCTACCTATGAATGGCTATCTATTTTTTTAAGCATATCGAGCATGCAAATGTACTACAAGATGCATTATAAACTGTCATTTTGTAAAGCACGACACATGTTTTGAAACGATCATGCTATGTGACATTATGTGGTTTATGTGTGTGGCCTTTGGCCTTGTTTGGTCACCTCGCTGTAAGTTGCTATGTAATCTCACCGGCTTGTGGATGGTTTGTTATTTAAATGTGTGATTCCACAAATGGTGAACGCCGATACGCACCCCGGGGGTGAACGCCGATATGCACCCAAAGATTACATAAGAGGGACCGTTGTATGTGTTTATATGCCGTGCCATGATTTTGCATGCATCTAATATCATTGTTTATAACCTACTGTACATGCCATTCACTTAGATGGTTTCAACATCTAACGGGTTTTACCGCTGGGATATTCAATGTCCCAGCTGGGGTTTGCAGCAAAGGCAAGGGCATCGCCCCCTGACTACTTGAAGACTTCGTGTTAAGTTTGGTGATAATAGATTTTGTAGCCTTTGTAATTTATTTTGACTTGTAAGCGTTATAATGATGTACGAACCTTAAAGGTGTTTTGGTTTATCGATATTATTTCCGCTGCTACTCTGTTGCCTTACCTAGCTATTAGACATTTAGTTCAAGTAGCTAGACCTATGTGTATGGTGGGGTTCGTGTGTATGTTAAGTATTAAAAAAAAAAAAAATCTATACCCTACACCTGTGACATGCCTTGTAAGGCGGGGTGTTGCAATTTAGCCTTGTTGACCTTGAAAAGCTTTGGTTAGGCGAGATTAACATGGGTGGATAAAAAGACTTCAGATTTAGCTAAAACCACTAACAAAGGCATTATGTGGTGTCCTGTGGCGCCCTCACCCTTAAGTACCCTAGCTCAGGGACCCAAGGAGGAAGTGTCAATAAGGATGGTACCTGCCACTCACATAAACAGAAATGCCAAACAACTGAACTAGAAACCCCCAACAAGGGTACATAAATAACATACATATCCGTGGCAAATCTGTGTACATCAGGGTCATATATACATAATAAGTCTCAAAATACACTCATTTGACCCATTCATAGCAAAACAGCAGAAGCTGACATCAAAAGAAGCCCTGAACTTTGGACAACTGTAATACCCAGGAATGATTTGAGGATATAAACGGTATTTAGTGAAGGGCATAAATGAACTTTGTGGAAAATAAGACTATAGGGTACACTAACGCAACTTTGGACGATCGAATTAGTCAGAAGGAGTACCCTGGACCCTAGATAGCCAAGGAAAATGGTATAGTATTGACAAGTAATACGAGTTATGATTTTAGGCATCAAAAGAAGTTGGATCGGGAACGATTCCCGGTACAACTAAAAAAGGCAATTGCGATTTAGGCTGAAATACCGAATTATCGTACAGGGCATCCAGGAAGTCAATGGAACCCTGAGGAAGTTCATATTTGGCATATAGAGTAACCCTTCAGTAGTTTTTGGAAGAAACAAAAGGGTTTGTAACCAAAACGAATATTCGGGCCTAAGTGCAGTTTCTTTAGAAATTGACAGAGGGAGATCGAAACGATATTTTTTCAGAATTTTAAAGAGAGTGTTTTAGGATATTTCAAAGGGTTATAAAGGTCTTTAAAGAGAAATTCAGTTTTTGAGCCAGGGGTAAAATCGTAATTTTTGAGGTTGGGGTAAAAGTGTAATTTACCTAAAAATCAGGGGCATTAGTGTAATTAGTCCATTTTTTAGGGACTAAAATGCAATTAAAAATTAGCCCAGGGACCATGTTGAAAAGGGTCAAAGTGCAATTATCCAAAAGTTCGGGCCAAAGTGTAATTCTTGAAATCTTTTTACTAGAGGCATTTGGGAGATTCAGGAAAAAAAAGCATCATAAATGACTTAAGAGATAAGGATGAAATGTCATGATGATATTAGAGATAATATGAAAGCTCATGATGACTTTAAGGATAGGATTTGGACAAGATTTGTTAAGATTTGATTGGATAAGATTTTGTTGGATATGATTTGATTTAGATAAAGATTTGATTGGATAAGATTTTGTTGGATATGATTTGATTTGGATAAAGATTTGATTTGGATAAGATTTGATTTAGATAAGATTTGATTCGGATAACAATGATTAAATAAAATCTTAGAAGATTTGGTAATGATTATATAATATTTTGGAAGATTTAGAATGAATGCAGAATATCTTAAAAGATTTTGTAATGATTATATAATATCTTGGAAGATTTACAATGATTGCAGAAGATCTTAGAAAGATTTGGAATGATTGGAAAAGATTTTGGAAGATTTAGAATGATTGCAGAATATTTTAAAAGATTTGGTAATGATTATATAATATCTTGGAAGATTTACAATGATTGCAGAAGATCTTTAGAAGATTTGGAATGATTGGAAAAGATTTTGAAAGATTTGAAATGATTGCAGAATATACATTTCTTGGTGGCTAAGTTTCCTAAACATATAAATAGGGCTCAAGGCTAAGGATTCTCTCATTCAAAGTTGTGATACATTTGTGCTAGACGAGAGTGTTTCGGGTTTAGTGGATAGAGGGTTTTTAAAGCATACGCGAGGCATCACACGCGCAGAGCACTTGGGCAGCGCGTGAGGACGTGCAAGGAGGTGGCTTGGTTAAAATACTTGAGGAGTTGTATAAAAGTCGAGGTTCGACACAAGATTCAAGGTGTTTTGAGTTTCGTTCAAGGTGAGTTGTTCGCTACCAAAATTTGGCTTTCTTGTGAGTGTTCTACCTGAAAACTTGGTTTTAAGATGTGAGTGTTCGTCCCCAAAACTTGATTTATTGTGCTTGTTCTATCTGAACATGTGATTTCATGCAAAATGGTTTTGTGCATTGAAATGGTAACCGGTGACGGTTGGATTTATGAGGGAGGTTTGTCCCAAAACGTTTTGAACTTGTGCATTGCATTTTATAAATTGTTGTTTATATGATGCATTGAATTGTGAAATATGGCATTGTCTTGCGTTTTGTGTGTACGTATGGAATGTCAGCCTCGGATGTTGTCTGGATAGTGTAGCCATAATTCTCCAAGGGCGTGACGAAATAATAGGGGTATCTGATGCTGGTGTGCATGTCAAGATAGCCGCCTTGGTTTCTGTGCCAGACCGTTTGGTCAGGGAAGTTGCACTAGG
The DNA here is from genome assembly GCA_036245055.1 of Diospyros kaki. Taxonomy (NCBI): domain Eukaryota; kingdom Viridiplantae; phylum Streptophyta; class Magnoliopsida; order Ericales; family Ebenaceae; genus Diospyros; species Diospyros kaki. The sequence goes on along the minus strand of BSEG01000011.1, from coordinate 16,464,100 downwards.
ACGACTAGGTTGTCCATATTGTGTTGTTCATGTGGGATGTCAGCCTAGGATGTTGTCTGGATAGTGTAGCCGTAATTCTCCAAGGGCGTGACGAAATAATAGGGGTATCTGATGCTGGTGGGCATGTCAGGATAGCCGCCTTGATTTCCGTGCCAGGCCGTTTGGCCAGGGAAGTTGCACTAGGACGACTAGGTGGTCCATGTGAAATTTTGGAGTTGGGATTGTATGGTGGTTCCTGGATGCTTAAGGTGGGAACGTATTCTGGTGAGATGCGTTGGCAGCCCCATTTAAGCTAGAATCGCGTCGTGTCGTCGAGTCGGTGTGGTGGCACAGCTTTTAGAGAGATTGCTCTTTTCCCGTGGTAGGGTTAAGCGCGTGGGAATTCTCTTGAGCTAGGGCTTACCAGGTGTATTGGTTTATTTCATGTCTTGCATTATTCATGAAAAATGTGTTTTGAACTCTCACTTAGATGATTCATCATCTAATTTGGACTTTGTCCCTGGAATATTCAAACGTTCCAGGTGAAGGTAGCAGTGCAAAAGGGAAAGGGATCGTCGAGGAGTGACGGCGATTAGTGGATAGTTTACATTATGTCTTATCAGTTATGTTATTTACTTTTGAAAACGTCATGTAAACGTTGGTGCAACTTTATATATAAATAAAGTCGTTTCGGTTATGACCTGTTAAGGTTTCGATCTAGCTTCCGCATTTGTGTTGGTGAACCTGTCTTGGTTTATTAATGGTTCATAGTTGATATACTGAGAAGGTGTAACGGGATCTTCGGGGAATGGTTTTTGTGATGGGTTTTTATTTGGAAATTTTTTTTATCTCCGGAATCTTACGTTACAGTAACGCCTTTCGAGAAGTGGGGTGTTACAATTGGTATCAGAGCGAAGGTTTGAAATTTAAGAGACTGTGATTAGGGTTTGAAATTTAAGAGACTCTGATTAGAGCGATGGTTATTTGAGGATTATAGATTTCGTTAGAAATTTAGAAACTATCGATTCGAGGTCAATAATTGAAATCCTTGCGTGGAGTATTGAGATAACTGGAAGTTATCAGGAGTGATCGAGTTAGAAATAATTCCATTTGGTTTAAGGATCCTAGGGATATTAAACTTAGGATGATTCGATAAGTGTTGTAGAGAATCGAGTTTAAGGATTCTGAGGGTTGATTTTGATGATAGGGATCTAAAAATAGATGTGTTGAGGATCGAGGTAGGGTTACCTTAAAGGAAATGATTCATGGAAACAAGTCAAGTATGTTTAGTTCAAGGGTTGACCTAGAGAATGAAATGGCCGGGATAAAAGATTGAATCCCATAAAGGCTATTGGAGACTAGAAATTTTGGCTACTCATGATTTGAAATTTAGACAGGGTACTTCTGATGATTGTGGGACCCGAAAGATCTTTTAGCAAGATAGAGATTATCTTTAAGTGAGATTTGCACTGATTAAGGAAGTGTTTTTCTTTTTCAGATGGTGAAAACTCGGAGAGTCATGGATCTCAGTGAGCAAGATGAAAGTGACGGTAGTAGCAGTCATCGCAGTCGTTCTGCGAATCATGTCATGAATGACGGACTACAAGAGGAGCGATCAGGTCCAAGTGAGAATAGATTTGATCGAATGGAAAGAATATTGGAAGGCATGCTGACACATGTAGCGAGGAACGAGCCGCCGAGGCATACAACTCATGTGTTGGATCAGTATCGCCGACAGAGACCCCCGGTGTTCAGGGGAAAAGCAGAAGACGACCCCTGCATGGCGGAATACTGGATGGAGCAAACCGAGAAGCTGCTCCAACATTTGCAATGCAGCGATGAAGACAAAGTTAATTGTGCTACGTTCATGCTTGAGGAAGACGCTGCACGATGGTGGCAGTCAGCCCAGCGAGCTTTGCAGAGGATACCTAGGCAAGTGGAGCAAGATGCAAGGCCAAGGCAAGCTCAATCTGTGACTTGGGCTGGATTCAAGGAAGCATTTGATGCAAAATATTTTCCTCGGAGCTGGAGAGAAGAAAAGACTTGGGAGTTCATGAAGTTGAAGCAGACTGACGACATGTCGGTAACCCAACATGACGTGAAGTTTACTCAGCTGATCCGGTATGTACCTATGTACGAAGCCGATGAGTGGCAAAAAGCCCAGAAATTTGTGGGTGGATTGAAAGTGGGACTGTAACAAGCTCTTAGCTCGTGGACTTTGGACACCTACAATGAGGCGTTGCATAGAGCTTTGTCCACGGAGACTAATTTACTGCGAGTTGGTTTGATTCGATCGGACGAGAAGAAGAAAGATCCAAAAGGTGGGGAGCATAAATCAGATGAAAGGAACTCCAAAAGCAATGAGCCATGTTCCCAATGTGGGAAGGTACACTCCGGGAAACAATGTTTCCAAGGACATATCCGATGTTTTTCTTGTGGTGAAGAGGGACACAAGCAAAATGATTGTCCTAAGAATAAAGAGGCACCACCGACTGGGAATCGAATGAGGATCACATGTTTTTCGTGCCAACAACCTGGTCATTACTCGAGCGAATGTCCAAAGAGGCAGAAGGTGGAACAAGTGGGAAGAGCAAATGAGGCTCAAAAACCTCGCCCCGGACGAGTCTTCTACCTGTCAAAGGATGACGAAAATATCTATTGGACAAAGGAGAAAGGTACGCCGAGTTAAGTTCAATGTTATAAATTTCTGTGCAATCATGGCAGTCGATGTAAAAGTTCAATGTTGCCAATTTCTGTGTGATTTTATCATATGCATTAGTGTAAGAGTGGGTTGGGAGATTTAGAGGTCAAAAGAAATGTATTTTGAGGACATGATTGAAAATAATATTAAGTATTATGAATTATTTTGGATATGTGTAAGCGTTTGTTTTGAGCTACAACGGGATATTCTGGAAAATAAGGAACGTGTCTGGTAAGCTCGAATCTTATAGAGATGTAAGTTATGAATAATTGCCAAGGATTAGGAATGGTACTTAAGACATTGTAATTGTGAGTCATTAGCAATAGCAGTGATACAATTATCAATGACCAAATTTCGAGGACGAAATTTATTAAAGGGGGGAGAATGTAATACCCAGGAATGATTTGAGGATATAAACGGTATTTAGTGAAGGGCATAAATGAACTTTGTGGAAAATAAGACTATAGGGTACACTAACGCAACTTTGGACGATCGAATTAGTCAGAAGGAGTACCCTGGACCCTAGATAGCCAAGGAAAATGGTATAGTATTGACAAGTAATACGAGTTATGATTTTAGGCATCAAAAGAAGTTGGATCGGGAACGATTCCCGGTACAACTAAAAAAGGCAATTGCGATTTAGGCTGAAATACCGAATTATCGTACGGGGCATCCAGGAAGTCAATGGAACCCTGAGGAATTTCATATTTGGCATATAGAGTAACCCTTCAGTAGTTTTTGGAAGAAACAAAAGGGTTTGTAACCAAAACGAAGATTCGGGCCTAAGTGCAGTTTCTTTCGAAATTGACAGAGGGAGATCGAAACGATATTTTTTCAGAATTTTAAAGAGAGTGTTTTAGGATATTTCAAAGGGTTATAAAGGTCTTTAAAGAGAAATTCAGTTTTTGAGCCAGGGGTAAAATCGTAATTTTTGAGGTTGGGGTAAAAGTGTAATTTACCTAAAAATCAGGGGCATTAGTGTAATTAGTCCATTTTTTAGGGACTAAAATGCAATTAAAAATTAGCCCAGGGACCATGTTGAAAAGGGTCAAAGTGCAATTATCCAAAAGTTCGGGCCAAAGTGTAATTCTTGAAATCTTTTTACTAGAGGCATTTGGGAGATTCAGGAAAAAAAAGCATCATAAATGACTTAAGAGATAAGGATGAAATGTCATGATGATATTAGAGATAAGATGAAAGCTCATGATGACTTTAAGGATAGGATTTGGACAAGATTTGTTAAGATTTGATTGGATAAGATTTTGTTGGATATGATTTGATTTAGATAAAGATTTGATTGGATAAGATTTTGTTGGATATGATTTGATTTGGATAAAGATTTGATTTGGATAAGATTTGATTTAGATAAGATTTGATTCGGATAACAATGATTAAATAAAATCTTAAAAGATTTGGTAATGATTATATAATATTTTGGAAGATTTAGAATGAATGCAGAATATCTTAAAAGATTTTGTAATGATTATATAATATCTTGGAAGATTTACAATGATTGCAGAAGATCTTAGAAAGATTTGGAATGATTGGAAAAGATTTTGGAAGATTTAGAATGATTGCAGAATATTTTAAAAGATTTGGTAATGATTATATAATATCTTGGAAGATTTACAATGATTGCAGAAGATCTTTAGAAGATTTGGAATGATTGGAAAAGATTTTGAAAGATTTGAAATGATTGCAGAATATACATTTCTTGGTGGCTAAGTTTCCTAAACATATAAATAGGGGCTCAAGGCTAAGGATTCTCTCATTCAAAGTTGTGATACATTTGTGCTAGACGAGAGTGTTTCGGGTTTAGTGGATAGAGGGTTTTTAAAGCATACGCGAGGCATCACACGCGCAGAGCACTTGGGCAGCGCGTGAGGACGTGCAAGGAGGTGGCTTGGTTAAAATACTTGAGGAGTTGTATAAAAGTCGAGGTTCGACACAAGATTCAAGGTGTTTTGAGTTTCGTTCAAGGTGAGTTGTTCGCTACCAAAATTTGGCTTTCTTGTGAGTGTTCTACCTGAAAACTTGGTTTTAAGATGTGAGTGTTCGTCCCCAAAACTTGATTTATTGTGCTTGTTCTATCTGAACATGTGATTTCATGCAAAATGGTTTTGTGTATTGAAATGGTAACCGGTGACGGTTGGATTTATGAGGGAGGTTTGTCCCAAAACGTTTTGAACTTGTGCATTGCATTTTATAAATTGTTGTTTATATGATGCATTGAATTGTGAAATATGGCATTGTCTTGCGTTTTGTGTGTACGTATGGAATGTCAGCCTCGGATGTTGTCTGGATAGTGTAGCCATAATTCTCCAAGGGCGTGACGGAATAATAGGGGTATCTGATGCTGGTGTGCATGTTAGGATAGCCACCTTGGTTTCCGTGCCAGACCGTTTGGTCAGGGAAGTTGCACTAGGACGACTAGGTTGTCCATACTGTGTTGTTCATGTGGGATGTCAGCCTAGGATGTTGTCTGGATAGTGTAGCCGTAATTCTCCAAGGGCGTGACGGAATAATAGGGGTATCTGATGCTGGTGGGCATGTCAGGATAGCCGCCTTGATTTCCGTGCCAGGCCGTTTGGCCAGGGAAGTTGCACTAGGACGACTAGGTGGTCCATGTGAAATTTTGGAGTTGGGATTGTATGGTGGTTCCTGGATGCTTAAGGTGGGAACGTATTCTGGTGAGATGCGTTGGCAGCCCCATTTAAGCTAGAATCGCGTCGTGTCGTCGAGTCGGTGTGGTGGCACAGCTTTTAGAGAGATTGCTCTTTTCCCGTGGTAGGGTTAAGCGCGTGGGAATTCTCTTGAGCTAGGGCTTACCGGGTGTATTGGTTTATTTCATGTTTTGCATTATTCATGAAAAATGTGTTTTGAACTCTCACTTAGATGATTCATCATCTAATTTGGACTTTGTCCCTGGAATATTCAAACGTTCCAGGTGAAGGCAGCAGTGCAAAAGGGAAAGGGATCGTCGAGGAGTGACGGCGATTAGTGGATAGTTTACATTATGTCTTATCAGTTATGTTATTTACTTTTGAAAACGTCATGTAAACGTTGGTGCAACTTTATATATAAATAAAGTGGTTTCGGTTATGACCTGTTAAGGTTTCGATCTAGCTTCCGCATTTGTGTTGGTGAACCTGTCTTGGTTTATTAATGGTTCATAGTTGATATACTGAGAAGGTGTAACGGGATCTTCGGGGAATGGTTTTTGTGATGGGTTTTTATTTGGAAAATTTTTTATCTCCGGAATCTTACGTTACAGTAACGCCTTTCGAGAAGTGGGGTGTTACAACTACTCTGTACACGTCTAAGCTGAGCACTCAGACTCCACTAGGCCCGGCATCCGCTCTAGCCTTACCCCTGCCTAGAATGACGCAAGCAAAGCGAGCCACAAGGTCCAGCAAGTAATATAAAATAACTGGAAGCTAGAATAACTGAACTGAATAGCTAAACTGAAACATAAGATGGTGAGACATGAAAAGATAACTGAATCTCACTCATCGCATATCTGAAATATACCATACTCATGGAAAGCTAAAACCCACTAAATACTAGCATGGGCCACGATATCACATGCAATATATTGCTGACACCCACAATAAACTGACGTGGGGCTCTGAAATGTCATGCAACTGAAACATGACTCATGCTTATATAATAAATACATAATCAGGATGCATGCAATACATAAATAACCTTCGAAGCCAATAACCCCCGCACTGATTTGATCTGTGGGGTTTACATACCACACAAGCCCGGCCCCTAATTGCCCATGTGCATGCCCTAACGGAATAATCTGCAGCATGCTTTACCCACTCAATGCAAAATATACGCGCGCTAATCTTGATAATAATAATCCATGAATAAACCCATACTTGCACATCTCATCATGAACCCATGAATGTATAGTAATCTTAAACTTTAGCCATGCATTTAATCATACTTAAATAAGATAGCAAGCTCTAATCATGTAAAATGTTCCATAAATACCTCATATAATTCTTTTGCATTTATATAAATCATACATGTAATGCATAGTCGAATCTGGAGATTTTCGTGAAGCATATTCGGACATGGGGGCATTATTTTAAAAAAACGGAAGTTGGACAGTTTTGACATCCCTCGGTATTTTAGGCATAACTCTCTCATTTGAACTCCGATTGACCTAATTCAAGATGCTATGAAAAGAAAAGAGGAAGATCTACAACTTTCATGTTTTAAGTTTTGAGATATTCAGATTATAACAGGGTCAAAATCGAGCTGCAAATTTAAAACAGAGTGTTGGAAGTGACTGTAATTTTATTGTTCATCATCTTCTTGGCGAAACCGAATTTAAAACTCCGCCAACTCTGAAACCCTATCAAAAATAGCATTATCTCCAATGGAATAGGGGTAAACAAGACCCCTTGGACAGATTACAATGAAATTTAACCACAAAACGAGATCAAACGAAGCTTTTGATACAAAATGATATATTTATATATACATATGTATAACTGGAAAAAATATGGCTATATGGATGAGAATGCTTGCCTTTTCTTGCTTCTAACTTGTTGATAAACCACCTTAGCTTACTTTTCCACCCCCCTTGCTTGCTAACTCTTGAAGAGACAAAGAAACAAAGATGCCCAAAGACTCTGTTTCCTACGCGTATCCCTTCCTCTAGCCAAAAATATCACCAGTTCCTCATCTCTCTCATAGATGAATACATACACATGAGCTCTTTGGGTGCAAATAATTCACATATAATGATTCCAAAAGCAACAATCTCACGTGCTTTGAAGCATTCAGAAGCTGGGAGAAGGAACTTGGCCGCCAACTCACGCACACCACTCTCTGCCTCCACACAATTAAACCCACATCACTTATCTAATAAAACACTTACAACACATTGCCATCCAAATACATACACCACATAATTAACTTAATAACATAATTTATTTATTTAACAATCTCCACATATTACATAAATCACCATATACTCTTACACTAGATATCACAATATTTCTAGGGCGTTACATGTACCTACTGCAAGAAGTCCAGGCATACGATTGATAAATGTTGGAAACTTGTAAGCCAACCAAAGGAGGGCAATCAAAGGGGTAGGCTTATGCAGCAAACAATCAACAGAGTGCAAATGGTGGGGCTGCAGATCAGGCTAATTCAATGGAACTAAATAGGGAGGAAATAAATAAGCTAAGGAGTTTGCTGGGATCTCTTGAAAAGGGACCAGGTGCGAGCACTTCTTCTAACTTAGCCTTCACAGGTATTACTTCCACTTCATTTAATTTACATGCTTCAGACATAGCCCTTGAACATTCTTAGATTCTTGACTCCGATGTAAGAGACCATATGTGACCCCCTTCTACCAAATTCTTTTCTTCCAAACCATGTCCTAACATCGAGAAAATTGTGTTAGCTAATGGATCCTTAACAACTGTGACAGGCCAAGGGGATATTCTCATTAACAACAACCTAACCCTAAAAGATGTCCTACATGTCCCTAAACTCTGCACTATTCTGGTTTCTATTCGAAAATTAACCCATGATGCTAACTGTCATGCCATCTTCAATCCTTCTTTTTGTGAATTTCAGGAAAATGACTCGAGGAAGATGATTGGGCGGGCTAGGGTAAATGATGACCTCTATCATCTTGAAGATCTTAGTGGTCAAATTAAAAAGGGGTAATGTTTTCTTGTATCACTTTTAGCTAAACCTAATAAGGATGTACTTTGACTTCACCATTTTCGTTTAAGGCATCCATCTTTTAAAGTTCTTTAGTTTTATGTATCCTTCTTTGTTCATGGGATTAGATGCTAGGAACCTCAATGTGATATATGTGAGCTTGCTAAACATAGAAGGGTTTCATTCCCTCTTAATAATAATAGAAGTTCTTATCCCTTTGACGTGATTCATAGCAACATATGGGTCCCTCTTCAGTTCCAAATTTATCTAGAGCTAGATGGTTTGTGCTGTTGGTGGATGACTATACACGTGTGATTTGGATTTACCTTTTGAAGTCCAAATCAGAAGTGTGCACCATCTTTCCCAATTTTTGTAACATGATTAAGACTCAATTTGGGGCTAAAATCAAGAGTGTGAGGATAGATCATGCTAAGGATTTCTTCAATCAATGTAAACACCTCCGCCCGAATATCCCAACCACTCGGACTACCCGAATGAGAGCGCTTACGGAAGGGAAAAGAATGAAACACGGGACGGGGAATTACCTTGGCATGCATACACAAGAAATAAAATAGTGAAAGCAAGGCTATATACATGCACCCATGCAAGTACCCCGCTGATACAGCGGTCCCGTGGTATATAAATACATACAGACACCTGTGCCATCATATAGAAAATATAAGGAACAACCCAGCACAGTAAAAAATAAAGGGACCAAAATCCTATCAAAACATTAGAGACAACGGGGAAACTGACTGTACACCGTACTGACGCGGCTACTAGGTTCTGCAATTCTCGCCCTCGACTTTAGCTTTACCCTTACTTGGAATAATGGAAAGTAAGGTGAGCCACAAGACTCAGCAAGTTTATACAAAAAGAAAGGCTATAAGTTAAATAGAAAGAGTGAACTCTCCAAACATAGTCCCACACATACACACAAGCCATGAGACTCTACCACACAATAGTATAGCATAATGAAAGCACATACCGCTCCCTGGGGCCCACACAAGACACCCGGCACCCAAGTCCCATACCATCCTGTCGCTACCCTGAAAAGCAACATAAGTCTTCAACAAACCTGTGCGCACTCGTCGAGTCGGTGCTCTCGACACTCGAGCCTCTTAATACTCGAGCTCTAGGCTCCCTCGGAACGGTACTCCCGTCCGAGATTGCTGAACACATAGTAACCATGCAATAACAACATATCTAGCCTTTGTCCCACTATATGGGGTCGGTTACATGAATTCTAGACTTCCATGTATTTCTGTCTTTTGTCATATCTTCATTGAGTTCCATACACTTCATATCAAACTTTAATGTCTCTCCCAAAGTCTTCTTAGGTCTGCTTCTACCTCTTTTTTTGACTAATTGTTCCATTTCATCAACTCTCTTCATAGGAGCATCTCTTAGTCTCCTTCTCACATGACCAAACCATCTTAGTCTAGTCTCTCTCATCTTCTCCTCTATTGGCACTACTCCTACCTTATTACGAATAATTTCATTTCTAATTTTATCTTTTCTTGTATGGTCGCACATCCATCTTAACATCCTTATCTTCGCTACGCTCGTCTTTTGCTCATGCTGGTATTTGATTGCCCAACAGTTTTAATGGGATTTTACCATCACATAACACCCCCGATGCATTTCTCCATTTTAGCCAACATGCCTTAATTCTATGTGTGACATCCTCGTGAATTTCTCCATCTTTTTGAATCATTGATCCCAAATATCGAAAATGGTCTTTTCTTTGTAAGATTTGATCTTCCAATTTTATTATAACATTCTCCACTCTTGCATTCTTACTAAATTTACATTCCATATATTTTGTTTTCTTTCTGCTTAATTTAAATCCCATAGATTCTAAATTGTTTCTCCATAACTCAAGCTTAGTGTTCACTCCTTCTTTTGTTTCATCCACCAACACTATGTCGTCTGCAAATAGCATACACCATGGCACCTCTGTCTGAATATCTTTAGTGAGTTCATCCATTACTAAAGCAAATAAGTATGGACTTACTGCAGAACCTTGATGCAGTCCTATTGTAATTTTAAATGGTTCAGTATTCCCTCTGCATGTTCTGACCCTTGTCTCTGCACCATGATACATGTCCTTAAGGGCTTGTATATAGGCTATTCAGACTCTTTTCTTCTCTTAAACCCTCCATAATACTTCTCTAGGGATTCTCATAAGCCTTTTCTAGATCTATAAACACCATATGTAGTTCCTTCTGATGATCCCAATACCTTTCCATTAGGCGTCTCAGTAGGTATATAGCTTCCATTGTTGACCTACCAGGCATGAAACCAAACTGATTTTTCGAAACCTCTATTTCTTTTCTGAGCCTCTGCTCTATTACTCTCTCCCAGAGTTTCATTGTATGGCTCATTAACTTAATTCCTCTGTAATTTTCACAGTTTTGAACATCTCCTTTGTTTTTATATATAGGGACCAAAGTACTTTTCCTCCACTCATCTGGCATCTTTTTTTATTTAAGAATCGCGTTAAATAAATTCGTTAGACAGGAGATGCCCTCTTCTCCCATGCATTTCCATGCTTCTATTGGTATATTATCCGGTCCCACCGCCTTATGATTTTTCATCTTTTTTTAATGCTTGCCTTATTTCATTTGGACTTATGCGTCGATAAAATGTATAGCTCACGTTCCCTTCGGAGTTACTAAGATGTCCTAACCTAACTCGTGTCGCCATTATCATTGAATAATTTTGTGAAATACTCCTTCCATATCTCCTTAATCCCTCCCTCATTCACTAATACATTTTGATTTTCATCTTTTATGCATTTCACTTTATTTAAATCTCATGTTTTTCTTTCTCTTGCTTTAGCTAATTTATATATATCCCTTTCTCCATCTTTTGTTTCAAGTCGTTTATATAGATTCTCATATGCTTTTGACCTTGCTTCACTAACAGCTTTTTTTGTTGTCTTTTTTTGCTGTTTTTTTTTCTTTTTTTGCTACCTTGATTTTCTTCATTGTTGCACTGATATACAACCTTATAGCAATTTTTCTTATTTTTAATTTTCAATTGTACTTCTTCATTCTACCACCAAGACTCCTTAAGGTTAGGGAGTCTACCATTTGTCTCTCCAAGCACTACCTTTGCTGTGCTTCTCAGGGCATTAGCCATTTCTCTCTACATTTGATTTGTCTGTTCTTCTCCATTTCATTTTCTTCTATCCCTTAATTTTTCTCTTCTACCCCTTAGTTGTTTCTCCCCTTTTAAATCTCACCACTTGATTCTTGGATTTTGTTTGATGTGATTTTTTCTCTTCCAATTTCTTACTTGGATGTCAAGTACTAGAAGTCTATGTTGAGTAGTCAAACACTCTCTCGGTATCACCTTACAATCCCTACAACATACCCGATCCTCTTATCTCATGAGGAAGTAATCTATTTGGGTGCTTGATGTGACATTTTTATATGTGGTTAAGTGTTCGTCCTGTTTTTTGAACCTAGTATTGGTTATGATGAGCTCATATGCCATTGCAAAATCTAAAATAGACTTACTCTCATTATTAATTTTCCCGAATCCATACCCTCCATGTACCTGTCTATAGCCGTTTCCGTCTCTACCCACATGACCATTTAAGTCACCTCCTATAATCACGTTCTCTCCTCTTGGTATCATTTGTATGAGTCCTTCTATGTTCTCCTAGAATTTTGCATTTATCTCCTCACCTAACCCCGCTTGTAGTGCATATGTACTAAAGATATTCATAATTATTCTTCTTAGAATAAACTTCACCATAATAATCCTATCCCCTATTCTCTTTACATCCACTACCTCATCTACTAAGCTTTTATCCATAATAATCCCCACTCCATTTTTTGCTCGATCACTTCCTGTGTACCATATTTTATATCCATTTTCTAGCAAAGTTTTTTCTTTTTTCCCTACCCATCTCGTCTCTTGAAGGCACATAATATTAATCTTTCTCCTAATCATCACATCTACCACTTCCATAGCTTTGCCTGTTAATGTTCCTATGTTCCATGACCCAATCCTTAATCTACGATTTTGTTTTTGGCTTTGACTTTGAATTTGATTTTGTTTTGATTTTGATTTTGATTTTGTTTTTGGTTTTGGTTTTGATTTTGGACTAAGTTCTTTACCCACATCCGTCCAAGCAAATGCGAGAACCCTTGCTCATTTATCACTACATCCGGGCGCCGATGCAACGGCCCTAGCTCATTTGACACTACATGCAAGCAGTGTAGCGTATCGCTATGAAGGGTTACACCCACGCCCAAACAATTTTTCATAATTTGTCTAGAGTTCATATTTTGGATTCAACTAAGTTTTACGTTGGCTGTCGGCTACCTAACACAACCATCCTCCTTTATCCAGGTTTGGGACCGAGAGTGGATAACATCCCCAAACGGAGTTATAGTAACCATGCAATGTGCATATAAAATGCAAGGCGTAGTAAGCATCAACTAGATACACTGACGCCCATACATCTAGGCATCAAGCAGATGCTTCACCCACATAGTAAACCACACGCGATGCATGTGCCCGTGCCAGATGAATCTAACAATACTAAGATGTTCATATCCAAGCATAAACAGAACATGAAAACCCCAACATGCAGCCCGTACCCATGTGCATACCAAACCATGCAACAGAAATAGAATATATCAAGTTATGTTATAACCACATAACAACAGAGCTAGTCAGCACTGCCTGGCACTGGTCAACGGTCAATGGCTAGGAGTGTCCATCCGTCAGCCTAAGAAATACCGTACAATAATCACTCCGATGTCACCAAACAACCAACCCTTGCCCCCACTGCTCAAAAGCTCTAGCCTATTCCCAGCCAAAGAATCCATAATTATACTCGAACATCTAAGAACCTAATTCCCAAATGAGTTCGGCATCATTCCCACAGGCGTGGGGGTGGCACAAACCCCTGTAGGCAACCAACAAATAAAATCTTCGAAACTAACTTATTAAATTTAATTTACACCAAACAGCTTATAATTCCATAAATAAATACACGGACCGAAACGAACGAATGGAGGGTAAATAAATTTACAACGGAAGGAATTTCGTAGAGGGAGTAAGAAATTTTCCTCGTAGAAGAGATCCTTGGGCTTTTCCTATTCAAACGCGGTAAAAATTATACAAACTGCAGCATCGTATATTTTGCCGAAATTAATAAAATGGGGCTCTAAATGAAATTTCAACCATCCAGAATTTATTTCTCAGTTTCTCGAATTACCTGGTATCCTCAGACTGCAATTAAAAGTGAGATTTCCCTAAAAAAATCCCAATTTTCCCTTGATTTTCGCTGCTCGTGGGCGCGCTGTTGTTGCTTCAATTTTATTCTGTTGTGGCTGCCGATTTGCTGCTCAGTTAGGCTGTTTAATAAGCTATTTACTGGCTTTAATTTAAAAGGAGAAAGGCTTGGTGGAGAGGCAACCATGTGGGCAGCAGAAGCTGCTGCCCCTCCTCTCCATACGGTGTCATTTGGCCCTCAATTGGCTGGAAATAATTTCCAGCAAAACAACAACCAGCCAAACAGCCCCCAACACCTCACGCTACCATCAATTCATTCCCATAACCTATATATTTAACCTCTCAATCCTTATACACTCCATAACTTATATATTAACTATAGTTAAATATTATTATTCTTATACTTATTATTATTAGTATTAACAAAATATATTAATATCCCCTTCAAATTAAATTCATAATAAACTACTAATTAAATTAAACTACGATTTACGGGGCGTTACAATCAAACTCTGTCCAATTTCTTCCAAAAAGGGTATAATTCATGAGTTTTCATGTGTCTATACCCCTTGGCAAAATGGGGTAGCTGAGAGGAAAAACGGGCATTTGCTAGCTGTTACCAGGGCCTTGCTATTACATAATAATGTTTCTAAACATTATTGGGGAGCAACAGCCTTGACGTGTCTATACCCCTTGGCAAAATGGGGTAGCTGAGAGGAAAAACGGGCATTTGCTAGCTGTTACCAGGGCCTTGCTATTACATAATAATGTTTCTAAACATTATTGGGGAGCAACAGCCTTGACAACAGTTTATCTTATTAATAGTCTACCCTCTAGAAGTCTCAACTCCAACAGTCCAATTCAACTTCATTTTAAAACTTTTCCAGACTTCATGCCCTCTAATGAAATCTGTCGTAAAGTGTTTGATTGTGTGGTTTTTGTTATAACCACTCACCTCATAGAAGTAAGTTGGATCCTAGAGCCCTTAAGTGTATCTTTGTTGGGTATTCCCTTACTCAAAAATGATATAAATGTTTTCATCCCCCATCCAAAAGGTTTTTTTTGTCTCAGTTGATGTTAGTTTTGTAGAGGAAAATCCATATTTTAGTAATTCTTATCCTAAGGGGGAGACTGGATTCTTGGAGGAACCGAATAGGGAATTGTTCCTTCCTACTCTTCTTTCACCTCCCTCAAAGGATTTTTCATCTCAGCCAAAAGATATCTCAAAGAATTCTCTAAATGTGATACACTGGGAAACACTCCAACCTCATTCTAGCCTACTAATTGTCTATTCAAAAAGAAAGGTCATGGTTCCTAACCCTATGCAAGTTGAATCATTTGAATCAAATCTAGACTCTTGTAACCTCAATTCTAAACCTACTTCATCTTCTATTCAACCTATGTTATCCCTTAACCTAGCTGCATCTGAACCTGACTCAGTTACTCACACTCAAATTGAACCTGAGATTAATGACTTGGATATTCCTATTGCCCTCAGGAAGGGGACTCGGACCTGCACAGAACACCCTATTCATTTGTTCATGATCTACTCACTTATCTCCTACCCATAAAACTTTCTTAACCAACCTTAATTCCATTATTATACCAAAGACCTTGTTTGAAGCTTTAAGTAATTAAAGTTTGAGGGATGCCATGATGGTTGAGATGGGAGCCCTTGAGAAGAACCAAACTTGGGAGTTAGTTAAATCGCCAAGGGGAAGCAATTTGTAGGGTGTAAATAGGTGTTTATGGTGAAATACAAATCTAACAGATTTGAAAATTTAGTGGTCAACACCTATGAGAGTTTAATGTGATAACAAGTCTGCCATAAGTATAGCCCATAACCCTGTTCAACATGATAGGACCAAGCATGTTGAGGTTGATAGGCATTTCATTAAGTAGAAACTTGAGAGTGGACTGATCTGCATGCACTTTCTTTGTTCCTACCGGAGGGCAACTAGCAAATGTTTTAACTAAAGGCTTACCGGGTCAAGTTTTTCACAAGACATTGAGCAAGATGGGAATGTATGATATACACTCACAATCTTAAGGGGGAGTGATAGAAATCAATGAGTAGATTTCTTCCT
Organism: Diospyros kaki; assembly: GCA_036245055.1. Lineage (NCBI taxonomy): Eukaryota > Viridiplantae > Streptophyta > Magnoliopsida > Ericales > Ebenaceae > Diospyros > Diospyros kaki. The sequence goes on along the minus strand of BSEG01000011.1, from coordinate 16,448,377 downwards.
ATTATGGATTCTTTCCTATTATCATGCGTATCGTGTCTTGCTAATTACATGTTGCTTATTGTTTTTTATTTGATTTATTTGTATTTCATTGTATTTTACAGTTGTAGTATCTTTCCTTTGTTGTACATATTTCCTAAGTTAGTTTAGGAAACCTTCTCTCGTTAGGAAACTACCCATACAGATTGATAGGCGTGTATATATGCAGTGTTTTACGCTAGAGATGAATAAGATTGGATTTATTGTTCTTCTTTTCAACAAGCTTCATGAAAACATACAGCAGATAGAAAAGGTGGTGCAATTGTGGAACTCCACTTGCAATTTTATGCTTTTATTTTTGAGACCTGCAATTCTGGACTCAAGATAACTATCTATGTTTTATGCTTTTATTACCTAGACTTGCAACTCATGACAATTGTAGTTGCCATGTAAATAATCCCTTATGTTCTTGAATATCTATAGTTTTGGGGAGATTTTAGGTTCTTGACTTGACCTGAGGGACAAAAGTTAGTGATATTCAAGGGTTGTTATTTAGATATCATCTTTCACTTCTTAGATTCTTTTTGTTATAACACCACTACCCTTAGTGACTTGCTAGTCCTAGTTAACTTTTGGCTCCTAAGACTAGATAGTATGTGAAAATGCCCCATTAATCTAAAATGTGATTGGGTTGTGGTAAAAGTCTTTTGTTCGAACATTAAACTCTTTCATTCTCACCATAACATAGTAATTCTGACCTACAGTTAACTTTGGAATTCTTTCGTTCAGACTTTAAGCTCTTCCATTCCCAGCAACACATAGTAATTCTAACCTATTGTTAACCCTGGAATTCTACACAATAACCTCCACACATAATAGTGGATTTGGACCACCTTACCATTCATAACATGACAATTTTCACTAAAATTTTGCCCTTTAAGGATCAAATAATATAGAGTACACTACTAATGAGTGATAGGGTATAAGAGTTGTCTCCAACCCTCTCCAAGTTTGATAATCTATTTGGTATTGGTTTCTCAAATTCAAGGAGAGCTAATCTCCATTTTTTTATAGCATTATTTCTTATAAAAAAATCAAGGGACCTAGAAATCATACATCTTGTGGTGTTAACAATATGAGATATGCAGTTAAGTAGATATGTTTTTTCTTGAACCTACAAACCCGACTTTGTTACACATTTTATTTATTTATTTATTTTGGCTCACCTAGAAATTTATTTTCAAGTAATAAGCTCTCTTTGTATTAGGCTTCTGTCAGTGAAAACTATGGAGCAAGCTTACATATTTCAAATGGGAAAGACTGACTACACATGCTTTGGTGCTTCATTTAGAAGGAATCCATGTACAAAAGCATGTCTAGCACTGAGCTTTGTATGTCAAGGGCCATCAACTTCTTTACCCAAGGATGCATTACAATGTTTTGGATAAGAAACATATTCTAATCCTCCAGTTTTCCATGATTTATTATTTGATTGGCACATCAAGGGGTGTTATTAAGTTTTTGGAGAAGTTAGAGTCTATATTGTTTATATGTTAATTTACTCAATCTTCTAAAGATATAGATGGTTAATGTATTATGCACTTTCATTTAAATCTGAGTTTGTGGCGAGCTTCTATGGATATATACCTGTGGTTCTCTTGTCGCCTACTTTTGGAGTCCTTTTCTTGGTTTTGCTGATATACAAACAATTTATGTTATTTTTGTCTTGATTGTCTGTCTCTTTAGACTCTAGAAATATTACTAGTGTGTGTGCATTCATGAAACTTGCAGTTCTGTATAAGCATCCTTCAAATTCATGGGTTTTAGAAATTTGCAGTTGTCTTACAGAATAATTCTTGATCTATGAGTGATATTCCATTGCTAAGGACTATGTGCATCATCTTTTACTTGAATTTCTTAAACTATTATAATCCTAGGTTCAGTAGTATACTTGGTATTACCACCCTTAAATTCTAATTTAAGGGGGGCATCAACATTTTGTTTTTGTCTTACCGGTTGGTTGAGTGTATAATAACTTCGTATAAAATTTCTATATAAATTTTAAAACAATAAAATTGGCAAAGCGTTTATCATCTCTTTTTAGCATAATCTCATGTGTCATTGAAGAGCCTAATAAATCATCAAAAGATAGTGTCTTAAGTCTTTAGCCTCCATTATTGCTGTTACTTTAGAATCCCAAACCCATGGTAGGCTTTTCAAAAAATTTCTTACTTTTTCACCATTTGTATAGATTTTTCCTAAAGACTTTAGACCCCTGACAATATCATTGAACCTAGTGAACATCTCTTTTATAGTTTCATTTTCTTTCATAGTAAACAACTCATAATCATGAATAAGTAAATTAATTTTGGTTTCTTTTACTTGTTTTATGCCTTCATGCATTACCTCTAATTTGTCCCATGTCTCTTTAGCGGTTTTGCATGTTGACACGCAATTGAACTCTTCCGAACATAGAGCACAAAACAAAGTGTTCATGGTTTTTGCGTTTATCTCCTCAGTTCGTTTATCCTCTTCTGTCCAATCCTTCATATTCTCTATGTTTGGAAGATGTACCCCTTGCATAATAGTTTGCAAGGTGTTGATGTCCTGCATAAGAAAACTAGATATTCTTTTCTTCCAATAATCAGAGTTAGTACCATCAAAAAAGGTAGGACAGTTGGTGCTTTGACCCTCAAAGTGAGATGAACAAAAAATGTGTCATTTGTGGATCTTAGCTTAGGTTGTTAGACCTTGAAAATAGGGGAACTTGCTTTGATACCAATTGTTAGAATTGTATAAGCAATGGCACCACACACCCAAAAGGGATGGTGAATTGGGTGTATAAAAATTTTGATTGATCTTGAAAACCTTTTGCCAAATGATGAGGTTTTAGGGAAAATTAATGGTGATTGAGAGAGAAGCTTAAAATCATCAAACAAATGAATGAAGAATGCAAAAGAGACACAAGTAATTTATACTGATTGACGCAGCATGTAGCGTAAGTGTGAAGAAAACACACCAAAATAAACCCTTGAAAGAATAAAGTTCAATGGCCAAAGCTTGGCTTTCAAGAAGACGCAAAAACAAAACTGTTTTGCTAAAAAAAATCCAAATAGGTTACTTAAATTTGTATTGAGAAAAACTTGATTACAAACTCTAGGTTCTAAGCGTATTTATAGTATTTGGCTAATCTAAATCCATCTAATATTTGTAAACAAAATCCAACTAAAATACTAATAGAAATAAATCTTAAGTAAAAGTCAACTAGAATCCTAATAAAAATAAATCATAAATAAAATTCAACTAGAATCCTAATAAAAATAAAATCCTAATCAAACATGAAGTAGAATCCTAAATCAAGTAGAATTCTAAAACATATGAAGTATTAAAATATTATTCTGACGCTATTATTCTAGTGATACTGTTCCGATTTGGTCGGGTCAATCTTGGGCCAAATCTTGATTGGTGACCGCATCACTGATTCAGTTCAAATAGCCCAACCCACTACCTTAGTTCTTCACTAAGGATTTTAAAGCAATCATTATACCTCCTACTTGATCCCAAGTAAGCCTTCTGGTCCCAACACTAGGATTTACAACCTCTTACTATGCAAGGTAGGTTTTCTAGCAACCTTGCTAGGTAATGTACAATGAGATTACAATAGAAAGGATCTGAGACGTGAATCTCCTAGTTATAAAGTCTCTCAAAAATTGACTACAAGACTTGGAACAAATAATACAAATGAAGAATAAAGTCTTTTGAGAGAAAAATTTAAAAACACTTGAGCACTTGAGAATAATTTCAACACTTGAAGCTTGTAATAAATGATCTAACCCCTTAAATGCGCCATCAAGCTGGTATTTATAGGTTTCACCAACCCTTTGAATTTATTAGCTATTGGTCGCCATAAATGATCTGCAAAACTAGTCGTTAAAGACATTTCCAACAAAAACAGTCAACAAGGGTTAAGAGTCAGTCGACTGGTTAGGGCAAACCCTAAGGAAGCAATTGACAGCAGGAGCAAAAACGGTCGATTGGTTTTTATGCAGTAGTTGTCAACCACACTTGGCCAAGAGCTAACATTTGACTGGTCGACAGGCTTGGGCAACTGATCGACAACAAGGCCTAAAGCGATTGATTGTTTCTTATGAAATAAATCATAAATAAAATTCAACTAGAATCTTAATAAAAATAAAACCCTAATCAAACATGAAGAAGAATCCTAAATCAAGTAGAAATATGAAATAGAATCTTAAATCAAGTAGAATTTTAAAACATATGAAGTATTAAAATATTGTTCTAACGCTATTATTCCAGTGATATTGTTCCGATTTAGTCGGGTCGGTCTTGAGCCAAATCTTGATTGGTGACCGCATCACTAATTCAGTTCAAATAGCCTAATCCACTACATTAGTTCCTCACTAAGGATTTTAAAGCAATCATTATACCTCTTACTTGATCCCAAGTAAGCCTTCTGGTCCCAACACTAGGATTTACAACCTTCTACTAGCAAGGTAGGCTTTCTAGCAACCTTGTTAGGTAATGTAAAATGAAATTACAATAGAAATGATTTGAGACATGAATCTCCCAGTTACAAAGTCTCTCAAAAATTGAATACAAAACTTGGAACAAATAATACAAATGAAGAATAAAGTCTTTTGAGAGAAAAATTTAAAAACACTTGAGCACTTGAGAATAATTTCAACACTTGAAACTTGTTATAAATTATCTAACCCCTTAAATGCACTATCAAGCTGGTATTTATAGGTTTCACCAACCCTTTGAATTTATTAGCTATTGGTCGCCATAAATGATCTGCAAAACTAGTCGTTAAAGAGATTTCCGATGAAAACGGTCAACAAGGGTTAAGAGTCGGTCGACTAGTTAGGGCAAACCCTAAGGAAGCAATTAACAGCGGAAGCAAAAATGGTCGATTGGTTTTTATGCAGTAGTTGTCAACCACACTTGGCCAAGAGCTAACATTTGACTGGTCGACAGGCTTGGGCAACTGATCGACAACAAGGCCTGAAGCGATTGACCATTTCTTATGAGCGGTCGACAATTTGGCTTTTGCATTTCAAAAATCATTGCTTCATTTTTCAAATGTTTCAAAACCAATTTTGATGAATCAAATTTAAACAATTCTTTTGACGCAAAAAACTTCATTTTACAACTACCATCAAAAGTTTTGAGAACGAGATTTTGGCATTGGATAAAATTATTTTCATGAAGAAATTGATTTTCATTTAGGTGCTTATAAAACGATATAGACGCACCAAATAAAGAACCACTTAGACAAAATTTTCATTATAAAAGCAATATTACTTTTCATCATCAAAATCGAAGCAAAGAGCAAAACAACAAAAATTAGAATTTTAGATGAAGAGCCACGCAAATTTTAACACTGTGCCTCTCTATTTTGCTCTGTTGGAAGTGCATTTATATTTGAATGAATTATTTAGGTGCATCTCTTATGGCTTAACCTCTTGCTTTGTAAATCACTTTCCAATTGGAAATGTTATTTGGACACAAAGTTTGTATGCTATGCTTTAATGCATTGTGCATTCCAATCTTATAAACACTGTTGTAATTTAGTTCAATGAATGCGTATTGAATTGAAGCAGAGTGTACAAACTTCATATCCAAATACCATTTTTGCAAAGCATCCGCTTGATAGGCTCTTGTATCCTAATATCAAATCTTCTGCTTTATTTCATAGTTAGTTTGATTTATATTTGTTTTTTTGTCTTCGTACTTTTTCAAATTTGGTTTTATTTGTTGTGTTTAGTTTCTAACCTCTAAAACAATAAAAACTGACATGTTATTGGAAAAACTTGGTTTGTTTTCAGTTTTTTAACCCTTTTTTGTCCCTTACCTTACTCTTCTCGTTATTCTTTTCTCTTTAGTAGCATCACACCAACCTCCTCTCCCAAGATTGTACGTTTTGCCACTTCCACTTGCTTGGGATCTTAATAGCGTTGAAAAAAATTATATGTGAATATTTTACCCAGTGGCTGATAGTTGCAGGAAATTGTCTTTTTTTCTTTTTTTGTATGTTATCCCCACACAGGGGAACTCCTCAGTAGGCTATCTGAAGACAAGAAGATTATAAAAAATGCAACAACTACCAATAACTAGCACGTTGAAACATTTTTTATGCAAAGGTCTTTTATAGTGGCTAAAGTTTTTTTGTATGTATTTGCTGAATTTTACTTTTGGTTGCTGACTTAATGTTTTCATTTGTTGAAGGATTTTACTGGACTATAAAGGTTGACTACCCTCTTATTTGGAATTGCGATGTTATGGTATTTCAGATATTGTTTAAATTTCTCATATTTGGGCATATTTTTCATTTTTGATTTGTCTTTTTAACCATTAAAATTCTTGTTTTCACTTGTGTTTATATTTAAAGGATCATTTTGGAGTCATTTTGAGTTTTTTAGACAATGGTCTTATATTCTTTCTTTCTATTCTTTCAAATTTGGTTTTGTTTTCTGTGTTTAGTTTCATCATCTAGAAAAATAAAAACTTGAGACATTATTGTATAAATTTGGTGTGTTTTCATTTTTTTTCCTCATTAGATTTGGCTAGTTTTCCTTCTTTTTTTTTTTTTGACTTTTTTCTTTCCCATTTGCTTACTCTATTCATTACTAGCTTGTCTCCAAACAGCAAAGCAAAAGGCTAGAGCATTAGATGCAGTCTTGGATTATCATATTTTGGTAGGACTGTCACGAATCTCATTGGCTTTAATTTTTATGTTATGCTGCTTTTCTTTCCCATATTAATTAGCTAAAAACCAATCATTTAAGGTTAAAAATGTGGTACTAAGGACTTCTTCCTAGGAATCCAGAGCTTTGAAGTTTGGACAATCAGTTGGTTGCGTTAGATTACTATTCCTTTTGAATATTAAAAGTTTAATTTCTGTTATGCAATTGTTCTTTCATTTCAAGCCATATATACTTTATTACAATCTCATCCCAAGAAATTATCCATCTTTTTTCTCTTTGCAGCTTGGTTTCCACAGCACTCCATGGATGGTTGTTTTCTTCTACTAGTGAAAGGGTTGTTGCTCGAAGACCAAGACTTTTGGTGGCTGACTTCTCCTCCTGGTCTTCTTCATCAAAGAACCAATCATCCACGTTTTCTCAGAACTTCAAATTCTTAGACTCTAGTCTCTCTTTTTCAAAGGATGGAAAGAATTGTAAATTGAACTATTCTCGTTGCGGCAAACAGAAACAACAATAGTAATCTAAATGCTTGGGAAGTGAGAGCACTTCTCTAGATAAACAATTAACTCTTTGTTTTTACTTTCTTAGAGACCCAATTATGGTTTTTTTGGACAAAAAATTCTCCAACTATTTTACTTTATAGCATTGTCCGTGTGAAATATTGTAATTGCATTTTGATGGATTATACTTATTTGTCGAGGGTGGATCAAATTATTCTCAGATGGAAAAACCTTTGGGGATTTTCTTAATGCGTACCATCTATCTTTATGTTTCAGAACATATATCTCTATAATTTTCTTAATTAGGTTTCTTTTATGTCGACAGCACTTGCCGGAGTACACTAACAGAAACCGATCGGAGACAACCTCCGACAACACTTGCTGACCCCAAAGTAGGCACTGGAAAAACAGAACATCGGTCCCACCGGCAACACTTGTTGATTATTGCATTAAATTATTTCCTGGACCGCCCACCGTTTGCAATAGCTTGCTGAACCTTGCAACTCTGGTCACCAGCTTGTTATTCACTGCTGGAACTCTTGCACTCGCCAAGGACCACATATGAAGTCGAAGGAACTCACCAGAAACTGCAAACACCACATTGCTGGCAAGACTTGCCGTCAGTTGCCAGCAACTCTTGCTGGAACTGCAATTGAGAACACTGGTTGTCATTAGTTGCATCGCAGGCCACCATGAATTTCTTCTTAGGTTACGTGTAGCACTCTTTTCCGACCACCCACTGGCTACACCTGTTCGCTGTCCACGGCTGTACTGTTGGTTACATTACACGCTCTTGCACATCTACTGCTCGAGCACTCATTCCTCGTAGTGGGTTGCTTGCACACTCCTCGCCTGCCTGTTGCTTGCGTACGTGGCCCCGCTCACGCACGCTGCTGGTCGCGCGCTTGTAGCTCACACACGCCTATCTCACCACGATAGCTCAGACTACCGCTCACATGTCCGCCATTTACACAAGTTCTGTTGCTACAGATTATCCAGACTGCTGCTCGTGCCCTCAATGAATAGCTTATTATTAATTTTTAATGAATGGAGAAGACGAAGAAGCCTTTACGGCCCACTGTGCCTCCTTCAATTTTCTCCATGCTTCCTCCTCCTTTCTCTTGGCTTATGCGCATTATTTGCACTGCTATTTCGTTTTTAATTTTTCCACCAATTGCAGTCCATTAATATATTAATTAATATTAATATACATGTGACGACCAATTGAAATTACCTCACGAGAAGCTTCTTTGTTTTCTGTTAAATTTAATTTCCAACGGCACTTATACATATATGGATGGAGATACATAAGAAGTAGTTAATTATTGTAGGAAAAACATCATCCATGCAAACTCTAGGAATCTCATCGTTCATTTTTGGGAAGGAATGTAAAGTAGAGAGGGCATCTTCTTTCCTTATACAATCCGAGCAAAATAGAAAGCTCATCCTTCCCTAATGCACCACCTGGTTAGACGGGAGAAAATTGGAATTGTAAGTCTTGTTTTATCCATATGTTGTGCATAATTTTGGTGTAATTATAATTGTAATTATCATGTGGGGGCTCTTTTGTCACACGTTCGATGGCAGTCCAATCATATTCATCAGAGGAATTGTAATCATCAATATAAGATGCTTAATTCTTAATCATTTCTTCTCTTTTTTCCCTCAAATTAAGAGATATGATCCTAAAATGTGATGGTCTTAGCCTTGTCGAGGAAATAGAATGTAAGTATTTTGACTTTTGAATGTTCTATTGACTTTAAGTATCATAAATCTTTCTCTAATATCTTCTTAATGAAATTGGGCCTCATCTTTCTCTTTTTCTAACCTTTTTCTTGCTTAACTAAAAAATGATGATAGAACATATAGTGTTTTACATAAATGGTCCTTTACTACACTATTATGTTAGGACAACCATAAATGTGGTTAGTTAGGTTCCTTGCACTATTTCAATTGGTAAATGGTATCTCGACGTGATGTCACATATATAGTAATGCAATAGACAAAAATATATAAAGTGCAAATATAAATAAATAAGGAAATATAATGAGATAGCAAACAAAATTGAATATTTCTAGTAATTTCCCTTATTGTTAATGCTAATCCTAAACATATTTTGATGTACGAGATTTGTTTGAGGAAAAACAAAATTAATGAAGAAAGAATGAATGAACTTGTAATATATATATATATATATATTCAAGATCAAACTTTTTATATTCATTTTCAGTGTTTAGTTTTCATTCCATCTATTCTCATCTTCTAATCCCAACCAAATCATGCAGAGGTTCGCGAGCTAACTCACTTATAGGCTCGTGAGCGCCGAGGAAAGGCTCGCGAGTTGGCTCGTAAATAGACTTGGTATACATTAATAAAATTATTTATAATTTTATAAAAATATATTTAACATAAAATTATCAAACTTTACTTTATTATAATAACATCATAATAAGAATGTGTTGATAAAAAGATTTGTTGTGACTTAAAAATTTATCAACTAATGTATGAGTTTAGTAGAATAATTATCATTTTAATTGAGTAAGGAAATGTTTAGTTGAGTAATAACTAATAAATATTGTACTTTGCTGATTTTTTTTAATCAAGTAAAATCTAAACATTTAAATGAATAATCGATTATATATCGTAGTAAAAAGTCAATATTTTCTCTACGTTTCTTTGATCGTAATGAAAAGTGTATTATTATCTATGAAACCTTAAATCGTAGCTAAATATTATTAGTTACAAGCTTTTGACTACGATTCATGCTACGAATAAAATTTCATAGTTAATTAGTTTTTGCTACAAAAATTAAATTTTTAACTATGAAAAATTTCGTAGAGAAAAATAAAATTTGTTGTAGTGTATATACTTGTCTTACTCGAATATATGATGGAATAACATTAATTGAATAACCAAATGGTTAATTGGCTAAGTGGTACATTAGTTGAATAACTATAACATTTAACTGAGTAACAAATATGGATTAAATGATAACTTTATACTTGTATCATTAATCGATTAAAAATAAATATTAATTGAGTAAAATTATAATTTACCCGAGTATCAAAAATACTTACTCGAATAATTACATATTTCACTTCCTTAGCTTAACAAACGAACTTGAACAAGCTTTTAGTGAGCCGAGCACCTTAATATAATGTTATAATCATCGTTCTTAAATAACCAAAGAGTTAATCGACTAAGTGATATTTTAATATAGTAAAAAACTAAAAATTATTAAATAGGGATATTTGTTGATTAATATTACAATTTCAAATTGCAGGTTGATATTTTGGAGCAGCTAATTTGAAATTGAATTGAAAATATCTTTGTTGTGCTATAATTTTGATTATGTTTGTATTTTGAAAATACTAGACAAGAAATTTGATTATCTTTTTGTACGATAAATAATGTTATGTTTATTGTAATTTATGAAATTATTATTACTTAATTATCATGTTAATACTACATTTGTTGATTATCAGGTTGTGTATATTTAGGTATATTTCTTGATTATCATATTGATATTTATTTTTATTGTACATCAGTTTATTACGTTTTTTTTAAATAAAACTTTGATAAATTCTAGCCTGAGCTCGAGCTTGGCTCAGGCTAGAGCGAGCCCCAACTCGAGCTTGAGCTCGAGCTTGAGCCTACGATAAAATTTGTTGAGCGGAGCCAAGCTAAGCTTGTCTCTGCTCGGCTCAGCTCATTTGCACCCTTACTCTTGCTCCAAAATTTCCTCGGGCTTGGGCAAAAGCATAATTGAGGAAATTGACAACCCTGAGGTACCACAATAAGCTTGGGTCAGGATATGATAGACCTAGAAAGTTGACCAACCCATTCATTGTTAGTGATAGTGTCCTAGATGCTAGTTTTACATTACATGGGATGTATGTGAATAACATTGTTGATTTTTCTTGATATTAATAAAACGTCATATTTTCATTTATATTTCTCCATCTCATCTATATGAATGAGTCCCAAGATTTCCTGATAGAGTTCATACTCTCAAGGTGTTGAGATTATGTGATTTGGTTAGTTCAGGATTTCTTAAATATATTATCAGTCCTTAGATTTATCAAAAAAGGAATATGATCTATCGATTAGTGGACCAGCACATTGGCTACTACCATTGTTAGCATGGGATGCTAATAGAGTGGGGTGGTGAGTCACATGCTACATTAGATGTTTTGCATTTGATATGGTTTTAATGATGAAAAAAAATTGTATTTTGATGATGAAATTATTTTGTTAATGGTTATTAACTTGATGCTCCTAATTACTTTTATATGATCTATTAAGCACCAAGATGAAAATCAATTTCATCATGCAATCCAATGCCAAAAACCTTATAATAATTTTTTTATGACATTTGGAATATTATGTTTTATTTGGTTAAAATGTACAAAAATTTATTTAAAACATTTCAATAATTTTACCGTTTACTACAGTGAATAGTAATCAGACCGTTGTAAACTTTAATGGCTATAAAAATAGTTAGTTTCTTTTGAAACTCTTAGGATGCCTATAAATATCATTCAAAGATGCTCTTAAGATCACCATGAAACAAGAATAAATTCATTTGAATTAACATTTGTATTTTTATTTCTCCATTATACTTATGCTTTCATTTTTCTCTCAAAAGGCTTTGATTATCATTTGTATCATTTTGTTAAAGGCTTGTGTTTATTATTGAGGTATCTTGTAACTAAGAGATTCATCTCTTAGACTCCATTTTCTATACATTTCTTGTATTTCCTAGCTTGTGAGTTAGAGGGCCTACCGGGTGTTGGTATGAGGTTGTAATTCCTAACAGTTTAACCTAAAGGACCTACTTATGTACAAATAAGATATTAGTATTTCCTAAAAGTTTATGCTAGAGGGTCTACCAAGTTTGGTAGGAGTTTTAGTTGATTGATTTGAAAATCCTTAGTGAAGAGTTAAGGTAATGGATTAGCCTTGGTTTAGCCAAACCACTATATATCGCTTGTGTCCCTCTTGCATTTTATTTTGATTGTACTTCATTGTTTTCTTGTTTAGTTTTTAAAACCTCCCCAAAAGTTTTAAATTTGTCAATTTCTTATGCTCTATGTTTTAAATCACTAAAACTTCAATTGGGTCAAAAAATTTTCAAGTTCTATCAAGATTTTTAAAATATCCAATTCACCCCCCCTCTTGGTGTGTGCCATAGCATCTCTCATTCTAACAATTGGTATCAGAGCCTCGTTCCCACTGTTTTTCATTGGTTTAACAACCTAGGGAAAAAGATCTTGTCAAATGTCACATATTTTCGGCTCATCAAAAGTTGAGGGTCAAAGCACCACTCGTCCATCTTTCTTTAATGGTACTAACTTTAATTTTTGGAAAACAAAAATGCTCATCTATCTTATGCAGGATACAAGCCTTGTGCATGTGATTAAGAGAGGGGTTACATTGGCTGATATGGAAAATATGGAGACTTGCACAGTAAAGGAAAGAAGAGATATGGAGATAAATGCAAGAGCCATGAACACTTTGTTTTGTGCTCTTTGCGTCGAAGAGTTCAATCGAGTCTCAACATGCAAAACGGCCAAGGAGATTTGGGACAAATTGGAGGTCACTCATGAAGGCACTAGTCAAGTCAAGGAATCAAAGGAAAATTTACTGATTCATCAGTATGAACTTTTTTCTATGAAATCTTGGAAACCTATTAATGAGATGTTTACTAGGTTTAATAATATTGTCACAAATTTAGAGGCCTTAGGTAAAACATTTACAAATGGAGAAAGAGTTAGAAAAATTCTAAGAAGTTTACCTAGATCGTGGGAATCCAAAGTCACTGCCATAACAGAAGCTAAAGACTTAGATAACTTATCTTTTGATGATTTGGTTGGATCTCTCATGACTCACGAGATCATGATGAAGAGAGATGATGATGAGAAAAATAGAGATAAGAATCTTCTTTTCAAAGTTTCACACTCATCTAGTAATGATGATGATGAAGATAATGATAATGATGATTTGATGATAATTACTAGGAAATTCAAAAGGTTCCTCAGTAGAAAAAGATTGAAAGAATTGGAAAGAAGAAACCTAAGGAAGAAGAAGGATAAGTTCGAGGGCAAGAAATATAGAAATGCAGTTAAATGTTATGGATGTCAAAAGTATGGGCATATCATATCCGAATGTCCATCATTTAAGAGGTATGAGAAGAAGTTCAAAAAGAAAATGGATGAATCATCTTCTGGTTATGAATCCCAAGTGGAGGAAGTGGTCAACCTATGTCTTATGACCAACTTAGAAGAGAATCCTTCCCATTCTAGTGATTTAATTTTAAGTTTTACTTTTGATAAATTGCATGATACATTCAATGATTTGATGAATGAATTTGAAAATATCAGTATGAAAAATAATGTCTTAAAGAAGAAATTAAAATCTTTAAATAAAGAAGTGAGCTTATTGAAAGAAGAAAAAGATTCTTGGAATAATGAGAAGAAAATGTTGAAAGCTCAAAATGATGAACTTCAAGAGAAAGATAAATGTTTAAAATTATCACTTGAAAAAGCCGACAAAGAGAAAAAAGAATTGAAAAATGCTCTTGAGATTCAAAGAAAAGATTTTCATAAAAGAAGAAAAGGGCAAGGTGGCTTTGTGAAAAGAAAACAAAATTTTGCCTCACATTCTAAAATCACTTGTCATTATTGTGGTCAATGTGGACATTCTGTAAACAAATGCTTTATAAGAAACCATCCTATAAGATATAAACAAATATGGGTTCCAAAAGGAATTTTCAATGCTAACTATGGTGAACCCAAAGTGGTTTGGGCACCAAAAGCTTGTGGATGATTTATCTTTGCAGGTTGCTTGTCATTCAAATGAAATTCAAGGAAAAATCTTTACGAATGAATCAAGCATGAAGAAAAGAGGAAGTGAACAAGAAGATCATTCCTCATTCTACCAGCCAAGAGTAAGAGAGTTTGCTAAATTTAATCTTGGTGGTATATTTTCTATCTCTAAACTCTTTGTGTTTATAAGTTTTGATGATCTTGAGTTATAAGTGTGGCTTTATGATTTTGTTGAAAACTGATATTGGTTTTTAAAATTATGGGGGAGTTATAGTGTTAAAATGATTTTCAAATTTTATGCTTTGATTAAGGGGGAGAACAAATCTTTTGATATATGTATGCTTATCTTGGCAGTCTTGGATGTTTGCTCTCGAGTTTATGAAATATGGATAAATATTGACATTTTACTCTTGCTAATGAATGCTTGCCTCTGAATATATGCTTAAATTGATGAATGATTTCTAAGAGGATTTGGTTTGAGGGGGAGCCTCTTTTATTTATGCTCTCAGTATATTCCTAAAATGGGGAGTATTAATCTTTTTGATTTTGACAAAAAATGGGAGATAAAATGAATGAATTGATTTTCATATTTTTTTTATCATCATCAAAAATGGGGAGATTGATATTTTACTCTTGGTAATAAAATAGTTTTGATAATGACTATATGAAAATCAATCTCTACTATATGGATTATATGTATGAGAAAATCAATCTTTAAATCTCCTTGAAGCAAAGTTATGAAAATTTATATAGGAGAAATGTTAAAGTATGGTTGAGTGTGTTTAGATTCAAAATAAATATATTTTTGATAATCTCAACTTGCTTTCAAAAGAATAAAAATGAGGAGTTGTTAAGTTTTAATTTTTTTCAAATGGATAGTCGACTATGTGGTTCATTCTGTTGACTATGCCTAAAAATAGTCGACCATGCTGGTTTGATCTATCGACTATTTGAGACTTCTGTCGACTATTTTTCACTCTGTCGACTATCAAGTAAGGATAGTCGACTATGGCTTTTCATCTGTCAACTATTTTTGTTCATAAAATTCAAAATTTTCTTCATATTTTTGCATCCGTCGACTATGTCTATGTATCTGTCGACTATGGACAATTTGTGTTATAAGATAGTCGACTATGCGTTTTTGTCTGTCGACTATATCTCGTTTTACTTGTAAAAATAGTCAATTACGCATTTTCTTCTGTCGACTATATCTTTTACAGAAGGCTATCAACGACTAGTTTTTCAAACTCCAACGGTCACAAACGGCTACATTTCTCTTCAATCTTTTGGGAAGCCTATAAATACAACTCAAGGATGATCAAGAGATGACCAATGGATGGAAAGGAAATGTTTTGAGCTTACATCGTATACACATTTGTATTTATATTGACTGTGCTTTAATTTTCTCTCTTCAAGGCTTTGATCTTCACTTGTAATTATTTACTTCAAGTCTTGTATCATTTTTGAGAGACATTGTAACTAAGAGATTCATCTCTTAGATTCTCTCCAATTGTACACTTCTTGTATTTCCTATCTTGTGTAGCTAGAGGACCTACTTGGATTAAGTAGGAGGTTGTATTTCCTAGCTTGTATAGCTAGAGGGCCTACTTGTGTAAGTAGGAGGTTTTAGTGAATTGGTTCAAAATCCTTAGTGGGAGCTAAGGTGGTGGATTAGGTTTGGTTTAAGCCGAACCACTATAAATCCTTTGTGTCATTTATTCTTCCTGCTTTACATTTGTCATTTCTTATGCTCTATGTTTTAAATCACTAAAACCTCAATTGGGTCAAAAAGTTTTCAAATTCTATCAAAATTTTTAAAATATCCAATTCACCCCCCCCCCATTGGTGTGTGCCATAGCACCTCTCATTCTAATAGATAGCTCCCAAGCTCATTGCAAACACAAAAGAAAAAATATTAAGGAAAGTTCTTATACCCTTTCCATTTTAAATTTCAGATGCAAGTTCATACTCTCTTCTTTCTATATTTTTTTCAAGTTCTTAAACCTCTTTTCTATTTCAAAAAAATTATTCCTTTCATTTTTTTTAAAAAAAAATTGTTCTTAAAATTCTTATTTTCAAATAAATTTGATATTATAATTCTTGTATGTCTGTCATGTTTAATTTTGAAAGTAGGGTTTCTGTTCATCTTATATTTTTAAACAAAATAATGTTCTTTGTCATATTAAGCTCTATTTTCTTTTATATATATAAGCTTTTCTATCTGCTTGGTCTGTGATGAATCATATTTATTTAATTATATTCTGTTCAAATAGTATGTGTGACTTTATAATATATGTTATGTTTATTATTTACTTCATTAATATCATTGGTGGTACTAAGTACTAACATTTTGATATGTTTAGATTACCCTCCTCGTTATTATAAAAATTATACACATGAATAAAATTACTTCTTGTAATCTACACGGCTATTATATTATATGTTCTTGGAAAATAAAGGAATTATGAACAATTGGATACATCAAATTAGAAAGAAAAGGTGGAGCATGATAATATACATATGTACATATATGCTATTGTATTATATAAAATAAAATAAAACAAAACAAAACAAAGTAGGGGTGAGGTAGCAGGCATAATCATGCGTTGTGAGTTGCAAATAGGAAAATCGAAATGAGGGATAAATCTTCCCCATGTGCTGCCAAAATTAAGTGTGTGTATATATATATAACATATATATTATATTGTAATAATATATAAAAGATTGGCAAGATGGAGCCCTATTAATGCTTTTTTAAGCGACTTTTTTTCCATCTCTTTCTTTATAATTTCATTCTGTTCGATCGATCCAACCATATGAAATACACATGATATATATATAACAGTAGATATTCATAAATCATGTTGGTTATTAATATATATATGTACATTAATTGATTTTACGCTATAGTTAATCACGATTAGGGTTATATGTTTTAAATGTATATATCACTACAAAAAATCTAGGGTACATTCTCTTTGTTATTTTCAAGTCATTTTTAGTTTTCAGTTTTCTAAAATAATGAAAACGCGTTCTCTTTGGTATTTTCAAAAACGCATTTTAAAATAAAAAAAAATATAAAGGAAACCCAAAACAACTAAGTTGTTTTGGGTGTTTTCATTCAAAACAAACTCCAAACTCAAAACACGGAAAACATGTTTCATTTCCAGTTTCTGGTATTCTCTTCCTCCCTTCATTGTCTTTAAGCCGTCATCGTCAGTCACCTCTTCCTTTTCTCTTTTCTTTCGACCGTCGACCAGTCCCGTCACTTCCATCACCGGCGGGAGCCGTCATCCCCTTACATCGCCAAATCCGTTATCCACTACCCTTTGCATCGCTAAATCGGCTCTTTCTATTCATTCTATGCTCTCTCTCTCTCTCTCTCTCTCTCTCTGTTACCCATATTGAGTTGCTTCTGCCACAACCATGCTCGCCAAAAACCATGCTGGAGAAAGAGTAAGAGGAACACACGAGTGGTGAAGGGATGGGGAGAGGAGAGGAAAATAAGAGGGAAAAGGAAATGGTTTCGTGGGAGCGAAGGTGGTGGTAGGGACAGCGGTGCGACGACGACAGCAACGACGGCGACAATTTTCTTCCCAAACTTAGAGGGTTTCGTTAGAGTAGTTAAAGGGGGAGGAAGGAAGGGGAAACAATGGGTTGTAAACAATTGGGGGGAAGAGAGGGAGGAAAAACAATGGGCAAGGAAGGAAAAAGAATAGACTGTAAACAACCCTACAAAGGTAACAAAAATTTTAAAAAAATTGTAAAAGGTTTTGTTAGTCCAGGGGGTAGCTGAGAGAAGACATCTAGCAAAATCCTAATGATTATATGTATGTATAGTAATGTTAAATAATATATTTATAGAATATATATTTAATATATATATTATTTGATTATAAAATAATATTTTTATAAAATTATAAATAAATTTATTAATGTATTTATAAATTATTTATAAATGTGTATCTTTTTATGAGTTAATCATGAACTTTTAATCAGACTTATTCATGAGCTAACAACTCGAGCTTTGTTGAAGTCAAATTCAGCTCATTTACAAATCAAACTTTTAAATTAGATTCAATTTCGTTTTGTTTATCATAACAAATGGATTTAAATGAGCTTTAATCAAGCCAAACACCGATCTGAACCCGAACGGCTAATCTCATTTGCAACCCTACATCTAAAAGCTTGTATTATAATGTAATACAATATTTATATCCACATGGCTTTCAAACTTTCCCCTTCTTTATTTATTCATATTTTAATATTGTAATGGGAAAAAAATATTACAAAATTCACTAACCCTAAAATGTATATATTTTTTAATAATATATTAATATTAAATATTTCTAATTTATAGAATAATCAAATTTATTAAATAAAATATAATTAAAAAATTATTCTCAAAATTTCAAAGAAAACTCGTTTTCAGTTTTTTAAAAACAAACTCCCAAAAAATAAAAGTAAAAATGAATTTAAAACTCAAAACTGAAAATAAAACTACAAAGAGAACACAACCCTAACTTTTAATGATTGAAAATTTTGTCGCTAAAACTTCAAATTCCATTGCTAATTTATTTAGAAACGGATTTAATGACGGATAGATTCCGTTGCTAAATTTTAATGATGAAACTTAGCGACAGAATCAGCGACAGGAATTTTTTTCGTCGCTAAATCAGGGACGGATTTTTTCAGTCGCTGATTCAAGGAAAAAATAAAAATAATAAATTGTTAAATGTAAATAAAAAGTATATACATGATATATAAATTTTATAAATTAAAATTTAAATATAAATTTTTATATTTATTTAATATAAACATATATAAATAAAATTTATGATAATTAACAATTTATTTTCACTAATTGAATAGAAATTGAAAATTTATTTATATAATCATTATTTTGGAGACAAAAATTAAAATTAAAATATTTTAAATTTAAATTCATATAAATATGTAAGATAACAAAAATGAATATAAAATTCAAGTCGATTAATTTAATTAATGAAATATAATCATAAATATTTAATTACAATTAACAATCATCATTACTAATATCTGCATTTTGTTCATCATCACCTTTGTTACCCTCATCATCATAAAATTGGTCTCCACCCAACCAGCCTGTCAACGATCCAAAAGTAGTTGTAGATTGATTTAATATTACAGACATCATATTATTCATTTGATCCTTCCATGTAATCATCTCTTGCTGCAACTAGCGTAGCTGCACATTCTCAGTAGTAATCTCTGGGTGACCGTTTCTGTCAGCTCCTAGTTCCTACTTTGCACCTCGGCCATCGTCTATCTCATTTCCTCATTCTTATTCTGAGTGGAATTTAGCTCCTCGTTCATCTAGGTGAACTTCAGTCTCAGTTGGTCTAAATCATTTGACATGGACCCATATAAACTACTAGAGGTGCAACCGGATGCAACCGGGTAGGACTGATTAGCTTGAGAACCGAGACCGTAGACACGAGCCTTCTTGTTCCTATCAGAGATAGCCTGATAAAAGATGTGGTGCTCATCGACTACAGTTAAAGTGGATGAATCACTACCGACTGATGCTGAAGATTTCTCTATACTTAATCTCTCAAACATCTGCTATATAAATTAAAACATTGACGTTGTTAATTAATAAAAAAATTATTGAATTTTAATGATGTACAGAAATACAATTACGATGACGCCCTTTAATCTATTATCAATCCACACTTCTTGTCCTTGATTATCCTTCTGTAACTACATTTTTTGGGTACTGGTAAGGTGTGTGGGCATGGAATATTTACTTTATGTGAATAATTTTTAAGGAATCATATAAGTCATTTTCACATGATATGGCTAAGGAAATGGAAATATAGAATGGGTAAGAAGTTTACTTGAGTGGTAGTGGGACTCACATGTGTGCAAGGTATGTGTATATTTGATTTATGTCATTTGAGATATGGATTAATAAAGAAATTTTAACTTAGTGCCATGAATAGCCATGAGTGGAATAAGACCAAGTGGGGACATGCTTGGCATTTACAATAAAGGGGATTATTATCAAGGAAAGTGGGAGAGTATATAAAGAGAAGGAAATGAAATTTAAACACAAAAATGAAGAGAAGAATGGGAACCCATCGGGGAGGAGCCAAGGGAGAGCTATGGTATGCTTCCTCAACTCTCCTTCTTTTAAATTGAATCTCCAAGGAACGATTTAAGTGGGTGATAGTCTTGAATTTCATTTTCTTCTTCTTCCTTTTGCTTAGATTTTCTTCATGCTTTGGGTTATGATGGAAGCTAGGACTTGTGGTGGATTTTCCAAGTGAAACCCTAAGTGGAAAAGCTTGACAAGTCAAGTTCTACTCTCCTCCTACTCTTCTACATTCTTGGTTCTCGTTGTTGTAAATGATAGAGACAAAAAAATCCATGTATTGCAAAGACTTGGTATTTGAAAGTCTCATGTAGAAATGTTTGTAAATCTCTCACATCCTTGGTTTGATCTTGCTAGTCTCATTTGCACTTTGAAATAAGGCTTGTTCTATCCTATAACCCCTTGGAAATGATGCGTTTATCATTAGGATGTAGTGGGTGCAAGTGTTTGTGCATAAATTGCATGTTTTGAGGGTCCTCGGGGTGGTTCTCGACTTTGACCGGTCGATTGCTTTTGGGAAATGGTTGACCGTTTTTGCCCTATGACAGTTTGTGCATGCTCCACTGTTTTTGGCATAACTTTTAGTAGAAAACTCAGATTTGAGATCCGTTTAATGTGTTATAAACTAGACTCGATAAGATTTGATTGGGTATAGAATATGAATTATTTGAATGAGTTTTGAATGGTTTCATCTTGGTTCCCGGACATGTCTAGAGGAGCTAGGATTCATGAGAGACTTATGTTAAAAGGATGAGTTTGGGGTGATTTCTCCATGATCCCCAAGAATGTTTATATGCTCTTACGGGATTATTTGCATTATTGGGTATGGTTGGGGGCATGATTTGGGATTACACGAGTTTTGTAATTCGGTGATATATTAAAAGCTTGCTTATATATGTTAATTTAGGCATGCTATATGGGTGAGCCAAGGCATTGAGTAGAGTTGATTGGGCTTAAGGGTTGCATGTGCATGGGAGCATGCCCTAGGTGTTAAGCTATCTGGCCTCAACAGTCTCATGGCACGAGTTATGTGTAAACCTTGGGTGAAGCTGGCTGGCCTCAGATATCAACCTGGAGTTGAGTTGTCTGGCCCTAAGGGTCAGTTGATATGTATGTAGACCTTGGATGGAGCTTACTGGCCTCAGGCATTGCCTTGGGAGTGGAGTTGTCTGGCCCCGAGTGTCCAAAATTATTTGGGCTTATAGCACAGGGATATGGACTTGTGCGCACTATGTGGTTGTGGTATCATAGGTGTGTGCTCATATCCTAGAGTTGAGAACGGGTTGAGGGTACTGTTATGCTGGGACCACTGCATGCTTGGCGTGTGGTACCGTAGATGTCGTGTGGTACTGTAGATGTGTGATAGCGCCATATAATGGATGGGATTTATGGGTCCAAAGTAAGGTGCCTTGTGGCATGATTATCATGTTACTGCGAGACAATGAGTGTGGTGCTTATTGCATTATGTGGGTTTTGGAGACTGTGTGGTAGTAGAGTCATCGAATTGTACCTAGATTATGGTGAAAGCTAGATAGTTGAGGGGTCTATAATGATTCTCAGTATGTCTTTCTTGTAGTGCTCCTTGTTTCTATTTTGTCAGTAGTGTACTCTATGTGAAGGTCCTATCATGTATTGTTGGTTGTTGCTTATTGAGTCTCTATTGTGATATATCTCATGCTTCATTTCATTGTGTTATACTTGTTGAGTCTTGCGGCTCATTCTTTCTCTTTGCATCATTCCAAGTACAGGTAAAGCAGAGGATGAGAAGAGTCCTAGCGTGGCATAGTCTATTGGGTTAGATGTATACAAAACTCACCTGAACAGAGAGTCTTGGGGGCATTGTTGGTTTGTGTTAGGCCAGTGGCAGTACTTTTTGTTATTTGGGCTTGTTGTATCTCCCTTGGGGCAGTCTAAGGGAATGTAAATAGTTATGTTTATTTTGTTTTATATGAAAAATAATGGAATCACTATTAATTGTTGTTAAAGGTGTGAGTTACCTTGGTTGAGTTACACTCTAATCCCATCTTGTGTAGACTTTTTCTCGGAATTCCTTTGCTACTGGGACTTTCGGAGGCGGGCCCTCACAGTTTGGTGACAAGTCTTGTATTGGACCTTCGGGTCATTACACCTTTCGACTGTGGCTTTTCCTAAAAACCTCAAATTCAATGGACTCGCGGTCTAATTCTTATGCCTACATGATAAATGTATGAAGTAAATAAAATAAAATACAAATGAGAACTAATTAAAATACAAATATTAAGCTTTTTATTTAAAATCATTATAATATATTTAATAAATAACTACTTAAAAACAATTTTTATAAATAAATTGTATATTTATTTTATTTTTATATATATAATTAATATTTCATATAAAAAATTGACATAATAATTTTTTATTTCTAGTTTACACATTTTCTAATTATTTCTCGTTTAAATCATCAATAATATATACACAGTAACAATAATATATACAGAATATACAACTATATAAATATAAAATAAACAATAATATACATGTAATAAATATAAATAACATAAAAATTAAAATTAATAGTTAATCATTAAAAAGTATCTAACAGAGATATTAATAAAATAACAGTTAATTATTATAAATTAATAGCTAAAAATGATATGTTTTCATTTTATTTGTTTAACATATTAGTTAAAATGAAGCAATCTATAATTAACATGGATATTTTTTATCTAAGAAACATTCAAAGATGCATTTAAAAGTTAAAAATAACAAAATACTAAAAATATAATGCACAGAGAAAAAAAAAGAAAATACCTTACAGATTTTGGTAATGTTGGTATCTTCTAAATGAAGACTAGACTATAACAAAAAAATTTGGACAGAACTTTGAGAGTGAGACAGGGAGTGCAAAAGGTGGGAGGGGATGGGGATTTATATAGGAGACGCGGGTCTAAAATGGGGAGGGAAATTCAAAAGGGGGAAAGGGAAAATTTAAAGGCGGGTATGGGCGAGGAGGAAGGGAATTCAAATTAGGGGAGGGGAAAAATTAAGAGGGGCAAGCGAGTAGGGCAGCGACAGGCAACTGCTGCCCATCGCTAAGTTGTTATTTTTTTTTTTCATTTTTAAAAATTTAAAAAAAAAACATTTCAAATATTTTTTTAAAAAATCATAAATATAAATAATATATATATACAGAAAAATAATATTTTATACTCAATAATAAACATAAAATAATATATATAAATAATAAACAAAATCTCAAAATTGGAGTATCTTACTTTCACACAATTCACAGGGTTCAACAAGTAATCGATATTTCATGATCAAGGTGTAATACTCTTTGTAGCAGCAGTTCTTATATATCGTATTAACAATCGAAATATGATTTAAAGGAAAAATCTCTATTTCATAAGGTTTATTCCTATACCTATGAATTCCATTATACTCATAAATGATACATTGAAAGACTCCTTTAGGTTTTTCAATATCATTAGATTAATTATTTTTCTCTTGTATATTCAAAAAGAAAAAAATATTTCTGAGAGTTATTTCTTGAATCCAAAAGAAAGTACTTAGGTTCTCTCAGTAATTAAAAAGTGTAACATGCTTGAATTAAATAGGGTTTGTGGTGGTATAGGAATTGGATAAAAAAATGAGAGATTTTAGTTGTAAGATACCTAATGAAACCGTCGCTAAAATTGATATCTTATACGAAAATAATGCACATATACATATAATACCAAGGCCCCCTTTACCAATGGCCCAAATCCAATCAAAGCCTAATTCATTTTAGGCCCATTGGTTTTTTCTAGACCCATCACTATCATCGGCCTTAAACACTTGGCCCACTTCCATTTAATTTAAACACATATTTATTTACATATATTTGCCACATAAAATATTACTTACATTTAATTTAATAGGACAAATTTTCTAATTCCCATAAAAAAAATATTTGATAAACTTTTAGACCCACTAACGGGTCGTTACACACTTACCTTATGTACTTGTTCTCTTATATATCTACTATTGAGTTTAGTTTTGAGGTTATTTTGATAATGAGAAATCAAATACAAAACTTTAATGAACTTCGATAACTTTTCTCCATTAGGATGTTTTGATGATGAGAATATAAAATTAACCTTAATGTGTTATTCTAGAATTTCGTGGACTGACTTAAGTATGCATAAGTGTACTTAAAGTACACTTGAACATGTTTAAAAATCATCTTAAGTGTTCACACATGTCTTAATCGTGTAACACATAGAATAAGCTTAAATTAAACCATTACACTAGGAGACAACATAACTTTAATTGAGTAATTATCTCAAGATTTATGGTTTAACATTAAGGGTGATCTTTATTATTTCTCAAATGTTAGGTCAGTAAAACTTTCGACTGTTAAACTTACAGAATCAATCCACAACAAACAACTGAGAGTATGCATATTGTAATGTCAATGATTTAAAATAGTTAGACGACATTCTTGAATAATCAGTTGACAATTATAAAGAATAATACAAATCAAACCAACTTGTTTCATGGAACAACTGACAATTTTGAAGAACCAACCGACAATTTTCCATCGAATTAAAAGATTAATTGATTTTTCTAGTATTTTCAAGCTATTTTATTTGTCTTGATTTTTTTAGTATTTTAATGCTATTTTGCCATACGAGGACACTAAGAGAAAAGGAGAGAAAATGTATGTGAGTGTACTTTTGTCATGTTAAAATTTTTAATAAATGTGAAATAATGATAAAGGATAAAGTGTAATTAGAATTGTAAAATTAAGAGATAATTTTTATTATTTCTCAAATCTTAGGGATGTTTCTATTACTTTATCAAATGTCAAGAGCGTTGACGATAATTTATCATTACTAAATAGGATTATTTGTAATTTTCATTATTAAAATATATCTATATATTTGATTAAAATTTTAAAATATTTTTAACTACCTTTGAAAATGAAAATTTATATAAACAAATATTTTTTTTTATAACTAAAATATTATCTTTTAAAAAATAAAGATAATGAATATATCTTAGAAAAGAAATCTTATTTTTTGTTAAAAGATAAAAATAAATGGATTTATTTTGAAGATGAAGATATGTCTTATGTAATTAAAAAAATATTTATTCAAGTTTAGCAGTTAGATTGGAGTTGAATTAGGGTTGGATTGCTTTTAATTTTATTAAATAAATATATAATATTAAAATAATGATATAATTATATATGTATATTTCTTTTATATTATTATATATACAAACAATAAATTTTTATATATTTACTTAAAAAATAAAAAATTAACAATCTTGAGTAGACAATTTTAAATAATATATCGTAAAAAAATAATTTTAAAAATTAGTACCAGGAAAATAAGAAAATAATTTTATTTTTTAAATTTGAGGATTTAAGCAGCGCAACGGGCAAATCGAGAGAGAAAGGAGCGTCAAATTCTAATTTGCTCTGCAAATTAGGAAACTCAATCCCTACACTTCTCCTCTTCTTCTTCTTTTTCTCTCTCTCTCTGTAACGACCCGCTCCCACTAACGGGTGCCACCGGTAAATAATCAACCAGATTACTCACCCAACAAACCACAACTGAAGGGTTGGACTATGTTTTAACAGGAAACGCCCTAGGTGGGAACTAGGCTTCGTCCTTCCCTTCGCTCCACTCAGGAATCAGTCCCAACTCAAATAAGAAAAATCTAGCAGACCAAGACTCGAAACCCGAGTGAGCTTCACCTCTCTTCAGCTCGCCCCATAGCAAGCCAGAAGTGACCCAGGCACAAAGCTAGCATACAAATACTTCGCTGAGTATTGGGGATTTATGAGAACATATATCGCTGATCTTTACTCGGTCTGAAACTTGGCTTTATCGACTATGCCACATTCAACAAGCAATCTCGCAATCATCTATCACATTATGATGATTACAACAATTAAATACATTTAAGCTCAATAACACAGACATTTACTCACAAGGGTATACAAACACAACGCCCCCTGGCTACATATAAGCAGTAATAAAATACATAACTCAGGCAACACAGCTAGTTGCCACAACAGCCTCCCTGCGCCATCCCTACTTGCATCCGGACTTGCATCATCTACACATGAGGTAAAACCTCATGAGTCATAAAGACTCAATAAGGGTGCAATACATGTAAATATGAATATAATGATGATCATGTATGCCCAATGCATGCAAATGAGGCTAGGCCCACTTATCCTCACAACCCACTAAGGTTTGAGGTATCAACCTATCAGCCCCCACCACCCTAGTCCTCCATATGGCCATAGGTCCACTAGGTCTTGCATCACACAAGTTAACCACTACATGCAAATACAACATAAAATCATTATCAAACACATTTACCAACTTGCAAGGCCGCCTCCACATGGGGCCGTCCCTTACCTGGCTCGAAGCCTCATCCTTGTCTCGACACGAATTCCAGCCTGAATCTCAAGTTCCTCTAGGATCACTGCCTTCCCGGTCGAACCTAGAGACAAACGGGCAAAACCCCAACTCTATTAACATCCGGCATTAAACCAATGCCCTCAACTTCGCCACACACTGATAGAACCATCCATCAACAACTCAACAAAAACAATACCAATCACGGCATAAACCAGACATCAACAACTTCCCAAACAACCCTGACATAGGGTTTAATCTAACAAATAATTATTCTACATTAACTCGCTTAATGTAAATAATTTGAGAAGGAAATATTAATTTACCTCGGTCAATTTGGAAACGAAAATCGGCCAATCGCCCATACCGGCATTGCCTCATTGACTGCTATCTCAAGCCCAAAATCCCATTCTCGAGCTTCCAGTATGCTCCACGAGCCTTGAAACAATTTTCAGAATTTTTCTAGATTTTTCTTTGAAATTTTCTCCTATTTTCCCTCATTTTTCAGAATTTTTCATATTTTCTATTTTCTTTTATTCTTTTCCTTCTTCTTCCTTGGTCTTCTTCTTTCCCGCGCCCGAGCACTATTCCTCCTTCTTCTTCGCGCAAGGCAGCTGCTGCCCACGCCTGGCTCGCCGACCGCCGCTGCTACCCGCGGCCACAGGCTGGCCACCACCTCCGCTGCGATCCGCTGCCACCGGACCAGCCTCCTCGCGCGCCTGAGCCGTTGCCATCGTTCGCCCGCTTCGCTGCTTGCAGCAGCTGCGCGCTGCCATGGCTGCCTAGCTGCTGCAACAGCAGCTTCACGCTGCTATGGCAGCGCCTCCGGCCCTCTCCGACGATTCCCCGTGCCGTCGCAACTGCCATCGGCCTCCCCCCGTGCATGCCCTGCCTATGCGCAACCAGCGGCCATTGACGGCCGTTGGAGCTTCTAATGCCGCGACTGAAGCCTCTTGAAGCTGCTGGCACCGCCGAACCATGCTGCTGCTGCAACGCTGGCCTCAATCACGGCCATCGGCCTCCTTCGTAAGGTCTTGACGCGAGCCTCCCGATTGCTGCTGCCCCCCTCGCGCGTCTGCCATGGCTGCACTCGATCGGCCATCTTCCAGCCGCCAACCATCACTGCATCTCCCTCTCTCGACTGCTCTCAGCCCGACTCTTTGATCTCCCTCTTTCTCCTCTCTTCTTCTCACTCTCAATCTCATCTCTCAATCGGCTCTGCTCCATTCGGCTATTTTAAATGGCAGAGGCATTCACGAAGCTTCAAGGAAGCTTCCTCGCCTATATGTATATATATATGTGAATTAAATTACACATTTAACCCCCATTAATCACATTAATTCCATTTAAGGAATTTTAATTACACTTGAAGCTTTTATAATTACACTTGGGCCCTCCCAATGCTTAAATTAATTATAATTAAGCTACACAAAATCTCGATTTATCAAAATTAATAACCGACCGCTACTTGGGAATACTGACCTCGTCCCTGCGCCTACATGGGACCTTTATTCGACCCGAAAACATTTAAGGGTTGCCTTACTCAAAAAACCGAACCACCCCTAGGGTCCCCTCAGCTTCCAGGAGGTCTCATTCCGATTATTCGGTATTGGCACCCACTCGGCCTTATATAGAATGTATTCCGAAAGTTATTCCCGGTCGGACCACTTCCAGCGTCATAAATCTCGCCTCGAGACGCTCATCAATCTCTTGCTCTCTTTGCTAGACAACAAAGTCCCGAGGCACTCCTTGCCACCAATTCGGGAATTTCTTTAATTAATTTCTCGAGATTAACTCTTGGGCTTCCTGGACCACCCGAGGTCCTGCCAAAATAATTAAAATTATTTATTTTCAATTCTATGTAATACCGGGTATTACACACACTCTCTCTCTCTCTCTGTGATCACTGTATATTGCTGCATCGACATCAATGTTGAATGGAAGAAACGATCCTCCTTGGCACATTGGAACCAGCATTTGTTGTTCTTCATCTTCCTCGTCGGTAAATCCCTCAGAAAATTCATCATCTTGGAAACCCTATAAATCCTTATACTCTATTAGACTCATTGTAATTGCAGTAAGTGTAAGAAGTACGAGTAAGAGGTATCTCGACCAATGGCGTGATGATGGAGGCATGGCGTGATGATGGAGGCACCAAGCAAGAGATATCAGGAGCTTTAACAATCGGTACCCCCCTCTCTTCCCCTGATTACTCTGTTGTGTCTCAATCCCAAAACAAAGAAACTCTCATCCTTTCTTCTTCTTTTTTTAAATTTGAGGATTTAAGTAGGGCAACGGGCAAATTCACAGAGAAAGGAGCGTCAAATTTGAAACTCAATCCCTACACTTCTCGTCGTCTTCTTCTTCTTCTTCTTCTCCTATCTCTCTCTTATCACTGTATATTGCTGCATCGACATCAATGTTGAATGGAAGAAACGATCCTCCTTGGCATATTGGAACCAGCATTTGTTGTTCTTCATCTTCCTCGTCGGTAAATCCCTCAGAAAATTCATCATCTTGGAAACCCTAGAAATCCTTATACTCTATTAGACTCATTGTAATAGCAGTAAGCGTAAGATGTATGAGTAAGAGATATCTCGACCAATGGCGTGATGATGGAGGCATGGCGTGATGATGGAGGCACCAAGCAAGAGATATCAGGAGCTTTAACAATCGGTACCCCCCTTTCTCCCCCTCATCACTCTGTTGTGTCTCAATCCCAAAACAAAGAAACTCTCATCCTTTCTTCTTCTTCTTCCCCTGTTTTTCTCATCTTCCTCGACAAATTCCTCACAAAACCCTATAAATCCCTACTCTTTGTCAAACTCATTTTTACAGCGGGGTACCTATGAGGATTGAATAATCTAATAACCATCCAGAATGATAAGATGAGGATAAACAACAATTACAATGCTTAATCTCACAAGGAAATGGTGATAGAGGGATGGGGATGGTGTTGGACTTCTAGAATGATATTGGACTTTTTAATTTGAACTTTTTTTTTTTTTATTTTTGTTGCCTAATATCTGGAGATTAAATTTTGCTTCATTCTTTCCAATGATGTCAGGAAGCTTTAAATCTTTAACTTGTGAAGTTCATGTATTGTCTATACCTTCCACATCTGTGAAATCTCGCCATGTTTTTCTTCCTCATTTAAGATTCATAAGCTAATGCAACTGTTTATAAGGTTGTTTCTGGAATTTAGTTGTATCTTATTTTGTTTTATGGTGCTTTTGAACATCCTTTTTTTCCTCTCTTTTTACTTAAAAATTGTCAAGAATTCCAGGTAGTTGGTTAAGACCAGAGGAGTCACTAATGGACTCAACAATTGTGAGTTCAATCCTACTTGGGAAACCCTGGCCAAATTTGCGGTTGCCTTAAAAATATTGCCTTTTGCAGCATTTGTGCAATTTTCATATGGTCCTTAACAATTCTATGATGTGTTTCAACTTGTATATAGAATATTGAATTTAGTTGATAGGTGGCAGATTGATTGCACGTGAACAGGTGTTTGTCTGGGCAAACAGATCAAGTTGTTAGCATTTTTGAGAACATTTGTTAGGCCTGCTCTAGTCTCCTTATCCTTACTCCTGATTGGCTGGTGACGTTTTCAACAACTTTTTTATCTAATACATGGTTCTATTTTTTCTGAATTATCAACTTTCTTTTTTCTTTCTTAGATTTTACCTCTTATTTCTTTGAAACTATTGGAACCGCTCTGAAGTCCAATACCAGTGGTTGCTGTGTGTTGTTCCTGTTTCACTCTCTCCCACATTTGTTGGTCAGTAATAGGAAAAAAGACGAGGTATGTACTATCAATTCCTTACACTATTTGTGACTACTTTATTTATCTAGTTTCATTGTCTGTTCAATATTTTCTAGTTTCTTCTTACTGGCAGCTTAAGGATTTTATCAATTCCTTAAAATATTTGTGACTACTTTATTTATCTAGTTTCATTGTTTGATACATTAATGAAATTAATAAGGATTTAAATGTAATAAAGATTTAAACATGTTTTTAGATGAGATGTTCTAGTAAAAAAAGCAAGACATAAAAACCTCTAATGACACTTTTAAATCACTAAGGGTCTCCTTATAAATAATCCAACTACAAACAATCGGAATATAACTTATGCAATAATAAATTATAAAATAAAATTAATTATGCTTCTAAACAAAATATAGGCAAAACACAAAAGAAAAATAAGTAAAAAAATAGTCCTACAAGAAGAAGCCAAATTCACTTTAGCAAAAGGTAATTTTGATATAAATTCTAACTCTTATCTTTCTTTTGTATGGTAAAAAGTTAAATTTTATTGTGTATAAAAGGTTCTTTTTTTTATGCTGTCCAAACACATCATTTTGAATATGACATTTTAACTCCGATTATTAGTGCCTAACAAATCTGATTAGATATTAGAAAAATACTAATTTAAAATTTCATTTGACGTCAGGAAATATAATAATTTATTTATAAATTTTTAAAATATAATAATTAATTTGATTCATGAGTTAAAATATAGCGGCTAACTTAGTATTGTTATCAAACATCATTTTTTGTAATAGCTAAATGTGACTGATCTTTAAAAATGCAATAGCTTATTTTATTATTTTTTAAAATGCAATGAGTAATTTAATGTTTTACCTTAATTATATTTATAAATTAAGTATAAACAAAATAATAGTATCCAAAAAAAATTATATACCCTCCCTTTTTATTATAGAAAAGAAAAGATCCACTATATCCAAACATAGCTTAGGCATCCAAGGATGCCATGTGAATAATGATTTTTCAAGCTCTTTTATAATGCTTTTACTACTTATTTTCGAAATTTATGGAGGAAAAAGCATAGCAAATATCAAAATTAAGTGGGAGTGGTAGGATGGTAATATGGGGGAAGATTTGATAAATGAGAGTGGCAGAATGGTAATATGGGGGAATGCATTTGATTTTTTATAGTCGTTTTCTTTAGGGTTTTTAAAGTGAGAGAGAGAGAGAGAGAGAGAGAGGAGAACTGAAATGTTGAGAGGAGGGTTCGGTCAGCCGCTGTAGCAGACGCAGAGGAAAAAGTGGGATGAATTTCTTGCTAAAGTTTGTAAGTTTGCTAAGTTTGACTTCTCTATTGGGTACGGAGGTGTAGTATTAGAATTTCATCTTAAGAGTTCGTATTAGAATTGGCTCGTAATCTGATCCCACAACATGTCTTGGTTTCGATTGAATGTGCATGGCCCTGGTCAAGTTCAAGTTTCCCCGATGTTCTTAATATGGAATTGAAGCAATTCTTTAAGGCACCTTCATGCGCAGAGATGAGAGCAGGTTTCCTAGGTTCACTGTGAGCTATGTACTAGTGATTGCACAACAATCAACCTCTGATTTAATCTGAATTATGTTCTTCATGTCTAGTCTTATGCATGCTCCTACATTGAATTTATGATGAAGCCAATCTCTCTTTTTATTTATGCTCAGTAAAATTTAGTTTCTGTGTAGGATGATATCTTGGATGGGTGTCTAATTCTAAAAGTATGTTAAAATTTTCCAATGGAGATTGATTAGTATATTAGTCACATATTCGAGTACAGACGGAATAAATGGAAAAAATTTAGGAAAATAAATAAATAATTGAATTAGGAAGTAAATAATTTATGTTGCAAATTTACAAGTAGTTCAAAAGTGTTCCACTATTTTTTATGGTTTTTTGGTTTTGAAAGTTGAATTCTGGAACTTAACAATGTCGGAATGGGAGAGCGTAAACTTTTTCTCTTTGTTTCTTTTTGTATATGAAAAGACCTTCTGGTTGGCTTTTTTACTTGGTAGTAGTTTCTTTTTGGTGCTTCAGTTCCTTGTTCTCTTTTGGCCCCTGGTTATATTGAGATTCTGAATTTATATTGACATGTTTTGACATCTGGTTTCAGTTACATGGAGGTGAAGAATCAGAAATTACAGGAACAATTTAATGCTGAAGCTTCGAGTTCTTCTAATTCTGGTTCAACTTGTGGGAAGCCTATTTTTCAAGGGGTTTCTATTTTTGTTGATGGATTTACTGTGCCATCTTGTCAGGACTCAATGAACTTGGCAATCTTCATTAAATGCATAGAGGTGTTGCCAAAAAATTTAAAAATTCTCTTTTGGTGCTTCAGTTCCTTGTTCTCTTTTTCATGGCATCATGTTACTCATATCATTTGTAGTAACCTTCTAGAGAGTAAAATCAAGAACCTGAGGTGCACATTACATGGTCTTAGACATTCAAAACTGATAATTTAGCATCTCGTGAACTTCTATAATTTTTATTGTTGGTAATTTATCCAGGTCCTTTAGTGGTGGATTACCAGTAGTGAAACCTTCGTGGTTGATGGATTCTATTGCTGCAAATAAAATGTTAAGCTGTATGTTTTAATCTTTGCTTGACTTTTTTATTTCTTGAGCAGTTTTGAATTGACATCCCTTTTTCTAATTACCACACTTAATTCTATGTAAGTTGAGAAAAGAAAAGGAGGTTGATCTTCGAATGTTAGGGAAGTCATTTTGATTAGTTCTCTATTAGTTCCATGTACTGTATTTTCAACTGCAGTGTGTCTGTTATATGGATCAACCTTGAAGCATGATCTATGTGTATTGAAATGGTGAAGAATGAGTAGCAGTGGTTACATGTATTGAGAAATTTTAGGAAGATAGATAGGCTAGCATGTTTCAAGACTATGTTTCTTATTGTCTTAATTGCTCTTTCAAAAATTCATGTATTTTGGTAGAAGAGCCATGTTATAAACTTTGCAGTTTATGATGCAATATAGGACTTGATATAATTCATGTTTCTTTGTGCTGTTTGCATGGGTTCCTTACTAACTGGACCAGATTGCTAGTGAAGCTCATAACCAACCAAAGATTTCTGCTTTTTTTTTTTTGGCTTTGGAAAACAGCCTAGTCTTCAATAATTCTGAAACTTGTGTGACAGGTCAAATAAAACCTAAATTGGAGGATCTATTCTGAATTTAATTATTGCTCAGGAATTTATTATTCAAGCAGAGAGGGATGAGATCGTAAGAGCAGCATTTGGGATGCAATTTGTGAGTTGGCTTCCAGAATTTAAGAGTAGCATTATTGCTCAGGTGATCTTCTATTTCTTTGATTTCTACTCCTGATCGCATTTTTGGGTATTCATTTATTGAAGTTAGTTTAAGGTGGGGTTGGAAATACAGTAACCCATGTCTTCTTTGGCTTCTCCATGCTGTCTTTGATAGTTTGAAGGCTGTCCTAAAGGATGAGTGGTTTGAGTTGAGGAGAAGCAGTTTGTTTTTTTATCTTTCCATGGGCAAATGCGGTTGAACTTGGAAGCAACGGGTCTCCAATGTCATGTTTCTGTTTTTGAATATTTAGTGCAATTGAGCTCCAGGTCAAATTTTGGTCTAGGATCAACCTCTCCTTGGTATTTTTCTTTGTCTAGGTGTGATGATTTCTTGATGCATCTTGCTATCGATTATATCATGGGGGCTTTGATTTTAGTATCTCATTCTCTGTCTAGTTCAGGTTTTCTTGAGGTTCTTCGCATTAGGAAGGGTTGTTGTATTGTTGCTTCTAGTGCCCTTGCTTTTTATGCATTAATATAATATATAATCTATCCTTCTTTCAAAAAAAAAAAAAAATGTTACTCTCTCCTCCTACTGTTTTTATTAAAACATCATGAGTGTTTTCCCCAAACCACTTTCTTGGCTATTTTGGAACTTTTGTCCTTATCTCTGGTTTTCTGGTCACCTAACCCCACTTTTTCTTTTTGAAATATATGTATTTTCTCCATTTATTGTTGATATGAGGTGAATTGACCATATCGTAACTTTAACCTGCTTAATAATACTTAATGATCTTTCATCTGACTTTGGAGGTAATTGAGTGGGTTTATGACTATTGACAAGGTTCACAATTGTATGTCTGAATTCATTACAAAGAAGTAATGGTTTGGTGCCAACCAGATTATATCAGATTATTCTGCTGTTGATGGAGATGACTTACTTGAATCTGGAGACAAGCACACTGGAGAGTTGTTCTAATTTCCTACTCTGATATTACTTATGTTGTATTAGTTCTCGTTAACTATATCAGCTTAGTTAGAATGTATCTTCCACTTCTTGGCCTTGGTAATGATCATGTTTGCTAATATTGTATGTGGATTGTGTAGGCGACAACTGCTAGAGTGTTAAAAGATTGGATTTTTGTTAAGCAATTTCTCTTTCATTTCAAGCCATGTATACTTGATTATTATCTCATCCCAAGAAGCTGGCCATCTTTTTTCCTTTGTAGCTCAATTTCCACAGCACTTCAGTCATGGTTGTTTTCTTCTGCTTGTGAAAGGGTTGTTATTCGGTTGATGAAGCACTTGTACAATCATGTCATCCACAAAGTTATTTCAAGTCTTGCTTGCAAGTTTAATAATCTATGCTGACATAGTGAATCCCATTGTTGGTGCAGAATCATTTTTCTTGTCACTTCCGCATACTTTCGAACTTAATAACATTGAAATAGTTTCTGTGTAAAGATTTTTCACAGTGGCTAATAGTTGCAGGAAATAGCATTTTTTTGGTGTTACACGGACAAGGGAACTGCTAAGTAAGTTGATAGAGCAAAGAATTGTAGTTGGGTTAAACCAACAACTAATCCTTAAGTGGCTGGTTTGAATTTCGTAGGTTGGATCCGTTTGCTTTTTCTTCGTTTTCTTCAATGGAATTGATTTAACTGTAGTTGGGTCAACTCAACAGCTAACCTTATATCGTTGGTTCGAATTCTGCAAGTCAGATCCTTTCCTTTTTCTTAGTTTTCTTCAATGGAATTTTGGCTAACCTTTTGCTTAACTTGAGCTCGAGAACAAAGCCAGGTCATTTGCATTGTTTTCATTCTTATCAGAATGAAACAATACTATCCACGTTCATGCTTAACGTTGACGGTAATGCTAATTTACATCTACTTTTCCTTTGTACAATCCGCTGATTCAGAATTGTTTATTGTGTACCGATTTTCTCTTCTTGCATTGCGTTTTCATTGTAAAAAGCATAAGAAATAGGTTCTACAGGCTCGCAATGTTTTCATTCAATTCTTCCTAACTGGAATTCTGATTTTTGGAATGGTATAGTTGTTGAAGCTGCATAATTTGTTTGGGTTATGTTTTCTCTTATATTCACATGCGAAGCCGATTCAATCCTTTCATGCTAGTGTTAGTTAGGTTTGGCCATGGATGGGAAGAAATCTTGATTTTGGGAATTTTTCAGGCCACAGCTTTGCGATTGTACTTGACTTGCATGAGGAATACTCTCGAGGCTGCCATGTGCTTGCAGGTATTTACAGAAGTTAGAATTTAATATTTTTTCTGGCATTATGAGAAGTTAGTTCATGATATTCACCATTCAATGCTCTTGGGTCACTACAAATAATTGTATCTAATAGCACAGTTACCTATTTTTTCCCAATTACTGCAGTCCTAACTTGGTTCTATTTTTGGTTCTGTTTAATTTTCGACATAATGCTATTTTCTTTCTTTTAAGTGAAAGATTAAGAGATTTTACCATATGGCTTGTATTAGTGCAGCCTGCAATGTGGTAGACTTCTAACTTTTTTTTGGTTGCAGTGCTCCTCTCTTAAGTTTCCTTGACTTATTACTCTCCTCATTCGATCATATACATCTGATAGAATTTTTCAGGTATTTGGGTAAATATTTAGTTGAGTTGAGTAGACATTCATAATGTTGTTCTCGTATGCTCTTTCATTCCCTGATTGTGTAGCATTTGATGCATCAAAGCAGCTAGTTATCTGCAAATACTACATTGTGAAAGAGCTTTAAATGGTTTTTGGGGTTCTTGAAAACTGTTCTTGTATAAAATCAAAATGATTAAAAAAAATTGATAGTTTTTTCCAACTTCATGCCACAAACATGAAAATGAAAACAAAAATAAAATTTGTAAAAAAGAATACTAGATACCAATATTACATTCTGAAGGCTTGTAATTGTTGTTGTATTAAAAAAGTACTAGATACTATTATGTCCTCAAACATTCTTCGTTTACTACATTGGCTTTGATGCTCATTTCAGGCTTTGATTAGCAATTAGTTTTGTGGTTGAAGGTCATGTTGTCTTTGATGGCATGCATAAAAATACCTAAGTTTTATTATTTGACATAGCAACATTAAACAACTTTTTGGGCAAACTGTTCTTACATGAATCTTTTGGTCTAGTTTGTTGTTCCCTAAATAAGTTGCTATCACGACCTAGGGTTTTCCTAGGGTTTGGACGAGAAATTGGAAGAATATGAGGGAGAATTAGACAAAAATGGAGGGAAAAATCAGAAAAAATGAGGAGTTTAGATGAAATAGAGAGGGAAACAAAAGTCAATCCTTATTCATCAATGCCTTCTTGTCTCCTACTTTAGCCTATTTATAGGATGTCTAATTGAAAGGTACAACAAGTAAAGCAATAGAGTACAACACTTAACAAATACATGTAATCTACTATTACTGATATGCCTGTGGGATCGTGACAATTCCCCCCCTCCTTGAGAGAGTTCTTATCCCAAGAACTTGCAGCTTCTGGCCCTGCTCTTCATCGAATCCCTATCTTTGCTATATGATTTATTCTTCTTTCTTTCTCCTTTTAGGTCTTTTCCTCTTCACATTTATTTCCTTCTCATTTCTTTTCCCTGCAAATGTAAAATGTATCCCTCAAAGGTCTTCATACAGGAATTATGCCAGTAAGTTGTAACAATAAGCAGTTCGACAGTAACCTCCTCTTCCATCTTCTTCCAAACCTTATGGTAGTTCCTCCGTTCAGTCCGCTTAAATTGTTCCTTCTTTGCCAAAACCAGCACCAGGAACTATTTGATACCTACTTTAACCCAAGCCATGGACTTCTTAGCCAGAATGAAAGGCAAAGGAACAATATCCTTAGGAAAACATTCCTCCCAACAGAAGTACTAGCGAAAGAATGCCTTTCCACAACCTTCGGCTTCTTCCTTCTCCTCCGCTTGTACTATTGTGGCAAGACATATCATTTTCAAAGAAGACGTCAGCGCATCGTTTAGACCATTAACGAAATTCAATACAAATCACGACTCATTGAAGGTCGGGTGGGAATTGAGCATCCGTGACCTCAATTCCTCAAACCTGACCCGATAATCCATTGCGGATCCTTCTTAGTTTAGGCTATCGAGCTCTTCGTTGCAACTCTCATCTCCAACTTGATTTAGGGAAGCATAATATTCCTTAGAAATTACTGGGTTATCCTTCCTAACAATAATTTCTTCTTGAGGTTTGATAGTGGAATGCTGATTACATGGATGGGGAGAGTATAGATCTTTAAATATCTCAGGTTTTGGTCCATTTTCTTGAATAATCAGATCAGAATAGTCATTCGAAAGAAAATGAGCAGGAAATCTAACCTGTAAAGCATTAAATATTCTCAATGACTCTTGAAACAACAAATCAATTCAAAGCAGGGGAGAAACCTATAAATACTAGCCCAAGGATGCACTAAAGAAAGTTATCAAGCAACAAAGAGTTTCAAGTGTTCTCATCCTTTATTCAAGTGCTCAATCTTTCAGTTTTTCTCTTAAACAAGGCTATACATATCATTTTTAACATCTTGTTAGAGCCTTTCTATAATTCTTAGAGAGACATTGTAATTGAGAAGTTTAACTCCTCTCAATTGTAATGTCTGTGTATTTCCTAGCAGTTTTGCTAGAGGGCCTACTTGTTTATAAGTTGGAGATTGTAATTTCCTAGTCAGTTACTAGAGAACCTACTTGATTTCAAGCAGGAGGTTTTAGTATATTTGAAAAATCTCTAATGGGTTGTTGGGGGAGTGGACATAGGTGGGTTGTTGAACCACAATAAATCTTTGTGTCTATTTCATTCTTTGCTTTCAATTTTTCAAGCTTTTCAAATCTTGATCCATACTCGATGTTTCATTGCACTAAAACCAATTTTTAAGCAAAAAGTTTGTAAAAACTCAATTTACTTTTAAACACCTAATTCAACCCCCCTCTTGGGGGTGTGGTGACATAAGTGTGCCAATCCAACATTGGCATCCAACACTAAGGTGAGTATTCGCGTACTTTGCCAGTATGAAAATGAAGTTCAGTGCCATAGGATTCTCTGGTTCCACCACCAACCATGTTATCGTGCCTCACCATTCGTGGTAATGTATGAATGCCATTATAAGTGGTGTTTCACGCTAGGCCTCATGTCCTAATACGGACACATGCATATTGATGTACGCATAACGTCCATATGCTAGACGCACATCCATACACTTAGCTTACTTACTTGTTCTCTTATATATCTACTGTTGAGTTTGATTTTGAGGATATTTTGATAATGAGAAATTATATCTATATACTTGACTAAAATTTTAAAATATTTTGCAATATTTGTAACTATTTTTGAAAATGAAAATTTATATAAATATTTTTTTATAACTAAAATATTATCTTTTAAAAAATAAAGATAATAAATATATCTTAGAAAAGAAATCTTATTTTTTTGTTAAAAGATAAAGATAAATGGATTTATTTTGAAGATGAAGATATGTCTTTTGTAATTAAAAAAATACTTATTCAAGCTTAGCAGTTAGATTGGAGTTGAATTAGGGTTGGATTACATTTGATTTTATTAAATAAATATATAATATTAAAATTATGATATAATTACATATGTATATTTCTTCTATATTATTATATATACAAACAATAATTTTTTATATATTTACTTAACAAATAAAAATTAACTATGTTAATAAAATAACAAGCTTGAATATACAATTTTAAATAATACATTGTGAAAAAAGCAGTTTTGAAAATTAGTGCCAAGAAAATACGAAAATATTTTTTTTAAATTTGAAGATATAAGTAGAAATCAATTTTCGAAATCAAATTAGGAAACAATGGTTCTCGAAGGGCAAAGAAAATGACACTCTTATAATAGGCAAATTCTAATTTGCCAAGTCAATCCCTACTTTTCTTTGCTGTTTAAGAGAAATGCATATGAACTAGTTTACCCTCGATAAAAATTAACGATGTTAATAATATAACAATCTTGAATAGATAATTTTTAATAATATATCGCGAAAAAAAGTAATTTTAAAAATTAGCACCAAGAAAATAAGAAAATATATATTTTTTTAAATTTGAGGATTTAAGTTGGTCATAGGGCAAATTCACTGAGAAGAAAGGTGCGTCAAATTCTAATTTGCACTCAATCCCTACAGTTCTCCTTTTCTTGGCAAGTTCCCATTCTTCTTCTTTTCCTCTCTCTCTCTCTTTGATCACTGTATATTGCGGCGTCGACATCAATGTTGAATGGAAGAAACGATCCTCCTTGGCATATTGGAACCAACATTTGTTTTTCTTCATCGTCCTCGCCGATAAATCCCTCAAAAAATTCATCATCTTGGAAACCCTAGAAATTCTTATACTCTATTAGACTCATTGTAATAGCAGTAAGCGTAAGAAGTACGAGTAAGAGACATCTCGACCAATGGCGTGATGATGGAGGCATGGCGTGATGATGGAGGCACCAAGTAAGAGATAACAGGAGCTTTAACAATTGGTACCTCCCTCTCTCTCCTTGATCACTCTGTCGTGTCTCAATCCCAAAATGAAGAAACTCTCATCCTTTCTTCTTCTTCTTTCCCTGTTTTTC
Source organism: Diospyros kaki (assembly GCA_036245055.1). Lineage (NCBI taxonomy): Eukaryota > Viridiplantae > Streptophyta > Magnoliopsida > Ericales > Ebenaceae > Diospyros > Diospyros kaki. The sequence continues at coordinate 16,408,140 of BSEG01000011.1, read as the reverse complement.
TCATCTTCCTCAACAATTCCCTCACAAAACCCTATAAATCCCTACTCTTTGTCAAACTCATTTTTACAGGGGCACCTATGAGGATTGAATAATCTAATAACTATCCATAATGATAAGATGAGGATAAACAACAATTACAATGCTTAATCTCACAAGGAAATGGTGATAGAGGGATGGATGGGGTTGGACTTCTAGAATGATATTGGACCTTTTAATTTGAATTTTTTTTTTCTTTTTGTTGCCTAATATTTGGAGATTAAATTTTGCTTCATTCTTTCCAATGATGTCAGGAAGCTTTAAATCTTTAACTTGTGAAGTTCGTCTGTACCTTCCACATCTGTGAAATCTCACCAAGTTTTTCTTCCTCGTTTAAGATTCATAATTGTAGCTACTATAAGGTAATGCAACTGTTTATAAGGTTGTTTCTGGAATTTAGTCATATCTTATTTTGTTTTATGGTGCTTTTGAACTTCTTTTTTTCCCTCTCTTTTGACTTAAAAATTGACCAGAATTCCAGGTAGTTGGTTATGACCAGAGCAGTCACTAATGACTCAACAATTGTGAGTTCAATCCTACTTGGGAAACCCTGGCCAAATTTGCTGTTGCCTTAAAAATATTGCTTTTTGCAGCATTTGTGCAATTTTGATTTGGTCCTTAACAATTCTATGATGTGTTTCAACTTGTATATAGAATATTGTATTTAGTTGATAGGTGGCAGATTGATTGCATGTGAACAGGTGTTTTTCTGGGCAAACAGATCAAATTGTTAGCATTTTTACTGAAACAACAATTATCCAGGTAATATTTTGAGAACATTTGTTAGGCCTGCTCTAGTCTCCTTATCCTTACTCCTGATAGGCTTGTGATGTTTTCAACATCTTTTTTATGTAATACATGGTTCTATTTTTTGTGAATGGTTAACTTTCTTTTTTCTTTCTTAGATTTTACCTCTTATTTCTTTGAAACTATTGGAATAGCTCCGAAGTCCAATGCCAGTGGTTTCTGTGTGTTGTTCCGTTTCACTTTCTCCCACATTTGTTGATCAGTAATAGGAAAAAAAACAAGGTATGTACAATCAATTCCTTGCACTATTTGTGACTACTTTATTTATCTAGTTTCATTGTCTGTTCAATTTTTTTTCTTGTTTCTTCTTGTTGGCAGCTTAAGGATTTTGTCAATTCGTTAAAATATTTGTGACTACTTTATTTATCTACTTTCATTGTTTGATACATTAATCAAATTAATAAGGATTTAAATGTAATAAAGATTTAAACATTTTTTTAGATGAGATGTTCTAGTAAAAAAAGTAAGACATAAAAACCTCTAATGACACTTTTAAATCACTAAGGGTCTCCATATAAATAATCCAACTACAAAGAATCGGAATATAACCTATGCCATAATAAATTATAAAATAAAATTAATTATGCTTCTAAACAAAATATAGGCGAAACACAAAAGAAAAATAAGTAAAAAAATAGTCCTACCAGAAGAAGCCTAGTTCACTTTAGCAAAAGGTAATTTTGATGTAAATTCTAACTCTTATCTTTCCTTTGTATGGTAAAAAGTTAAATTTTATTGTGTATAAAAGGTTCTTTTTTTTATGCTGTCCAAACACATCATTTTAAATATGACATTTTAACTCCGATTATCAGTGCCTAACAAATCTGATTAGATATTAGAAAAATACTAATTTAAAAATTTATTTGAAGTCAGGAAATATAATAATTTATTTATAAATTTTTAAAATATAATAATTAATTTGATTCATGAGTTAAAATATAGCGGCTAACTTAGTATTGTTATCAAACATCATTTTTTGTAATAGCTAAATGTGACCGATCTTTAAAAATGCAATAGCTTATTTTATTATTTTTTAAAATGCAATGAGTAATTTAATGCTTTACCTTAATTATATTTATAAATTAAGTATAAGCAAAATAATAGTATCCAAAAAAAAAATTATATAACCTCCATTTTTATAACAGAAAAGAAAAGATCCACCATATCTAAACATAGCTTAGGCATCCAAGGATACCATGTAAATAATGATTTTTCAAGTGTTTTATAATGCTTTTACTTTTTATTGAAATTTAAGAAGGAAAAAGCATAGCTAATATCAAAATTAAGTGGGAGTGGCAGGATGGTAATATGGGGGAAGATTTGATAAATGAGGGTGGCAGAAGGGTAATATGGGGAATGCATTTGATTTTTTATAGTCGTTTTCTTTAGGGTTTTTAAAGAGAGAGAGAGAGAGGGGGGGAACTGAAATGTTGAGAGAAGAGTTCGATCAGCTGCTGTCGCAGACACATCGGTGGATCATGCGGTCTCAGAGTCTTGTAATCTTGGGGAATCTATATTCAATAGTGAGGGGGTGCCCTCGTATCTTGTAGCGATTGCTCCCATTCTCTGAGTTGCCAATGAAGTTTAAAAAGCCAACCCAGGGTCGCTTATCTCTGTAAGTTCTTCTTTCTCATTATTATTCTCGGTCTTTTCTATTTTTTCTGAATGTTTACAGCCTTTTAATTGCCACATTTTGATAGTTTTGGACAAGCATTTGCAAGTGATTTTGTTGCTTGTCTAACCAAAAGTTTAGTTAATTTTCACTTTCGGGAGGATTAGATTACTCTGAGAAAGTGATCGAAAATGTAACTAAACTTTGGTTGTGTAGCTAAATGTATGCACTTTTCATCGTCTAACTACTGATGCGTGGTGCTTTAGATGGTGGATTGAATTGGAGGGCAAAATTTGAGGACTAGTTTCTATTTCTGAGAATGAATTCTGATGTCTTTTGCTTTTGAACTATTTATGTCTGTTCTTGCTGATTGATAGTTTCTTTCAAATTTAAACTCCTTACATCAATTTCATATTTTCGGTATCTGGAATGCTATTAGAGAAGTCTGGAATAATGCGTGACATTTTTACATATTGCATATATCATTGATTTGCATTTCTGTGCATGTATGTATGTAAGTTTTTTATGCATATGGAGCTAGGAAAATGCTACTAGTATTGCAAGGAAGCCTAGTAATACAAATAACAGACTTGAGAAATTAGAAAATTCCACTTCTGAGTAGGGGACCCACCCATCTAAAAGAATAAGCTATTAGGTGGGGGAAAAGTTTCTTATTTGTTTTCTTAGCATGTTCTCTCGGCTATTGTCCTGCTTTCATTCATGGTAGGTTACACGTGTACAGGTTTTTTATATTCTTGTAGGTGATTAAGTTTTAAACCAAGGATCTAGGTTTTGAGGTCATGTTGAGTTGAGAAATGCAAAGTATTAATTGAATCTTTAGCAGTATCCTAGATCATTCACAATGTTTAGAAACTCAATCCTACGGTTGCTTAACCTGGTTTATTGCCTTATAGAAACTTGATTGATCTGTTGGGAAACTGCAATTTAGCTAAGATCTCTTAGGGCATTGAAAATAGTTGCTATCAGCATCCGGTCCATTGTACCTCCTGAGAGCTTTTATATTAATGGTTAAAATTGGCCTGATTTAAGCGGTGAATCTGCCTAAGGGCTTGTCCTTTGCTTTACGATTGTAGAATAGTTTTTTGGTTGAAATTTTGCATTAGAATGGCTAAAAGTGTGACTCATAGGATTTGGAAGATTGATATCTATCAGATAATGTCTTCTATTTTGTCACAGAAGGCTCATTCGAACAGTGAATTAGAATATAAAAAATTTTGATTTTCTTTTACTTCTGTAATTCCTTTATTACTGTAATTTTCGTTCTTCTATTGCTGTAATTTCTCTATTAGCAATAACCATGTAAGGTAGTAAGATTCCCCACGTGGAGGGGCTAGAATAGGACAAAAGGTTCGTTATAACTGAATGGGGAAGGGATCTGTTGTGACAACACCTACACCTTAACAGATATATATATTCTCCTAAGCTATGCTTGGGAATTATCATTGAATTGAATATAAAAAACTTCTCTTCCTTCTCTTACTTTTCTTACTTGCTCTCTTTCTCTTTCTTCCTTCCCACTCTCCTTCTTCCTTGCTTTGTCCTATTCGGTTCTTACCGAAAACATCTCCTAATCCATCCCGGATCAAGAGTGTACCAAATTCACGGTAGAGACGTGACATGTTTTAGGATGTTAACTTACTTTTTTGCTTAGTTGGATGAACTTGCATTGAATGATGAAGTGATGAAGAAACTTTTCAAAAACTACAAAAAATGGGTCACGCAATGAACTTGACCTTAGGGGGAATTTTCAATTTCTTTGTTTCTTTTACTGTTGTAATTTCAATTATACTTAAGAGTTTGTTAGCGTAGGGAATCCATGTGTATGTGGATATAGCTGGCAGCAGATGGTTACAACTGCCACGCTGTAAGAATCAGCCTTGGCAGATTCTATAAATTGGTTCCTGAACGATTCCTTGAGGATCAATGAAGAATATCTGAAGATTTCGTCCTCTCTATTGTTGTCACTTTTCTCTCTCAACTCTCTCTCTCTCTCTCTCTCTCTCTCTTTGTTCAGTGTTCTGTATGCCTTCCCATTCACATCGAATAGGAAGGGAGACAATTGTCAGGCTTAGGCTGTGACAAAATGGTGCAAGTACTTGGATCATAAAAGTAATCTTTGGTCAGGGTTTTTCTCATGATGGATGGTCATTATAATGATACTTTCTCCACTTGCCATTTAAGCTCATTATGAGCTAATGTACTGACCATTGCATCTATATAAAACCCCTAAAAGATATTGAAAATGTATAGCATTTCATATAGAAAGCTCTTTAGACACCTGATATGAAATTGCAGCAACCTAAGTTACCCATATCTTTTTGTTGACAAACTGCAGGTTACCAACCATACAACAAGAAATACAACAACGAAAATTACTATACATGGGTTTACTTCTTCTTATATGGTGTGAAAAAGCAAAATAATAGTTTCCAAAAAAAAAAAAAAACAAAAAAATTATATACCCTCCCTTTTATAACAGGGAAGAAAAGATCCGCCATATTCAAACATAACTTAGGCATCCAAGGATACCATGTAAATAATGATTTTTCAAGCTCTTTCATAATGCTTTTAGTACTTATTATTGAAATTTAAGGAGGAAAAAGCAAAGCAAATATCGAAATTAAGTGGGAGTGGCATGATGGTAATGTGGGGGAAGATTTGATAAATGAGGGTGTCTAAATGGTAATATGGGGGGATGCATTTGATCTTTTGTAGCCGTTTTCTTTAGGGTTTTTAAGGAGAGAGAGAGAGAGGAGAACAGAAATGTCAGGAGGAGGGTTCGATTAGCTGCCGTCACAGACACAACAGTGGATCATGCAGTCTTAGACTGCTGGCAATCTTGAGCAATCAATATTTGATAGTGAGATGGTGCCTTTGTCTGTTGTAGAGATTACTCCCATTCTCTAAGTTGCCAATGAAGTAGAAAAAGTGTACCTAGGGTCGCTTATCTTTGTAAGTTCTTCTCTCTGATTATTATTCAAGGTCTTTTCTTCATTTCCTGAATGTTTATGACCTTTTAATTGCCACATTTTGGTAGTTTTGGACAAGCACATTAGCATTCACAAGTGATTTTCTTGCTTGTCTAACCAAAAGTTTAGTTAATTTTCACTTTTGGGGGATTAGATTACTTTGAGAAAGTGATCGAAAATGTGACTAAACTTTGGTTGTGCGGCTGAGTTTATGCACTTTTCATTGATAGGTTGCTAATGTGTGGTGATTTAGATGGTGGATTCAATTAGAGAGCGAATTTTCAGGACTAATTTTTATTTTTGAGAATGAATTATGATGTCTTTTGCTTTTGAACCGTTTAAGTATGTTCTTGCTGATTGATAGTTTCTTTCAAATTTAAACTCCTTACGTAAATTTCATATTTTTGGTATCTGAAATGCTATTAGGGAAATCTGGAATCATGCTTGACATTTTTACATATTGCATATATTGTTGATTTGCATTTGTGTGCATGTATCTATGCAAGTCCTTTATGCATATGGAGCAAGGAAAATGTTACTAGTATTACAAGGAAACCCAATCATATAAATAATAGACTTGAGGAATCATAAAATTCAACTTTTGAGCAGGGGATCCTTCTATCTAAAAGATTAAGCTATTAGGTGGGCAAAATTTTCTTATATGTTTTCTTAGCATGCTCTCTTGGCTATATTTCTTTCATTCATGGTAGGCTACACGTGTACAAGTTTTTTATATTCTTGTAGGTGCTTAAGTTTTAAACTAAGGATCTAGGTTTTGATGTGATGTTGGGTTGAGGGAGGAGTTGCTTATAATTTATTTCTGAATAGAAATACAATGCACTAATTGAATATGTAGTAGTATCATAGATGATTCACAATGTTCAAAAACTCAGTCCTACCAATGCTTAACCTAGTTTATTGCCCTATAGAAACATGATTGATATGTAGGGAACCTTCAATTTAGCTAAGATGGGAAACCCTTTGGTTTTGAAAATTGTTGCCACCAACTTTTGGTCTATTGTAGCTCCTGAGAGCCGATATGTTAATGGTTAAAATTAGCTTGTGGGCTTGTCCTTCGCTTTAGGAATCTGAAAAAAATTTTTAGCCATTCTAGGAGTAATACTTTTAGCCATTCTAATATAGTGAATCTGCCTAAGGGGTTGTCCTTTGCTTTAGGAATCTGGAAAAGTTTTTGGTTGAAATTCTGTATCAGAATGGCTACAAGTTTGACTCTTAGAATTTGGAGAACTGATATATATTAGATAGTGTTTTCTGTTTGATGATGTTAGCTTATTTTTTTGCTTAGTTGGATGAACATGCGTTCAATGAAGTGATGAAGAAACATTTCAAAAACTACAAAAAATGGTGCAATTACTTGGATCGAAAAAGTAATCTTTGGTAAGGCTTTTTCTCATGATGGGTGGTTATTATAATGATACTTTCTCCACTTGCCATTTAAGATGATGTAATCACCATTGTATCCATATAAAACCCCGAAAAGATATTGAAAATATATAACACCTGATATAAAATTGCAGAAGTCTAAGTTACCATTATCTTTTTGTCGAGAAATTGCAGGTTTTCAACCATACAACAGGAAGTACAACGATGAAAATTACTATACTTGGGTCTATTTTTTTTTGATTGAAAGGTACGTGAATATATATAAAGATCAAACTGTGCAAGATACATTGGGCATAACTAGGAGAAAACAAAAGGGCTAATCTATTGTCCCAAAACATGATGCTCGTGCTGGACTAAAACATGGGAATACAAAGAAAAAATAACTCTGCATACATTTGTTTTAATCCGATTAATAAAGCAATCTACATGAGGCCTAAAGCCCTAAAAAATCTTCCTATTCCATGCATTCCAGATTTGGTAAACAGAGCAGGCGAGAGCAATTCTCTTCATTTTACTACGCCAAGAAGTCCCTCGGCCTTCCTTCTTGATCCACTTTAAAGCATAACAATAGTGGACATGGCTCTAGAAATGCCGAACCAGGCTCTGATGTGGCCCCAAACCGTAGCACTAAAAGTGCATTGAAAGAACAAATGCTGAACAGATTCCTCCCCTGCCCCCACAAAGAGGGCATGTGCTGTCAATATCTAAAAAATGTGGCCTGTCATTAGTCTGAAGCTTGGACTTAGCGTATACATGGGTCTATTTCTTCCTATATGGGGTAAAGAAGCAAAATAATAGCATAACAAAAAAAACTATATACGCCCCCTTTTAATAACAAAGAAGGAAAGATCCACCATATTCATACATAGCTTAGGCATCCAAGGGTACCATGTGAATAATGATTTTTCAAGTTGTTTTGTTATGCTTTTACTACTTATTATTGAAAGTTTAAGAGGAAAAAACAATGGTTATATAGAAATTAAGTGGGAGTGGTAGGATGGTAATGGGGGATGATTTGATAAATGATGGTGGTAGAATGGTAATATGGGGGAATGCATTTGATTTTTTATCGCCGTTTTCTTTAAGGTTTTTAGAGAGAGAGAAAGAGAGGGGGAGAGAGAGAGAGGAGAACAAAAATGTTGACTGAAGGGTTCGATCAGCTGCCGCCATAGATGCAACTACGGATATTGTGGTCTTAGACTACTGGCAAGTTGGGGGAATCAATACTCGATAGTGAGGTGGTGCCCTCGTGTTTTGTAGAGATTGCTCCCATTCTCTGAGTTGCCAATTAAGTTGAAAAAGCCAACCCTGGGGTCGCTTTCTCCGTAAGTTCTTCTTTCTCATTATTATTCATGGTGTTTTCTTCTTTTGCTAAATGTTTACGGCCTTTTAATTGCCACATTTTGCTAGTTTTGGACAAGCATTCATTAGCATTTGGAAGTGATTTTCTTGCTTGTCTTACCAAAAGTTTAGTTAATTTTCACTTTCGGGAGGAATATATTACTATGAGAAAGTGATTGAAGGTGTGACTGAACTTTGGTTGTGCGGTTGAGTATATGCACTTTACATTGTCTGGCTGCTGATGCATGGTGATTTAGATGGGGGATTGAATTGGAGGCCGAATTTTTAGGACTAATTGCTATTTCTGAGAATGAATTTTGATGTCTTTTGCTTTTGAACCATTTAAGTCCGTTCTTGTTGATCGATAGTCTCTTTCAAATTTAAACTCACGTTAATTTCATATTTCTAATATGAGAAATGCTATTTTGGGAAGCCTGAAATCATGCGTGACATTTTTACATATTGCATATGTCATTGATTTGCATTTTTGTGCTTGTATGTATGTAAGTCTTTTATGCACATTGAGTAAGGAAAATGCTACTATTATTGCAAGGAAACCCAATAATGTAAATAACAAACTTGAGGAATCAGAAAATTCCACTTCTGAGTAAGGGACCAAACAATCTAAAAGATTAAGCTATTAGGTGGGCAAAATTTTCTTATTTATTTTCTTAGAATGTTCTCTTGGCTATTATCCTGCTTTCATTAATGGTAGGCTACACGTGTACAAGGTTTTTATATTCATGTAGGTGCTTAAGTTTTAAACTAAGGATCTAGGTTTTGATGTCATGTTGAGTTTAGGGATGAGTTGCTTATAATTTATTTTTGAACAGAAATGCTACGCCCTAATTGAATCTGTAGTAGTGTCCCAGATCATTCACAATGTTAAGAAACTAAGTCCTACCATTGCTTAACCTGGTTTACTACCCTATAGAAACATGATTGATCTGTTGGGAACCTTAAATTTTGCTAAGATGGGAAACTCTTTGAGCATTAAAAATAGTTGCTATCAGCATCCGGTCTGGTGTACCTTCTGAGAGCCTCTATATTAATGGTTAAAATTTGCCTTATTTAAGCAGTGAATCTACCTAAGGGCTTTGTCTTTAGCTTTAGGAATGTGTAAAAGTTTTTTGGTTGTAATTTTGTACCAAAATGTCTAAAAGTTTTGACTCTTCGAATTTGGAGGATTGGTATACAAATATAGCTTTGGCATACAAGGATACCTTGTGAATAATGTTTTTTCAAGTTCTTTTGTAATACTTTAACTACTTATTATTGAAAGTTTAAGAGGAAAAAGCAGAGATAATATCAAAATTAAGTGGTGTCATGACCCCAAGGAACCCCTCGGATATATTAGTAATACATGTCATGTTTTCCTTATTAGTTGTATTTTCTGCTGTTGTTAGCATTTTCAATTGTAAGCCTATAAATAGGCTTGAGTAGTTAGAGGAGGGGTTTTTATGAATGAATTAAGGAATGAATTTCAAACTCTATTTTCTCTCTTAATTCTCTCTCTCGGTTCTTCTTCTCTTTCTTCCCCATTTCTCTCTGTTTCAGTTCTAAATCTCCCTCCCCTACTGCTTTCTCTTCCCTAAATCCCTCCAAATTCCTATCACCACCCTAGCCAAACCCTAGGGCTGTGACAATTGGTATCAGAGCCACCAATCCTTGGCTGTGATTTGATTCGATTTGAAGAAAGCCGTCCATTCAAGTTGTGAATTCTAGCAATAGGTGTTCAAGTGTTTGCCGGTTAAATCAGCTTCAGTGATTCTGTTGGAGGAACTCGCGGCTGAGGATCTGGATTAAGGTCTAGATTGTGAAGGCGTGTAAAAACGACTTGGCCAAGCCGTTCCGACGGTTCTTCTGACAACTTCTAGAGCCATTTCAGTTATCCGAATAAGCAGACGAGCAGGCCAGGCGAGGAAGTTTAAGAAAAAGGCGCGATTATAGGCTCTGGTCGACAATTCGATTGCAGGCCAGAGGTACCGCATTTCAGGAGAATTGAAGCAGAGAAGTCATTCCTTGGCTATGGTTTTGGAAAATCGAAAGTGTCTGATCAGATTGGAAGTAAGCAATCCAGATTTGAAGCAGAGAAGGTAGATCACGACGGAGGTAGTCGGTTCTAGAAGTATTCTCTGTGTCGAAATCCGGGTGACTTGGAAGCTGCGAAATCAATGGCGCCAATTAATTTTCACAAACCGCAGCAGTGAGTCGCAAAGTAGATATGAGTTTTGAAGACGAAGCGGCTGTTGATTATTGGTTGCAAAATTCATCCAGCGAGGCTAGAGTCGATTAACGAATTAGAGTGGCACCGACTGAGTAACAGAATCGAGCAAGGAAGACAAGTAGCCCCAACGTATTTGCTGTCATTTCTGTTCGGAATTTGAAGGAGACTGGGCTAAGCGATTCCAAAAATAACAGAGAGTTGATGGAACGAGGATCCGACTTTGCTATCGATCTCTGACGGTGATTGTCGTTGGCAATTAGATGAAGCAATTCTGGTAAATTACGAAACTGAGCTAGTGGTTGCGAACCGTGGTCGATGATTGGGCGAGAAGGAGGAGTTGGGGGAAGCGATTGTCGAATCTGCAGCAATTGCGAGCAGAGCCGATCCCGGAGCAGCAGGTTGATTCGCTGCTATTTGCTCGAGTCACTGTAGTTGTGATTCCAAAATTGAAGGCAAATTAGAGTGGCACAGCAGAAGCGGACAACAGTCGTTGTGAGAAGCGGACGACGGATGACGTGAACGGACGTCTTCGTGAGAAGCGACAGTCCATCGGAGGGTGATTTGTTACAGATTTCCGAATTGTTGTAGTTGATCGAGGACGCGAGTGTAGGAGACTCTGCAACAGATGAGCCATAAGGCAAAATCAGATCTGTTGCCTAGCTGTTTAGTTGCTGGAGAATTGAGGTGCAGGCGAATTAGTGAAGCCGCTGTTGAGGAGACTCGTAGAGGTTGGAGGAACAGGCCAACGATTTGGCTGTAAATTCCGACAAGCTAGGCGAACTTGAAAGGCGAAGCAAGAGGTGATGCTTGGCTGCGAATTGCAGTAATTTTTAGCCGAAGTGGAACGAATTGAATCGGATTTGGAGGCAAAGTAGATCCAAATCCCAGGGGTTTCGTGAGGCAAATCTGGAGGCTGTCGATTCAATCAAGTTTCGGAAGTAATTGCACAGTAGAAACGTGAGATTTGGAGGAGCTGAGAGTGGATTGTGGAAGGCGAATCTGGATGGGTGATTCTCGGCTGTGAATTCCAGCGCTCTTTTGCTATAATTCCAATCAAATCCTAGGCTGCTAGTAAGGTAGACAAAGGTTAATTTTGGCTTTGAATTTTGGGATAACTTGTTTGAAGAAGAGCAGTATGTATATAGCTCCTTGGTTTTCAAAGTATGCTGATTGTGAGAAATCAGTCAAGGGGAGCAGTGCATTTAGGAGACCTTGGGAGCCTCAATTGCGGCCGAATAATGCTGCATTTTCAGTTGGAGGTAAACAATAGGGAAAGTTTGGCCAGGAGCCTTATGCATGGGAAAGGAAATGGGAAAGGAAGTGGGAGAAGGGGAGCAGCCAATTGGACAAAGGAACAAGAAGTGTGGTACATGAATCGAGCCAAGAATTCGGCAAAATGATATGTGAAAAGTTGCAAGAGTTTGCAATGATACTATCTGAGGAGTATCATTACAGTTTTTTCGCCGAATACTTTGAGGATTATCATGGGAATTTTAACAAAGAAGATTTCCTTAAAATGGAGCAGCCGAAGGAGAAAGCAAGAAGTCGAGAAGCGGATTCACTACCTATTTCCAATGTGGAGTGGAGGAAGTGTACTGATTCCAGCAGAATTATCAAGGGGAAATGCAACATTAGTGATGATATTGGTGGTGAATGGCATTATCCCAAGAGAATCTATGATGAACAGATTAATAAGGCAGCATTTGAGGAACTGATTGAGGAAGCTAAAGCCGATCCGTTACCTTTGGTGATTAGAGCAGGGATGGAAGGATTGGATGGTGTTCCAAATCAGAATTCTATCAGAAATAGAATGGATGGTGGAGCTTGTAAGGCTACTGTTGTTGCCAAAATACAACAATCTATTTTAATTGAGGATGAACGCAAGAGTCTCGGGAGTCGCGCCCTCGCTGATGAAAAATCTGGGCGTGGAGTCGGATCTTGATGGAGTCTCTGGTCTGATAAGCCGACGAAGCTGGTGGTCTGACAGGTTGATGATCTTGTGGGCTGATGAACTGATGGCCTCAAAATGATCTGGTGGCCTCAAGGTGATGAGAGGCCTCGGAGCGATCTGGTGGCCTCAAGGTGACGAGAGGCCTCGGAGTGATCTGGTGGCCTCAAGGTGACGAGAGGTCTCGGAGCGATCGGGTGGCCTGAAGGTGACGAAAGGCCTCGGAGCGACCGAGTGGCCTGAAGGTGACCGAGTGGCTGAAGGTGACCGAGTGGCCTGAAGGTGACCGAGTGGCCTAGTGACCGAGTGGCCAAAGTGACCGAGTGGCCTTGTGACCGAGTGACCTGGTGACCGAGTGGCCTTGGTGGTGACCGAGTGGCCTAGTAACCGAGTGACCTACAAAACGAGAGCACCGTTAGGGCGCGGGTGGGGGTCCCCGCGCAAACCCTCCGATGCTTAAATTAGATTTCGAGAGAAAATATCAAATCGTACTTGAATTGCTCAAAATAGCGTACCTTAAGTCGGAAATCGAGTCTTGTATTTATAGTGGAGGAGAGAGGGAGTTCTCGCGATATTTTCGGCGGGAATCTCGGGGCCCGTTTCGGAATTCTCGGGGCCCATGGGCTGGACCACGAAGGGTCTCGGGCGATGTCGGATGACCCCCCACTCGGGTGGGGGTCCCTCTCGGAGGCTGCAGAGTGGTCGGGTGGCCTTGGCCACCCGATCATGCCGAGTGGTCGGGTGGTCCAGGCCACCCGACCAGGACGAGTGGTCGGGTGGCCCAGGCCACCCGACCATGACGAGTGGCCTTGGCCACTCGGTCAGATCGAGTGGCCAGGCCACTCTCTTGCGTCGAGTGGCTTAGGCCACTCGACCATGACGGGTGGCTTAGGCCACTCGACCATGCCGGGTGGCCGAGGCCACTCGGTCATGCCGGGTGGCTTTGGCCACTTTGGCTCGGTCACTCGCCATGACCCCCCTCGGTCTAGCCAAGGGGGTCTTTTTTTGCTTCCTTGTCGCCGTTATTATCTGCCTTCATCTTTTCGGGTACATCAATTGCTCCCTACTCTTTTAGTCGAGAAGTCGGGTAAAAGAGTATAAGTTTCTCGAAATCTTACATCGTCGCTTTTTGTCTCCTTTGCTTTCTTTGGTAGGCGATTTACTCGCTTTTATTCTTCATTTTCTGTATTTTTTTCGGAAATTTTGGTATTTTCCACTTTTTGGACTCCTATAAATAGGGAGTCAAGTCTTCATTTGATTCACAAGCACGTCACTTTCAATCTCGAATTCTCTCAGGTCTCGGCGCGTTTTCTGGGCCACGTCTCGCTTTTACTGAGGGATGGGGTGATTTATAGGCCACTCGGCCATGACCGAGTGGCCTTGTGCGCGATAAAGGGCCACTCGGTCATGACCGAGTGGCCATGTTTTCGGCCGAGGCCACTCGGTCATGACCGAGTGGCCCTGATTTCTGGCCGAGGCCACTCGGTCATGACCGAGTGGCCCTGATTTTGGGCCGAGGCCACTCGGTCATGACCGAGTGGTCGTGTTTTTGGTTGAGGCCACTCGGTCAGGGCCGAGTGGCCCCCTTACTCGGTTGCGGTCGGTTGGTTTCGGCCTTCTGTAGTCCTTTTATGCCTTTAATTGTCCGATTTTCCTTCGATAGCTTTTTTCTTTTGCCTTATACTGATGTTTTTTGTTTTTTGTGCAGGTGTTTTGTTTGCTGTGACCTTTCGTCTTCTCTCTTGTAACCAGGTAACAGTCTCGAATTTCTTGAATATGTCGAGGAGAAGACCGGCATCACCCCCTAGCCCCGCGCACATCCCTGATACTTCAAGCTCTCGGCTTCGGTATGATGCTTTTGAGAAGATTTATGATGCCACACCTTCTGGTTTTATGGTGAGGTATCCTCGTCTTGACGAGCCGGATCCTTCTCAAGTAGATGAGGGCTCATTGGGAATTCATTCTGCTTCGTTTGAGGTGGGGCTCCGCTTTCCCCTTCCACCTTTCGCCATGGCATGGTTACGGCATTATCAGATTGTTCCTGCCCAACTTCACCCTAATGGTTGGGCCCAGATGGTCGGCTTTTCTGTGCTTTGCCAGCAGAGGGATGTACCCCCTTCTTTGATGCTTTTCAGTTGTTTTTACCGGTTGCGAAAAGCTAGTAAGGACCGTGCTCTTTATACGCTCCAAAAGATTCGGGGCTTCGAGTTGTTCGACGCTTTACCAAATAAGATTAATCGATTTGAGAAGCGATGGGTAGTGATAGGACCTCCGCCTACCTGGGATGCACCCCTGCACTGGAATCATCAGGATGCTAGCCAAGGGTTCCCTCCTTGCAAGGAAGTTCGGGGTGTATACCGTCGTCTTGTAGAGATGTTGTCTGCACAAGGCCCCATTGATTTGATGAGCCTCTTGACGGAGGAGAATTTCAGAGCTGCGGGCTGGGGGGTCGTAATGCCAACTGCTCCTCCTCAGTCCTCTACGCTGTCTAATCAGGAAATGGAAGGGGTCGAGGAGGAGGAGATGGAAATGCCTGAGTCGTCTTCGCATCCTCCTTTCGATCCTCAGGAGGAAAACACTCCTGGGGGTAGAATATATTTTTTGATGTTGCCTTCATTTCTTCTTTATTATATTTATTTTTCTCATTTTGAAGGTTTTGCTTTGATTTTTGCAGAGATGGCTGGAGTGAGTAGGTTGAGGGAGGTGCGCAGGCTCCAACGTGAAGAGGAGGCACGTGTTGCGGCGTCGTCTGAGGTTCCTCCTCCAAGTATTGAGGGAGCTACAAGCTCTCGTCCTCCTCGTTCTCGCAGACCTGCCGGTGTTTCTCCAACAGGGGTGGAAAGGCGGCGTCGCCCGAGAAGTGATCCCTCCAGTGTTGAGTTTCCTTCCCAAACGGAAAGTCCTCCATTGATTCCTCTTTCTCATGAAGAAGCGGTCAATGTCCCTTCTCCTGCTCCCAATTCTCGAGGGGGGCGAAGTTCGTCCTCTTGGTTTGCTGGTGATATGGCCCGCGTGGAGGAAGAATGTCGCCATCCTGTTATTCCAAATAGAAAAGATCGTCGTCGTCTTGAAGGCGAGAAGTCATTGAGGCCACCTCCTGTGCTTCCCCCTCCAGGGGACGTGAGGCGTACTATGATCCTTGGAGATGGTAGGAAACTCATGGGTCGAGACTTTGAAGTTTCTCCGGGCGTGTTGGAGACAGACTCCGTCACTGAACCAGGAATTGGTGCTCGTCTTATTTATTCTACCATTCTCCCTCGAGAAGAACGACGATTTATTGGCGGCAATTATGCTCAAACCAGGGATGAGGTAGAGCAGCTTCTGGTGCAGGGAGTCCAAGGGATGGTCGCTTCCAATGCCAGGGACAGGGCCTACCGTGAGCAGGTGGAGGCCCAAATGTCAGATTGGAGGCGACGCCAAACTGACTGGAATGATGAGCGTCAAGTGCTAAAGGGTCGTGCTCGTCGGGCGGAGCTTGGGAAGAAGAATGCTGAGGAGGAAATAGGGCGTATGAATGATCGACTGTCTGAGGCTTCCGCTGGTTCCTCAAGTCTTCATAAAGAGAATGAAGACTTACGCTCTAGGCTTGGAGCTGAAGAACAAAAGAATGTGGAGCTGGCAGCGCGACACGAAGCGCTCATGCAGGAACATTCCTTACGTTTGTCTGAATTAAAGATAAGCCGTAGGGATGCCCGGGATATTCGAGCTCAAGCAGTAAAGGAATATCGTCTCTCGAAAGATTGTCAGGACAGGAAGGGAAAATATGCTTCCGGTTTCCTGAAGTATGGGTTTTACCTTGCTCGCACCCACCTGGAGTCTCAGCGTCCAGGAGAGAGTTTTTCGGAGCTTTTTCTTACTCCCGAAGTTGAAGAGTCTCATGAAGTGGATTGGCGTCACTATGAGCCAAATGAAACCATGAGTCCTCCTTCTTACTTGGACTCTCACCTGGTGAACGACTTGGATAATCTGACGGGCCCCTGGGATCCTTTTTCTTTTAAGAGCGGGGAAGGAAGCGCGACGGCCGATCCTGGAGTCATTGAAGAAGCTTCTGGGGCAGTTGCTGAAGACTTTCCTCATGCGGCCGAGGCTGAGGAAGGGGAACTTCCCACAGGGCCTCCTGAGGTTCCTGTCATGTCCTTTGGATCTACTCGGCGTTCGTCTCATAGATCTCGCTCCCGCGAGTAGGTCCCCATTGTAATTTGTTTTTCGCTGTTGCTGGTGCTTCCCTTCTTTTTTTTTTTTTTTTTTGTAAGGGAACTATGCTTTATCAATGAAATATTTTCTTCTTGGTCCTATCTGGCGCGTCTTGTTCTTTTATTGTTTGATTTACTCTTTCTTTGCTACCCCTGGCTTACGTTGCTGATATGAGGCCAAGACCTCTTGTTCGTTTTTGAATTATGCACAATATGTTGATCTTGAGCGTATTTCTCCTTGTTACAGGGCTGTAAGCGGGGCAACGGGCTCGATCGCGTTTTATCTCGTTGCCGGGCCGTAGGCGAGGCAACGGGCTTGATCGATTTTACCTCGTTGCCGGGCCATAGGCGGGACAACGGGCTCGATCGCGTTTTACCTCGTTGTCGGGCCGTAGGCAGGGCAACGAGCTTGATCGATTTTACCTCGTTGCCGGGCCATAGGCGGGACAACGGGCTCGATCGCGTTTGACCTCGTTGCCGGGCCGTAGGCGGGGCAACGGGCTTGATCGATTTTACCTCGTTGCCGGGCCATAGGCGGGACAACGGGCTCGATCGCGTTTGACCTCGTTGCCGGGCCGTAGGCGGGGCAACGGGCTTGATCGATTTTACCTCGTTGCCGGGCCATAGGCGGGACAACGGGCTCGATCGCGTTTGACCTCGTTGCCGGGCCGTAGGCGGGGCAACGGGCTTGATCGATTTTACCTCGTTGCCGGGCCATAGGCGGGACAACGGGCTCGATCGCGTTTTACCTCGTTGCCGGGCCGTAGGCGGGGCAACGGGCTTGATCGATTTTACCTCGTTGCCGGGCCATAGGCGGGACAACGGGCTCGATCGCGTTTGACCTCGTTGCCGGGCCGTAGGCGGGGCAACGGGCTTGATCGATTTTACCTCGTTGCCGGGCCATAGGCAGGACAACGGGCTCGATCGCGTTTTACCTCGTTGCCGGGCCGTAGGCGGGGCAACGGGCTTGATCGATTTTACCTCGTTGCCGGGCCATAGGCGGGACAACGGGCTCGATCGCGTTTTACCTCGTTGCCGGGCCGTAGGCGGGGCAACGGGCTTGATCGATTTTACCTCGTTGCCGGGCCATAGGCGGGACAACGGGCTCGATCGCGTTTGACCTCGTTGCCGGGCCGTAGGCGGGGCAACGGGCTTGATCGATTTTACCTCGTTGCCGGGCCATAGGCGGGACAACGGGCTCGATCGTGTTTCTGCAAAAGTAAAATGGCATTCATATAGACACAGGCATTTTTTACGTGGTTCGGCAAAGTGTGCCTACGTCCACGGTCCTGTTCAGGACTTTATATTATTGCAGATAGTTGTTCGGGTACATCATTTGTATACAGCTTCAGATAATTCAGATTCCATGTTTTTCCCATGGTGTCTCCTTCAAGAGTTTGTAAAATGCAAGTGTTGGGTCCGATCAGCTTTTGGATACGATATGGTCCTTCCCAATTGGCTCGTAGCTTTCCATCTTCCCTTAGCGCGTTGGTTACGACAGACCTCCGGAGTACTAAATCTCCTTCTTTCATGGGTCTATTCTTAACCCGAGAGTTGAAATAACTGGCTATTCTTCTCTGATATACGGCTATCTTCATGGCAGCGCTTTCTCTCTGCTCTTCGATCAGGTCCAAATTTTCTCGCAATGCTTCAGAATTCCTCGCTCCATCTTCTTCTTCATATGCCGTTAACCTTGGAGAATTTGCTGAAATTTCTATGGGGATCAAGGCTTCTGTCCCATATACAAGGTTGAATGGAGTTTCTCCAGTAGCTACTCTACTAGTCGTTCGATAAGCCCATAAAATGGTGGGTAGCTCATCTGCCCATGTGCCTCTGGCTCCTTCAAGTCGAGTTTTTAAGCCATGTAATATGGTTCGGTTACTGACCTCAGCTAGTCCATTGGCTTGGGGGTACGCCACCGAGGCGAACCTTAGTTGAATCCCTAGACTGTCGCAAAATTTTTTAAAGGAGTCACAATCGAATTGTTTCCCATGATCTGTGACGATGATTCTGGGTATTCCAAATCGACAAACAATGTCTTTCCATACCATCGCTTCTATTTTTCGTGCTGTAATGGTAGCCAACGGCTCAGCTTCAATCCATTTGGTGAAGTAGTCAGTAGCTACTATTAAAAATTTTCTTTGCCCGGGTGCTTGAGGGAAAGGTCCCAGAATGTCCAAACCCCACTGAGCGAAGGGTATGGGTTGGAATGCAGGCTGTAGCTGGGATATTGGAGCAGATTGGACTGGAGCATGTCGCTGGCATTTGTCACATGACTTGACTTTCTTTAGCGCGTCTGACCTTAGTGTGGGCCAGAAGAAACCAGCTCTTAATATTTTAGTCGCCAGGGCTCTTGCTCCCAGATGTTCTCCACATATTCCGCTGTGAGCTTCTGCTAGGATATATTCGGCCTCTTGAGGGCCTAAGCACTTGAGAAGAGGTGTAGTGTAAGCTCGCTTATATAATATCCCATCTATGATAGTGAATCTTGAAGCCCGCATCTTAAGCTTTCTCGTTTCTTGTGAGTCGTCTGGCAATTCGTTGGTAGTGAGGTAATGGTAGAAGGGCGATCTCCAGTCTGTCCTCGTCTCAATGCACAATACTTCTTTTTCTTCAATGCTCGGATGGTGTAGCATTTCCACAAATACTGCTCTTCCTGTTATTTCTCTGGTGGAGGCTAATTTAGATAAGGCATCCGCGTGCCCATTAAGAGATCTATTTATTTGTGTTAATTCGAAGCTCTGGAATGTTTGGGCCAGGTCTTTGACTTTACGCAAGTACTGAGCCATTACTTGTTCTCTGGTTTCGAATTGTCCCTGAAATTGCTGCACAATTAATTGAGAATCACTATGGGCAATTAATCGTGTTACCTCCAATTTCTTTGCTATCTTCATTCCGGCGATTAAGGCCTCATATTCAGCCACATTGTTGGTGCTTGAAAAAGCAAATCGCAGAGAATATTCCAGCGTTTCTCCTTCAGGGGATACTAATACTATTCCCGCTCCGCTTCCGTGTGAACCAGATGCTCCATCAACAAACAACAACCAGACTCCTTGCTTGTTTTCTCCTGCTTTACTGGAATGAGTGCATTCCACAATAAAGTCAGCCAGTGCCTGTCCTTTTATAGCTTGTCGAGGTTGATATTGGATATCATATTCGCTTAACTCAATGGACCATTTGGTGAGGCGGCCCGAACATTCGGGTTTTTGCAAAATACTTCGCAGAGGCTGATCTGTAAGTACGATAATCGAATGGGCCTGGAAGTATGGCCTTAACTTCCTGGATGCATTTAGTAGGGCCAATGCCATTTTCTCCGCCACGGGATAACGTGTCTCGGGACCTTGTAATACCTTGCTGACGTAATATATTGGTCGATCCACCTGTCCTTCTTTCCTGATCAATACCGCACTGATGGCTTCATCACTGACCCCTAAGTACAAGTATAACGTTTCTCCAGTCTCTGGTCGTGTTAACAAGGGAACTCCTTTCAAATATTCTTTTAATGCTTCAAATGATTTCTGACACTGTTTGGTCCACTCAAACTTTTTACCTGCTCTTAATGTTCGCAAGAAGGGCAGCTCTCTTTCGGCTGACTTAGAGAGAAAACGTCCCAGGGCTGCCATTCGTCCTGTCAATCGTTGAACTTCTTTAGTTGACGTGGGTGGTTCCATATCCAATATTGCTTGAATTTTTTCAGGGTTAGCCTCGATTCCTCTTTGTGTGATCATGTATCCCAAGAATTTTCCTGACTGTACTCCAAATGCACACTTCGCGGGATTCAACCGCATGTTGTATTGCCTGAAGACCCCAAGCACCCGTGTTAGCTTTTCTACATGGGATTCATTCTCCCGACTTTTTACTATCATGTCATCCACATATGCTTCCATCGTGTCGCCCAGCAGTTTTTTAAAGACCTTATTCACCATGCGCTGATAAGTGGCTCCGGCATTCTTAAGTCCAAAAGGCATGACTTGGTAGCAGTATGTCCCTTTTTCAGTGATGAAGGACGTCTTTTCCTGATCTGGAGGGTACATTCTTATTTGATGGTATCCTGAAAATGCATCCAAAAAGCTTAAAAACTGGTATCCAGATGTTTCGTCTACGAGGCGGTCAATCCGTGGTAGCGGGTAGGAGTCTTTGGGGCATGCCTTATTAAGATTGGTGAAATCCACACAAACACGCCATTTTCCATTAGGTTTCGGGACCATCACAACATTGGCCAACCATTCTGGATATAATACTTCTCGAATGAAACCTGCCTTTAGTAGTTTGTCAACCTCCTCCTCTAGCGCATGTAGCCTATCAGGGGCAATGTTTCGCTTCTTTTGTCGGACTGGTTTGAAGTGAGGATCCACATTCAAGTGATGGCATATTACTTCGGGACTAATTCCTGGCATATCTTTCGGTTTCCAAGCGAATACGTCTGAATTTTCTCGCAGGCATCTAGTGATTTCTTCTTTTACACGTTCCGGAAGTTGAGATCCCACATATGCCACTTTCTCAGAATCTGATTCACTCAGGTGTATTACTTCCAATTCTTCAACAGGTTGAGGTTTTCGTGCAGCTCCTTCCTCCAATGATTTATGTATAGCTTTCTCGGCTATGGATAAGGTTTCTTCAGCTCTTTTCCCTTTTGTAGATGACACATAGCAAGTTCGTGCCTTCTTTTGATCTCCTCTAACATGTCCGACCCCAGCGGGTGTAGGAAATTTCATCAATAGGTAGCAAGAGGATACCACGGCCCTTAAATCGTTGAGTAATGGGCGTCCCAAGATCATATTGTATGCCGCCGAGGAAGTTTTAACCACCATAAAATTTGCTTGTCGAGTTACAAATTGGGGGTCTTCACCTAGTGTGACAGGTAGTTGAATAGATCCCGCAACGGGCACTGCTTCTCCGGTAAAGCTATATAGAGGTGAGGATACTTTCTTCAATCGATCATGGGATAAATGCATTTGTTCAAAGCAGTTCCAATAAATCAGATTGACAGAACTTCCACTATCCACTAAAATTCTGCTGATGGGGTGCTTGGCTACGATTGCTGAGATAACCATGGGATCATCATGTGGGAGTATGATATCACCTCGATCATTTGGAGCAAAGGTGATGGGCTCTTCATCGTCTCTTACCTCCATTACTGAGTTAACTTGGTAGGCTTGTCGCGCATATGCCTTTCGGGAGGCTGATGTGTCTCCCCCTAGGGTTTCCCCTCCGAAAATAACGTGAATGGCCTGGTGTGTCGGCTCATTGTCTACACGAGTGTCCTGTCGATGATCTCTTCCTCTTTCTTGCTGCCTTGGGTTTGGTCTTTCATGCCCATCATGCCTGTCTTCCCTTTGTCGGGGTTCCCTGTTTTCTTCTTCTTCTTCTTCCTTTCTCACGTACCTTTGTAGGTGTCCTTCACGGATGAGTATCTCAATCTGGTTTTTCAGTTCTCGGCAATGATCCGTGGAATGCCCCCGGGTTCGGTGATATCTGCAGTACTCTCCTTGATTTTTCCCCATAGGTCGGTCAACTCTGCGGGGTAGTTTAAGGAGTCCTTCCCCTTCCACTGCAGCTAATATAGTTGATCGGGGCTGTAGAAGCCGAGTATAATGATTAAAGAGAGGTTTAGGTGCATCTGGACGCCTAACTCTTTCTTGTCGTCGGATAGCCTCTTCTTCCCCTTCTCGCTCCTTTCTCTTCTTCTCTTTGTCCTCATTGCCGGCCACGTTCCTCATAATTTCAGTGTGGAGGATATATCTGTTTGCTCTGACAAATAGATCGGCTAGGGACGTTGGTGGATCTAAAGAAAGTGACTCCTGTAGAGAAGTGAGGCGCGTTCCTTGAAGCATAGCAGATACTGCCACTTGGGCTGGCAAGTCGGGGATTTCAAGGGTGGCATTCCGGAATCTATCCACGAATTGTCGTAAGGATTCCTTATTCCCTTGTCGTATACTGAGCAAATAGGTGGCATCCTTTTTCCTTCGACTGTTAATCACAAAAGCTTTAGTGAACTCTGTGCTAAGATGCCCAAATGAGGAAATAGAGGATTCTGGAAGGCTGTTAAACCACGTTCGAGCATGTCCTGTCAGTGTTAGGGAAAATGCTCGACACATTATGTCGTCATCCCACCCATGCAACATCATTAATGACTCATAATTCTGAACATGATCATATGGATCATCTTTTCCGGAGTAGAGGGTGATTTGTGGCATTTTGAATTTTCGAGGAAGTGGTCTTTCCAATATATCTGTCGTAAAAGGACTTTTTCTTCGTTGGTATTCTTCTGTTGCAGGGATCAACTTTTTCCGCTCAAGCACTTCTTCTACTACTCGTTTCATATCATCCTTCATAGTAGCTGTTGTTTGATTGTCATACCTTGTTGGGGTACTGCCCACTGTTTCATGATACCTTCGTCTTTGGGGACTTCTGGTCCTGTTTTCCATTTTGGGGTTTTCATTTCTTCGTGGTACGGAACGAGGGTTCTTCCTTGGAGGTGGTGACCTAGGCCTACCCTCTTGTCTAGGCGTAGATCGGGAATGAGAATCAGGAGTAGCTTCTTGGTAGGAATCGGCCTCTGCCTCGGGTTGAGGTTTGGGGAATGGCATAAACTTTTTCAGAGTATCAGGTAACGTCCCAACAGGCATCATGCCTTGGAGGATTCCAGCCATGTCTCGAAGTGCTTGCATACCTTCAACGTGTTGTTGCCTCAGTGCTTCGTATTCTTCCCACGGCACCGTATGTGGTGGCTGTTGTGAAGCCCCAGCTTGATCAGTAGGAGGTAGCCTTGAGCTGATAAGTGGTGGTGATGGGACTGTTTGGTTCCCCACCTGCGGGATGGAGCGATCGTCTCTTTCAGGTTGAGCATTATGTGGGGGAGGAGGTGCTCCCTGTTGCTGAGTGTTTCGTGGTGGTAAGCGCGTTTCTACGCCTTGAGAGAGAGTTCGTCGGTGTCCACGGGTGTTTGCCATTCTTGAGTTGACTTTTTGTCTTGCGTTTCCCACAGACGGCGCCAATTGTTGTTGCCAAAATACAACAATCTATTTTAATTGAGGATGAACGCAAGAGTCTCGGGAGTCGCGCCCTCGCTGATGAAAAATCTGGGCGTGGAGTCGGATCTTGATGGAGTCTCTGGTCCGATAAGCCGACGAAGCTGGTGGTCTGACAGGTTGATGATCTTGTGGGCTGATGAACTGATGGCCTCAAAATGATCTGGTGGCCTCAAGGTGATGAGAGGTCTCGGAGCGATCGGGTGGCCTCAAGGTGACGAGAGGCCTCGGAGCGATCTGGTGGCCTCAAGGTGACGAGAGGCCTCGGAGTGATCTGGTGGCCTCAAGGTGACGAGAGGTTTCGGAGCGATCGGGTGGCCTGAAGGTGACGAAAGGCCTCGGAGCGACCGAGTGGCCTGAAGGTGACCGAGTGGCTGAAGGTGACCGAGTGGCCTGAAGGTGACCGAGTGGCCTAGTGACCGAGTGGCCAAAGTGACCGAGTGGCCTTGTGACCGAGTGACCTGGTGACCGAGTGGCCTTGGTGGTGACCGAGTGGCCTAGTAACCGAGTGACCTACAAAACGAGAGCACCGTTAGGGCGCGGGTGGGGGTCCCCGCGCAAACCCTCCGATGCTTAAATTAGATTTCGAGAGAAAATATCAAATCGTACTTGAATTGCTCAAAATAGCGTACCTTAAGTCGGAAATCGAGTCTTGTATTTATAGTGGAGGAGAGAGGGAGTTCTCGCGATATTTTCGGCGGGAATCTCGGGGCCCGTTTCGGAATTCTCGGGGCCCATGGGCTGGACCACGAAGGGTCTCGGGCGATGTCGGATGACCCCCCACTCGGGTGGGGGTCCCTCTCGGAGGCTGCAGAGTGGTCGGGTGGCCCAGGCCGCCCGACCATGACGAGTGGCCTTGGCCACTCGGTCAGATCGAGTGGCCAGGCCACTCTCTTGCGTCGAGTGGCTTAGGCCACTCGACCATGCCGGGTGGCCGAGGCCACTCGACCATGCCGGGTGGCCGAGGCCACTCGGTCATGCCGGGTGGCTTTGGCCACTTTGGCTCGGTCACTCGCCATGACCCCCCTCGGTCTAGCCAAGGGGGTCTTTTTTTGCTTCCTTGTCGCCGTTATTATCTGCCTTCATCTTTTCGGGTACATCAGCTACAAATCATGTCAAGCATGAGTTGGAGGAAAAATAGGAGTTGGACTGGCCAATTGTAACTAAAGATTTCAGCAAGGAAGAGGGATGGGACAATGCTATTTGTGGGGATCACTGTTCATATTTGCTGGAGGATGATGTATCAAAACTAGAAGGGAAGGATGGCGATGGTGATAGTGTTCTTGCAGCTGATGAAAAGTATGAGGCTAATAAAGACCTCAGGATAAGGACGATAGCGGCAAAGAATGAGGAAAACCCTGAATTGGATCAGGTAATTCAGGCTGCCAAGGAAGTAATGGTAATGGTTGAAGAAGCTATCAAGGTTCCACTGACAGAAAAATCTGCTGGAAGTTAAAGATACCCCAATTGAGGATACCTTTACTAAAGAGAAAGAAGACATTGGGAAGATGGTGGGGAAATTCTTTGTGGACAGAAACAAGACTTTTGCTGCTTCGATAGTTCTCATTTTCATTGGAAAGCAGCAGCATCAAACCAAATTTCGGCTTGCAAAACAATTTGACTTACTCTCTACAGTTAGAGAGATTATGGTGGAAGGTGTGATAGGTCAAATTGAATTAATTTTGAGAGCAACAAAGAATGGGTGGATGGCTGGAACAGGTGCTGTAGCGAATCATGATACTGCTGTTTTTGGAGGAAAAGATATGGCAAGACAAAAGACAAGACAAGTGAGAGATGAGAACAAGAAAAGGCGAAGAAGAAAACAAATTATTAAGGCTGGAATTAGCTGAATAATAGGGTTAAGAGCTGCCAATTCTTGGGGACAAGAATTGTTTGAAGGGGTGGAGATTGTCATGACCCCAAGGAACCCCTAGGATATATTAGTAATACATGTCATGTTTTCCTTACTAGTTGTATTTTCTGCTGTTGTTAGCATTTTCAATTGTAAGCCTATAAATAGGCTTGAGTAGTTAGAGGAGGGGTTTTTATGAACGAATTGAAGAATGAATTTCAAACTCTATTTTTTCTCTTAATTCTCTCTCTCGATTCTTCTTCTCTTTCTTCCCCATTTCTTTCTGTTTCAGTTCTAAATCTCCCTCCCCTACTGCTTTCTCTTCCCTAAATCCCTTCAAATTCCTATCACAACCCTAGCCAAACCCTAGGGTTGTGACAAGTGGGTGTGGCAGGATGGTAATATGGAGGACAATTTGATAAATGAGGGTGGCAGAATGATAATATGGGGAATGCATTTGATTTTTTAAAACTGTTTTCTTTAGGGCTTTTAGAGAGAGAGTGAGAGAGATAGAGAAATGTCAGGAGGGTTTGATTAGCCATCGTCGCAGACGCAGGGATGGATTATGTGGTCTCATACTGCTAGCATTTTGGAGGAATCAAAACTCGATAGTGGGGTGGTGCCCTTGTCTTTTGTAGTGATTGCTCCCATTCTCCAAGTTTCCAATTAAGTTGAAAAAGTCTACCCTCGAGTCGTTTATCTCTGTAAGTTCTTCTTTCTCATTAATATTTACGATATTTTTTTTTCTTTTGCTGAATGTCTACGGCCTTTTAATTGGTACATTTTGCTTGTTTTGGACATGCATTAATTAGCATTTGCAAGTGATTTTGTTGCTTGTCTAACCAAAAGCTTAGTTAATTTTCACTTTCGGGAGGAATTTATTACTCTCAGAAAGTGATTGAAAATGTAACTGAACTTTGGTTGGGCGGCATAGTGTATGCACTTTACATTGTTTGGCTGTTGATGCGTGGTGATTTAGATTGCGGATTGAATTGGAGGCCGAATTTTCACGATTAATTGCTATTTGTGAGAATGAATTCTGATGTCTTTTGCTTTTGAACTATTTAAGTTTGTTCTTGCTAATTGATAGTTTCCTTCAAATTTAAACTCCTTATGTAAATTTCATATTTTTGGTATTTGAAATGCTATTAGGGAAATCTGGAATCATGCTTGACATTTTTACATATTGCATATATCGTTGATTTGCATTTGTGTGCATTTATCTATGCAAGTCCTTTATGCATATGGAGCAAGGAAAATGCTACTAGTATTGCAAGGAAATCCAATAATATAAATAACAGACTTGAGGAATCATAAAATTTCACTTCTGAGTAGGGGATCCTCCCATCTAAAAGATTAAGCTATTAGGTGGGCAAAATTTCCTTGTTTGTTTTCTTAGCATGCTCTCTCAGCTATTATCCTGCTTTCATTCATGGTTGGCTACACGTGTACAAGTTTGTTATATTCATGTAGGTGCTTAAGTTTTAAACTAAAGATGTAGGTTTTGATGTGATGTTGAGTTGAGAGAGAAGGTTCTTATAATTTATTTCTGAATAGAATTGCAATGAACAAATTGAATCTGTAGTAGTATGCTAGATCATTCACAATGTTCAGAAACTCAGTCCTACCATTGTTTAAACTGGTTTATTGTCTTATAGAAACATGATTGATATGTTGGGACCTTCAATTTAGCTAGGAAGGGAAAACCTTTGGGCTTTGAAAATAGTTGCTACCAACTTTTGGTCTGTTGTATCTCTTGAGAGCCCATAGGTTATTGGTTAAAATTGGCCTGTGGGCTTGTTCTTTGCTTTAGGAATTTGGAAAAGTTTTTGTCATTCTAAAGTAAAACTTTTAGCCATTCTAATATAGTGAATTTGCCTTAGAAATCCTTTGCTTTAGGAATCTAAAAAAGTTTTTGGGTTGAAATTCTATATTAGATGGCTAAATGTTTCTCTTCGAATTTGGAGGATTGATATATTTTATGTGAATAAAATAATCTTTGTATTTCTCCAAGTGTACAATACAAGAGTATATATAAACATACAAGTATTTAGAGTTAATTACACTAATTCTCTTATTTATCTTATTTAACACTTCCGCTTAAGCTAGAACATATATATTGAGCATGCCTAACTTAGTACAAATATAATTGACACGAGAATCTCTAAGTGACTTAGTGAGTAAATCGGCCAATTAATCATTGGAACCCACATATGTTCTAACTATATCTCCAGAGAACACATTTTCTCTAACAAAGTAGCAATCAATTTCATTATGCTTGGTTCCCTCGTGAAACACAGGATTAGAAGCAATATGCATTGCAACTTGGTTGTCACAAACAAATTGCATAGACTTCACCTGCATAACTCCAAACTCCTCAATTAATTGTTTCAACCACACTAGCTCATATTTTACAACCATTACCCTATATTCAACTCTGCATTGGATTTGACGACGACAATTTGCTTCTTACTTTTCTAAGAGGCTGAGTTTCCACCCACAAATACACAGTATCCAGATGTGGATCACTTGTCACTAGGTAATCCTGCCTAATTAGCATCCGTATATCCCACAATCTGATGATTTTGATACAATACACCCCGACCAAGAGCATCCTTAATATATCAAAAAATACGAATCACTGCATCCCAGTGGCTATCACAAGGTGAATCCAAGAGTTAACTTACCACACTCATAACAAATGAAATATTAGGACTAGTAACTGTGAGGTAATTAAGTTTTCCAACTAGTCGACGGTAGTGCCAAGGATCAGAGAGAGGCTCCCCTTGTCTCGGTAACAGCTTGACATTTGGATCCACAGGGGTATCTGTGGGCTTACATCCAAGCAATCTTGTCTCCTCTAGCATATCCAAGGCATACTTCCTTTGAGAAATATAGATGCCTTACTTTGGTCGAGGTACCTCAATGCCCAAAAAATATTTCAAAGGACCCAAATCCTTAGTCTGAAACTGTTGGTGAAGATGTGCCTTCAATTCAGTGATACCAACATCATCATCCCCTGTAAGTACTATATTATCAACATATACCACTAGAAGAATGTGGCGGCTAGACTGAGAGCGATAAAAAACATAATGATTAGCTTCATTCCTAGTTAACCCAAATTCAAGAACAGCTGAACTGAATCAACCAAACCAAGCTTAGGGAGATTGTTTTAAACCATAAAAAGATTTTCGGAGCCGACACATTCTTCACCAAATTTCGTGTTCTGGAACCCTATAACAAAGTGGGGTGGTTGAACGTAAGAATCGTCATTTAATTGAGATAGCCCGCACGCTCCTTCATATGCATGTTCCACCAATTCAATATTGGAGTGATGTTGTCTTAACTGCATGTTACTTAATTAACCGAATGTCATCTTCTGTCCTTAATGATCAGATTCCTCATCATGTTCTTTTTCCTCGAGATGACTTATATTCTTTTCCCCCTCGTATCTTTGAGAGTACTTGCTTTGTTCACCATCTTGCCCCAGGCCGTTCTAAGCTATCCGCTCGTTCCCTCAAATGTGTCTTTTTGGGTTATTCTCGCCTTCAAAAGGGGTATCATTGCTACTCTCCTCAATTAACTCGATATTTTGTTTCAGTGAATGTTACCTTCTTTGAGTCATCTCTTTATTTTCCCTCTGTCTGAGGTCTCTGAGTCCGTGTCTGCTGGCTTACCTTTGCCTGTTCCTTTTCTTAACCTTTCATCATCTCCATCTCCACTGCCCTTTACCTCTCCCCTTGATCACCCAGATCTTTAGGTCTATCAACGACGTCCACAACCCGTGGCCAATCAAACACCGCCTGTCGTCGCTAGTCCAAGGGAACCATCTCCTTACTCATCCTCTGTGCCGATTAATTCTTCCTCCTCTGGTTTGTCGCCTCCGGCTTCTGATCTTGAGTTACCTATTGCACTCTACTTCTGAGTAGGGGACCCTCCCATCTAAAAGATTAAGCTATTTGGTGGGCAAAATTTTCTTACTTGTTTCCTTAGCATGCTCTCTCGACTATTATCCTGCTTTCATTCATTAGAGGCTACACATGTATAAGTTTTTTATATTCATGTAGGTGCTTAAGTTTTAAACTAACAATTTAGGTTTTGATGTCATGTTGAGTTTAGAGAGGAGTTGCTTATAATTTATTTCTGAACAGAAATGCCACGTACTAATTGAATCTTTGATAGTATCCTAGATCATTCACAGTGTTCAGAAAGTCAGACCTACCATTGCTTAACCTTGTTTATTGCCTTACAGAAACATGATTAATCTGTTGGGAACTTGAAATTTAGTTAAGATGGGAAATCGTTTGGGCTTTGAAAATAGTTGCTCTTCCGGCCTATTGTACCTCCTTAGAGCCTGTATGCTAATGGCTAAAATTGGCCTGAGGGTTTGTCCTTTGCTTAGGAATCTGGAAAAGTTTTTTAGCCATTCTAAGTGTAAAACTTTTAGTCATTCTAATATAGTGAATATGCATAAGGGCTTGTCCTTTGCTGTGGGAATCTGGAAAAATTTTTTGGTTGAAATTCTGTATTAGAATGGCTAAAAGTTTAACTCTTCAAATTTGGAGGACTGATATAAATCATATAATGTCTTTTGTTTGAGAATGTCAGGTTGCTTTTTTGCTTAGTTGGATGAATGTGCGTTGAATGAAGTGATGAAGAAACTTTTCAAAAACTACAGAAAATGGTGCGTTTACTTGGATCGAAAAAGTAATCTTTGGTGAGGCTTTTTCTCATGATGGATGGTTATTATAATGATACTTTCTCCACCTATCATTTAAGCTGATTGTGAGCTGATGTAATCACCATTGCTTTCATATAAAATCCCTAAAAGATATTAAAAATATATAACACCTGATATGAAACTGCAGTAGCCTAAGTTACAGTTATCTTTTTGTTAACAAACTGAAGGTTACCTACCATATAGCAGGAAGTGCAACAACGAAAATTACTATACGTGGGTCTATTTCTTCTTATATAGGATGAAGAAGCAAAATAATAGCATCCAAAAAAAAAAAAAACAAAAATGTTATATACCCTCTCTTTTTACAAAAGAGAAGAAAAGATCCACCATATCCAAATGTAGCTTAGGCATATAAGGATACCATGTGAATAATAATTTTTAAAGCTCTTGTGTTATTGCTTCACTACTGATTATTGAAAGTTTAGGAGGAAAAAGAAAAGATTATATAGAAATTAAGTGGGAGTGGCAGGATAGTGATATGTGAGACGATTTGATAAATGATGATGGTAGAATAGTAATATTGGGGAATGCATTTGATTTTTTATAACTGTTTTCTTTAGGGTTTTTAGAGAGAGAGAGGGGGGGCTGAGGGAGAGGTGAAAAGAAATGTCGAGTTGAGGGTTCGATCAGTAATTGTTGCAGACGTAGCGACGGATCATGCGTTCTCAGACTGCTGGCATTCTAGGGGAATCAATACTCGATAGTAAGGTGGTGCCCTTGTCTTTTGTGGTGATTACTCCCATTCTCTGAGTTGCCAATTATGTTGAAAAAGCCTACCCCAGGGTCACTTATCTCTATAAGTTCTTCTTTCTCATTAATATTTACGGTGTTTGCTTCTTTTTCTGAATGTTTACGACCTTTTAATTGGTACATTTTGCTTGTTTTGGACATACATTAATTCGCATTTGCAAGTGATTTTGTTGCTTGTGTAACCAAAAGTTAATTTTCACTTTTCGGAGAAATATATTACTCTGAGAAAGGAATCGAAAATGTAACTGAACTTTGGTTGTGGGGCAGAGTGTTTGCACTTTTTGTTGTTTGGCTTCTAATGTGCGGTGATTTAGATGGTGGATTGAATTGGAAGCCAAATTTTCATGACTAATTGCTATTTCTGAGAATGAATTTTGATGTCTTTTGCTTTTGAACCATTTAAATCTGTTTTTGTTGATTGATAGCTTCCTTCGAATTTAAACTCCTTATGCAAATTTAATATTTTTGGTATACGAAATGCTATTAAGTCAGTCTGGAATAATGCATGACATTTTTACATATTGGATATATAATTGATTTGCATTTCTATGCATGTATCTATGTAAGTCTTTTATGCATATGGGGCAAGGAAAATGCTATTAGTATTGCAATGCATATGGGGCAAGGAAACCCAATAATATAAATAACAGACTTGAGGAATCAGAAAATTTCACTTTTAAGTAGGGGACCCTCCCATCTAAAAGATTAAGCTATTAGATGGGCAAAATTTTCTTATTTGTTTGTTTAGCATACTCTCTTGGCTATTATCCTGTTTTCATTCATGGTTGGCTACACATGTACAAGTTTTTTATATTCATGTAGGTGTTTAAGTTTTAAACTAAGGATCTAGGTTTTGATGTGATGTTGAGTTGAGAGAGGAGTTGCTTATAATTTATTTCTAAACAGAAATGCATTGCACTAATTGAATATGTAGTAGTATCTTAGATCATTCACAATGTCCAAAAACTTAGTCCTACCATATCATGACCCTAAGGGTTTCCCAAAGATAGATTAGTAAATACAATAGTCGGAGTTTATATTTCCTTTTGTATTTTATGTTATAGGGCTTTGTCTTTAACTAATAGGCAGTTGAGCTTTTTGTTACTTTACACATGGGTTCAAGTGGGAGGCTGTTAGACTATATATATAAGCTACAACTGAGGATGAGGGATTTTTATTCTTGAATTGATTGAATGAAGTTCTCATTTCTCTCTCTAGAATTCTCTCAAATCTCTTCCTCATTTCTCTCTAAATCCTTCCCCATTTCTGTCCAATCTTCCCCTAAATTCCCTCTGTTCTTGGAACTATGGGATCTTTCTGGCTGCCAATTCAAACCCTAGGTAAACACTAGGTACATGTCATACCATTTCTTAACCTGGTTTATTGCCTTATAAAAACATGGTTGATCTGTTGGGAACCTTCAATTTAGTTAAGATGGGAAACCCTTTGGGCTTTGAAAGTAGTTGCTATCATCTTCCGGTCTATTGTATCTCTTGAGAGCCCATATATTAATGGTTAAAATTGGCCTGAGTGCTTATCCTTTACTTTAGGAATCTGAAAAAGATTTTTAGCCATTCTAATATAGTGAATCTACAAAAGGGCTTGTCCTTTGCTTTAGGAATCTGTAAAAGTTTTTTTTGTTGAAATTTTGTATTAGAATGGCTAAAAGTTTGACTTTTAGAATTTGGAGAACTGATATATATCAGATAATAACTTCTGTGTGAGGGTGTGAGCTTACTTTTTTGCTTAGGTGGATGAATGTGCATTGAATGAAGTGATGAAGAAACTTTTCAAAAACTACAAAAAATGGTGCAATTACTTGGATCGAAAAAGTAATATTTGGTGAGCCTTTTTCTCATGATGGATGGTTATTATAATGATACTTTCTCCACTTGCCACTTAAGCTCATTGGGAGCTTATGTAATAATCATTGCATCCATGTAAAAACCCTAAAAGATATTGAAAATATATAACACCTGATATGAAATTACAGTAGCCTAAGTTACCGTTATCTTTTCGTTGATAAACTGTAGGTTGCAAACCATACAACAAGAAGCACAACAACGAAAATTACTATACGTGGGATAATGCCGATAATGCGGTCTCAGATTCCTGGCATTCTGGGGGAATTAATGCTCGATAGTGAGGTGATGCCCTTGTCTTTTGTAGTGATTGCTCCCATTCTCCGAGTTGCCAATTAAGTCAAAAAAGCCTACCCAAGGGTCGCTTATGTCTGTAAGTTCCTTCTCATTATTATTCACGGTTTATTCTTCTTTTGCTTAATGCTTACGGCGTTCTAATTGCCACATTTTTCTAGTTTTGGACAAGCATTCATTAGCATTTGCAAGTGATTTTCTTTCTTGTCTAACCAAAAGTTTAGTTAATTTTCACTTTCGGGAGAAATACATTACTATGAGAAAGTGATTAAAAGTGTGACTGAACTTTGGTTGTACAGTTAAGTGTATGCACTTTTCATTGTCTGGCTGCTAATGCATGGTGATTTAGATGGTGGATTGAATTGGAGGTTGAATTTTTGAGAATAAATTTAGATGTCTTTTGCTTTTGAACCATTTAAGTTTGTTCTTGCTGATTGATTGTCTCCTTCAAATTTAAACTCACGTTAATTTCATATTTTCGATATTAGAAATGCTATTAGGGAAGTCTGGAATCATGCGTGACATTTTTACATATTGCATATATCATTGATTTGCATTTTTGTGCATATATGTATGTAAGTCTTTTATGCATATTGAGCAAGGAAAATGCTACTAGTATTGCAAGGAAATCCAATAATATAAATAACAGACTTGAGGAATAAGAAAATTCTACTTCTGAGTAGGGACCTTCTTATCTAAAAGATTAAGCTATTAGGTAGGCAAATGTTTCTTATTTGTTTTCTTAGCATGCTTTCTCAACTATTATCCTACTTTCATTCTTGAGAGACTACACATGTACAAATTTTTTATATTCATGTAGGTGGTTAAGTTTTAAACTAAGGATTTAGGTTTTGATGTGATGTTGAGTTTAGAGAAGAGTTTATAATTTATTTCTGAACAGAAATGCTACGCGCTAATTGAATCTTTAGTAGTATCCTATATCATGATTGATCTGTTAGGAACTTGCAATTTTGCTAAGATGGGAAACCCTTTGGGCTTTGAAAATAGTTGCTATTAGCTTCTAGCCTATTGAAATTAAGTGGGAGTGGGAGTGGCAGGATGGTAATATCGGTGATGATTTTATAAATGATGGTGGCAGGATGGTAATATGGGTGATGATTTGATAAATGATGGTGGTAGGATGGTAACATGGGGGAATGCATTTGATTTTTTGTAGCCGTTTTCTTTTGGGTTTTAAGAGAGTTAGAAAGAGAGGCAGAGAGAAAAGAGAAGAAAAATGTCGAGTGGAAGGTTTGATTAGCCGTCGTCACAAACACAACGACAAATCTTGTGGTCTCAAACTGCTGGCATTCTGGAGGAATCAATACTTGATAGTGAGGTGGTGTCCTTGTCTTTTGTAGTGATTGCTCTCATTCTCTGAGTTGCTAATTAAGTTGAAAAAGCTTAGCCCAGGTTTGCTTATCTCTGTAAGTTCTTCTGTCTCATTAATATTTACTGTCTTTTCTTCTTTTGCTGAATGTTTACGACCTTTTAATTGGTACATTTTGCTTGTTTTGGACATGCTTTAATTCGCATTTTTAAGTGGTTTTGTTCCTTGTCTAACCAAAAGTTTAGTTAATTTTTACTTTCGGGAGGAATATATTACTCTGAGAAAGTGATCGAAAATGTAACTGAACTTTGTTTTTGCAGCTGATTGTATGTACTTTACATTGTTTGGCTGCTGATGCATTGTGATTTAGAGGGTGAATTAAATTGGAGGCAGAATTTTCACGATTGATTGCTATTTTTGAGAATGAATTTTGATGTCTTTTGTTTTTGAACCATTTAAGTCTGTTTTTGCTGATTGATAGTTTCCTTCAAATTTAAACTCCTTACGTAAATTTCATATTTTCGTTATTTGAAATGCTATTAGGGAAGTCTGGAATCATGTGCGACATTTTTACATATTGCCGATATCATTGATTTGCATTTCTGTGCATGTATCTATGTAAGTCTTTTATGCATATGGAGCAAGGAAAATGCTACTAGTATTGAAAGGAAACCCAATAATATAAATAGCAGACTTTGGCAATCAGAAAATTCCACTTCTGAGTAGGGGACCCACCCATCTAAAAGATTATGCTATTAGGTGGGCAAAATTTTCTTATTTGTTTTGTTAGCATGCTCTCTAGGCTATTATCCTGCTTTCATTCTTGGTATGCTACACATGTACAATTTTTTATATTCATATAGGTGCTTAAGTTTTAAACTAAGGATTTAGGTTTTAATGTGATGTTGAGTTTAGAGAGGAGTTTCTTATAATTTAGTTCTGAACAAAAATGCTATGCTCTAATTGAATTTGTAGTAGTATCCTAGATCATTCACATTGTTCAGTAACTCAGTCCTGGCATTGCTTAACCTGGTTTATTGTCCTATAGAAATACGATTGATGTGTTGGAAACTACAATTTGACTAAGATGGGAAAACTTTTGGGGTTTGAAAATAGTTGCTATTAGCATCTGGTTTATTGTACTTCCTTAGAGCCTCTATATTAATTATTAAAATTGGCCTGATGTAAGCAATGGGTCTGTGGAAGGATTGGTTTCAGACCAATCAAAGTAGTGATTGTATTTTTATGTTTGTGTATGCTATTGTTGAGGATTTTTTTTGTTGTAGGTGGTTAAAAGAATTTGTTAGGCAGTTTAGGCTAGTATATAAGCTAGCCTTGTCATTGCTCTTGATATGGCTTGTAATTCTTTTCTTCTTTCAATACTACTTACTGAGGAATTTGTCTTGCTTTTGTTTTCTTTTTCTTTTCACTGTAAAGCTCTCTCTTCATGGTATCAGAGCCTACGACTAAAGTCAAAGGCTTCTCACGATTCTAGCTCTGCGTCATTTCCTCATTCTTTTTCTACTTTATCCTTGGCCACTACATTTGATTTTCAGCAGTGGCAAAGGCTTTTAATTTCATTCCTACTAAACTTGATTTTGGAAATTGCTTGCATTGGAAGACATAGATCTTTGCCACAATTGGGGATTTTGATCTACTGCCTTTCATCAACAACGCCACACCACCTCCTAAGTACATCACGTCTAAGAATGGAGAGCCAGTTGTTAATCCGAAGTGGCTTAGCTGGATCAGGTCAGATCAACTACTCTTAAGATGGTTATTCTTTACTATAGGCAAGGATGTTCTCGTCTAGGTAATTCACTGTGAGTCAACGGCTGAGGTATGGACAGTTCTTGAGAACTTGTATTCTCAACAGACTATTGCTAGGTCTTTTTAGTTAAAGCAACAGCTTAGATCTATTAAGAAGCATGATTTGTCCATGAATGCTTATATCTTGAAAATTAAGACTATAGGTCATGCCTTAGCGGCTATTGGAAAGCCTCTTAATGATAAAGATTTGTTGATGGAAATTTTACATGGCTTGGATGACGATTATGAAACTATTATAAGCTTGATTACATATCAAGTGTGTGGAAAATAATTATAAGAGAAAAACCTAACAGATTAATCTCTTAGTGTGTTATTTATAATAGGCACAACGAGCCTAATAATCTACGGGCTTAGTCTATGGGCTTAGCCTAATTACACATAGTTATAACAAATAAATAAATAAAAACACATACAACAATATGCAATATATCTAATTATAATAATAATTATAATACTCCCCCTCAAGGTGGAGGATAGATATCATATATACCAAATTTGTTAGAGATATATTCTATCCAAGGACCGTTTAGAGACTTGGTGAAGACATTGGCAAGTTAATCTCTGGAATAACAAATTCTGTAACAATAATACCTTCAACTAGCTTTTCTCTAATAAAGTGACAGTCGATTTCAATATGCTAAGTCTGCTCATGGAATACTGTATTGGAAGCAATGTGCAAGGCATCCTGATTATCACAAACAAGCGTCATAGGGGACACTTCACAAAACTTGAGTTCCTCCAAGAGTTGCTTAAGCCAGAAGAGCTCACAAGTTGCATTAGCCATAGCCCGATACTCTGCCTCTGCACTGGATCTAGCTACTACATTATGTTTCTTACTTTTACAAGAAATCAGATTTCCTCCCACAAGAACACAATATCCAGAGGTCGATTGACGATCGGAAGGAGAGCCGACCCAATCTGCATCTGTATAACAACAAATATCTGTGTGCCCCTTATCTTCATAGAGTAGCCCTTTACCTGGTGCTCGTTTGATATATCTCAGAATCTGGATAACAGCATCCCAATGAGAATTGCATGGAGAATTGAGAAACGGACTCACCATACTCACAACAAAAGCAATGTCGGGACAAGTGATTGTGAGATAGTTCAATTTACCTACTAATCTTCTATAGCTTCCATGATCTGAGTAAGACTCCCCCTGTCCTAGGAAGAGTTTGACATTTGGGTAAATTGGGGTGTCAATTGGTTTGCAGTTCACCGTACCAGTTTCTTTTAAGATGTCAAGTGCATACTTCCTCTAAGAGATTGAGATCCCATCTCTTGATTGAGCAACTTTAATACCCAAGAAATATCGGAGTTTGCCTAGGTCTTTGGTCTGAAAGTGCTAATGGAGATGTTCCTTCAAATTTTGTATACCAACCTGATCGTTCCCTATGATAACAATGTCATCTACATAAACGTCGAGATAGATACATAAAGAAGAATATCAATAGAAAATTGAATGATCAGCTTCACTTCGAGTGAGACCAAAGGCTTGAACTACAGTGCTAAACTTGCCGAACCACGCTCGTGGAGATTGTTTCAGGCCATAGAGAGACTTCTTGAGTTTGCAGACTACATTGGACTTCCCTTGAGCAACAAAACCAGGTGGTTGCTCCATATAAACCTCCTCTTGCAAATCACCGTAAAGGAAGGCATTCTTAATGTCCAATTGATAGAGCAGCCAATGACGTGTGGCAACCATAGAGATAAATAGGCAAACAGAGGCCATTTTAGCAATTAGAGAGAAGGTATCACTGTAATCCAGCCTATAGATCTGTGTAAAGCCTTTGGCAACCAAGCGGGCTTTAAGACGTTCCACCTGTTCATCGGGGCCCACTTTAGGGGTGAACACCCACCGACAACCAATGGGAGTCTTTCCTGGTGGCTAAGGCACCAAATCCCAAGTGCCAGTAGAATGCAAAACACCTATCTCATCTAACATGGCCTGGCGCCAACCAGAATGAGACATGCCTTCACCTGTGGTTTTAGGAACAGAAATAGAAGAAAGGCTAGAAACAAAAGCACTATAAGTAGGTGACAAACGATCATAACCCAAAAAATTAAAAAGAGGATGTGGATTGCGAGTAGACCATGTACCTTTGCGGAGTGCAATAGGAAGGCTATCGGGCTGAGGATCTATGGTAGGAGTGACCACTGACTGAGAGAGTGAGTCAGGAGAGTCGTAGTCAAGAGGAATGTCGGTGCCAGGAGCAGGATGAGGACGATGGTGATAAGTGAGAAGTGGATAGTCGGGGAGTGTGGACCGAAAGATGGAAGTGAAAGGTCCACTGAGGAGGAGATAGACGGAACTGATAAGGGCAACGGTATAGAAGGAATACGCAATACCTGGTTAAGACGTTGTGAATTAGGCTGAACAACTGAGAAGGACTATTGTTCATAGAATGTGACATCAACAGACATGAGATAGCGGTTCAACTCAAGAGAGTAACACTTATAGCCTTTCTGCAACCGAGAGTAATTGAGGAAAATACACTTGAGGGATTTGGTAGCAAGTTTATCCTGTCCCGGTGAAAAGGAATGTACAAAATAGATACATCCAAATATACGAAGGGGAACAGAATAAAGGGGCTGGGAGGGAAACAAAAGAGCATGAGGAATGTTGTCCTTTAACACTGAAGATGGCATGCGATTGATTAGATAACACGTAGTAAGAACATCTTCCCAGAATTTGGTGGGAAGATTGGCATGTAAAAGTAATGTTCGTGCAGTTTCAATGAGATGGCGATTTTTATGCTCGGCAACACCATTATGTTGAGGGGAGTATAAAGACAAGAAGATTGATGCAGAATGCCACGAGTAGTCATAAAAGTAGTAAAGTGAGAAGAAAAGTACTCCGAGGCATTATCACTACGTAAAACACATAGAAACTCCAAACTGTATTTTTATTTTAGCAATAAATGTCTGAAAGATAGAAAACAACTCAGACCGACTCTTCATGAGAAACAACCAAGTACAGCAAGAAAAGTCATCAATGAAAGTAACAAAATATGAGAAACCAAGAGTAGAATTGACACAACTAGGCCCCCATACATCAGAGTGCACAAGAGAAAACAGAGCCTCAACCCTATTATTGACACGACTAGAAAAAGAACTACGTGCGTGTTTACCACGCTGACATGACTCACAATAAAAAATATACAACGATGACAAACAAGGAACTAATTTCTTCAATTTGGAGAGGCTGGGATGACCAAGACGAGAGTGGAGAAGATCTGGGGAAGCAGCACTCGTTTAAGCCATCGGCACAGCAAGATGATAGTGACCCTGTGACTCATGTCCGACGCCAATCGTCCGTCCCATACCCTGGTCCTGTACACAAACAGAGGTAGGAGTGAAAGTGACTGAGTAGTTAAGGGTTTTAGTAAGCTGGCTAACTGAAATCAAATTGAAAGGACTGTCAGGGACATATGAAACTGAATTTAAAGATATAATGAAGTGAGTGTGGTTTGACCTATCCCTTTAACTGTAGTTTTGGTGCCATCAGCCAGGGAAACTATAGGCAAGGTATCAGAATAAGTAAGTGAAGAGAAAAGAATTTTATTACCACACATATGATCATAGTGCCAGAATCTATAATCCAAGGACCAAGAGATGGGCTTTTAGCAACGCAAACAACGGGATTACCAGGATGAGACTGCTGGGTGGCCTGAAACTTCAAAAAGACATCATACTCAACTGCAGACATAGGTATCAATTGTGAACTCGGTGCAGATTGGACAGAACTAGGATCACTCTGTAATGCATGAGCTGCACTGGTAGATGATGTAGGTGGAACAGCAAGTCGACCATGTTTCTTCCAACACCTGTCCTCAAGATGACCCAGTTTCTTAGAAAAGGTACATTGTGTATGTTTCCAATTATTATTACGACCTTTGTTTCCTCCTGAGTGAGAAGCATGAGACACAAGGGATGAAGATTCTGCTGGAGGAACAACATGAGAAGAAGAGGACATACCATGTGCACTAGTCATGTTCAACAATCTTTTGAAAGAGTCCTTCATGGTAGGATTAGTAGAGCTAGTCAAGATTTGATGCTTGATGGCGTCAAATTCTGATTTTAGACCGAAAAGAGCAATAACCATAAAAAACTTCTCCCTTTGAGCAACCTGTTCGGTCTTGGTCGTAGTAATAGGAAGAAGAGCATCAAATTCTTGCATAAGAGCTCGAACCAGTCCCAAATAAGATTCCATGGACAACTCTTGCTTCAGATTCTTGATATTAAAGACCACAGTGTACAAACGCTGGATGTCATTCGTATTACATTTTTCAGTTTCCTTCCACACGTCAACACAAGTTTCAAATGGCCAAAAGAGCTGCATGATGGATGGATCAATGGACTGCCATAGGAGACTGCATAACTGGGCATCAATTTGTTCCCATCTAGCCTGATTGGCTTTCGGCACACTTTCAGCCTTTGTGATAAGATGATTGGCTTGGTCTTGCCCTTTGAACCACATTTTGACAGAGGCTGCCCATGAGAAATAATTGGTAGACCCTATCAACTTGACAATGGTGGTATTGGTTGTTTCAAGATTAGAGACAGTAAAGGACTGAGAGGCAGCAGGGGCAACAGGTGTGGTTGTGGGAGTAGCACCAACAGAAATTGCGTTACTGAGGTTAGACATAGCGAGGATTTGACACCGAGAATAGGCCTAGGGCAAGGAGGCGAGCTGATCTGGAGAAGCCGGGAGAGAGCAGTCAGCGGACGCTCCTTCACGCGCTGGCGCATGGGGGCAGATAGCTGCGCGTGGCGGTGGCTTGTGGGAGCTTCGGTGGCTGCAATTTTTTGGCGACAACTCGACCTGAAGGCAGCGAACCCTAGGGTGGGGTTAGTTCCAGCAAAAGACGACTGAACAGTGATGTTCCGGCTTGAACAGTGACGAATAGAAAGAAAACTAGGTTTTTTTTTTTTTTCGTGAGCAATGACTATGAAGAAAGAAAACTAGGGTTTTTAAGCCGTTGGAAAAAGATACACAGCGGTGGCTAGGGTTTTTCTCACCGGTGGCTTTGATACTATGTGAGAAAACAATTATAAGAGAAAAACCTAAGAGATTAGTCTCTTAGTGTGTTAATTATAATAAGCACAACTGGCCTAATTACACATAATTATAACAAATAAATAAATAAAAACACATACAACAATATGCAATATATCTAATTATACTAATAATTCTAATAAAATGAATGAAATCATCAACATAGAAAAGGTTCAATATCTCTTATTGATGTATGAACAAAGACTTGCTACAAATCATGTATCTAATTTGTCCTCTGTACATGATTTTGATTCTGCAACTATGCATGTTAATGTGGCCTCACAATTGTCTAGAGGTGGAAGTAGTTATTGTAGGGGAAATTTTTCCAGTAGAGGTCAATTCGGTGCACGAGGCAGTGGTTATGCGGGAGGTTGAGGTAGAGGTAGGATCTCTGGCAGGCATATTTGTTGCTAATTGTGTGGGAAACCTAGCCATTTCGCTGATTGATGTTTCCATCAACTTGATAGGACATTCCAGCATAATGTGAGTGTTGAAGAGAATAGGCAGCTCAATTCTAGTCTTATTTTTTATATCCTTTGTATTGTGCATTATGCTGTGATATATTTGGATAGTTGTATTATTTGACTGTGGTTCTGATTGTAGAGGATTATTAGTTAGTTGTGACAGCTAAGCCCAGCTGTCAAGGCTATATATATTTGATAGCCTTTCTATTGTAAGGTGTGGAGAATCATTTCTTTTAATCAAGTTTGGACGAGGTGTTATTTCTTCGAACCTCCTGTTTTCATTCGGTTTCATTAGTTTTCATTTTGTTATATGGTATCAGAGCCATTGCGACTTGTGTCCATGGCTTCTCGTGATTTGACCTCATCATCTTCTTTATCCTCTGCCGCTCTGTCGGACTTTACTTCGTTGTCTAAGGCGTTTAGTTTTGTGCCTACGAAACTAGACTCGAACAATTACCTCTACTGGAAGGTGCAGATCTTAACTACAATTAGGGCTTTTGATTTGCTGCCTTTCATAAACAAAACTGATCCACCGCCTAAATATGTTTTATCTGGTGATGCTGAGCCTAATTCGAAACCAGTTGTTAATCCTGATTTTCTTAGGTGGATGCGATCAAATCAACTTCTCCTAGGGTGGCTATTTTCGACAATTGATAAGGAGGTAATTGGACAAGTTATTTATTGTGAATTTGCAGCAGAGGTATGGACTACTCTTGATAATTTGTTTTCTCGTCAAACTGTTGCTCGTTCCTTTCAATTGAAACAGCTACTTAGATCCATTAGGAAATGTGATATGACAGTAACTGAATATGTTCTAAAAATCAAGACTATCAATCATGCGTTAACAACAATTGGAGAACCACTAAATGATCAAGATCTGTTAATGACAGTTTTGCATGGATTAGGTGAAGATTATGACACTGTTGTTGGCTTAATTACGTATCAGATGAATGAAATTGATCTTAAGAAAGTTTAGTATCTTTTAATGATGCATGAATAGAGATTATCTTCAAAGAATATGGATATGTCTAGTGGACTGCCTAAATTTGATTCTGTTGCTGCTATGAAGTTAGCTATGCTCTACAATAGTCTAGAAATAGCAATGGGAATAATAATAGTAGAGGAGGTCGAGGCAAAGGTCGATTTTCTGGAAAAAGATTTTATTGTCAACTCTGTGGAAAACTAGACCACTTAGTTGATCGATGTTATCATAGATTTGACAACAGTTTTCAACATCCGTCTTTTGGTAGAGGTGGAAATGAATCAAGTTCTCAGGCTTTTGTAGCATCTCATGAGGGTAATGGAGCTTTCTTGACAGATTTAGGGTTTGCTCAAGAGACTCATCATGGTTTTCCTTCTCCTCCGTTGAATGA
Source organism: Diospyros kaki (assembly GCA_036245055.1). Taxonomy (NCBI): domain Eukaryota; kingdom Viridiplantae; phylum Streptophyta; class Magnoliopsida; order Ericales; family Ebenaceae; genus Diospyros; species Diospyros kaki. Next base: position 16,364,996 of record BSEG01000011.1, on the reverse strand, counting down.
ACAATATTCGTCTTTTTCTTCATCATCTTATCAACTTGGTGAAACTTCTTGGTGTGTAGACTCTGGTGCTACAAACCATATCACCTCTAGTCTTCTAAATCTCTCTTCATTCTCCCTATGGTGGCAATGATAAAGTAGCAGTAGGAAATGGTAAGGCTCTTCCTATAACAAATATTGGAACTGGTACTATCCTTACTCAAACTAATCCTCCTTCTGTTTTTTCTTTCTCTCAAGTTCTTCATGTTCCTTGCATGAAAAAGAACCTCCTGAGTGTTTCACAACTTACCAATGATCATAATGCCATTGCTGAATTTCATTTTAATTTTTGTTTGATCAAGGACAAGGTCTTGGGCAAGGTGCTGCTTCAAGGAGTTCTTAAAAATGGCCTCTATCAGCTGGATCTAGCATTTGTTCATGCTGCATATTCAGCTAGTCCTAGTTCTCTTGTTGCTGTATTTCCTTCAAATTCGTCAAAGTCTTCTATGTCGAATGTCTGTTGTTTAGCAAGTTGTAATAATAGTCAAAGAACTTGTAATAAATCCAGCATGTCTGTGTCTTGTACTGATAGACTTTGTAAACAGAGGCATGCTAGGTTGGGACATCCTAGCATAAAATCAGTGTTCCTTGTTCATCTACTGATTTATCCTTTTGTGACTCATGTAAATTGGGTAAACTGCCTTTGCAAACTGTTTTATTACAGCAAGTCATCCCTTGGAATTGGTATATTCAGATCTGTGGGGTCTTGCTCCTATGTTATCCATTGAGGGTTATAGGTATTATATCATCTTTGTTGATGCCTATACTCGATATACCTGGCTGTATCAAATGAAATTAAAGTCCGAAGCCTTGTCTATTTTCAAAACTTTTCATAAGTTTGCTGAGTTGCAATATCCATTTAAACTCAAAGCTCTTCAAACAGATAATGGTGGGGAATTCAAATCCTTCTTACCCTATCTTCATAGTTATGGCATTCAATCTCGTTTTTCTTGTCCCTACACTCACCAACAAAATGGTGTGGCTGAAAGAAAATATAGACACATTGCTAAAATGGGATTTACTCTTCTAGCACATGCCAACATGCCTTTAAAATATTGGGTTGAAGCCTTTCAAACTGTTGTTTACACTATTAACTTGCTGCCATCCTCACCAATTCATTTTCTTATTGCCTTTGAGAAACTATATCGTAAACCACCAAAATATATGCACTTGCAACCATTTGGTTGTGCTTGCTTTCCTTATCTTAGACCTTATAGAAGGAACAAGTTTAATTTTCATTCCTCAAAGTGTGTGTTTCTTGGTTACAGTTAGATTCAAGCTAGATATAAGTGTCTACACCCTTCGGGTAGAGTTTATATCACTAGGCATGTTGTGTTTAATCCCAAGGAGTTCTCATTTCTTGCTTATTTTCTGCTCAATCTTCTACTTCTCAGTCTGTTTCTGTTCCCAGTTTATCTACTGGTGTTTTGCATTTTTGTCTGTCTTTTCATTCTAGTCATTCATCTCTAGTAGCACCAGCGCCTGATATACATGATACATCTGCTCCTTTAGTTTCTAGTCCTGTTTCTACTGCTGATCCTATTATTCCTGAACTATCAGTTCTTGACTTATTAGCATCTTCTTCTTCTTCTTCTCATGTTCCTGTTGCTCCTCAACCGAGATAGTCTTCAACTCTTCCTACTCATCCTATGATTACTCATGCAAAAGCTCGCCAACTTTCTCTATCTTTTCCTTATGCCTTGGTGAGTTCTCTAAAACCTAACTCTGTTCAAGAAGCGCTTCTAGACCATAACTAGACTAGAGCCATGGAGGAGGAATATTCAGCCTTAATTCGGAATAAAACTTGAGAAATTGTTCTGTTTTCTTCATAGATGAATTTGATCGGCTGCAAGTGGGTTTTCCATGCCAAATATAATCCTGATGGTTCTCTCCTAAAGCATAAAGCTCGTCTTGTTGCTAAGGGATTTCTCTAAACACCAGGCATTGACTTTGCTGAAACTTTCAGCCCTGTTATTAAGGCTCCAACTATTAGAGTGTTATTTTCTTTGGCTGTTACATATGGTTGGGATATTTAGCAGATGGATGTAAATAATGCATTTTTAAATGATGATCTTGATGAGACTGTTTTCATGTCACAGCTGGAAGGTTTTCTTGATTAGTCTTGTCCTTCCTATGTTTGTCGGTTGAAGAAGTACCTTTATGGCCTTAAACAGGCTCCCCGTGCATGGTATACTAAGCTCCGAGCAGCTCTACAGAGTTGGGGTTTTCTATCGGCAATATCTGATGCATCACTCTTCATTAAACGGGCTTCTGAATTTGTTTTGTTTGTACTTGTTTATGTTGATGATATCTTAGTAACTGGATCAAGCACTACTGCCTTGCATGGTTTTATTCGTGATCTTGACAAAAACTTTGCTTTAAAGACTCTAGGTTTGGTGAATTACTTTCTTGGGTTTGAGGCTTATAAAGACTATATAGGCCTTTATCTAACTCAATCAAAATATACTCTTGATTTACTTACCAAGGCTAGCCAACCCCACATAGTGGGATAACGGCTGGATATGATGATGATTTACTTACCAAGGCTGCTATGGCTGATTGCAAGCCTTGTGCTGTTCCTCTTAGTTTTGCCACTGTGTTTACTAATGGAGACCTATTTTCTGATCCATCTCTATATAGGATTAGTTGTAGGTTTTCTTCAATATCTCACATACACCAAACCAGATGTTGCCTTTGTAGTAAACAAACTAAGCCAATTTTTAAGCTATCCTAAGGATCAACATTGGCAGGCTTGTAAGCAGCTACTTCGGTATCTCAAAGGAACAATTGGTTTAGGTCTGGTATTCACTCCATCATCTTCTGATTTATCCCTAAGTGTTTACACGGATGCAGACTATGCTGGATGCAAAATCACAAGGAGATCTACTAGTGGTTGGTGTGCTTTTCTAGGCAATAATCTGCTTGTTTGGGGTTCTAAGAAGTAGACTGTTGTAGCTCGGTTTGTTGAAGAAGGGGAATATCGGGCAGTGTGTAACGACCTAGAAATATTGTGATACCTAGTATAAGAGTATATGGTGATTATGTATTATGTAGAGTTTATTAAATAAATAAACTATAGAATTAAGTTAATTTTATGGTGTATGTACTTAGATGGCAATGTGGTGTAAGTGCCATATAAGTGTTTTGGTTCAATCTTCCAACTTCCTAATGCATCCACGTTAGATTTCTCCTTTAAGAACCATTGTGTGTGAATCATTTACACTCAAACAACCATGTGAATATATGCATTTAAGAGATAAGGGAAAGTGGAGATATTAATTTGGCAAAGGAAAGGGTTAATCGTTGGAAGAGAGAGTTCCTTTGGGTTTCTTCCTATCTTTATCTCTTCAAGATCTAGCAAGCAAGGGGGCTGGAAACACAAGCTTAGGTGGTTTACCATCCATTTAGAAGCAAGAAAAGGCAAGCATCCTCTTCCATATAGCCATATTTGTTCCAATTATACATATTGTTTCAAAAGCTTTGTTTGATCTCATTTTCTGGTTAAACCTTGTTGTAATTGGTTCAAGGGGTCTTGTTTACCTCTATTTCATTGGGGATGATGCTATTTTTGATAGGGTTTCATAGTTGGTGGAGTTTTAAACTCGGTTTCACCAAAGAAGATGATGAACAGTAAAATTACAGCACTCTGTTTCCGATTTGCAGCTCGATTTTGACTTTGTTAAAGTCCGAATCTCTCAAAACTTAAAACATGAAAGTTGTAGATATTCCTCTTATCTTTTTATATCATTTTGAATCAGCTAAATCGGAGTTCATATGAGGGAGTTATGTCCAAAATACTGAGAGGTGTCAAAACTGTCCAGTTTCCGTTTTTGTTAAATAGTGCCCCAAGTCCGAATTTGCTTCATGAAAATCTCTAGAATTGACTATGCATTACATGTATGATTTATATAATGCAAGGGAATTATATGAGATATGTTATGGAGCATTTTATATGATTAGAGCTTGCTATCTTATTTAAGTATGATTAAATGCATGGTTAATGTTTAAGAATACTATGCATTCATGGGTTCATGATGAGATGTGCAAGCATGTATTTATTCATAGGTTATTATCATCAAGATTAGCGTGCCTATATTTTGCGCTGTGTGGGTAAAGCATGCTGCGGATTATTCCGTTGGGGACATACACACGGACTATTAAGGGTCGGGCTTGTGTGGTATGTGAACCCTACAGATTAAATCAGTGCGGGGCTTATTGGCTCTGGAGGTTATGTATGTATTGCGTGCATCTTGATTATGCATTTATTATATAAGCATGAGCCATGTTTTAGTTGCATGACATTGAGCCCCACATTAGTTTATTGTGGGTGTCAACAGTATGTTGCATGTGACATCATAGCCCATGCCAGTTTTTAGTGAGTTTTACCTTTCCATGAGTATGGTATAATTCAGATATGCGATGCGTGAGATTCAGTTACCTTTCCATGTCTCACCATCTTATGTTTCAGTTCAGCTATTCCAGCTTCCAGTTATTTTATATTGCTTGCTGGGCCTTGTGGCTCACTTTGCTTGCGTCATTCCAGGCAGGGGCAAGGCTAGAGCAGATGCGGGGCCTAGTGGAGTCTGAGTGTTGATCTTAGACGTGTACAGAGTAGTCCAGAGTTCAAGGCTTCTTTTGATGTCAGTTTCCGCTGTTTTGTTATGTATGGGTCAAATCACTTGTTATGTATATATGACCCTAATGTACACAGATTTACCACGGATATGTATGTTATTTATGTACCCTTGTTGGGGGTTTCCAGTTCAGTTGTTTGGCATTTTTGTTTATGTGAGTGACAGGTACCATTCTTATTGACACTTCCTCCTTGGGTCCCTGAGCTAGGGTACTTAAGGGTGAGGGCGCCACACAGTGGCTCAAGGAGTTACCGAAATTTTGTGGTTGAAGTCTCTCTTTCATGAACTTGGGTTTTCATGCTCTAAGACTCCTATTCCTTGGTGTGATAATTTGGCAGCAAAGTCTATCTCTGAAAATCTTGTTTTCCACTCCAAAACTAAGCACATTGAGATTGATGTGCATTTCGGTCGTGAAAAAGTTGAGTGTGGTGCTGTGGAAATTCGTTATGTTCCCACCATGTATCAAATTGCTGATATCTTTACTAAAGGGTTGCGTAAGGATAGGTTTCACTTATTATGTCATAAGCTTGGTCTTCAAGTGACACCTATGTATCGGCACTTGACTGTTCCAGCATCAACACAAAAGAATGCTTCAGGGAGATCTGAATTGAAGGGGCATGTTGAAAAGAATGAGACAACTAACTTGTATAAGAAGAATGCTTCAGGGAGGTCTCAATTGGAGGGGCATGTTGAAGAGAATGAGGCAGCTCAATTCTAGTCTTATTCTTTATATCCTTTGTATTGTGCATTATGCTATGATATATTTGGATAGTTGTATTATTGATTGTAGTTCTGATTGTAGAGGATTATTAGTTAGTTGTGAGAGCTAAGCCTAGCTGTCAAGGCTATATATATTTGATAGCCTTTCTATTGTAAGGTGTGAAGAATCATTTCTTTTAATCAAGTTTGGACGAGGTGCTATTTCTTCGAACCTCTTGTTTTCATTTGGTTTACATTCTGTTTCATTAGTTTTCATTTTGTTGCAGTGAGTTCCTTTGGTAGAGGAGGTGGTGTGGTTCAGTCTGATCCTCAGGCCTTTGTCACATCTCAAGAGTCTAATAACAATTTTCATGAGTCTAATGGAGCTTTCTTGACTGATCTAGGGTTTGCACACCTATGGCTCACTATGGCTATTCAACACACTCTTCAGAAACACAGTCTCAAGTCTACTCATCAACACCTCATCCTCATGTTGACCTTTCCTGGTGCGCAGGCTCTGATGATGGGGAGTCCTTTTCCAATCTTGCTTTTTATCGGACATTAATTGGATCCCTACAATATCTTACATACACACACCCAGATATAACCTTTACAATCAATAAATTGAGTCAGTTTTTGTCTAATCCTAAAACCCAACACTAGTTGGCTTGTAAAAGGCTGTTGCGTTACCTCAAAGGTAATGTTGGTATGGGGTTGGTTTTTGCGCCCTCATTAGAAGACTTGACTCTAACAGTATTCACTAACGCTGATCATGCTGGCTGCAAGGTCACTAGACGCTCCACCAGTGGGTTTTGTGTTTATTTTGGTCGGAATCTTATTGTTTGGGGGTCTAAGAAGTAGTCGGTTGTTGCTCACTCGGTTGGTGAGGTAGAATATCGGGCTGTTGCCCTTGGAATAACTGAACTCATGTGGTTGAAATCTCTATTTTTTGAGTTAGGGTATCCTTGTTTGTTTACTCCTATTGTTTGGAGTGATAATCTTGCTACCAAGAGCATGGCTGAAAATCCGATTTTCCATTCCAGAACTAAACATGTGGAGATTGATGTTCACTTTGTGCGTGAAAGGTTGAAAAGGGTGACGTAGAAATTAGATATGTTCCTACTTTCGATCAAGTGACTGACATTCTCACTAAAGGGCTAACTAAGGCTCAGTTTGAGTTCTTATGTGCTAAGCTTGGTATTCGGATGTCCCTTGTATGCACCAGTTCCTCTACGGCTACTTTGGCTTTTGTGGAGTCTGAGTTTAAGGGGCCTATGGAAGAATCCGTCGAGACCTATTCCTGATGCCTACAGAGTTTGATTTGAAGGGGAGTGTGGAAGTACCTAATGTCTTGTTGTGATTGTTATGGTGTTGTATTACATTTAACTTACATTTGACTGTGTGTCTAGTTGATATTGTTAGTTGGTAGCCGGTAGCCTTGCATTAGTTCTTAAGTTGTTAGGCGGTTCCTTTCTGTTATGCTTTGAGTAATATATATATATATATATATATATCAGCTGCTACTCTTGTAATCTTTAATCTTTTGATTCTTGATTCTTAACAGAATTGCTCGAGGTATTCTTTCTCTCCTCGTGTTTTGTTTGTTCTTTGTACCTAGGGTTTGTTACAAGTCTTTTATGCATATTGAGCAAGAAAAATGCTACTAGTATTGCAAGGAAACCCAATAATATAAATAACAGACTTGAGAAATCAGAAAATTCCACTTCTGAGTAGGTGACCCTCCCATCTAAAAGATTAAGCCATTAGGTGGGCAAAATTTTCTTATTTGTTTTCTTAGCATGATGTCTTGGCTATTATCCTACTTTAATTCATGGGAGGCTACATGTGTACAAGTTTTTTATATTCATGTAGGTGCTTAAGTTTTAAACTAAGGATTTAGGTTTTGATGTCATGTTTAGTTTAGAGAGGAGTTGCTTATAATTTATTTATGGATAGAAATGCCACGCTCTAATTGAATCTTTTGTAGTATCCTAGATCATTCACACTGTTTAGACACTTAGTTCTTCCATTGCTTAATTTGGTTTATTGCCCTATAGAAACATGATTGATCTATTGGGAACCTGCAATTTAGCTAAGATGGGAAACCCGGGCTTTGAAAATAGTTGCTATCAACTTCCGGCCTATTGTACCACCTGAGGGCCCGTATATTAATGGTTAAAATTGGCCTAAGAGCTTGTCCTTTGCTTCAGAAATCTGAAAAAAAAATTTAGCCATTCTAATATAGTGAACTGCCTAATAACTTGCCCTTTGCTTTAGGAATCTGGAAAAAAAATTTTGTTGAAATTCTGTATTAGAATAGCAAAAAGTTTGACCATTCGAATTTGGAGAATTGGTATATATCAGATAATGTCTTATGTTGGAGGATGTCAGCTTACTTTTTCTTAGTTTGATGAATGTGCGTTGAATGAAGTAATGAAGAAACTTTTCAAAAACTACAGAAAATGGTGCATTTACTTGGATCAGAAAAGTAATCTTTGGTGAGGCTTTTTCTCATGATGGAAGGTTATTATAATGTTACTTTCTCCACCTGCGATTTAAGCTGATTGTGAGCTGATGTAATCGTCATTGCGTTCATATAAAACCCCTAAAAGATACTGAAAATATATAACACCTCTTATAAAGTTGCAGCAGCCTAAGTTGCCTTTATGTTTTTGTTGACAAACTGCAGGTTGCCAACCATACGGCAAGAAGTATAATGACGAAAATTACTATATGTTAAATAAAATACGTAAGGGGTATTAGTGTAATTAACTCTAAATATTTGTATGTATATATATACTCTTGTATTGTACACTTGGAGAAATACATAGGTTATTTTATTCACATAACATAGTATCAGAGCCACAAACCCTACCCCAACCCAGACCCAACTGCTGTTGCCGTTATCGCTGCCGCCGACCAATGCCGCTGCCGCCGCCACCGATGGCACGACCGTCTCTCAAATCGCGTGGCCAGATCTCGCGCCACCCAGATCTGTCGTCACCCAAATCGCACGACCGCTGCCCAAATCTGCCGTCACCCAACTCGCACAGCCCAGATCTCGCAACCTCTTCTTTCGGCTGGCCGCCCCCAGCTTTCGTGGCGCTTTCTTTGATCTCCAGTTGCCGTCCCCTCGCTCGTCTTGATCTGGCCATCTTCTTCCCAACCCACCCCAGATTTGACCGTCGGTCTTCAGATCAGGCCGCTCCCACCTAGATCCAGCCACCGTTGTTCCAGATCTGTTCTTCCTTCTCTTCAATTGTGCAACTTGACCTGCTTCAGATCTGTTGTTCTTTCCGCATCATGTCTTCATCTCCAGCGCACTCTTCATCCACAAGCCGTTCCACCATGTCCACACCTATAACCATTCCCCATTTTTCGGGCACACCAGATATTACCACGGAGAAGTTAAGTGGATAGAATTATTCCGCTTGGTCATCTATAGTTGAAATTTGGTTTCTTGAACATGGCCTTGAGGATCATTTATCAAAGACTATTTCAAGTGTTCCTGAGAGATCAACCTCTTTGGCGGAAGGTGGATGCACAGTTACTGAGTTTACTGTGGCAGACTATTGAGCTGACCTTGATGTTGATATTTCGATCTCTTCGGGAATGTAGTGCCCTATGGACTCGGGCTCATGAAATGGCCAAAATCAGCCACATGAGGTATGGCAGGTATCTAATTTGGCCTCATTTGAGTATAATTGGTTGAATATCACGACCTATTTGTAAAACCTAAGTCTCTTCCACCTAAGCAACCCCTAGACCATTCCATTCCCCTAAAGCCAAATGTTGAACCTGTCAACATAAGATCTTATTGATACCCTCCCAAACTGAAAACATAAATTGAAAAGTTGGTGAGGGATATGCTTTCTCAATCAATTATTAGACCAAGTCGTAGCGCCTTTGCCTCTCTTGTCCTCTTGGTTCGGAAGAAAGATGGAACATGACATTTTTGTGTCAATTATCAACAGCTAAACGCCATCACCATCAAAGATAAATTTCCAATACCCATCATTGAGGACCTACTTGATTAGCTCAAACACTCCTCAATTTTCTCTAAGCTCGAGTTACGCTTAGGTTACCACCAAATAAGAATGAACCCATCTAATATCCCAAAGATTGCTTTCAGAACTCATCATGGGCACTATGAATTTATGGTGATGCCATTCAGCCTTACTAATGCCCCTGCTACTTTCTAAGCATTACTGAACCGAATCTTTGAACTATATCTCAGAAAATTTATCTTAGTATTCTTTGATGACATCTTGATATACAGCTCTTCTTTTGACCAACACCTAGGACACCTTAAGATTACTTTTTAGGTTTTGCGATTCAACCGGTTGTACCTCAAAAAGTTTAAGTGTGCTTTTGCACAAGCGCAAATTGAGTATTTGGGGCATGTTATATTTAAAGTAGGTGTGGGGACTAACCATAAGAAGATTGAGGCCATTATTGCCTAGCCGAAGCCCACTAATATCCGAGCCTTGAGGGGGTTTCTGGGGGCTGACCGGATACTACCGTAAATTCGTGAAGGACTATGGGTCGATCAGTAAACCACTCACTAATCAATTGAGGAAGGATGGGTTTAACTGGGTCTTGAGGGCGGATGAAGCATTTGAACAACGCAACAGGGTTATGAGTAAGGTCCCAGTACTTGGGCTACCGGATTTTAACAAGCCTTTCACTCTGGAGACTGATGCCAGTGGGGTGGGCATAGGGGCAGTACTCTCTCAAGAGGGTAGGCCCTTAGCTTTTCTCAGCCAAACCTAAGCCCTAGGCACCAAGGGCTCAGTATATATGACAAAGAGCTACTAGCAGTTTTAATTGTAGTAGAGAAGTGGAACATTATTTAGATGGAGGGCAGTTCATTATTAAAACTAACCACAAGAGCCTTAAGTTCCTTTCACAATAAAAACTTCACTCTCATCTCCAAAAGAAGGGTATGGCAAGATTGATGGGGCTGGATTATATCATACAATATAGAAGGGGAAAAGAAAATGTGGTTGCAGATGTGTTATCTGGCTACCATGAAGGGGGGACATTGGCTGCTACCACCTTAGTAGTAACGAACTAGATCCAAGAGGTCACTGAGAGTTACTAGCAAGGGACATGGGTCAAGGAGTTGTTAGAATAGTTGAGTGTGAATGGAGATTGTAGGCCCGGTTATGCTCTATCTAACGGATTGGTCAAAGTGAATCAGTGTCTAGAATCCTACCTGAGGTGTCTATGTTTTTTGCAGCCAAAGGGGTGGCACAAGTGGCTATCAGTCACTCAATGGTGGTATAACTCATGCCACCATAGTTCCATAAATATGAGTCCCTTTGAGGCTTTATATGGGTACAATCTAGCATTGCTACTGACAGTGAGGGAGCGACCAACAGTTGCGGAAGTGGGAGCTTATATGCAGCAAAGGCAGGAGGTCGTGAGATTACTGAAAGCTGAACTAACAAAGGCTCGGAATAGAATGAAACAAATGGCTGATCGAAGAAGAAGTGAGAGTGTTCTCCGAAGGAGAGGAAGTATACCTAAAGCTAACTCCCCAGCAACTCTGATATCTTACCAAGCAACTGGTGTCTAAATTGAGCCCTAGATTTTTTGGGCCTTATCTAGTGCTGGCAAGAGTAGGGCCAGTGGCCTACCGATTGTAGTTACCAAAGGGCCCCCTACCCATTTCCTTTCCATATTTCCTTCCCGGTAGCTGGCCTCCTTGGATAACCCCCTTAGCCACTATCCTCTGTTTCTTCGTCAGCGCCTCAACCGTTTTCCCGTGGAGCTGAGCGCTATCAATGGCATGTTTGAGAGTTTTTGGATGGAGTACCTTCACCATTAGCCTCAGTTCTTCATTCAAGCCACTTAGGAAACTTGAAACGAAGTAAGCCTCTTTTAGATACAAATTGTGATTGAGCATTAAGGCCTTGAGCTCCTCAAACCACAATTGGTAGTCCATCACCAAACCTACTTGCTTGAGTTTATTGAACTCCTTTATCACATCCAGGAGGCGTCGATCTCCAAATCTCTCGCAGAGCTCTTCTGCGAATTCCTCCCACCTGCACTCTCCTTAACTTTGGACCATCCTTGGTACCATGCGTCGCCAACGTCATTAAGGTAAGCGGCCACTATCGTCACCTTTTGCCTCTTGGCTACCCCATACCATTCAAACGCCTGTTCGCACCTACTGATCCACCAACGTGGGCTGAGGCTGTCGAATAACGGAATTTCTAACCATGTCAGGGGCATACCTTGTTAGTGATGACCAACCAGAGTCTTTGGTCGCCATCTCCATCCCAATTCAGCACTCTCTTCGTCGCCTTCCAATGTCTCTGATGGTCTCTAGTTTATCCCCTGCTCTCTCATCACCGGTCCCATCATTACCTGACCTGGTAGTATGGGATTCGTCCTTTCCCTTGGAGCAAAATCAGGTGAGAGATGCATCTCGTTCTACCTCTAAAACATTACTACGAATGTCTGCATTTGTTCCCTTATTTGAACTCCCACATCATTGTGGATCTGCGCAACTGTTGCCTCCAATTTTCGATCAACCACCAAAATGGACTCATGATTTCAGTTGGATCTTAATTTCAACTGATCCACTTTGTTCTGCAGGTCATTTTCCATGGATCCAATTTGTTGCATCTGAGTCCCTAGACTCTTCATTCTTATTCCCTCGGCCATCGCTGATCACTTCAAACTTCTGCGGCCCAAGCACAGCTCTGATACCAAAATTGTCAGATCCTCGAGGACCTGACAATGATCAATTTGGAGCTTCTTTCGAATTGACATTGAATGCAAAAAATTTGAAGAGAATTTCTGGGAATGAGATGGACAGATTGATAGAAAGGAGAGAGAGATCAGAAGAATGAGAGAGAGAAAGAGAGAACAGAAGTTTGGAGGGAAATTTAGAGAATGTTCTATTCAAATTCTCGATGCCTTCTCCATGAGGGGTGGGGTACAATTTATACCCCTTACCCGCGTACATATAGGCGTTCCTGCCAAGGCTGTTTACAAAATAGCTTAACTACATTATGTTATTATTCTTTACTGCTCTTCCCACTTGCACCCTTACATTTTACCTAAGCACCCTCTAGGTACGTGATAGTTTTTTATGCATATGGAGAAAGGAAAATGCTATTACTATTGCAAAAAAACCCAATAATATAAATACCAGACTTGAGAAATCAAAAAAATCCACTTTTAAGTAGTGGACCCGCCCATTTAAAAGATTAAGCTATTAAGTGGACAGAATTTTCTTATTTGTTTTATTAGCATGCTCCCTCGACTATTATCCTTCTTTCATTCATGGTAGGCTACACGTATACAAGTTTTTTATATTCATGTAAGTGCTTAAGTTTTAAACTAAGGATCTAGGTTTCAATGTCATGTTGAGTTGAGAGAGGAGTTGCTTATAATTTATTTCTGAACAGAAATGCAAAGCATTAATTGAATCTTTAGTAGTATTCTAGATCATGCACAATGTTTAGAACCTCAGTCCTACCATTACTTTACTTGGTTTATGTCCCTATAGAAACATGATTGGTCTGTTGGGAACTTGCAATTTTGCTAAGATGGGAAACCCTTTGGGCGTTGAAAATAGTTGCTATCAGCATCCCATCTATTGTACCGCTTAACAGCCTCTCTATTAATGGTTAAAATTGGCCTGATTTAAGTCGTGAATCTGTGTAAGGGCTTGTCCTTTGTTTTAAGAATCTGGAAAAGTTTTTTGGTTGAAATTCTGTATTAGAATGGCTAAAAGTTTAACTCTTAGAATTTGGATAACTGATATATATTAGATAATGTCTTCTATTTCGGGATGTCAGCTTACTAATTTGCTTAGTTGGATGAACGTGCATCGAATGAAGTGATGAAGAAACTTTTCAAAAACTACATAAAATGGTATAAGTACTTGGATTGGAAAAGTAATCTTTGGTGAGGCTTTTTCTCATGATGGATGGCTATTATAATGATACTTTCTCCACTTGCCATTTATGCTCATTGTGAGCTAACGTAATCACCATTGTATCCATCTAAAACTTCTAAAAGATATTGAAAATATATAGCATTTCATATAGAGACCTAATATGAAATTGCTACAACCTAAGTTACCATTATCTTTTTGTTGACAAACTGTAAGTTCCCAACCATATAGCAGGGAGTACAACAACGAAAATTACTATACATGGGTTTATTTCTTCTTATATGGGGTGAAGAAGCAAAATAATAGTATCCAAAACATAAAAAACAAAAAAGTTATATACCCAACCTTTTTATAACCGAAAAGAAAAGATCCACCATATCCAAACATAGCTTAAGCATCCAAGGATACCATGTGAATAATGATTTTTCAAGCTCTTTTTGTAATGCTCTTACTTTTTATTATTGAAAGTTTAGGAGGAAAAAACAAAGCAAATATCGAGGCAACTCCTGTGAGGACAATTGATGAAATGGAACAATTAATCAAAAAAATAGATAGAGGTAAACCCAAGAAAACTTTGGGAAAGGCATTAAAGTTTGATATGAAGTATATGGGCCTAAATGAAGATATGACAAAAAACATAAATACATGGAAGTCTAAAATTCATGTAGCTGACCCCACATAGTGGAATAAAGGCTGGATATGTTGGTTTGTCTTTTAATATCGAAATTAAGTGGGAGTGGTAGGATGGTAATATGGGGCACGATTTGATAAATGAAGGTGGCAGAATGGTAATATGGGGGAATACATTTGATTTTTTATAGCCATTTTCTTTAGGGTTTTTAGAGAGAGAAAGAGAGAGGAGAACAGAAATGTGGAGATAAGGGTTCGATCAGCCGTCATAACAGATGCAGTGACAGATCATGCGTTCTCAAACTACTGGCAATATTGGGGAATCGATATTCAATAGTGAGGTGGTGCCCTCGTCTCTTGTAGAGATTGCTATTGGTGAAAGTGCCCTAGATACTAGATTTACACTTTCAGATGTAAGTGAGCGACACTATTGATTATTCTTGATGATAAAAAGGTTATATCTTCATTCATATCTCTCCATCTCATTTCTATGAATAGGTCCCTAGACTTTCTGGTAGACTTTTTACTCTCAAGTTGTTGAGACTGTGTGACTTGGATCTCTAGTCCATAATTTCTTAAACGTATTCCTAGTTCTTAGACTTATCAAAAAGACACTATGATTTGTCAATTAGTGGACTGGCACTTGGCCTACTACCATTGTTTAGCATGGAGATCCTAATGTGATGGGGTGGCGAGTCACACGCCACATTGCATGGGATGCATATGATAGACATGGGTGGGTGTTAGAGAACATCCACTGACTGTGACGCCTGCGACAGATCACATGGCTTGAGAATTAATGATCTGTCTCTAGCTCTTGATTGTGTATTTGGTCCTTTGACCAGAGGCGACATAGTGTCTTGTGCACTGGTGTTGGGGATTTGTCGTTGAGCAGATCCATCTGGTGTAAGAGGTGGAAATATTCAAATGTTCGTTGATGGGATTCATTGACCTCCACTCGATGGGGGCAAACATCCTATGTGATTCATGTTGGTGATGGTGATTCAAAATCCCCTAGCCAGGGTGAGCATGAGATTAGTAAGAGTTCCAATGTAAGATGCGATCTGACATGCTACCTATATCACGCACCGTATTGGATCTATCATAGTTACCAAGTCCTGTGAGTTTAATTAACCTATGACTGACACTCGGTCGAGATATTAGTCAATGGAAGGATTATAGTGCATAGTAATTAAGGAGCCTTAATAGATTTATATGAAGTTTGACTTCATTGTCATTAGGCTCATCCTCCTGAGTAGAGAATACTCAGGATCTTTTAGGGTGCTCTGGGGATTTGGAGAGATCCTCTTAGTAGGTCGATAGGGATCGACCGATGTTAAGGAGTTAACGTGTCTTGATTGCTACATGGCTGTAAACGTCGAAAATCACATGCATAATGAGTAATGTCCGGATTAGTGATCCATTACTCTTAGTGTGTTCCTCGTCACTATCAAACAGTGATGTTGGTTTCTTGAATGTGTTGGACACATCAATCTATGGATATGGGAGGTCGCTATTGTATAGTGTGGGCCTTGGTTGCATTATTGAATAGTGCAAGGGCTATTATATGATAATAGCGGGGCCTGGATGCAAATGGGGATGCTTCGGTCGATTGTACCCTTCAAGTCGATCGACCAGAATTGAACCGTGAAGGTTCTAGATGAATGCAATTTCAGTCGACCAAAATTTTAAGTTCAGTCAATCGAACCTAGACTGGGAGGTTCTAGATGACTTCAGTCGACCGAACCGCACAGTTCAGTCGATCGGAATTCCACCGTGTCTTGTCTTGTCCGAGCATTACTTGCTTTGACTAATGGCATGATAAGAAATGGGGAATGGACGAAGAGGAGGCGTGCAAAGGATGTTGATTTAAGAGATTGAGAGAAGAGAAGGTTTGAGGAGGCAAGGGAAGCTCACAGTTGCTCCCTTCTTCTTCTTGTTCTTCTTTGGTTCTTTTTCTTCCCATTGCTACTTCTCCTTCTTCTCCCTTCCAAAGTTGTTGCCATTCTTGTTCTTGCTCCAAGCTTGGTTAGTACAACTACCCTTCTTCTCCCATTTAGATTGGGTGTGGGACAACTAAGGAGCAACCGAAGAGGGAACCATGATAGAGCTTTGGGTCACCTCCTTCGAGAGGGTCCTAGTACGACTCTGTTAGAGGGTTCTGAGAACGTCTCAAGCGTGAACTGGCTAGGTCCTCAACATTTGAGGAGGTAGGTTGGTCACCCGACATTGTAGCTGGTTTGAAGGAGCTAATTGAGTTAGACAAACAGCAAGGAGGCAGGGTGGTCATTCAACCTTGCTACTTGTTTGTGGGAGTTCATACGGGTGACGAGGAGGAACATCTCTTGGGACAACCGGCATTTGAACCAGCTTCAACCTTGTTGAAAGGTATATCGATAAAACCCCCTATGGCATGGTTTTATTTTTGTTGCATATAGATGAGTTATATCGAGTCTTGCAAGGATTGCTTTTGTTTCTGCTTTCTGCTGCTCTGATGTTGTTTTTGGTTTTGAAAAATGTTTTAAAACTCATAGATCCTTGCAAAAATCCACTTGTGGTTGGCTTTTCGCCTGGGGCCCAATTTTTCCTCTTTTTCGTTCAATTGCTCCCATTCTCTGAGTTGCCAATGAAGTTAAAAAATCCAACCCTAGGGTCGCTTATCTCTGTAAGTTCTTCTTTCTCATTATTCACGATCTTTTCTTCTTTTGCTGAATGTTTACAGTCTTTTAATTGCCACATTTTGATAGTTTTGGACAAGCATTCATCAGTATTTGCAAGTGATTTTCTTGCTTGTCTAATCAAAAGTTTAGTTAATTTTCACTTTCGGGAGGATTATATTTCTCTAAGAAAGTGATCGAAAATGTAACTGAACTTTGGTTATGCAGCTGAGTCTATACACTTTTCATTCTTTGGTTGTTGATGCATGGCGATTTAGATGGTGGATTGAATTGGAGGCCTAATTTTTAGTACTAATTGTTATTTCTGAGAATGAATTCTAATGTTTTTTGGCTTTTAAACCATTTAAGTCTATTCTTGTTGATTGATAGTTTCTTTCAAATTTAAACTCCTTACATAAATTTCATATTTCCGGTATCGAAAATATGAAGTTTTCTTATTTGTTTTCTTAGCATGCTCTCTCGGCTATTATCCTGCTTTCATTCATGGTAGGCTACACATGTACAAGTTTTTTATATTCATGTAGTTGCTTAAGTTTTAAGCTAAGGATCTAGAATTTGATGTCATGTTGAGTTGAGAGAGGAGTTGCTTATATTTTATTTCTGAACAAAAATGCAAAGCATTAATTGAATCTTTAGTAGTATGCTAGATCATTTACAATGTTTAGAAACTCAGTCCTACCATTGCTTAATCTGGTTTATTGCCCTATAGAAACATGATTGATATGTTGGGAACCTGCAATTTAGCTAAGATGGGAAACTCTTTGGACATTGAAAATAGTTGCTATCAGCATCCAGTCCATTGTACCTCCTGAGGGCCTCTATATTAATAGTTAATCTTGGCCTGATTTAAGTCGTGAATCTGCGTAAGGGCTTGTCCTTTGCTTGAGGAATCTGGAAAAGTTTTTTGGTTGAAATTTTGTATTAGAATGGCTAAAAGTTTTGACTCTTAGAATTTAAAGGATTGATATATATCAAATAATGTCTTCTGTTTTAGGATGTCAACTTACTTTTTTGCTCTGTTGGATGAATGGGCATTGAATGAAGAAACTTTTCAAAAACTATAGAAAAATGTACAAGTATTTGGAATGGAAAAGTAATCTTTGGTGAGGCTGTTTCTCATGATGGATGGTTATTATAATGATACTTTCTCCCCCAGCCATTTAAGCTCATTGTGAGCTGATGTAATCACCATTGCATCCATATAAAACCCCTAAATGATATTAAAAATATATAACATTTCATATAGAAAGCTCATCAGATACCTGATCTGAAATTGCAGCAGCCTAAGTTACCTTTATCTTTTTGTTGACAAACTGCAGGTTACCTACCATACAGCAGGAAGTACAACGGAAATTACTATACATGAATCTATCTTATATGGGGTGAAACTGGAAACCTCAGATTCATGCCAGAATGCCTTTGCTATATTTATCATCATGTATGCTCTGAATTGTTTCTCTCATTGAATAACTGCAATTGCTTACATATGCATTGTTTCATTAGAGGGATCATAATTTTCACTTAAAATAGTGTGCTTTTGACCTGGATTAATTTGCTTCTCTTTGATGCTTACAACTGATACATGGCACATCTGGAGGGAAAGAAATAGTAGAGCTCTCGTGAATGCAAGGAGGCGGGTTTTTATTTTTTGATCTCTAGGGATTCGTGGTAATTGTTTCTTTGTTGATGAGAGAGGAGCTACCATTCTCCACTTGGCCTTTGCTTTGTTTCATTTAGACATCATCACAAGCCTTAATTCCATTAGGTGGGATACTTCTACTTTTACTTATCAAAGAAATCAATGTTTGATTCAGAAACGTGACATTGATTTTGTTAGGAGATGTCATCAATTGGGAAATCTTGGATACCTGTAAGCAGTGGCAGTCATTTGCAATGAATGAAAAAGTGAAAGGAATGTGACAAGTTATTGTGATGTTGTATAATATATTTATCATGTATGGTTGAAATGTTTTAGTCTGAACAGTCACATAATTCTTACATATGCAGTGCCTTGTTGGAGCATAGTTTCCACTTGAGTGGTGTGCTTGTGAACGTGTTTTGTTTGGCTTCCTGTGACCCCTGAAAATTGATATATCTTCTTTTAATGTTAGATTGACATTTGGTAGTTATGTAGTTCATTTCTTGAATATGGTATAAATGGCAATACACAAGCTACTTTCTTTGGCTCTGCCTTTTCACTCTCAGAATTCCAAGATTAGCTATATGTATTATTTCTGTTGAACATAAATGAAGTTAACATTGTTTAAATACTAGATGGAATAGATTTTGTTGAGAGATGTGGTCACTCAACGAATTTGGGATACATACAAGCAGTGGCCATTGTCATTTTAGTCCATTGAATGAAGAGGAAAAGGAAATGAGGCAAGTGGTTGTGATGCTGTAGAGTTATCAGTTAGTAGAAAAAGTGAATTTTGACCTCACAACCCCATATTTGAGGAAGTTTGTTGCATCTTCTTATTTGTCAACACATAAATGTTCATGATATAAAGCTATACTTTTTTTTGGTGACTTGTATCTCATTATCATTATTTTGCAAGTCAGATGCCCATACCCAAGTCATTTGATTTGCCTTTTCTGAAAGAAAAATTAAATAAGGGCATGGGCTTAAAATTTCTGGCTAACCAAAAATAATGTCACCACATATGAGATTAATATGTGAACATATAGACGTTACCTCTCTTTCTTCCAGGACCAGATAATGCACAATTTTAATCATTAAGTGCCTGCCATAGCTTGGTCTTATTTTTTAATATGGTATGTTAGCTTGACATCTTTTTATGAATAGTACTTACTACACATTATTACAATTTTCTCTTTTTTTTTGTTTGAATTAGTTAGTGCTTGTGTAACGACCCGCTCCCACTTACGGGCGTCACCGGTAAATAATCAACCTGATTACTCACCCGACAAACCACGACTGAAGGGTTGGACTATGTTTCAACAGGAAACGCCCAAGGTGGGAACCAGGCTTCGTCCTTCCCTTCGCTCCACTCGGGAATCGGTCCCAACTCAACCAAGAAAACACAACGGACCGAGACCCGAAACCCGAGTGGGCTTCACCTCTCTTCAGCTGGCCCCATAGCAAGCCAGAGGTGACCCAGGCACAAGCTAGCATACAAACACTTCGCTGAGTATTGGGGATTTACGAGAACGTACCTTGCTGATCTTTACTTGGTCCGAAACTCATCTTGGCCAACTAAGCCATATCCAAAGAACAATCTCACAATCAACATCATACTTTGATGATTACAACAATTAAATACATCTAGTGCTCAATATGCTTAAATTCATACACATGGATACATATAAGAAAATACAAGAGAATACACATCCACACATCTCGGGCAACGATGCTAGTTGCCATAACAGCCTCCCAACGCCATCCCTGCTTGCCTCTGGACTTGCAACATCTACACATGAGGTAAAACCTCATGAGTCATAAAGACTCAGTAAGGGTGCAATGCATGTAAATATGAATATAATGATGATCATGTATGGTCAATGCATGCAAATGAGGCTAGGCCCACTTATCCTCACAACCCACTAAGGTTTGAGGCATCAACCTATCAGCCCCCACCACACTAGTCCTCCATATGGCCATAGGTCCACTAGATCTTGCATCACACAAGTTAACCACTAGATCTTGCATCACACAAGATAACCACTACATGCAAATGCAACATAAAATCATTATCAAACACATTTACCAACTTGCAAGGCCGCCTCCACATGGGGCCGTCCCTTACCTGGCTCGAAGTCTCATCTCTGCCTCGGCATGAACTCTAGCCTAAATCTCAAGTTCCTCTAGGGTCACGGCCTTCCTGGTCGAACCTAGAGGCAAACACACAAGACCAACCCTACATCAGACATTAAACGATGTCCTGCTTTTGCTTACCCCGCAAAAACCCATCCATTAACAAAATTTCAAATAACCCTAACACAGGGTTTATAACAACCAACACTTCACGATACATCATCTCCACAGCATCCCAATAACATGCTAATGCTTGGAAAGAAATTTAATAAATTTACCTCGGCTAATCTGGAGAGGAATTCGAAAGCGCCTAATCGATGTTGCCTTCTCGAGCTGCCATTCATGCCCAAAATCCCACTTTCAAGCTTCCAACACGTTTCTCAAGCCCCAATTTAATTTCTAGAACTTTTCTAGAATTTTCTGAAATTTTCCACCATTTTCCTCCAATTTCTCCATTATTTCTTTATTTTCTTTTTATTCTTCTTTTCCTTTCTTCTATTTTTTCCTTCTCGCGCGCGCTGGCTCCTGTTCACCGTCTTCTTCCTTCTCCCTTTCCCGCGCAGCTCCTTCTTCTTCTTCATCATCGAGCTTGCACGGACAGCACTAGCACGCTGGCCACCGCCGTCGCTGGCCTCTCCGGCCGCCACCCGCAGCCCCGCCGACCGCTTCACGCCGCGTGCACCTACTGGTCATCGGCCTCAACCACCGCGGCCCGCGACTCCCTGCTCGCACCAGCCATCGCCATAGCCGAACCAGCCGCTTCAAGCCGCCATTGCACGCGATCATTTCTGGTCGCGAGCTTCGCCTCCGGGTCACCGCGACCACCGCCTGCCTCCTTCCTTGCTGTTCGGAGCATTGACAGATGCCACATCCGCCATGGCCGCCTCTGCTCGCTGCCGTTGCTGCTTCCATGGCCGTCACTGCATCTCACAGCCTCTTAACTAGCCATCTCTCCATCTCTTAATCTCTCTTTCACTCCCTCCCGCAAGCTCTCTCTCTCGGCTTCTCGCGATCTTCGGCCAGGCTCCCTCTCTTTCTTTCTCATTCTCTGTTTCGGCCATCAAACGGCAGCCATGGTTACTGCCTTCGGTTAGCACATCCGGCCAGCATCTCTCTCTCGCAAGCTCTCACTCGCGATCTCTCTCTCAATCTCTCTCAAGCTCGGCCGCAGCTCTCTCATGAGCTCTCTCTCGGCCCTGCTCTCTCAATCTCCCTCTCTGGTTTGATTTTGAATTTTGAAATCTTCACCAGCTCTCACGCAAGTGCATACATATATATATACACATAAATTACTGTTAAATCCCTCCAATTTTTCCATAATTACAATTAAGGAAATTTAATTACACTTGGGATTTTAATAATATCACTTAGACCCTCCAAGGCTTAAATTAATTATCATCAAGCCACTCCCAACTCGACTTCTTCGAAAATTAATGGCCGGCATTTACTTGAAAATACCGATTTCGTCCCTGCGCCTGCACGGGACCTTTATTCGACCCGAAAATACTTAAGGGTTACCTTATTCGCCAAACCGGACCACCCCTAGGGTCCCTTCAGCTTCCCGGAGGTCTCCTACGACCATTCGGTATTTGCACTCAATCGGGCTTATACAAAAATTATTCCGAAAATTATTCCCGGTCGGACTGCTTCCAGCGTCATTATTCTCATCTTGAGATGCTCACCAATCTATTGCCCTCTTCCTTGGACCTCCAAGTCCCGAGGCTCTCCCTACCGTCAGCTCGGTAATTCTATTAATTAATTACTCGAAATTGACTCTTGGGCTTCCCGGACCACTCGAGGTCCTACCAAAATAATCAAAATTTATTTATTTTTAATACCATGTAATACCAGGTATTACATTCCACCCCCCTTAAAGAATTTCTCCCTCGAAATTCACTTTGCCTTAATCTCTTGCTGAAGATAATCACATTCTCGGGCTACAAGGCAAATTCTCCTGCTTGAGTATCTTATCGCCTATCCATTTCTCACATTTACCTCGGGTTATTCCCACCTCAAGGCTTCACTTAGGCATTTGGTCCTCTGCCTCTCGAGGACATTCACCAACTGAATACCACCTTGGCCTCTAGCCAAATTGCACCACTGTCGCTGGTCATGCTTACTGCAACGATATTCATCTTTTGACGGATTTTCTCTACCTCGAGCATCACTTTGCAGTCCACTTCCCATTTTCCCCTCAGTCGAAACCACATACGCTAACATTGCATCATTGATCAGTCTACCACGATTTTACGCCGATCACACACGGCAACGTTTCTCACTGCCAATCACACATGACCACGATTTTACGTTGGTCCAACCAGCAACGTCTTAGCACTGATCATTCGTCGCAATGTCACTTCTAGTGCCCACAAGACACTCAAACATCCATTCCACCATGGCATACCGCCATTAATCACACGCCTGCATAGCTTGAGTTGATCCTCATGGTAACCTCTCATTACCGATCAACTTACCATGTTAGCACTGCCTGGGAAGCACCCATTTGGCCCACCTTGCCAACCTCGTCCATTTCATACATGGTCTTTTACCTTGACCAGCCAACCCTCATTTATCGATACGATTACGCAAAATCGACATAACTAACACCATGCCAGGTAATTACACATTTCCACCATACGTGCATTACCCGAGTCCAACTCGAGCTTAGAGATGCACGCACCATTTCAATCTCACCTCGAGCTTAAGCATGCTCGGGCCACAACCTTCTCCCAACCAGGAGTTCTTCGCATTAAGCACACAACGATACCTACTAGCCGATATCACATGCTAGTAGGGTCTCATACTCATACTAGGAAACTCTTCACTGAGCAACCCTTCTTTAATTCTTCACCACATTTCAACTTTTACAATCACGTTCCCATGCTAGGCCTTACCTTGGCTATTTACCCTACCACGAGTCCAAGATCCTACCATTGCGCTTAGGGTCGTGTAACCTTTAATCAGCCCTCGTCATCACCCACGGTGCGTGACATAAGTGATTGGCTTATTACCATCTACACAATCACTTATGCGTTGCACCTGTAGGATGACTCGTGCCTTTGGTTCACACCACAACAAGCCATCATGGTTACACCCCCACTCTTGTAGCGGTCCTCTGGCCAAATTTTCTTGCCCAGCTTCACTTTCATTGGGACCCTTTTAAATCTCACAATTTCTCAACAAAGTCTCTTACTCTTGAGGCACAAACTTTCAGCCATCCTACATCAGGTTCATTCTCAACCCGCAATAGACACCTGATTTAAACCATCCATAATGGTTCCTCTTGTCCTCCTTGGCAAAGACAACACCACGACAACAACGAATTTCTCCCCCACGATCATTGCATCTCAAAATTCACAGATACCAGCCTTCATGGCCATTCACACTCGGCTTCAAGGTCTTACCATGCACAATGGCTACCTTTGACCTTCCTGACAACTTCTTTTCCCTAACTGCGACGATGACACCACCATGCCATCTCAAAAGACTTGCTACTCTCTGAATCTCACTAGTCACCACAACCAACACAACCCCACTCTTAGGTCGCCTTTTTCACATCGCCTTTTATACATATAACATTTAGCTAAATCCCTGAGAGACTCTGGCTTCTCCCAGATTTCTTATACACTTTGCTACAGCTAACTCACACCTCTCGGTGAGCAACCACATGGCTCTAACACCATAACAGTCTCACTAGCCGATTTCTTTTCACAACCACTAACCTTAGACACGAGGTTAATTTTTATCAATTGCTCACACTCTAAGGCATCCCTTCAACTGCATCACTCACAGCCCTTAAGTGATTTCATCACCATTCCTAGAAACCAATCTCTTCCTATAAGCTCTCCCTTCGAGCTCTCATCACCCATTAGGGACATTTTAAATTCGCCCTCAATTTCTGACTAACCAACCCGATTAGCATTAGCTGGATCGCCCAGCCCGCATCCAACACAACCTGTCTCCAGGCACTACTCTTGCAATCATTAAGTATTGCTTCGATTTAAACTCTACTCATTGGGAATCACCCCTACCACTCATGTGGAATTCACACTTCCACTTGAGGCCGTAGGACTCACCTTCCTACTCAGGCACTCGTCTTCACGCCGACTTTTTCCCGGGTAATCTTTCCTGATAGAGTTGTAGTGCCTTAGGAAGTTCATCTCGCACCGTTGCCTCATGCTGAACTTCTCTTGGGAGAACATCTCAAGTTCTACCCTAACCACATTTCAACACTACTATTGATAGCTCTTATTCCAAAGCCACACTCCACTGAGTGGCACATTTCTGCCCTGACCAACCATCTTTCATCACCTTGGATCTCTTTCTCACAATTTGTCTGGTCTAACCACTAGGACCCGCTGAACCTTTATATTGCATACATGGCAACCAACAAGGCTTTACACCACAGCCCTCGAGCCTCACACTCCATTATTTCCATCAGGTGCTACCACCTGGAAATTTCTCGTGTGTCATCAACTGGAAACCCTTCCAGTGCCACTTGAGGACACTTCCTCAATTGCATCGACACAAGCAAGACTAATACCAGTTTGTGCAATTGCGAGCCTTTATGGATTTCAAACCGTGCCTTATCCACTTGTTTAGCCTACCACAGATCACCTCACAGATTAGAGATCCCCTTACTTGAAGCCTTCACGCGCTTCAATATTCCCTTCTCACAGTTGGCTTCCAACTCGTAAGTCTCACCCTCCACGGCACTTACGTATCATTCTGGAGCCATTCACTGACTTCACCAATCAATTCCATCTTCATGCATTATTGCAAGCTCACACTGGGTCCATCATCCTAATTTACCAGATCACTTCGATCAAATTTAACCACAACTATTTTAGCATCCTTTAGCGAGGAGCATCACCACACCTCTTGTTATCACACCACAAGATATCACTTACTCGATTCACAAACCTTCTTGCTGCCTTGACACCAACAGCACTATCACCATACTTCAACCCTTACGAAATTTTAGGTCTGGCTCAGGCATAACCTACAGTATACCCCAGGTCTTCGGTGTCTAATCGTCTCCACCACAGACAGGTTACTCCACGTGGAGGGTTGCAGTCCCTCCTGTGGACTAACCGTCTGCATCCAGTGGTCCCTAGCATTAGACCCGTCACTGATAGGCGTCAACCGTAGCATTATTCCTACGCTAGACCCGTTTCTTTCCCCCGGGTTTCTTTCTCAAACATCTCATAGATCTTCAGTCCCTGACCATCTGTATAGTCACTGTGTTGCCCTGTACTTTAGGCGCTCCAACACCTGGTCACCATCATCGTGTCACTCCCATACACTGGCCTAACACTGGTTCCCCATCGTGTTGCCCTGTGCTTCAGAGAGTTAACACCAAATCATTTTTACTGTGTTCTCCCTTACACTGGCCCAACAACAGTTTCTTACAACATGGCTCAGGTCCCACTCTGATCTGTTTCGCACCCCGTATCGTGACTTTCACCTTCCAGTCACACCTCTGATATCGAACTCGACATGACTATCTTGCCACGCTCACAGCCACTATTCTTACCAGGCGTCCTAGTCGACAACAGATCTATCGGATCATTACCACGTTCCACGATCCTCCTTAGGACTACTCTAAATGTCCTATCCCTTACAGGAGATTTTTGGTCTCACCTAACCACTTTTCTTAGGGTGCTGCTCCACATCTTCGGCATCTAACCGTCACTTGCATTTCACTAACTTGCTCAGGCCCATGAGCCACTTGCCCTCAATCATGAGCCAACTCATTAGTCCTCTGCCACACGGTCCATAGCATCTGATTCGTCACATCAAGCCTTGCACCCTTAGCATCAAGGCTACTTAAAGCCTTCCCGAGCTACGATGGTTCCACCACTGTCTTAACAAAGCCATCTTACTTGGTTATCCTTGCCTTGATAACCTCAAGCTCCTACCATAAGCCCTACTCCTCATGACTTCACTTCTCTTCCCGCTTCAAGACTCTCAAACCATTTCACCTCTGGAGGCCTCATGATCTTATCCCACAAGATCATACCTCACGGCTCTCACTCAGCATTTGAAAGTTCCAACTTTCCACGACAATGGATCCCAATCCATCGTAATTCATTTGCCACCCAGCTCATCCTAGAGCTTGATTATCATAGATCTCGCAACCCACAATCGGCCTGCTGAGCCCATCTCAGGCTCTGGCACCCATAACCATGGAGCACCAACCATTACCTTCTAAGTAAATTGAGACCTCTCGTCTCTTCTTGCACACTCATGAACGCATTCAGTCACTACGCCCGGCCTGGTCTTTCTGCACGCCTTGCTCGAGCTCCCATGACTTGAATATAAAATTTCGGGCTTCCACATTGCTCACCATGCCCCCGCTCACTTGGCATTTCTTATGCGCGCATAGCCCACAGATGTCCTGTTGCCACAATTCATTGCCCTCGGCCCATACCGCTCATACCCTTCGTTGGGTGACCTCCGCGTCTCCCATTAAGGGTCTCATAACCTTAGGCGTCATCTCGACCCCAAGCATCATAATGAGGGTCTATTCACCTCTCATCTCTCGACCTCAGGCATCTCGCCTGACCCCAAGTGTCAATGAGAGTTTTAATTGGCCCCTCATCCATCATTCACATGAACGGTCACTTGGCCTTTCATAATTAGGACTCCTAATCCCATGGTTCCCACGCGCATATCTACACATGCCCAACTCCTTTATCCCAATTCTGGATTCCCTTGGATTCCAGCTCGACTCACTTGGGATTTCCATCTCACACAAGTACCCGTCAGGGTCCATTTGCCACATACCTACCCTTTCTTAGGACATATATCCCATTTCATCATGAAATCAACTAGGGTCCACTCATACCCTAGGTACGTCCCCTCCAAGATCATCATGACAATACGATCGCATCGCATCACATACATCTAGCATCCTGACTCCCTTCAGAGTCTTTCTGGATTCTACTTACGTCATGCCTTCACTGGCCATGACATGTTAATGCATTACATGCACACTCCCCATAGAGCCTCGCTGCAACTTACCTTATCCCTAGGAGCTCGTCACATAGCCAGTTGACGACTCATTTCCTTGAGTCTCGAGCTAACTCCCACTATAGCTCACTTTATCTTAGGCACACCAGTCTTACTGCACCACTTCCAAGGGACAACTCTATCCCCTCAAACATGCTCTGCAAATCCCTGACATAGGGATGCTCGACTAATCCCCTCTCGGACTAGTCATGCTTCGGCTTCGTGTCCCCACACGAGCCTCAACACTTCAATCTCAAGGAGTTTCCATTCTTAAAACACTTCATATCCCCGAAATGCCTCATTCGAGTTTCCTTGGCATTGACACCCACACTTGGGTTTTCGGTTCTTCCTTGCTCAACCCTTATACCTCTCACAAGGTATATTATCTCAATCCAGGGTATTTTCTCATCCCTAGAATAGCAATATCCCAACATACCATTCAAACCATTGCAGGCCTCAATGACTCGACCCAATCCCGTAGGGTCCTCAGTCCACATGTCTAACTTTCAAGGTTATCGGACCAACCTTACATTGAAATCTCAAAATTTCAAATCAATTGTTCTCGACCCCAACTCAGCAGTGAAGACATTCAGGCTTACACTCAATCCATCACAGACATCCTTGACTCAAAATTCTGGCAATCACTTCACATCAATTACTTAACCGACCATACTTAACACCCAAGCACGCTAGCCTTCCACACTCATATAGCTAGCCATGCTCTGATACCAAACTGTAACGACCCGCTCCCACTTACGGGCGTCACCGGTAAATAATCAACCTGATTACTCACCCGACAAACCACGACTGAAGGGTTGGACTATGTTTCAACAGGAAACGCCCTAGGTGGGAACCAGGCTTCGTCCTTCCCTTCGCTCCACTCGGGAATCGGTCCCAACTCAACCAAGAAAACACAGCGGACCGAGACCCGAAACCCGAGTGGGCTTCACCTCTCTTCAGCTGGCCCCATAGCAAGCCAGAGGTGACCCAGGCACAAGCTAGCATACAAACACTTCGCTGAGTATTGGGGATTTACGAGAACGTACCTTGCTGATCTTTACTTGGTCCGAAACTCATCTTGGCCAACTAAGCCATATCCAAAGAACAATCTCACAATCAACATCATACTTTGATGATTACAACAATTAAATACATCTAGTGCTCAATATGCTTAAATTCATACACATGGATACATATAAGAAAATACAAGAGAATACACATCCACACATCTCGGGCAACGATGCTAGTTGCCATAACAGCCTCCCAACGCCATCCCTGCTTGCCTCTGGACTTGCAACATCTACACATGAGGTAAAACCTCATGAGTCATAAAGACTCAGTAAGGGTGCAATGCATGTAAATATGAATATAATGATGATCATGTATGGTCAATGCATGCAAATGAGGCTAGGCCCACTTATCCTCACAACCCACTAAGGTTTGAGGCATCAACCTATCAGCCCCCACCACACTAGTCCTCCATATGGCCATAGGTCCACTAGATCTTGCATCACACAAGTTAACCACTAGATCTTGCATCACACAAGATAACCACTACATGCAAATGCAACATAAAATCATTATCAAACACATTTACCAACTTGCAAGGCCGCCTCCACATGGGGCCGTCCCTTACCTGGCTCGAAGTCTCATCTCTGCCTCGGCATGAACTCTAGCCTAAATCTCAAGTTCCTCTAGGGTCACGGCCTTCCTGGTCGAACCTAGAGGCAAACACACAAGACCAACCCTACATCAGACATTAAACGATGTCCTGCTTTTGCTTACCCCGCAAAAACCCATCCATTAACAAAATTTCAAATAACCCCAACACAGGGTTTATAACAACCAACACTTCACGATACATCATCTCCACAGCATCCCAATAACATGCTAATGCTTGGAAAGAAATTTAATAAATTTACCTCGGCTAATCTGGAGAGGAATTCGAAAGCGCCTAATCGATGTTGCCTTCCCGAGCTGCCATTCATGCCCAAAATCCCACTTTCAAGCTTCCAACACGTTTCTCAAGCCCCAATTTAATTTCTAGAACTTTTCTAGAATTTTCTAAAATTTTCCACCATTTTCCTCCAATTTCTCCATTATTTCTTTATTTTCTTTTTATTCTTCTTTTCCTTTCTTCTATTTTTTCCTTCCCGCGCGCGCTGGCTCCTGTTCACCGTCTTCTTCCTTCTCCCTTTCCCGCGCAGCTCCTTCTTCTTCTTCATCATTGAGCTTGCACGGACAGCACCAGCACGCTGGCCACCGCCATCGCTGGCCTCTCCGGCCGCCACCCGCAGCCCCGCCGACCGCTTCACGCCGCGCGCACCTACTGGTCATCGGCCTCAACCACCGCGGCCCGTGACTCCCTGCTCGCACCAGCCATCGCCATAGCCGAACCAGCCGCTTCAAGCCGCCATTGCACGCGATCGTTTCTGGTCGCGAGCTTCGCCTCCGGGTCACCGCAACCATCGCCTGCCTCCTTCCTTGCTATTCGGAGCATTGACAGATGCCACATCCGCCATGGCCGCCTCTGCTCGCTGCCGTTGCTGCTTCCATGGCCGTCGCTGCATCTCACAGCCTCTTAACTGGCCATCTCTCCATCTCTTAATCTCTCTCTCACTCCCTCCCGCAAGCTCTCTCGGCTTCTCGCGATCTTCGGCCAGGCTCCCTCTCTTTCTTTCTCATTCTCTGTTTCGGCCATCAAACGGCAGCCATGGTTGCTGCCTTCGGTTAGCACATCCGGCCAGCATCTCTCTCTCGCAAGCTCTCACTCGCGATCTCTCTCTCAATCTCTCTCAAGCTCGGCCGCAACTCTCTCATGAGCTCTCTCTCAGCCCTGCTCTCTCAATCTCCCTCTCTGGTTTGATTTTGAATTTTGAAATCTTCACCAGCTCTCACGCAAGTGCATACATATATATATACACATAAATTACTGTTAAATCCCTCCAATTTTTCCATAATTACAATTAAGGAAATTTAATTACACTTGGGATTTTAATAATATCACTTAGACCCTCCAAGGCTTAAATTAATTATCATCAAGCCACTCCCAACTCAACTTCTTCGAAAATTAATGGCCGGCATTTACTTGAAAATACCGATTTCGTCCCTGCGCCTGCACGGGACCTTTATTCGACCCGAAAATACTTAAGGGTTACCTTATTCGCCAAACCGGACCACCCCTAGGGTCCCTTCAGCTTCCCGGAGGTCTCCTACGACCATTCGATATTTGCACTCAATCGGGCTTATACAAAAATTATTCCGAAAATTATTCCCGGTCGGACTGCTTCCAGCGTCATTATTCTCATCTTGAGATGCTCACCAATCTATTGCCCTCTTCCTTGGACCTCCAAGTCCCGAGGTTCTCCCTACCGTCAGCTCGGTAATTCTATTAATTAATTACTCGAAATTGACTCTTGGGCTTCCCGGACCACTCGAGGTCCTACCAAAATAATCAAAATTTATTTATTTTTAATACCATGTAATACCGGGTATTACAGCTTGTAAGAGGAAAAAGAAAGAAGTACTCATCTGCATTTCCTTCATGGTGTTAGCTTCAAAACTTTTTTAGGAGTTCTCTTCTTCTTTATAGAGTATGGGATGCTTGTTTGGGCAAATGTTCTCGTTGGTCTTTCATTGTGCTTTTGACCTTCCAAGGAATGTCTAACAAAAATGCAAGAGCCTAAAACTTCGAAGAAGTTCTCATCTCCTTGTTAGGCAATTACTACAGCTAAGACTTGTTTGAAATGCCTTGACATGTAGGTGACACTATCTAACCATTTTCTATTGGGTTCTTCAATGTTATGGGAACTGAACCTGGTTTGTCCATTGTTCAATTTACATTTGAACCATAAAAGTTCCGATTTGTTTGTAGGTATAGCTTTTGAGATGGATATTAAAGCTTCTTTTACCCTTTTCCAATAATTAGAAGATGGTGTTCTTCTACTAGTTTCAGTGTTCTAAAAGGCGGCCTAGGCACCGCCGAGGCGTTAGGCGGCCCCTGGTCGCCGCGAATATAGGCAAATCGGCACCCTAGGCGCCGGGCGCGATCAATCGGGCCCAATCGACGCCGTCAGCCTAGGTCGCCTGATTTTCGAAAACTTACAAACTTACCTTGGCCTTGATTTTTCTCTTGGTTCTGATTTGTGTGTTTGGATTTGTGTTCGGTATTTTCCCTTAGCCCCGATTTCTTACTCTCATCATTGCCGCTGTCGCTGCTGCCGCCAATTGTCTCTTCGATTTCTCTCTCGTGGTGGCGGGTTTCTGTAGCCGGTTGGGTGGGGTGGACAGTGGTCTGAGCGGCGTTGGTGAGGTGTGCAACGATGGTCCGCGGATGCAGGTTTGAGAGAGAGAGAGAGTGAGAAGGTTGAAAATGGGGGCATCCGAGTACGTGGGGGGGAGGTATTTAGAAAAGAATGAAAAAAATAAAAAATAAATAAAAATTTTGATAAACCCTTCTCTAAGCTAATTTCTACAAGTAATATGTTATTATGTGTTCTGAGTTATTCTCTACAATTACCCCAAGCATATTTTTTAGGCTCTATCTAGGCCTCGAGTTGGCGCCCGACTAGCGTCTAGTGCCTTTTAGAACACTGAGTTTCATAAATCAACAATATGGATGTACTTGTAATATACAAAAATAAAGTTGTTATTTTTATAAATACCAGTTTTCACGTGTCCTGTTCTTTATTTTTGAACATTATTATGATTGCAAGCTGGTGTCTTTTCATGTTGGTATCCTCATTCTTCTTTGACTGTCCATCCTTTAGGTGCTAACAAAAAATGTTCTCCTGATCAAATATATTAGAAAAGACTATACTAGAAGATTGATTGTTTTGTGTCTGACCTTTTATATCTTTCCTTGGATCTCCTTTTGATCAAACATAACCTGTATGTGCGTGGGTGAGGGCGAGTGTTTTATGATAACTTTGCTTATGATTTAACATTTTTAATGGTCTTGATAAGTAATGATGAATGTGATATCTGTTGATTCTCATATTGGTACTTAATTGTAGATGGCATTTGAATTGTATGGTATGCTGGCTGGCAATGTTAGCTCCATGACGGGAGAATGTGAAGCCAGCCTATGGTGGTGAAGAAGAGGCTTTCTTGAGGAAAGTTGTTACTCCTATATATGAAGTGATTTGCAAAAGTTGGGAGGTGGGGGCGTTCCTTGTCTTCATATACTTTTTAAGTTCTAAGTTTGCTTTTGCCAAATTTTCAGGTCTGAACGTTGTTTCCGATTAGCTTGGCCAATGCATGCTGATGCATGTTTCTTTCGTCTACCTATTGAGTAGCTTCACTTGGAGAAAAATGAGGTACATATTAGCAGCCTTAAATTTTAATTTTTGTGGTTCAGGATGAGGATTTCTAAATGTTTAAATCTTATGCTAAATTTCCCTCGGCTTAATTGGGGTTGACAAAAAGAGAGAGAAAATGATTTTCCTAGAGCTTTTCACGTTTTTTTTTTTTATCGAAAGATACATGTATATATATAAAGATCAAACAATATAGGATACACTGGGCATACCTAGGAGAAAACAAAAGGGCTAATATTGCCCCAAAACATGATGCTCATGCTGGACTAAAACATAGGGATACAGAGAAAAAATAACTCTGTATACATGTGTTTTAATCTGATGAATAAAGCAATCCACATGAGGCCTATAGCTAGAGATGGGAAATGGGTCGGGTGGCCCATGGGTCGGCTCGGCCCAACCTGTTATTGTAGCAAACGGGCCGGGCCGGCCCGCCTAGCTAAATGAGGGCCATGCCGGGCCAGCAATATGTGGCCTGCGGCTCGGCCTGGCTCGGCCCACCAAAATGGCCCGTGGGCCGACCCACTAACTGGCCTGCTAAAATGGCCCGGCCCGATCCACCAAAAAATAAAAAAATATTTAAAAAATTATGTTTGTATTTAATAATTATAAACATAATAATTAAAAATTATGTTTCTTGTAAACATAATTTTATTGTAATGTTTATAAACATAATTATGTTTGTAAACATAATTTTAGTGTAATTTTTGTAAACATAATGTTTACTATAAAAATCATAATTTTACAAACATCAAAATTATAAGTAAACATTAATAAACATATTTTAAAAAATATTAGTTACATTTGGAAAAAAATAAAAAAATATATTTTAAAAATTATATAAAAAAAATTAAAAATAAAGTGGCTCACGGGCCGGCCCAGCAACCCATGGCCCGACCCGGCCCATTGTGGCCCATTTATTAAGGGCCACAGGGCCGTGTCGGGCCCAAGTTTCCATTTCTTTGGCCCGGCCCAGCCCGACCCGTCTCCCTCGTGGGCCAAATTCGGCCCGGCCCACCAAACAGATGGGCCAAGCGGGTTGTGGGCCGGCCCAACCTGGCCCGCCTATTTCCCATCTCTACTTATAGCCCTCAAAAATCTTCCTATTCCGCGCATTCTAGATCTGGTAGACAGAGCAGGCGAGAGCAATTCTCTTCATTTTACTACGCCAAGAGGTCCCTTGGCCTTCCTTCTTGATCCACTTTAAAGAACTAGCAATAGTGGACATGGCCCTAGAAATGCCTAACCAGGCTCTGATGTGGCCCCAAATCGCAGCATTAAAAGTGCCTTGAAAGAACAAATGCTGACAGATTCCTCCCCAGCCCCACAGAGAGGGCACATGCTATCCATATCCAGAAAATATAGCCTGTCCTTAGTCTGAAGCTTGGGCTTAGTGCATACCCAGAGAATGAAGGAATGCTTTGGTGTGATACAACTGCTCCATACAACCGTAGCCCACTGTCTCTTGGGCCCCTTAACTCTGAAGAAATTGTATGCTTCCTGGATACGAAATCCTCCTAAACTGCCCCAAGATGTAATCAGTCGAATGGCTTCTGAGATGGACCCCATTGCCTAAATAATACAGTCTCTTATAAGAAAGATTTTCTTGAATAGAGGGGAGTCGTCCCTCCTAACCCTCCTCTCTTAGATGGATGTGTCCTTAAGATATCCATGATGACCCATTTGACCCACATGGAATCCTTTTTCTTGTGGATCATAGTTCTAAAAAGCGCGAGGTGCAAAGGGTCCTGGATCCTGAGATGTGAGGCGCACGAGGCGAGGCGCGCCTTTGCGAAGCGAGGCGCACCTTTTAGAAAAAAAACTCAAAATCTCGTAAAATCATAAAAAACTATCAAATTATCAATAATAACACGTGTATATTATTAATGATTTATTTTCTTCAAATTCTAAACTAACAACATCAAAGTTGATTCATTCATCATGCAATTTCTAAACTATAAACATCATCAAAGTTCAAACTTAAAGTCTCAAACTCAAACAAGTACCAATCATCATGCAAAGTTCTAAACAAACATATAAACACTGCAAGTCCATAATCAACAAAGAAGTTTTAATCATCATCATCATCATACCCTTCACCAAATTGAAAATCATCATCTTACGGTGCCATATTTTGCTCATCCCTGTTATTTTTTTTCTTTTGCATGTACTATCCAATCTCATAATTTATTGATGGAGGACATTTTGTACAAGCTTTAGTACTCTCCACGATCAATAAACACTATAAGTTTACAATCAAGAAAATATTTTCATTTTGAAAAATGCTATTTTTCTAAGTCTGAAAGATCAGTGCATTATAAGGATACATATAAGAAAATGTTTTTATTTTGAAAAACTATCTCTCGGTATTTTCATAGCTAATATTCATTGTTGTTAAAATGATTTTTAATGAATTTTTCAAAAAATAGTAGGTATATATTTTGGGGATGGTAAAATCGTTAAATCTTGAGTTTGTAGTAAAACCAAAATTCTATATTCTTATTATTATGGATTTTGATTTTTTAGGTATTTTTATTGAATCCAAATGGGGGGTACTTTCTTATTTATATTTATATATTAAAGTAAATAGAAGGTAAAATATAAATAAAAGAAAATGTGGATATTCCACAGGGTTTTGCATAATAAAGTAGCATTTCAGATTTTAATGTCTTTGAAACCCAACCCTCCCTCCTCCTTGGGGAGGCAGACATCATGCCAGGCAACACGCGAACTCTTAGAGTTCCACAAAAACATCTTGCAAATCCGATAGACTCTCTCAATGACAGTAGCAGGAATAGGCAAAATAGACAACCAGAAACATTTAACCCCTTGAAGGACCGATTGAATAAGCTCCGCACGACCTGCATGAGAGAGAAAAGATGCAGTCCAAGCGTTGATATACGCAACAATTTTGTCCACAAACAGAGCATAATGGATGACCTTGAGCTTCTCCACTGCAAGAGGAATACTCAAATTCCTAAAGGGCATAGTGCCTTTGGGAAATCCGGATAGACCTAAGATATCATCCAGCTCTTGGCCAAAAATACCAGCTGTAAAGATGTTAGATTTTCTCGCATTTGCACTTAGCCCAGAACATTTTTTCAAAGCTGGCAAGGCAGTCTAATAATATTCTAACAGAGGTAACATCACCTCGGGCCATGAAGAGCAGATCATCAGCGAATGCCAAGTGTGAAATCTTGAACTTGGCGCATTTGGGATGAAAATTAAACTCCGAATCCATAGTAATTGATTTGAGGGACTGTTGGAAATGTATGCCCTAAAGACACGTTTTATTTCATTTATGGTAATGATGTTTCCTTTTAGTCAGTTTATTGCACATATATCTTTTGCATTTAATTGTTGGAAAAGTGTCCATGCTATTAAGTAAGTGATTCATGTGATGGGTCGTTCTTCACAGTTAGGCATGAATCATGGGTACTTAATAAGCAAGAAAAATATTACTCTTGATCTTTTGATAGAACTGGGCATTCTATCATGATAAGATCATTGTGCAATAGATCCTAATGGAGGATGGCTTGCCTTAGCCAGTAAACAGTCCGTTTACTCTTATTGTACAAGCGCATTTGGAATGCGTAGAGTGGACCTGTGATAGAAGCTAATGACAAAGTACTGATTATCATGGAGCTGGTCTATCACTGCTACTACGTGGACGAGTACTCTAATACTTGAGTATTAGTTGGTGGTCTAGTGAGCCTAGAACTATATTCTTAGATTCACTGTAGGTGAGGTCTATCAAAGATCAGCAACCTTGTGAGTTGGGAGTGTGGTTTCTAATTAGCTAAGACAGACTGATACAAGATAGTTTCTGTGATTCACCCCCTTGTGATTGTCCAAGAATAATCAAATAATCCAGGGCCCTGGGAACGTGACTTGAGAGTGTGTGCTTCTGGGTAGCTCCCAGTGATAAGCAAGTACATTCGAGTAGTCATGGATTATTGGACTAGTGATCTAAGGATGGTAGAAGTCATTTAGAGAGGTGTTAGTACATTATTCCTTTCTAAATGATGGGTGTTACACAGAAGGGTATTATCGTCATTACACTAGTAGGTCAAAGACATCGCACATGCAAAATTATTCGTGGGGTCAGTGTTACCATATGGTGATAGTTGGAACACTTAGAATGACAAAATATAGCTACTAGGTAGCAGGGATATTTTGGTCATTTTAATAGCTATGAATAATTTGTCTTTTGGTCCCCGGGGTAGCTCGATATAACTCATGTATTTTTAATACATTTGGCCTATTGGGTGGATTACATGAGAGAGAATTATTTTATTCAGAATGGTCCATTGGGCTAGAATAAAATAATAAGTTCATTGGTTTTAATTAATTAATTGGGCTAACCCAATTAGAAAATTAATTAATTGGACTTGGCCCACTAGGGTTTGGCCCACTAGGGTTTTAACCCTAGGGTTTTCCCTATATATATTCTCTCTTTTGTTTGTTTTTCACCCAAGTCGTTTTTTCTCTTCGTCACCAAGAGAGGCCACGAGTTTTAGAGTCATACCTTGGAAGATCAAGAGATCTGATGCGAAGGAGCCGACGAATCGCAGGACAGCCGTCATCTCCGCCACGCGAAGAAGCCGTCGCGCCTCCTCCTTCTATCACTCCATTCCGACCGGTAATCCGAAAGAAAAGTAAGTCTTCTAGATTCTTATCTATACGAGGATCGATTTTTCGCTTCCGTTGCATGCTTTGATCCTCGTAAACGGTCCTTCAAGTGGTATCAGAGCCACGGTTTTGTTGGTTTGAATCTAGGAGCATGCCTAGGATTAAAAATCGGAAAAAGGGTGGTTCCTTTTATTGATTA
Source organism: Diospyros kaki (assembly GCA_036245055.1). Lineage (NCBI taxonomy): Eukaryota > Viridiplantae > Streptophyta > Magnoliopsida > Ericales > Ebenaceae > Diospyros > Diospyros kaki. The sequence goes on along the minus strand of BSEG01000011.1, from coordinate 16,327,466 downwards.
AATGCTGTTTTGATTGCGTTTATGGATCCCTCCAAGAATGGTTTTAGATGCCTTGTAAACCTCATGAGTGGAGGTATAGGACGTTGTAATCGTTTGTGTTTATTCAAATAGATTCGATGTAAGCCTCGCGGTTGGGGTATAGGCGGATGTACAACCAGTTTTGATGGTTGATTTGATCGGTTTTATTTTATGCTTATGTAATGGTCGATCAAAGAAGGAAAAACCAGATTGCAGAATCGGGTAGATTGCAGCGTTTTTCCAGCCATCAAGATTGCAGCGTTTTTCCAGCCATCAAAGATTGCAGAATCGAGATGGCGGCCTGTTTTATTGCGGAAAAAGGGTTTGCAGTTTCGGCCGGATCGGGCAGCGTTTATTCCAGAAAACCAGATTGCATAAATCGGCCATGCTTGCAGCGTTTTTCCAGAAAACCAGTAGCCATCGATTGCAAAGGGCTGAATGTGATGGAAGAATCGGCCAGATCTGGTTTCGGCCAAGGGCTTGAGTCGTCCATCACAAGAAATCAGCATTGCAGATTTTCGGGATTGTCCATGGAACTTGCGGCGGCTGAAGGAGCGACCTAGGGTTTCTTCGAACAGTTGGCGGCTGCGGTTTTGGCAAGGAGATCTGGTAGTTTTTGCATGGAGAAAAATTTTGGTTCGGGGCGCTGCCCCGCACCCCGCAAGGGGCGGCTTCCCCTTGACCCCCGCCCGCTAACCGGCTAGCGGGACCGCCGAGCTTACGGCGGGCTTCGCCCGCCCCAACCCCATAGTTAGGTGTTTTTAATTAAAAACCATTCTTGGAGGTTAAATTATTTGCAATTAGATTATCCTTGTGATATGTTGCATGAAAATAATTAGTAAAAGGATGGAACCACCTTAGGATTAAACAAGACCACATTTAATATTTATTCTATGTGATGTTTAATCAATTATATGGTCACTTAGGAATAATGAATAGAAAAGCATGTAACTAGTTTATTGTGCTTTTTCAATTGTGATCATATGAGAAGTTATTTCATGAAAAACGTTTTATTAAGCCAATTGATGAAATTAGTTTACAGGTTTGCTTTCTCAAAGGATTTATCCCTTGGTATAGAAAGTAAATGTAGACTTAGATATTTCATAATTAGGTTTAAATTTTGGGTTGATTAATAAAAAGAAAAATTAACTTATGGTTTACTCTCTCAAAGTTTTTTTTATCCTTGGATTAGAGAGTGTTTCAAGTTTAGATATTTTTCTAAGTATTAATGGAATCCAAAAGGAAAAACGTTTTTAATCAAAACCCTTGTTTTAAAAGATTAAGTGGGAGAGGGGTTCCAACGACCCCATGGCTTCCTCCACACCTTTAATTAGAGATCGTGGATGCCCTCGTGTCATTCTGAGCATGACCCCCTATAGGATGGGTATTCCATAAGGATCTAGATCTAATGGTAAAGGTATAACTAAAACCTAGGATATGTTTTGTTATCGGCCGGCCTATCGTTGGAGGTAATAATGCAAGATTATCCGTAGGGAATGTGAGATAATGGCCGCCCTATCGACGGAATTATTCTCTAGATCATTTCCTATTCAGGAAGTTTAGTTAGTGGTGGTTATACACTTAACTTAGAGAATTATTAACCTCCCTATCGGAGCTCTGTTAGTTCTTCTAAGAGCCAAATGACATATTATTGATAATAGTTTGAGGGAAATCTATTTTCAAGATATAATATGAGCTTATGTGCAAAATACTTGTTTATATGTGCATTGTCTAAAATGTCTTATTTTTCCATAAATTGTACAGGAATGTCAGGTGGAGGTTCTTTCAGTCCCCTTGCTATGATCCTCAAGGATTCTAAGCTGGATGGGGGTAATTATGTTGACTGGAAGAGGAAGTTGAACATAGTACTCACAGCCGAAGGGTACAAGTATGTTCTGACTGACCCCTGTCCTGTGATTGGGACAAACTCCACTGACGAGGAGCGCCAGGCTGAGGCGGAATGGAAGCAAGCTGACGAGATGGCTCGTTGCTACATGTTGGCTTCCATGTCCGATGTGCTTCAGTCGAAGCATGAGCATACCCCCACTGCTTATGATATTGATTTATCGTTGCGCACCATGTTCGCTGATAAGAGCCGGCCCGCAAGGCAGGAAGCTCTTAAAGCGATTATGACTACCAGGATGGCTGAGGGGGCATCAGTTCGAGAGCACATGCTCAAGATGATTGCTTACTTCGAGGAAGCCGAGGTATTGGGAGCGACGATAGATGCTGAGAGTCAGGTAGACATGGTCTTAGAGACTTTGCCAGATTCATACTCAGAATAAATTAGAGATGAATCTAGTGGAGCTCATGAAAGAGCTCCAGGCGGCAGAGAAGATCATGAAGCCTACCTCGAAGGCTCTAGCTATTCATTCTGCATCTTCTCCTAGAGTTGGCCCTAAAGCCAAGAACTTTAAGAAGAAGAAGGGTCAGAACAAAGCAGGGGGCAAGCCCATAAAGCCCGGAGCTAGTCAGGTTGATGCCAAGCCCAAAGGCAAGTGCTTCAAATGTGGGCAGAAAGGACACTGGAAAAAGGATTGTCCTGCCCTCAAGGTGAAAGCATCAGGTATTGCTCTTTACTTAGAATCCATCAGTTTGGTAGGATCTTCATCCTCTTGGATAGTTGATTCAGGATCCACTGATCATGTCTGTAACTCTTTGCAGGGGTTCAGAAAGACAAGGACTCTACATGAAGGAGAGCATGGATTGCTGGTAGCTAGTGGAGCTCGAGTATGGGCTGAAGCAGTGGGAGTTTTACATTTGTTTTTTGATTGTAATAGGATTTTAATTTTGAAAGATGTTTTATACGTTCCTGCTTTGAGACAGAATTTATGGATATTCTGTTTTGTTCCATTCTGGTGTCACTATCAGTAGAAATGGACAGGTTATTTGTTCAGGCAACGTATTTGGGAATCTTTATTATATTAATCCTATTAAAAGTCAAATAAACAACTCTGAAATTGAACCAGTTAATAAGAAGAGAACATTATCATCAAATGATTCTTATCTATGGCACTTAAGATTAGGACACATTAATCCTAATCGGATTCAGAGGCTAATCCATGATGGACCCTTGGGCTCATTGAGATTGGAAGAATGGCCTCAGTGTGAATCATGCCTAATGGGCAAAATGACTAAAAGGCCATTTACTCAGAAGGCAGGTAGAGCCAAAAACATATTAGAGTTAGTTCATAGTGATGTTTGTGGTCCAATGACTACACCTGCTAGAGGAGGTTACGAGTACTTCATCACATTTACGGATGACCACACTCGTTTTGGTTATATTTATCTTATGAGGCGCAAGTCTGATTCTTTTGATAAATTCAAAGAGTTTAAGGCTGAAGTGGAGCGTCAAACAGGTAAATTAATCAAAATTTTGAGGTCAGACCGTGGTGGAGAGTACCTTCTTGGAGAGTTTAAGGACTACTTAGTACATCACGGTATAGTTTCTCAATTGACTGCACCTGGGACCCCCCAGCAGAATGGAGTCAGTGAGAGAAGGAACAGGACTCTAATGGAGATGGTAAGAAGCATGATGAGCCATGCATCTCTTCCTATTTCCTTTTGGGGATATGCCTTAGAAACAGCGGCATACATTCTGAACTTGGTACCTTCCAAGTCTGTACCTAGGACACCCTATGAGATGTGGACCGGACGAAAGCCTAGTCTAAATCATCTCAAGATATGGGGCTGTCCAGCTTATGTATTGACTAAGGGGAATAAGTTGCAACCAAGGTCAGAATTATGCTACTTTATAGGATATCCAAAAGGCACTCGTGGTGGATATTTCTATTATCCTAAGGAGCAGAAAGTACTAATCAGTACTCATGCTAGATACTTGGAGGATGATCAGAGTATGTCCACTAAGGGTTCAAGCAGAGCAGAACTAGATGAGAAGTTGTCTTCTGAACAAACTTCAGGTACATCTAGTGTCCCAATTGAGGAACCAAAAGAGACACAACCGAGTGTTTCTATACACACGGAGCCTCGTCGTAGTGGGAGGGAATCTAAAGTTCCTGATAGATGGACAGGAGAAGCTTTCGAGCTAGTCTCTGACAATCAGGAACAAGATCCCACTAGATACGAGGAGGCTATCCTTGATGTCGATGTGGACAAGTGGCGTCTTGCAATGGATGCCGAGATTGAGTCTATGCATCTCAATCAGGTTTGGGATCTTGTAGCTACACCTGAAGGGGTAAAACCCATAGGGTGTAAGTGGGTATACAAGAGGAAAAGGGGAGCAGATGGAAAGGTGCAAACCTTTAAAGCAAGGTTGGTTGCAAAAGGATTTACTCAGAAAGAAGGGATCGATTATGAGGAAACCTTTTCACCAGTAGCCATGCTTAAATCCATTCGCATACTCCTTGCCATAGCATGTCATTATGACTATGAGATATGGCAAATGGATGTTAAGACGGCCTTTCTTAATGGCTATCTTAGTGAAGACATCTATATGTCCCAACCAGAAGGCTATATTGTGAAGGGCCAAGATCACATGGTCTGCAAGCTTAAGAAGTCCATTTATGGACTTAAGCAGGCATCAAGGGCATGGAACAAACGTTTTGATGAGTCTATAAAGTCTTATGGATTTATTCCAAACGTAGATGAACCATGCGTGTATAAGAAAACAAATGGTGAAAAGGTGTCTTTTCTGGTGTTATATGTTGATGACATTCTCATCATAGGAAATGATGTAGGGATGATGTCATCAATTAAGATTTGGCTATCGAGTCAATTTAGCATGAAAGATATGGGAGAGGCTAGTTACATTCTCGGTATAAAGCTTCTTAGAGATAGGAAGCAGAGAATGTTAGGTTTATCCCAATCTTCTTATATTGACAAGATATTGGTCAGGTTCAGTATGGATCAGTGTAAAGGGGCATTAATTCCTTTTAGACACGGATTGGGCTTATCTTCCAGGGACTGTCCCAAGACAGAGGAAGAAAAGGCGCGCATGAGTAGGATTCCTTATGCTTCAGCTGTAGGAAGTCTCATGTATGCCATGCTGTGTACCAGGCCAGATATCTGCTTTGCTGTAGGCATGATAAGCAGATTTCAGTCAAATCCAGGGGAAGCACATTGGCAAGCTGTAAAGCATATACTCAAGTACCTTAAGGCTACTAAGGATTATATGCTAGTTTACAGAGCTGATGACTTAGTTCCAGTAGGCTACACAGACTCAGATTTCCAGGCTGATAAGGATGAAAGAAAATCCACTAGTGGATATGTTTTCACCTTGTCTGGAGGGGCTATTTCATGGCGGAGTATCAAGCAATCTTGTATTGCTGATTCCACCATGGAAGCTGAGTATGTAGCTGCATCAGAGGCGTCCAAGGAAGCAGTATGGCTCCGAAAGTTCCTTATAGAACTAGGAGTTGTACCGCATGTGGAAAGGCCTATTATCCTTTATTGTGACAACACCGGAGCAGTGTCACAATGCAAAGAACCAAGGAACCACAGAAAGGGCAAGCACATTGAGAGGAAGTACCACCTCATTCGGGAGTTCATCCAGAAGAATGAGATAGTGGTGGACCAAATATCTACATCAAACAATCTAGCAGATCCTTTCACCAAGCCTTTGGCAGAGAAGGTCTTTCGAAGACACTTAGATGTCATAGGGGTGGGAACTTATGGATTTTCATAGTCTTTGAGTGCAAGTGGGAGATTGTTGGAAATGTATGCCCTAAAGACACGTTTTATTTCATTTATGGTAATGATGTTTCCTTTTAGTCAGTTTATTGCACATATATCTTTTGCATTTAATTGTTGGAAAAGTGTCCATGCTATTAAGTAAGTGATTCATGTGATGGGTCGTTCTTCACAGTTAGGCATGAATCATGGGTACTTAATAAGCAAGAAAAATATTACTCTTGATCTTTTGATAGAACTGGGCATTCTATCATGATAAGATCATTGTGCAATAGATCCTAATGGAGGATGGCTTGCCTTAGCCAGTAAACAGTCCGTTTACTCTTATTGTACAAGCGCATTTGGAATGCGTAGAGTGGACCTGTGATAGAAGCTAATGACAAAGTACTGATTATCATGGAGCTGGTCTATCACTGCTACTACGTGGACGAGTACTCTAATACTTGAGTATTAGTTGGTGGTCTAGTGAGCCTAGAACTATATTCTTAGATTCACTGTAGGTGAGGTCTATCAAAGATCAGCAACCTTGTGAGTTGGGAGTGTGGTTTCTAATTAGCTAAGACAGACTGATACAAGATAGTTTCTGTGATTCACCCCCTTGTGATTGTCCAAGAATAATCAAATAATCCAGGGCCCTGGGAACGTGACTTGAGAGTGTGTGCTTCTGGGTAGCTCCCAGTGATAAGCAAGTACATTCGAGTAGTCATGGATTATTGGACTAGTGATCTAAGGATGGTAGAAGTCATTTAGAGAGGTGTTAGTACATTATTCCTTTCTAAATGATGGGTGTTACACAGAAGGGTATTATCGTCATTACACTAGTAGGTCAAAGACATCGCACATGCAAAATTATTCGTGGGGTCAGTGTTACCATATGGTGATAGTTGGAACACTTAGAATGACAAAATATAGCTACTAGGTAGCAGGGATATTTTGGTCATTTTAATAGCTATGAATAATTTGTCTTTTGGTCCCCGGGGTAGCTCGATATAACTCATGTATTTTTAATACATTTGGCCTATTGGGTGGATTACATGAGAGAGAATTATTTTATTCAGAATGGTCCATTGGGCTAGAATAAAATAATAAGTTCATTGGTTTTAATTAATTAATTGGGCTAACCCAATTAGAAAATTAATTAATTGGACTTGGCCCACTAGGGTTTGGCCCACTAGGGTTTTAACCCTAGGGTTTTCCCTATATATATTCTCTCTTTTGTTTGTTTTTTCACCCAAGTCGTTTTTTCTCTTCGTCACCAAGAGAGGCCACGAGTTTTAGAGTCATACCTTGGAAGATCAAGAGATCTGATGCGAAGGAGCCGACGAATCGCAGGACAGCCGTCATCTCCGCCACGCGAAGAAGCCGTCGCGCCTCCTCCTTCTATCACTCCATTCCGACCGGTAATCCGAAAGAAAAGTAAGTCTTCTAGATTCTTATCTATACGAGGATCGATTTTTCGCTTCCGTTGCATGCTTTGATCCTCGTAAACGGTCCTTCAGGGACCTCGAGAAATAATCAAGGCACAAAACAAAGAGGAAAGGGGAGAGAGGATCACCTTGACGAAGCCCCTTATTGCCTTTGAGAAAACCATGCAAGCTGCCATTTAGCATTATTGAATAAGATGAGGTGGAGACACACTCCATCACCCATTTAATAAACCTGAGGGCAAATTCCAGACCACAGAGAATAGCATGAAGGAACTCCCAATTGATGGAGTCATATGCTTTAGATAGATCAATCTTAAGCAAACATCAGGGGGATACCCTCTTCCAGTTATACTTACGCATAATTTTCTGAGCAAGGTGAATATTTTCCACCATGCAACACCCCTCCACAAAATCGGACTGCGCTGGATCAATAAGGGATCCCATAATAGGCACCAAATGGGCTAACAGGATCTTGGAAATAACTTTATAAACCACATTGTAGCAAGCTATTGGTCTGAACTCACTAACCATAGAAGCGTGGCTTGACTTGGGCACAAGAACAATAACAGTATGATTAATTTGTTTTAGGATCGAACCAGTGGAGAAGAACTCCTTCATAGCATCACAAAACTGGACACCCAAGACATCCCAAGCTTTCTTGAAAAAACAAGAAGAATAACCGTCCGGACCCGGGGACTTCTCCTCATCGATGCTAAAGAAAGCCTCCTCAATCTCATGATTAGAACCATCCCTAGAAAGACTGGAAGCCTGCTCTTGAGAAACCAACAAACCCGATCTCAGAATACATAGATCAATAAGCGCACATTTGGTCGACCTGCCCAGCAGTCTTTCATAGAACATGATGAATTTCTCAGCTACTTGTTGTTGAGAAGAAGTGACTGATCCATCCTTCCTACAAACAGTTGTGATTTGATTCCTCTTGGCATTCCGTTTCACCAGGCTGTGAAAGAATTTGGAACATTTGTCACTATTCATGAGAAACTCACATTTGGCTTTCTGGGCAAAGAAAGCCCTCTCAGCCTCATTCAGAAACAAAGCTGATTTCCTGAGCCCCTCCACCTTCATCTGAAGCTCAATATTGCTCGGCCAATCATGAAGCTCTAATTGCGCTTCTTTCAGCTGCTCATTGGATTTAGCAGCTCTAAAGGATATGTGAGAGAAGTGCTGAGCATTAAGCTTCTTAAGAGGCCTTTTAAGCTGCCTTAAATTCAAACAAAGAGCGAATTGCTGGTTCCTCTGGATACACTGCCTCCATTCAACCCTAACAAGAGGAAGGAATTCCGCATGCCTCGCACACATGTTAAAGAACTTGAAGGGCATATTAACGGGTCTTTGTTGCTGAAACAATGAGACTATGCAAGGAGAGTGGTCGGATAAACATCCTGCCGATAGGAAGTTAGCTAGACTTGAGAAATCCGATGAAAGCCAACGATTATTCACCAAGACCTTGTCAATCTTACTCCACATTGAGTTGTTGGTCCAAGTGTAGAAACATCCGATGGATGGTAGATTAGAAAGCCCTGCCTCAATGTAACATTCAAAAAGGTTTTTGACCTCATACAGAGAGACCATCCCCCCATTGCATCTCTCCCCCTCCCTGAGAATGCTATTGAAGTCCCCCAACAAAATCCAAAGTTGAGAGCAATGCCTATTGAACTCTGCAATGATCCTCCACAAGGGTCTTCTGTGCATAATAGAATAAAGCCCATATACAAAACTTAACAGAAAGAAATCGATGTTACCTTGCAAGTGGCTTTACAATGAATAGCCTGATCATTAATCTCAACTGGATCAAGGATCACTTTAATAGGATTCCATAGAATTACAATTCTCCCAGCTGCATGGGTGTGAAAATTGTTGAACTCGGTCTAATCATGAAACTTGAACCTCATGATTTTCTGGAGCTTCTCCTGGTCAAGCTTGGATTCTAGAATACCCAAAACATCAATTTTGTGCTGCTTTATGAGGTCTCGGACCCCATTGTGCTTCAGGGGCATATTGAAGCCCCTGATATTCCACCTAGTGATAATCATGGGTGTAAAAGAAAGGCATGACCCTTCTTGATACCTTTTGACGAGGATGAAGGCTTATCAGCCACTTTTCCCTTGCCTTTATGGCCTTTATCTACCTTGACAGTTTTAGAGGAGATACCTTCCTCGTAGGTGGGATCCATAACCGAAGGACCTTGCTTGTTAATTGTTATCTTTCTTTTTCTTCCTATACACAACCTAAAAGGGCACGTCTTCTTGAATTGGCTGCTCCTCCGATTGCACCGCAGACTTTTGAGATGTGCATACCATTGATTGGGGCTCTACATTCGGCACTAAAACATTCCTCTCGGAATTATTACTTATCTCCTACTGGGGCTCCTTGCTAACCCCAGTCTCAATACCTCTCTGTAGGGAGCCACTTGGAACAAACACTAAATGATGATCTAAAGGACAGGCCTTATCCGAGCCAACAGGGAGGGGTTGGGAACTCCTACATTTCAAAGTGATATGCCCCATAACATGACAAACAGAGCAAAATTTTGGCTCATTTTCATACACTACTAGCTAGTCCCTGATCTTACCCGTAGGCAGCCTAATTTGAATAGACCGAATGAGCTCCTTAGAAGCATCAACCTCCACCAAGACTCGAGCAAATGATATTCTGCCTTTCGTAGTTGTGAGCTTGTTCGTGGAAATTGGATTACCCACTAGGGAAGTAATTTTGCTCAAAGCCCTTGCATTCCAATAGTCTAGAAGCAGACCAGGCAGATGGATCCATACCGGCATGATGCTGGCGAACTTGTCATCAAATTCAAAATAGGTCAACATTGCCTTAAGCATTAACGCCTGACCAAACACAAAATACGGGCCTCCCTTCAACACTTTGTCCTTGGATGCTTCATCCATAAACTTGAATACAAGCCATCCAGAAGAATGGCTAATAGGAAACCTGCCAAGATTCACACAACTTAAGCAGGGATGACTTACCTGGAAATTTTCCTGCAAAGAAACCTACTAAACAGAAACCCCAACTACTCTCAACTTTATCAACATTGTGATCATCCAGCCAAGCTTGATTATTCTGGCTTCCAACAGCCTGAAGGGAAATACCGTTCTCTTGAAGACGGTTATCTTTGAATAATCCAACCCATGGAGCTTTTGTAGGAGCTTTCGGATTATCCTTCGTAAAGACGTCTTCCAGGCATTCCAAAGGATTAACAGAAACAATGTCCTCCTCTCCTAGGGTCTTCGACACACTCGGGGAACTTGACTTTCCAAAACTAGACTAAGAGTTTAGAGGAGGGATCTGTAAAGAACCTGACCTCTGGTTCCCCTCTGAGGCGACCTGAATAGATGGGAACCTCTTGACCGATTTGCCTTGTCTCTGGGACCGACTCTAGGTTATTCTTTGTTAACCTTTTGACTAGCTCAAAACCCAGTTCCACGTCAAGCAATTTATCAGAGACAACCATGGATAATCCTATCGGCGAGCTATCTGAAGGCTTAATCCTAAATGTATTAAAGACCTCGTCCACCGATGGCCCTACTGTCTTTAGAGATCCATTAACTTTTTTCCTACCCATCACGTTGTTCATAGGATAGTTGGTGCCTAGGGGATCTCTCTCTCTCTCTCCCCCCCCACTTCTTTTTACGTGTTTGCCTTTTAGCATGTCCACCATTCCCTTTGTTACTATTCTCACACAAATTGAGGTGTGAATTGAAGGGGAAAACCTTGAAAAACTTTAGTTATGTTGTTGGTCAAGTCTAAGAAATGAGCACAAATCTCAAACGCTAATATATTATCTGAGAACAAGTATCAAAATCCCAATTGTTTAATTGTGGAAAGTATTTTCTTGAGAATTTTTTCATATAAAACAAAAAAACTAGAAAAATGTGTTCAAATGAGGGAAATTTTTGAAATAAAGAAATGAAAACTATATTCGCCTGTTTCCCAAATATATATTGACTACTAGAAAACATCTCAGTTGCTTATTCTTCACAAAAATATGGGAAGTTTTTTTTGTTTTCTTAAAAATGAAAGACTCTCTTCTCACCCAACCAAAATAATACTCATTGTATTTATATTAATATCGATATAAATAGTAAAAAATGAATTTTGCAATTTGTTAATAGTAATTAGTACTATAATATAATAAATAGAAAATTAATTAATAATAAATAATTTATTATACTATAATATTATAAAATTACTAATAATTAATATTTTTGTATTATTTATATTATCAAAAGGTTTAATATTATAAATGGTATAATCAACTAATAATAAATAGTAAAAATATTACTGACAACAATATTAGCATTATAAAATTTCTAAATTGTGGGAAAGAATTAAAATTTTTATAATCAATATGATTAATGAGTATTGTTAGAAGTCAACGAATGGATTGTTCTTTCCTATTGTGGATTCTTTCACAAGTGTATCGTGTCTTGCTTTCCTACTGATTACATGTTGCTTATTATTTTGATTTGTTTCCTTGTATTCTTGCTTTGATTTGTTTCCTTGTATTTTACAATATTTTATCTTTGTAAGATCTTAAGATCTTTCCTTATGGTACATATTTCCTAAGGTAGTTTAGGAAGCTTTCTCTCATTAGAAAGCTACCTATTAAGGTTACTTGACATGTATAGATGTTGTACTCTACGGTTACAGAAAATAGATTGGAATTCTATTTGGTTCTTTTTTTTAATATGGTATCAGAGCCATAACTCGATCCAATCGTTCTTTTCGACTACTTGAAATTAGAATTCTCTTTTATTCAAGTTCATCCTTTCTCGGTTATTTGAAAGTCCAAATCTCCTTTATCCTTCATTCCAATCTAGAGCCATGATTGAAACCTTTGAATTTGGGAGTACCAACGAGGTTCCTTTCTCGGGTAGTTCCAGTAGCGGTGGTGTCACTGAAGGAATCATCAGTGGCAAGTTGCAAAATATAAAAGTTGCATACAGATTGAATGGTAAAAATTATCTCAAGTGGTCTCAGCTAATTAGGACATTCCTTAAAGGCAAGGGGAAGTTAAGTCATTTGCTCGGAACTGGACAAAAGAAGGATGATTTGGGATATGCCTCGTGGGATGAAGAGGATTCACTGGTAATGTCCTGGCTCTAGAACTCAATGATTCCAGGAATCAACGACACAATGATGTTTCTTTCCACTGTTAAGGAGATCTGCAAATCTGTGAAGATCACCTATTCTAAGGTAAATGATGTTGCCTAAATTTATGAAATTAGGACTAAAGTGGTAGCCACTAAACAAGGGACTCGATCTATAACCGAGTATGCAAATTTATTGTAAACCTTGTGGCAGGAGTTGGATAACTATCAGTGCATCCAAATGAAGTGTAGTGAGGATGCTGCCATTCAAAAGAAGTTTGTGGAAACGGAGAGAACTTATGACTTCCTTGCAAGCCTTAATATAGAATACGATGCAGTGAGGGTCCACATCCTTGGTAAGTCTGAGTTGCCTTTGTTAAATGAGGCAATTTCAATAGTCAGGGCTGAGGAAGGGAGAAGATGAGTGCATCTGGAGGTACAACCTATGGAAAACTTAGCCTTATTGACTCTAAAGGGTCTTGGTCAAGAGAAATTGGCAAGAATGGAAAGAAAGACTTTAGATCTAGCTAAAACTGTGAGAAGTTAAAGGTAGAACTCCAACCTGAAAAGCTAGCTTAATAGATGGAGGGATCCTCCTCCTTATATATAGCCTAGGTTTCCTTTGCTGAGACAATGTGAGATTCTCACACTCCCCCCCACGCTGAAGCTTCTCCAGTAACTGATACATGGCCAGATGATCAGGCAAGGTACTGGTCCATGACCACGACCGAGGGTAGTCCCCCAGTCAAGGGTTGGCTCTGATACCATGTGAGAAGTTAGCGGTAGAAGTCCAATCTGAAAAGTTAACTTAACAGGTGGAGGGATCCTCCTCCTTATATATAGCTTAGGTTTTCTTTGTTGAGGCGATGTGGGATTCTCACAAAAACCACCAATAAGGACAACCTATGGTGTACCTACTACAAGAAACCTAGGCATACGATTGATAGGTATTGGAAACTTCATGGTAAGCCAACTAAAGGAGGTCAATCAAAGGGGCAAGCTTATGCAGTAAGCAGCCAACAAAGTGCAGACAGTGAGGCTGTAGACCAAGCTGATCCAATGGAACTGAATAAGTATGAAATAGACAAGTTAAGGAGCTTGCTAAGATCTCTCGAAAAAGGACCGGGTGCAAGCACAAGTTCATCGAACTTAGCCTTCGTAGATATAACTTCTACCTCATTTAATTTACATGCTTCAAGCATAGCTCTTGAACATTCTTGGGTCATTAACTCTGGGGCAACTGACCATATGACACCCTCTTTTACTCAATTTTTATCCTATAAACCGTGTCCTAGTACCAAGAAAATTGTGTTAGTTGATAGATCCTTAACAACTATAGCAGACCAAGGGAACATTCTCATTAACAAAAACCTAACTCTAAAAGATGTCTTACATGTCCCTAAACTTTGCACAAACCTAGTTTCTATTCGAAAGTTGACCCATGATGCTAATTGTCGTGTCATATTTTATCCTTCCTTTTGTGAGTTTCAGGAAAAGGAATCGAGGAAGATGATTGGGCGTGCTAGGGTAAAAGATGGTCTCTATCATCTTGAAGTTCTTAGTGAGCATAGTAAGAGGGAGCAGTGTTTTCCTACTGTATCACTTTTAGCTTAAACCAAATAAGGATGTAATTTGGCTTTACTATTTTCGTTCAGGACATCCATCTTTTAAAGTTCTCCAGGTTATATATCCTTTTTTGTTTAAGGGAGTAGATGCTAGGAATTTCCAATGTGATGTTTGTGAGTTTGCTAAACACAAAAGGGTCTCATTTCCTCTCACTAATAATAAAAGTTTTCATCCTTTTGACTTGATCCATAGTGACATATGGGGTCCCTCTCGAGTCTCAAATTTATCCAGAGGTAAATGGTTTGTGGTGTTTGTTAATGACTGTACACGGGTGACTTGGATTTATCTTTTGAAATCCAAATCAGAAGTGTGCACCATCTTTCCTAATTTTTGTAATATGATTAAAACTCAATTTGGGGCTGAAATCAAAAGAGTGAGGATAGATAATGCTAAGGATTTCTTCAATCAAATTATGTATGGTTTCTTTCAACAAAAGGGTTTAATTCATGAGTTCTCATTTGTGTATACCCCTCAGCAAAATGGGATAGCTGAGAGGAAAAATGGGCATTTACTAGTTGTTACCAAGGCCTTGCTATTCCACAATAATGTTCCTAAACATTATTGGGGAGAAGCAGCCTTGACAATAGCTTATCTTATTAATAGGCTTTCCTCTAGGAGTTTCAATTCCAACAGTCCAATTCAACTTGTTTCTAAAGCTTTTCCAAAATTCAAGCCCTTTAATGGAATCAGTCCTAAAGTGTTTGGTTGTGTGGTTTTTGTTCATAATCACTCACCTCGTAGAAGTAAGTTAGATCCTAGAACCCTTAAGTATATCTTTGTTGGGTATTCCTCTACCCAAAAAGGATATAAATGTTTTCATCCTCCATCTAAACGTTTTCTTGTCTCAGCTAATGTTAGTTTTGTGGAGGAAAATTTGTACTTCAGTAATTCTTACCCTAAGGGGGAGACTGAATTTCTAGAGGAACCAAATAGAGAAGTATTCTTTCCCCTTCTCTACGAACCTTCCTCGAATGATTCTTTATCTTAGCCGAAAAACATCTTAAGGGATTCTCTAAATGTTATATACAGGGAAACACCCCAACCTTATACCAGTCCACTAAAGGTGTATACAAGGAGAAAGACTATGGCTCATAACCCTATGCAGGCTAACCCAAATCTAGATTCTTGTAACCTCAATACCGAACCTGATTCACCCCCTATTCATCAGTAAATACCTCTAGTGATAGATCATGAGTTCTTCTAAACAAAACACCCTTACCAAGAGACCCTTTAAGATAATGAAGGATTCTATGCACTGCCTTGAGATGATTTTCCCTAGGATCATGCATAAACTGGCTAGCAACACTCACAGCATAAACTATATATGGCCTAGTGTGAGATAAATAAATGAGTCTCCCAACCAAACGCTACTAGGATCCCCTATCTACTGCCCCTAACTCACATTTAGCCCCAATCCTGTGATTCGATTCTATGGGAGTTGCAACAGCCTTGCTGCCAAACATACCTATTTCAGTCAAAAGATCTACAATATATTTATGCTGGGAAATAAATATTCCATCCTTGGATCGAGTTACTTCTATATCAAGAAAATATTTTAACTTTCCCAATTCTTTGATCTGAAATTCTCTTTCCAAACAACCCCTCAAATGTTCTATCCCCGCCTTGTCATTCCCGGTAACGATAATATCATCAACATATACCAACAATACTGTTATTTTTCTTGCAATTGAATGATGTATAAACAAGATATGGTCATCTTGACTTTGCTTGCAACCTAAACCAAGCATAACTTGAGCAAACCTCTCAAACTAGGCTCGAGCGGATTGTTTCAATCCATAGAGGGCCTTCTTTAGCCGGCATACAACACTCTCATCTCTTGTTTGCACTTCAAATCCTAGTGGGATATCCATATAAATTTCTTCCTCCAACTCCCTATGTAAAAAAGCATTTTTAACATCAAATTAAGACAATGGCCAGTCATACATAACTGCTAAGGATAGTAATATTTGGACTGTGTTCATCTTAGCTACTGGAGCAAAAGTGTCTAGGTAGTCTACCCCATATGTTTGGGTATATCCCTTAGCCACCAGTCTAGTCTTGTACTTTTCTAAGGTCCCATCAGACTTGTATTTAACAATAAACTTGCACCCTACCAACTTCTTCCCTTTTGGTAGTTTAATCAATCCCAAGTATTGTTTAAATCCCAAGTATTGTTCTTGTGAGACCCCCACCCAGATTCCCTAGCCAAGTCGAAGAATCCGAGCAGGTGGCCCTGAGAGAGAAAAAGAAACCAAAAGGGTTGACAGACCTGCTAGGTATGCACACCTGATCCACATATGCCAGAACATGAATCTGACAACGAAAGCATAAACCACAAACAAGGAATGCATCTCACACACAACTGGCCCAGAGGCTACGGGGTTGACATAGGCAAGCCCAAACCAAAACTCAAAAGAAATACAACCCTGTCATACACTATGTCCCAGGGTAAGATCAACACGGACTGTCCTGTATTCTGACTCCTCAGGTAGGCCCGGCACCACTAGACTCACTCTCAACTTTGGCTTTGCCTTTACCTGGAATGAAGAGAAGCAACGGTGAGTCACAAGACTCAGTAAGCATATAAGAAATGAAAGGCTGACAAGAATAAGGAGGCTAAGAATAACCCACACCCAAGTGCAAAACTCATGCAAAGCATGTCGACCAATCATATATGAAGTACAGGCACCAATTGCATAACAAAAATATGCACATACCAGATCTTGAGACCTAAAGAAAATGCACTGGCACCCAAGTCCATATCATAAATTTGTTGCTGCCCTGAAGGCAAGCTGTGGGTGGGAGCGACCAACACCTGCTAGGGCACGCATAAACGTCCATAGTATAAACTAAGGCACGCCAAAGCGATCCTAATATATAAACTTGGTTTGGGAATCCTGACACCGTACAACTGTATCTCAAAATTGGCGCCAAGACTTTGTCATACAACATATAAAGGGGTGACGTAGAAGACCAGATGGGATACGAAGCCCCCATAAGCCAAGTATCTTGTCAAGCCTCCCCCACATAGGAGATCACATGCCAAATGTAATGTTTGTGTCTAACAAGATAAATATTTAATTCAATGTCATGCTCGTGACCAAGCACACATTCACATGTAAACCCTCAATTGAATAATCCCAAGTCCCTGCATGCATTTGAAACGACATAATAACAAAATAAAATAAATGCAAAGACTCTTGGTCACACCTCAACACCTATTGAGAACCTACTCACCGGATCCTAGTTTCATTCCATGAAAGAAATGGAGAGTGAACAAACCCTCCTGAGCCATTTCAGAGACTAATTTATCCTCTAGATTGATCCCCACAAGACATAAAAACCCATTTTTACTTTATTTACCTGTTCATACCAAAAATGATTAAATACTTAACCTATAAAAATATATATATATACCATTTATCCTATAAATATATATATATATATACCATAAATTGGACCCATAGGGTCTCCAACATATCTACTGAATTTCTTTCTTTTGCATCACTCACCCTGTTAATAGCCACTTGTATGTATAACCCAACCTTCTGCCACTTAACCCGAAACATACGTAGGCTCTCGGCTATATCCACATATATATACATACATACATGCATGCATAATAGAGAACTATCCCCAAATTGGCATATACATAACCATATACATATCTATGCATACATAACAAATGACCAAAATCGCGTATATAGGTATATATATACACATATCCGCACATGCATGACCGAGTATAGCCCGATCACCAGCAAAGCAAACTTGGTAAGCCTTAAAGAAGTCAAGAGAAGGGAAAAGGGAGAGAGAGCTTGTCTGCACTTCTTTCTCTGCACTTCTTCACTGTTCACACCCAAGCACCTCTCTGCTTTTGCAAGATAATTAATTCCCTCTTCTCTCACTCACTAATATTTATATGAGAGACAGATGGAAGTGGGGGATTATACGTGGCAAGAAAGGAGGAAAATTTCGGACATTCCTCCTGAAAAGTTGCATCTGGAACGAGAAAAGATGGCCCGGGTGTTGCTGAAAGTGGAGGATATCCAGATATGCCTCATCCCATCTGGATGCAAGAGGCCTTAAATGAAAAATGGAAATTCTGGACAAATTTGACACCCTTTCGAATTTTTGGCATAACTCTCTCGTCCGAGCTCCGATTGAGGTGATTCAAGATGCTATGAAAAGACAAGAGAAAGATCTACAACATGTTTTGAGTTTTCTGAGATTCAAGTTGAATCATGGTCAAAATCGGGTTGCAAGGTGAAAATGACTTTTTGGAACGTGTGTCATCCGAATGCTATAGGAAGCCATTCGAATGAAACACTCAAAATTATGCAATTCGAATGCTGCAGAGGACTCCATTCAAATGGAGAACCAAGAACACATCTGAATGCTTCATATGCCATCCGAATGAGGCCCAAAACATACACACACATCCGAATATCACCAACCACACTCAGATGTCACGTGCCTCATCTGAATACACCACAACCCCATTCGAATATCTAAGCTACAATTCTCACTTATATTCGGATACAACACCACACTTAGCTTAATTACTTAATTTACACACTTAAACATTATCCAACAACAACTATACACTAACCCTTACTCGAAACAAGATCAAATTAGCACCAAAGCATGTAAAACCATACCCGAATCTCAACAACGGGTCGTTACAGTTCTTTTCAAGAGCTGCGATCTCAACCATCATGGCTTCCTTCCAACACTCATTATCTAATGCTTCAGACATGGTCTTTGGGATTGGAATGGAATGAAGGTTAGTTAAATATGCCTTATGAGCTAGAGACAAATGAGAATAGGTCATGAACAAATGAATAGGGTGTTTGGTGCAAGTGCAGGTTCCCTTTCTAAGAGCAATAGGAATGTCCAAGTCATACGATTCAGAATTAGCTTTAGTAGAAGGGTTAATGTGAGGTTTAGAGGCAATTGATTTAGGTGACAAATTGGGAAAAATAGGAGATGAAGTAGGGTCAGAATGATTGGCACAAGAATCTGAATTTGGGATAGATGATTTTGCCTGCATAGGGTTCTGGTTCAGATTCTTTCTTCTTGTATATAGTAGGTCAGTTTCCTTGCGAACCATTTCTAGAGAATCCTTTAAGATACGTTTTGGTTGGGAAGAGACAGCATTAGGGAAAGATTCACAGAGAGGAGGAAAAAATATCTCTTTGTTGGATTTCTCAAGAAAAACGGTCTCCCATTTAGGATAAGTTTTATCAAAGTATGGCTTGTCCTCCATGAAGCTAATATCGTCTGAAACAAAAAATCGTTTGGATGGTGGATGGAAGCACTTATGTCCCTTTTGAGTGGAGGAATGCCCAACAAAAATACATTTAAGTGCTCTAGGATCTAACTTGCTTCTTTGAGGAGAATGATTATAAACAAAAACCACACAACCAAACACTTTAGGACTGATTCCATTGGACAAGTTAAAGTCTGGGAAAAATTTAGAAAGGAGTTGAATAGGACTGTTTGAGTTGAGACTTTTAGAGAGAGGCCTATTAATCAAATAGGTTGTTGTTATGGTTGCTTCTCCCCAAGCCTTGGTAACAGTTAGAAGATGCCCATTTTTCCTCTCAGTACCCCATTCTGTTGAGGGGTATACACATATGATGACTCATGAATTATACCTTGTTTTTGTAAAAAACTAGACAAAGTTTGGTTGAAGAAATCCTTATCATTATTAGTTCTTACCCTTTTGATTTCAGTTCCAAATTGGGTCTTGATCATCTTACAAAAATTGGAAAATATAGTGCACACTTCGGACTTAGACTTCAAGAGATAAAGCCAAGTCACCCATGTGCACTCATCAACAAACACCACAAACCATTTAGTTCTAGATAAATTTGGGACTGAAGAGGGGCCCCAAATGTCATTATGGATCAAGTCAAAAAGGGTGAGAACTCTTATTATTATAAAGAGGAAAAGATGCCCTTTTGTGTTTAACCAACTCACACACATCACACTGAAAACTCTTAACACCTAATCCCTTGAACAAAAAGGGATACATATCATGAAGAACTTAGAAAGTTGGATGCTTAGGAAATAAACCTAGCTTTTAATGTGTATAAAACCACTTAATTAAATCCATAGACTATACACCTATATATATATACAAACACAATGGGCCATGGGCCATGGGCTCTAACATAGGATAAACCCTAGATTATAATCCATATAACTCAACACTCCCCCTCAAGCTGGAGCATATATATCATATGCGCCAAGCTTGCTACAAATATACTCAATTCGAGGACCCCTGAGAGACTTAGTGAAGACATCTGCTAACTGGTCATTGAAATTGACAAAATCTGTGGTAATACAACCAGATAAAATCTTCTCTCGGATGAAGTGACAATCTATCTCGATATGTTTGGTCCTCTCATGAAAGACTAGATTGGAAGCAATATGTAATGCAGCTTGATTGTCGCAAATTAATCTCATCTGTGATATCTCCCCAAACTTGAGCTCCTGAAGTAATTGTTTTAACCAGATAAATTCACACGTTGCCAAGGCCATAGCACGATATTCTGCTTCGGCACTCGACCTAGCAACAACCTCCTGCTTCTTACTTTTCCAAGATACTAGGTTTCCTCCAACCAGAACACAATATCCTGAAGTAGACCGTCTGTCAGAAGGAGAACCTGCCCAATCAGCATCAGAATATCCGACTACTCGAGTATGACCTCTGTCCTCATACAATAGTCCTCTACCTGGAGCTCCCTTAATATACCTGAGAATCCGAACTACCGCATCCCAGTGGCTATCACAAGGAGACTGTAAAAACTGACTGACAACACTGACTGAGAAAGAAATATCTGGGCGAGTGATAGTGAGATAATTAAGTTTTCCGACTAGCCTGCGATATCTTCCAGGATCGGCAAGAGGCTCCCCCTGTCCTGGTAAGAGCTTTACATTAGGGTCCATAGGAGAATCTATAGGTTTACAATCAAGCATCCCAGTTTCTTCTAGAATGTCTAACACATACTTCCGTTGAGAGATAACAATACCAGAATTGGACTGAGCAACTTCTATGCCAAGAAAGTATTTAAGTAACCCCAAGTCCTTAGTCTGAAAATTATGGAAAAGATGTTTCTTCAATTGAATAATACCATCCTCGTCATCACCGGTAATAACAATATCATCCACATAGACAACCAAATATATACACCTCCCCTGTGAGTGTGTTTATAAAAAACCGAATGATCAGACTCACTACGAGTCATACCAAAGTCTTGAATGACAGCACTGAAACGACCAAACCAAGCTCGAGGAGACTGCTTCAACCCATATAATGAGCGACGGAGTTTACAAACCTGCCCAGACTCCCCCTGAGCAACAAACCCAGGAGGTTGCTCCATATAAATCTCCTCCTGAAGCTCACCATGTAAGAAGGCATTCTTAATGTCCAGTTGATACAACGGCCAGTGGCGCATAGCTACTATAGAGAGAAACAAACGCACAAAGGACATCTTAGCAACAGGGGAAAAAGTGTCACCATAGTCAAGGCCATAAACCTGAGTATATCCTTTGGCAACCAATCGAGCCTTGAGGCGATCAACCTGCCCATCAGGACCCACCTTGACAGTATAGATCCACCGACAGCCGACAAGAGATTTCCCTGGGGGTAAAGGAACCAAATCCCAAGTACCATTAGAATGCAAAGCAGTCATCTCATCCACCATTGCTTGTCGCCACCCCGGATTAGAAAGTGCCTCACTAACAGTCCTAGGTACTGAAACAGAGGATAAGGAAGACACAAAAGCACAAAAAGGAGACGAGAGACGGTGATAGCTAAGAAAATTATAAATGGGGTGAGGATTGCGAGAAGAACGAGTACCTTTTCGAAGGGCAATAGGAAGCAGATCCTCAGAAGGCAAGACCGCGGCAGGTGGAGAGACTGGAGCAGGATGTGAGGCAGTAGGAGTCGCTAAAGTAGTAGGAGATGCAGGAGAAGGCGCAGGAGCAACATCTCCACCGGGAGGAGACCGAGGTTAATGACGCCGATGATAAACCTGTAATGGGGTAGATGAAGGAACAGGGAGAATAGGAGCAGGAGGACTCGAGGGAAGAGGGATGGCCTCAGAAATGGGTTGACACTCGGAATGAGGCGAAGAGTAAAAAGGAGACGACTCAAAGAAGGTAACATCTGCCGAAAGAAAATAGCAGCGAGTGTCAGGAGAATAACACCGATAACCCTTCTGAAGGCGAGAGTAATCAAGAAAAATGCACTTGATGGACCGAGCAAACAATTTATCATGACTGGGAGATAGATTATGGACAAAACAGATGCAACCAAAGACACGTGGAGAAAGAATATATAATGGTTGATCAGGAAACAAGAGAGAGTGAGGAATCTGGTGCTGAAGAACCGATGAGGGCATCCTGTTAATGAGATAGCAAGCAGTAAGGACAGCTTCAGCCCAAAAGCGAAAGGGGACATGATGATGTAGAATAAGAGTGCGAGCAGTTTCAATCAAATGTCTGTTTTTACGCTCAGCAATGCCATTCTGCTGTGGTGTATATGCACAAGATGACTGATGCAAGATCCCCTGAGAAGACATAAAGGTAGTAAAGGGAATAGAAAAATACTCAAGGGCATTGTCACTGCGCAATACTTGGACAGAGGTATGAAATTGAGTTTTGATTTCAGCACAAAAGGATTCAAAAATTGAGAATAACTCAGAACGATTTTTCATTAAATATAACCATGTGCAACGAGAATAATCGTCGATAAACGTTACAAAATATTGAAAACCCAAAACAGACACGACACGACTAGGACCCCAGACATCGGAATGAACTAAAGCAAACGGGGACACAGCCCGATTATTGACACGCTTTGGAAAAGAAGTGCGAGACTGTTTTCCAAGTTGACAAGACTCACAATGAAAAGACGACAAACTAGATAAACTGGGGATCATCTTCTGAAACTTGGCCAAACTAGGATGTCCCAAACGATTGTGGAGAAGAGCAGGAGACTTAGTCACCGAGCAAGCAATAGGCGATGTAGGAAGGTTGAGATGATAGAGACCCTGCGACTCACATCCGACGTCAATCATCTGTCCCGTATCGCGATCCTGAATAGTAACAGAATGATCATCAAATGTGATAGAACAATTTAAGGCACGCGTAAGTTTACTAACAGAGACAAGATTAAAGGGACAATGAGGAAGATAAAGGACAGAATCTAAAGGCAGAGAAGGTAAGGGTTTGGCAGTGCCAATAGCTTTAGCAACCGCTTTGGATCCATTGGCTAATGTTACAGAAGGTAAAGAACTAGAATTAGAAAAATGAGAGAACAAATGGGGATTACCAGAGATATGGTTCGAAGCACCTGAGTCCAGGACCCATGGTCCCAAAGAGGAAGACTGAGCGAGACAGGCAGTGGAATCACCAGAGTGGGCAACAGAAGCAACTGTGGATGAGGTTTGCTGGGACGTCTTATACTTGAGATACTCATCATAGTCAGCCCCAGTGAGAAGGACAGATTGCGGTGGATGACCATCAAAGGACTCAGATCGAGAACCATCAGCATGAGCAACATTAACACGAGGAGGGCGGCCATGCAACTTATAACACTTTTCCTTAGTATGCCCCCACTTGTGACAATAGTTACACTTGGGGCGTTTGCCCCGATTACCACGATCTCCGCCCTGTTCACCAGTACTCTGAACCTGAGAAGCCATGACTGAATGATCACCTGCAGAAGAGGGAGGCATCGTAGGAACAGATGAAACCCGAAGAAGACGAGAATACACTTCATCCATAGTAGGTATAATAGGGCTAGCAAGAATCTGATCACGAACAGGAGCAAGCTCAGGACCAATGGCAGCAAGAGTACACACCATGAAGAACTTATCTCGCTGAGCTAGATCTTCTGCAGCAGTCTTACCAGCAGGTAATAATGAGTTAAATTCAGCTTTAATAGAGGCCATCTGACCAAGAAAATCAGGAAGAGTCGAACCCTGTTCTCGTAAACTGAGCAGATTAGACACCACTAAATACAGGCGTTGAATGTCATTAGTGTATAACGCCTTGGCCTGAACCCACAATTCACAGCACGTGGTATAGTTAGTATAGATTGGATGAAGAGAGGAATCAATGGACTACCATAGGAGACTACACAACAGAGCATCAGCTCGCTGCCACTCGGGTTTGTTTGTGTTCACATCCTCGACCTTGGTAGTTAGATGATCCTGTAAGCCTTGACCCATACACCATAGTTCAACCGCCTTGGACCAAGAGATATAATTGGAACTACCCATCAACTTCTCAGTAGCAATAGCTGGAGAAGGAGAAAAAATACCAGAAAAGGAACCAGATTTACCAGTACCAGCCATATTGGATAAAAGGGAGCCCTACAAGATCAATAGATCTGAAACCAAAGGGTTAAATAAACCAAAAATAAAGGCTGGATGATGCAGCACAAAGAACAGGTGCGCTGGAGCGACGGCAGATGGCGGATTCCAGTGGCGGATTCTGGTGACCGGCAGCGGCGGATGGCAGTGGATGGCGACAAAACCACTTGGGCTGGGATGGACTGAAGGAGGCGAGTCCAATGGTGAAGACGGCGTTGCGATCGGAGCACTGGTGAAAGAGATCGGAGCAAAAACGTCTCTGTGAACAGTGCGAGACAGGCGGCGCGTGGCGGCGGCAACGGCGACGATCTTCCGGGGGTCAACAGATCGGAGGCCAGCGAACACAACGACGGTGGTGGTGTGCGTGATCGGTGGCCGGACGGTGAAGACCCGCAGCTGACCAGTAGCGCGCACGAGAGAAACGCAGCGGTCGGCGACGGCGGTGGCACGGCAGGCTGTGACGGTCGGTGGCGACGCGACCGACGGTGTTCGTCGGTGATGTGGGTGGCGGCAACGGCGGCAGCTGCGGCGGCTAGGGTTTGTATGGTGGCTGCTAGGGTTTGTATTAAAAAACTAGGGTTTGTATTTTGGCTCTGATACCATGTAAAGCTTAGGAAATAAACCTAGCTTTTAATGTGTATAAAACCACTTAATTAAATCCATAGACTATACACCTATATATATATACAAACACAATGGGCCATAGGCTCTATCATAGGATAAACCCTAGATTATAATCCATATAACTCAACAGAAATGATGCAGCCAAATTACATCTTTATTGGATTAAGCTAGAAATGAAACTAGAAACTGTCCTCCATTATTTTTTCCACTAAGATCTACAAGATGATAGAGACCATCCTTTAGCCTAGCACGCCCAATCATCTTTCTCGATTCCTTTTCCTGAAATTCACAGAAGGAATGATAGAAGATGGCACGACAATCAGAATCATGGGTCATTTTTTGGATAGAAACTAGATTGGTACAAAGTTTAGGGACATGAAGGACGTCTCTTAGGATTAGGTTTCTATCAATGAGAATATCTCCCTGACCTGCCACGATTGTGAAGGATCCATCGGCTAGCATAATTTTCTTAGTACTAGGACATGGTTTATAGGTCAAAAAATTTGTAGGAAATGGTGTCATATGATCGGTTGCCCCAGAGTCAAGAATCCAAGTATATTTAAAAACCTTGTCTGAAGTATGTAAATTAAATGAGGTAGAAGATATACCTGTGAAGGCTAAGTTGGAAGCACTAGTACTTGTACCTGATTTCTTCTCAATGGAATCGAACAAGCTTCTTAACTTCTCGATCTCCTTCTTCCTCAACAGCTCCATCGAATTTACCTATTCTATAGGCTCATTCTCTACACTGGTTTTACCTTTTGCTACATAAGCTTGCCCCTTTGATTGTCCCCCTTTTTCTAGTTTACCATGAAGTTTCCAACACCTATCAATTGTATGTTTGGGCTTTTTGCAGAAGGTATACCATAATTTGTCCTTATTTGTGATGTTGGTGAAATCTATTCCTCCTTTTTCCACCCTAGTAAATTTCTCCTAACCGAGACCACCCTTTAGGGATAATAAAGCTGAGTTTTCAACAGGCTGCACTTCGAGCATTACTCCTCTTCTACTTTCCTTAGCCCTAACAATCGAAATTCCTTTAATTTTATACAACTTTAATTTTAAGTTAGGCAGTCTTCCAAGAAGAGAAAGATAACTAAACAACTTTAGGAAATATCTACAATAAGGAAAGATTGTACAAGATACAATCCGCCAGTAATACAAGGAAATAAATAAAACAACAAGAATAAAGGAAACAAATCAGAACAGCAGTAAAAGGAAACAAACTAAATAAGAAACAAATCAAGGAAACAAACTAAATAAGAAACAAAACAATATCAGCCACTGAAGGAAAGAGCAGTCCATGCGTGTAAATTCCAACAACCTTAATTACATTCATATACCAAAAACCCTACCTGAAGCATTAAATAATGAGAGTTGGAAGGATGCCATGATGGTTGAGATGGTAGCCCTTGAAAAAAACCAAACTTGGGACTTGGTTAAATTACTAAAAGGGAAGTAGCCTATAGGATGTAAGTGGGTGTTTACGGTAAAATACAAATTTGATGGGACTGTAGAAAGTTACAAGGTAAGACTAGTGGCTAAGGGTTACACCCAAACATATGGAGTAGACTACTTGGATACCTTTGCTCCCGTAGCTAAGATGAACATTGTCCAAGTGTTGTTGTCCTTAACAATTATGTATGATTGGTCATTGTTCCAATTTGATGTAAAAACTACTTTTTTACATGGGGAGTTGGAAGAAGAGATTTATAGGAAAGTTCCACCCGGGTTTGGGTTGCAAACAAGAGAGGAAAATATTATATGCAGGCTAAAAAAGGCTCTCTATGGGCTGAAACAGTCCACTAGAACTTGGTTTGGGAGGTTTGCTAAAGTTATGCTTGGATTAGGCTACAAGCAAAGTCAAGGTAACCATACTTTGTTTGTTCATCATTCAGTTTTAGGAAGGATAGAATCACTTTTGGTGTATGTTGATGACATTGTAGTTACCGGGGATGACAAAGAAGAAATGGAACATTTGAGGGGTTGTTTGGCAAGAGAGTTTGAGATCAAGGCATTAGGAAAGTTGAAATACTTTCTTGGTATTGAGGTAACTCGGTCTAAGGCTAGAATATTTATTACCCAGCATAAATATGTGAAGATTTCAAATAGAAAGCTTGAATATTCATTATGTGCAGCCCTAGTTATAGGGTTGAAAATTATAGCTATAGAAAGTTTACAATAGGAAAGATTACAACACATTTAAGAAAGATTATGATACAATGGGATTAGGAAAGATTCTTAATCTATATAAGAAACTAATCTAATCAAGATAAAATCTTAAATAAATCAGTCCTTAAATAAAGCATTCCAAAACAGGCTGTGCTACTGCCTCTTCTTCTTTCCTTTCCTTTCAATGCATATCCCATAATGAGCATAAACGATGCAATGCACAAATATAAACTCACATGGCGCTAGTAACCATGCAATGCACAAATATAATGCAGTAGCATAATGAGCATAAACGATGATACAAAGCCCCCATAAGCCGTGCATCAAGCCTTATTCGCCCATATAGGAAATCACATACAATGTAATGCTCGTGTAATGCAGAGACATCCTGAGCACAAACGATGATACATAGCCCACATAAGCTATGCATCAAGCCCTGCTCACCCCGAAAGGAAGACACATATAATGCAATATGCCCGTGGCCAAGCACGCAAGTCTCACGGAAACCCCCAAATGCATATCCCATGCCTCGGTAAGCATTAAAATATTAAATACCGCATAAACATAATAATCTCTAACGTGTGACCCACAAGCGGAAACCTACCCCATATGTAGCCTTAGCTTCATTCCACAAAGGAATAGGAGAGGAAACTGACTCTCTATTGAAACAAGAATAAGACCCAATTTACTATTCACGACCCGGTTACTATTCATTAAAACTTATCACGACCGATCGTGGTTTTAACCGTATAAGGACAAGGACAATTTATCAACAATTATTGAGGATTAAAAGAAGCAAAATAATAAACAAAATAATAACAATAATAATAATAGTAGTATTAATAATAATAACAATAATAATAGTAGTAATAACAATAATAATATTAGTTATGATTAAAATCCCCCCCAACCTTTGCACTCACGACCAAAGGCCATCTTCTGCAGCCTAACACTCAACATTTAATATTAAATATGAAAATATATATATATACACACTCTAGTTTATCATTATTATATTAGAACACACACACAGTGATCAATTCATCCCTTGCACTCACAGCCAAAGGCCACTTAGTCTTCCTCACACATACTCAAACATTCACTGTGCACCTGCATATATATACACTTACGCATGGTGATATACACACACAGCAAACACTCACACAGCAGAGTCCCTCACCCACAATCATGTTGCTGCCCACCGGTACATATATATATATATATACACTTGCACTCCCCAGCCATGGCAGCCATCCGGGAACCTATCGGAACTCCCATTCCCAACTACCAAACACCTTAGCATACCTCACAATCACTTGCACGAAGGCCACAGGGACCGTATATACATATGTATTTAACCACCGAAACCCACTGCAACACGAAGATATATATATATAATCCACTGCTATATAAAACATGTAACAACAAGAGGGAGGAGGCAGGCTGCAAAGAGGAAGAACAAAGAGGCTTGGAAATCAAAGATAACTGGAAGGAGAAGAGCTTGCAGCTCACACATTCACTAGAAAAATAACAGTGAACCAAAGAGAAGAAAAGGAGAAGGGAAGCTTGCCTGATACGCGAGAAAAACCACTCCAGAAGCTAAGCCACACCTTCTCTTCTTCTTCTTTCTTCCTCGGCAACTCTCTGTAAATTCTCTATTCTCTCTACATTCTCTTTGCAACTCTCTAAATATATATATACAAGGCAAGAGACAGATTGTAATGGCTAACACACGCCTGGCAACCTCAAAATTCTCTACCACTACTCTAAAATCAAGATAATGGCTCTAAAACTTGTTTGCAGAAAATGCACTCGCTAGGTTTGAGAAGATACCCGAATGGCCCGACTCGGATCCGGATTTGAGAAACTTAAATGAAAAATGGAGGGTTCTGGACAGATTCGACATGCTTTTGAATTTCGGGCATAACTCACTCATCCGAGCTCCGATTGAGCTAATTCAAAATGGTATGGAAATCCAAGAGACATATATATAACTTTTATGTTTTATGTTTTGAGAGAATCGGGCTTAATCACAGTCGAAATTTATCTTCAAAGAGGAGACAGAATGCTGGAACATAGCATTTACGAAATTCTGGGTAGCTCCGACACATCTTAGTAATTTGGCCATAATTCTTTCATCCAAGCTCCAATTGGAGTGATTTAAGATTCTATGTAAAGCTAAGAGAAAAATCTACAACTTTGATGTTTTGGGTTTTTAAATATTCAAGCTGTATCAGGGTCAAAATTGGATTGAAATGCAAACATTGCACACTTGAAAAATAGGCCATCTGAATCACACACACACCCAATTCGAATCGATCTCTCCCAATTCGAATCAATCACTCTCAATTCGGATCACACTCAGTAAAACCCATGAAATTTCATCCAATTTAGCCTTGATTCCAATCACTCACTATCCTATTCAAATACCAATTAAATTCATTTTGATACTCCAAACATATACACAACACTTAATTAATAAATACAAAAAAATAACATATTAAACATCGAGGCTACCCAATTCAACTGCAAGACATGGCACAACATTAATTAACTAAATTCGGGTCATTACAGGTATGCCTAACCGTTTCCCATATATCTTTAGCAGAAGACAAGAACATGTAATTTTTTCTAACCTCTGGTTGCATGGCGTTCCATAGCCATGCCATGATCATGGAATCCTCTATATCCCAAGCATTAAACCCTAGATCAGATTTCTATGGACTAGGCTCTGTCAAGTGGCGAATCTGACTCTTCCCCTTTAGGAATGTTCGAACCAGCTATGCCCACTGTAAGTAGTTGCGTCCGTCTAGCCTGTATGACTATTGCACCCCTAGTAAATCGCCGGAAGAAAAACCTCTTATTGGAGCATCAACTCCATTATTCTCATCGGATGATGTGGCTAAAATTGGCGTTATTTCTGATATTTCTGATATGATCAAAAAGGAAAAGGTCTAGCAATGAAGGCAAAGATAAGAAGGAATTTCGATGATTGAGTGACTGAAAGTATGGCAACAATCGGCCAGAAAAAGTCTAGGAAGAAGAACAAGGAATCGGCAATGAAGGCCGAAAATCATAGAGCAATTGAAAGTGGCTCTTATACCATGAAGATTTCAAATAGAAAGCTTGAATATTCATTGTGCAGCCCTAGTTATAGGGTTGAAAATTACAGCTATAGAAAGTTTACAATAGGAAGGATTACAACACATTTAAGAAAGATTATGATACAATGGGATTAGGAAAGATTCCTAATCTATTTAAGAAACTAATCTAATCAAGATAAAATCTTAAATAAAGCATTCTTTAAATAAAGCATTCCAAAACAAATTGCATTGCCGCCTCTTCTTCTTTCCTTTCCTTTCATGTCAACAATATGTGCTAGACCTTTTAATTGAAACAGGAATGCTTCACAGCAGGGCAGCTGAGACACCCATTGAACCAAACAATAGAATTGGGGCTGATTTTAAAGTAGGGGCAGTGGATAAGGGGTCCTATCAATGGCTGGTAGGGAGGCTTATTTATTTGTCTCACACTAGTCCCGACATAGCGTGTGCTGTGAGTGTTGCTAGTCAATTTGTGTATGATCCTAGAGAAAACCACCTCAAGGCTGTACACAGAATTCTCCAATACCTTAAGGGGTCTCCAAGTAAGGATGTGCTATTTAAAAGGACCAACAACTTATCCTTAGAGGTATTCACGGATATTGACTATGCTGGGTCACTTGTAGATAGGAGATCCACCTCAAGCTATTGTACATTCTTGGGCGGAAATTTGATTACTTGGAGGAGCAAAAAACAGAGTGTGGCGACAAGGTCAAGTGCTAAAGCTAAGTTCAGATCTATGGCCTTAGTTATTTGTGAACTTTTTTGGCTGAAAATCATTCTAACAAATTTGAAAATTCAGTGGGCAATACCTATGAAACTTTATTGTGGCAACAAGTCTGCCATAAATATAGCTCACAACCCAATTCAACATGATAGGACCAAGCATGTTGAGGTTGATAGGCATTTTATCAGGGAGAAGCTTGAAAGCGGACTGATCTGCACCCCTTTTGTTCCTACTAAAGGGCAGCTAGCAGATGTCCTAACTAAAGGCTTATTGGGTCCTATTTTCCACAAGATATTGAGCAAGATGAGAATGCATGATATACACTCTCCATCTTGAGGGGGAGTGTTAGAAGTCAACGAATTCTTTCCTATGGTGGATTCTTTCCTAAGTGTGTCATGTCTTGCTTTCCTACTGATTGCATGCTGCTTATTCTTGCTTTGATTTGTTTCCTTGTATTCTTGTTTTGATTTGTTTCCTTGTATTTTATCTTTGTAAGATGTTTCCTTATTGTACATATTTCCTAAGGTAGTTTAGGAAGCTTTCTCTCATTAGAAACCTGCCTATTAAGGTTACTTGACATGTATAAATGCTGTACTCTACAATTACAGAAAATAGATTGGAATTCTGTTTGGTTCTTTCTTGTAACAAGTATCATTGATATTGTAATTTTAGCAATATCAATATCATTAGTGAGCATAACTGATATTGTATTTTTTGTAATTTTATAGTAAGTATCATTGATATTGTAACGCAGCGGCTTCTAATGATTGTCCATGCATGTTAGGAGGGATTTCATGGTATCTTTTTGTGTAATGTTTTAACACATTTCATGCATTACAGTTAACAACAACAATCACAAGCCTTAATCCCACTAGGTGGTGTCTGCCAACTTGCATTACATTTACTGGAAATAAATTATTTTTATTTGTGCCTGCTGATTGTTTTCTGGAAATAAATCATTTGTATTTCTTCTAGCTTTTCTATTACTTCATTTGATTATTCTTATCACAGATAAAGAGTATTTTTAATATCATTATTTGTACTATAAGGATTTATGAAGCTAGGTTTACCTAGAAGGAATAGTCTGATAAGACCTTAACTATTGTGGGACCATCGTGATATTCATGACAACAAGCCAACTGGCGGAGATTGGTGGGTTGGAAAAGTCAATTTTGTGGAGATACGATCATATTGGCATATTTTTAGAAGTTTTGATAGCATGTGGAGTTTTTTGTATTGTGCTTGCAGGTAATGTATTTTTGTTTGTAGTGAAGCATGTATATGCCTGCATATATTGTGCTTCTAGACAATTAAAAGAATCACCTTTGTTTCTACTAAAATCTATTATTTACTCATTGTATTGATTTGTTTCTGCTAAGGCTATGATAATTGTTGCTTGGAACAGTTCAGGCCAACCTAGCTCAATCTTCAGTTCTGATGTTTCCAAGAAAGTGCTTTCTATCTTTATCACCGCTGCCACACTGAAAGTTGGGCAAGGTAGGATTACCCACTTTTACCTCTATGTATTATATCTTTTGAGATTGTGTAATCTTGACCAATGATGATCTATTATATTTAACTAGATTTTGCTTAGTTATGTTCTTGTTTCAGGATTTATGCTGGCTTCGGAAATGATTTAAACTATCGCAAGGAGGGTGATTCTTGGGCAAAAAATGAAGTCAATGGTATCACTTCTAAAGTTTATTGTCAGCAGATGCTTATGGTTATGATTAAATAGTATAACAAAAATCAGAAGTTAGTCATGTCAGTGTCTCATGTGTAATGCCACAATCCAATAACATCCTTATACTTCAATACAACATGATAATGTGAATGGCAATCTTCTTAACATGTTACAGTGGTCTGGACACGGTTTCTGCTAAAGAGTATGACTTATGCATATTATAACCTTCCTCATCTGCTTTAAGAATTGAGATATTAGTTCACTTTCCTGATTTTTCTTGGTCTTTTTTTTTTGGGGGGGGGGTTTATCCTTCCCTATAGCATTATTTCTCAGCAATGAGAAATTAAAATCTTTTCCTAATGATAAATATGAGATTATATAATTGTTCTACTTTTCCTACTGATAAATATGAGATTATCTACTTTTCCTGATGATAAATATGAGATTATATAATTGTTCTACTTTTCCTACTGATAAATATGAGATTATCTACTTTTCCTGATGATAAATATGAGATTATATAATTGTTCTAACACTTTTCAGCTGTAAATGATAGCTTGCATACACTTCAGAGAACGAGAAGAAATGCGTAATCATTATGTAATCTGCTTGTAACTATAATTGCTTCTGATAATTTTTCAGATGTCTATTCATTGGCTTTTTACATTATTGGTGTACCACTAATTTGTGCAGTTGTCCTTGATTTTATCCTTAGCTGGAAAGCGGCGAGGAGTATGTCAAAGTATGTTAAGCTATGATATATATTGAAAGTTGTTTCTGTTGTTGCATGGGTGATAATTCTACCATTCACTTATGCTTATACTTGGTAAAATCCTCCTGGATTTGCTCAAACCATTAAAATTTGGTTTGGCAATAATTGAAAATCTCCTTCACTATTTATTTTGGCCGTTGTTATTTACTTGTCACCAAATATGCTTGTTTCGCTGCTATTTCTTTCTCCCTTTATTCGTCGATTCCTTGAGAGGTGAAACTATAAAGTTGTGATTCTGATGATGTGGTGGTCAGGTGCTTGCATTGTTCTCTTCATTCATCTATTTAGTTGTTTTATGTCATTGACATAGGTTTACTGTTGATAATTGTGCATCGTGACTTAATACACTTCTATGATATATGATTAACCAAGGACTTGTACGACATTGTGCAGCCTTGGCTATATGTTGGATGGGGGATGCATGAGGGCACATTTTCTTTTTTCAAGTAAGAATCTAACCGGCAGACTTTCAGTTTAATCTACTAGATATTTGGAGTCCCATTGACATTTAGTTAATTCTTTATTTTGTTTTCCAGATGCACAGTGTTTTAGGTTCTTCTTATACTAACGAAGTTGGCATTTAGTTTTTATAGAGAGGTATTTTTCATCTATTCCTTTTCCTTTTTAAGGTTTAATATACTATCATGCTATGTAAGAAGACATAAGACTTTTTGGTGATGTTTGTGACAATAGTTATTGTAACTGAGAAATGGCAGCTACTATCAATGTCTCCTTGGGATATAGAAATAATCAATTTTTAATCTTGGTGCAAAATAGTGTTATTTGATGAAACCACAAAATTTGAAATGGGACTGATTTAGAATAAGGTTGAGAATGAATATCAAGCTCAGATATCAATTGATGTAGGACAAAACTGAGGGACAAACTCAAACCCTAGAGTACTACTGAGAATGAACTACAAAACCAAGCTAAGAATGAATATCTGTATTAATTCAATTTTCAATTCGAATGTACTTTATAATACAATAGGAATCTTTTATAGAGTAAGTCAACTCTTGATTTTGTTGAATCAAATAGTATCAAAAGATTGATAATTTAATTTTACTTTCTCATTAGTTTTATATCCCAAATAGGGTATGTTATTAGCCTATACAAGTATTCTTTTTATTGCATTCTGTTGGAGAAGATAAAAATAAGGAAGAATGAGTTTATGGCTGAGTAGATAAGGATCAAGGTTGTGTAAAAAGATCACAACAATTCAAATTAAAAGATAAAGAGAAGAAAGGATGAAGCGGACCTCGGAAATCAAATAAGGGATATCCAAGTTCAAACTCATCAAAATCTATAAAATAGTGAGTGAGTTAAATTTGTTGTAATCTATTCCTGTAAATTAGGAAAATTTTTAGGATAATTTGTGTATATAAATCACACTTAGGTCAATGAAATATTCACGAAGGAACATTCATAGTTCTCCTATTCATTTTTCATAGTACATTATTGTGGCAGTCGTTTCCCTTTGTTCCCTACTGCATGTAGCATTCCTAAGTCCATGATATGGCTGAAAATCAATCAGCTAGTAAGACATCAACTAGTAATCATCTTCTAATGAAGAATACACAAGTTCTAGTCATTCAAATAGCTCTTGATAGCCATTCCCTCTAGATTACTTAGCATAAACTGAATTAAAACAATTTTAGAGAATGGTCCCAATCAGTTCTACTG
The DNA here is from genome assembly GCA_036245055.1 of Diospyros kaki. Classification (NCBI taxonomy): domain Eukaryota; kingdom Viridiplantae; phylum Streptophyta; class Magnoliopsida; order Ericales; family Ebenaceae; genus Diospyros; species Diospyros kaki. The sequence continues at coordinate 16,292,469 of BSEG01000011.1, read as the reverse complement.
GTAGTTCGTAGAAAAGGGAAGGCAAACTATTTGATAGGAGCAATTTCGAAGCCTAGCACCAAGTCAACATTTCTATGGCGTGTGGGAGGTAGAGAATGCCATTGTCATGGCTTGGTTGGTCAATTCAATGGAACCAAAAATTAGAATAATTTACTTATTCTACAAGACAACCAATGAAATTTGAAAAGTTGTACAAGCAATATGTTCAGACATGGAAAACAATGTCCAATGCTTCCAAATTCGATCAATTATTTGAATTACAAGCTAAGGTACTAATTCAACCACTAAATATTACAATACTCTAACAGAATTATGGCAAGAAATAGACTTATTTTATGAGATCACGTGCGAGTGTTTAGAAGATGGAGGAAAATATGACAAAACGGTAGAAAAAGAGAAAGTATTTGACTTCCTACATGGCCTCAATTCAAATCTAGATGAAGTAAGAGGCAGATTACTTAGGACAAAGCCTTTTCCATCCATGAGATAAGGTTTTGTAGAAGTTAGACGAGAAGAAAGTAGGAAAAATGTGATGTTACCGGCACCAGGGCCCTCTAACAATGAGGTATATACACAAACCTCAGCACTCAACACTTCACGGGTAAAATCACTTAACACATCTAGAAGAGAGTCCCAAAAGGATAAATAGTGGTGTGACCACTGCAATAAGTCTTACCATACAAGGGAGACTTGTTGGAAGATTCACAGAAAACCAACAAATTGGAAGCTAAAGAACTAGCGAAAAGGGAGTCAATCTACCTATGTGGCAAAGGCTGAAGTGGGATAACCAACAAATTTCACTTTGTCAGTCGATCAGTAAGAGGTGTTGAAATAGTTGTTAAGCCAAACTAAGGTGAATAAAATTGTGTGGGAAAGCCGGTCATTTTACTAATAGGCGTTTTTATCGATTTGATAGAACCTTTCAGCATAATATGAATTCTTTTGGTAAAGGTGGTGGTATGGTCTAGTCTGATCCGCAGGCTTTTGTAGCTTCACATGAGTTTAATGAAGCTTTCTTGATTGATTTAGGGTTTGCACCTGGGACTCACCATGGTTGTTCAACCCAATCCTCAGAAACACAATCTCAATTCTCTTCTTCTTCACCTTATCATCATGGTAATCCTTCCTGGTGCGTAAACTCTAGTGCTACGAACCACATCACGTCTAGCTTGAGTAACCTTTCTCTTTATTCTCCTTACAATGGCAGTGATAAAGTTGCAGTAGGCAACAATAGAACTCTTTCTATTGCTAATATTGGGCTTAGCCAAATGCTTAATCAGACTAATCCTACCTCTATCATTTCTTTACCAAGTGTTCTTCATGTTCGTAGTATGAAGTAGAACCTAATTAGTGTCTCTTAGCTTACTAATGATCATAATGTGATTGCTGAGTTTCACTCTTAACTTTTGTTTGATTATGGACAACGATTTGGGCTAGATGCTATTTCGAGGAATCCTTAAGGATGGTCTCCATCAGCTGGCTCGAGCTTTTGCTCATACTAAATCCCAAGCTGCTTCTTCTCGTGTGTCCAGCAATCCTACTAATGTTGTTTCTCTCAAGAAGTCTAATGAGTCTTTGGTGTCTTGTTTGAATAATTGTAAATGATAGAGTTTGTCCTCTTCTAGTGGGTTGCCTAGCATGCAATTGGCTTATGTTGATGGGGTGTGTCAATAGTGGCATGCTAGGTTGGGACATCCTTCTTTTCGTGAATTGCAATACATTCTTAATAAAGTCAATGTTCCTTGTTCTACTATTGATCTTTCATTTTGTGACTCTTGTAAATTGGGTAAAATGCATCAACTTCATTTTTGTTAGTTGTCAAATTACAACAAAGAGTCCCTTAGAATTAGTATACTTAGATTTGTGCGGTCCTTCTCCTTTTCTTTCTACTAAGGGGTATAGTTATTATATTGTGTTTGTGGATGCTTACATTAGGTATACATGGTTGTATCCTTTGATAATAGAATCTGATGCTTTGTCTACTTTTAAGACATTTCACAAATTTGTTGAATTGCAATATCAATCAAAACTTAAGGCCTTCCAAACGGACAATGGGGGAGAATTTAAGGCCTCGGTTTTCGTATCCCTATACACACCAACAAAATGGTGTTGTCGAGAGAAAATATAAATGCATAGTTGAGATGGGCCTTACTCTCTTAGCCCATACTCACATGCCCTTAAAATTTTGGATAAAAGCCTTCCCAATAGTTGTCTAGATCATTAATTTGTTACCGGTTTCACCACTTCAATTTCAAACCCCTTTTGAGAACCTCTATAACAAACAGCCTAACTAGAATGGCATTGTGGGTTAGGAAGCTAGAATGAGAGTTTTTGGGTGATTAGTGTCCATTTTGTGCGTTTCTGGTGGGTTTTTGGTGAGTTTTCTTCGTTCTCGGTCGAGTCGACTTGAATCGTCCAGGAGGTCAAGTCGACTCGGTTTCGGACAAGTCGACTCGGATTTCCCTCGAGTCGACTTAGTCGCAACTTGACTACACTGCACGTGCTTCGCTATTTTGGCCATACCTTTTGATGTAGAAGTCGGAATTGAGATCAGTTTGTAGCATCATAAACTAGATTGTGAGGGCTTCGATTTGATATATAATATCAAATATTTTGGGTTTTACTTGAGTTGGTTAAGGATTTCCCAATTGAAGTTAAGCATGATTGTTAAGATAAGTTGTTATTTAATGGATGGACATTTGCTTTTCGTGATGGAACCTACATAAATGATTGAATTTATTGTCATAACCATGTTGAATCCACTTGAACATTTGGGTTTGTAATTTAAGTCGTGAGGACTTTAGAAGTGATAATGTGATTATATGTGTGCTTGAGTTAAATTATGAAGTGACCTAGTAATGCCCTAAAAGATCTTTCATGATAGAAAAGAGTCTTTGAAAAAAAAAATACATCCATAAAACACTAAGGATATTATCCACAATATGTCTTATGATTTTGAATTGGATGGATGATGGTGGGGTCGTGTCATACATGAAATACGTTAAGCATGGCATGGTAATTTCCATTTGGCACTCATAGTATAAGGAAGGATATGCATGTATTATATGTATAGCCATGGATATACACTATGTGAAAAGGGCTTACATGTATTATGGTGTTCTCTCATGATATGGCATGTACTTGAAGTTGTATATGCATGCTTGATATTATAATTTGTGCCACTATTATTATTTTGGCAAGGCAGCTATATCTTCGTGTGTGGAAAATGGTACCCTATGAGCACCTGACGCGGGTGAGGTGGTTATTAACCCGGTAAGCGTGTTCGAGCCAAGATTGACTATTGGAATTTTCATACATATGCGTATATATATATATGTATCTGCATGGATGTGGTGATTTATTAAGCTATTGTGATGCATGTGTATTGCATCCCTTGTAAATTATGACATGAGTATGAAATGAATCTATAAAGGCATGGCATTCGGTTGAATGATGAGAGCTATAAAGACGGCCTTGTGAGCCACGTGAGTTTCACTATTATTGATGCATGTGCATGATAATGGAATGAGTGCATAGCACATTGATGACCATGGCTTGAAAAAAGGAAATTGGTGTATATGTGTGGGATGCATGATGTGGTACATGTGGGTAGAGGAGCCTTGTGTACCAATTTGTTATGTATAAGCATGGTTACATTATGGAAATTTAAAATGTGTCTTGATAAATTATAAAGCAAGGGTTTTCTTTGAAAAATGTGTTTTGATAAAATGTAATGAATTATAATTTCTTGAGAGATGATATTGTTGAGTGTCAAAGGCATGAACTCAATTGAGGTTTAGTGGTCGAGTATTGAGTTCCCTTGGCTCTTTGTTATTCATGCTTTCGAATATTAATCTTGTCATAATTTCCTTTTGTTATATACTTGCTGAGCCTTGTGACTCACCATTACTTCTTTTTGTCATTCCAGGGAAAAAGAAAAATAATTATTGAAACAAATTCTGGATAGATATGTACAGAGATGCCCCAACCTCAAAAATCCAAGGTGTAGTTTGAAGGTATGATTAGAGGGTTTCATTTTGTATTTAAAGCCTTGATGCCTTTTTATTTTTAAAATGTATGGGTTGTAAACCCGAGCTTATGATGTAAAGAATGATGTATAATATTTATTTTCGCTCCTATTAATAGTGAGCAAATATGAGAATGACAAGAATTTTTGACAAATTCTGGGTGATATTAGTATATGTATCCATTTTGAAAGAACTTTCTCTCGAATTTCTTATGCCAGCGGGTAATACAGGAGCGGGCCCTGACAATATTGGATATGGCATGCTACCTATATCACACACCTTCCTAAATTTGTCTTCTTAATTTATTATTTTCGATGTGTACTGTGTGTTGAGCATGGTACGTGCATTTTGCTTCTGATTTTCAATGGCCCTTGCTCCACAGTCTTCTTTCTTCTTCCATTCTGGCCGTCTGTTTTTTCACCGGATTTACTCTTCTTTTCTCGATAACTCCCAAGCTCATTGCAAACACAAAAGAAAAAACATTAAGGCAAGTTCTTATACCTTTTCCATTTTAAATTTCAGATGCAAGTTCATACTCTCTTCTTTCTGTATTTTTTTCAAGTTCTTAAACCTCTTTTCTAAATATTTCAAAAAATTTATTCCTTTCATTTTTTTAAAAAAAATATATATATATTCTTAAAATTCTTGTTTTCAAATAAATTTGGTATTATAATTCTTGTATGTCTGTCATGTTTAATTTTGAAAATAGGGTTTTAGTTCACCGTATATTTTTAAAAAGAATGATGTTCTTTGTCATAATAAGCTCTATTTTATATATATATATATAAGCTTCTTTATCTGCTTGGTCTGTGATGAATCATATTTATTTAATCATATTTTGTTCAAATAGTATGTGTGACTTTATAATATATGTTATGTTGATTATTTACTTCATTAATATCATTGGTGGTACCAACATATTGATACGTTTAGATTACCCTCCTTGTAATCTACATATTTTGATACGTTTAAATTATACACATAAATAAAATTACTTCTTGTAATTTGCACGGCTATTATATTATATGTTATTGGAAAATAAAGCAATTATGAACAGTTAGCTATAGCAAATTAGAAAGAAAAGGTAGAGCATGATAATATACATATGTACATATATGATATTGTGTTATATAAAATAAAATAAAATAAAACAAAGTAGGGGTGAGGTAGCAGGCATAATCATGCGTTGTGAGTTGCAAGTAGGAAAATTGAAATGGGGGATAAATCTCTCCTGTGTGCTGCCAAGATTATGTGTGTGCATATATATATTATATTGTAATAATAAATAAAAGATTGGCAAGATGGAGCCCTATTAATGCTTTTTTAAGCGACCCATTTTCTATCTCTTTCTTTATAATTTAATTTTGTTCGATTAATCCAACCATATGAAATACACATGATATATATATAACAGATATTCATAATCATTGTTGGTTATTAATATATAGGTACATTAATTGATTTTATGCTATGGTTAATCACGATTGGGGTTATATGTTTTAAATGTATATATCACTACAAAAAATCTAGGGTACATTCTCTTTGTTATTTTCAAGTCATTTTTAGTTTTCAGTTTTCCAAAATAATGAAAATGCGTTCTCCTTGGTGTTTTTAAAAACGCATTTTCAAAAATAAAAAAAATTATAAAGGAAATCCAAAATAACAAAAAGTTGTTTTGAATGTTTTCATTCAAAATAAACTCTAAACTCAAAACACGAAAAACATGTTTCATTTCCAGTTTTTAGTATTCTCTTCCTCTTTTCCTTCTCTTGAAGCCATCACCGTCGGTCACCGCTTCCTTCTCGCTTTTTTTCGGTTGTCGATCACGCCCGTCACTTCTATCACAGGCGCGAGCTGTCGTCCCCTTGCATCGCTAGATCCGTTATCCACTGCCCTTTGCATCACTAAATCAACTATCTCTATTCATTCTCTACTCTCTCTCTCTCTCTCTCTCTTTGTTACCCCTATTGAGTTGCTTCTGCCACAACCATGCTCACTGGCAACCATGCTAGAGAAAGAAAAAGAGGAACACACGAGTGGTGAAGGGATGGGGAGAGGAGAGGAAAATAGGAGAGGAAAGGAAACGGTTTCGTGGTAGCGAAAGTGGTGGTAGGGATAGCGGTGCGGCGATGACGCAACGGCAGCAACGATTTTCTTCCCAAACTCAGAGGGTTTCGTTAGAGTAGTTAAAGGGGGGGAGGAAGGGGAAACAATGGGCTGTAAACAATTGGGAGGAAGAGAGAAAGGTAAAACAATGGGCGAGGAAGGGAAAAGAATATACTGTAAACAACCCTACAAAGGTAACAAAAAATTTAAAAAAAAATGTAAAAGATTTTGTTAGCCCAGGGGTAGCCCAGAGAGGACATCTAATAAAATCCTAATGATTATATGTATATATAGTAATGTTAAATAATATATTTATAGAATATATATTTAATATATGTATATATTATTTGATTATAAAATAATATTTTTATAAAATTATAAATAAATTTATTAATGTATTTATAAATTATTTATAAACGTGTATATTTTTAGGAGTTAATCATGAACTTTTAATTGGACTTATTTTTTAGCTAACAACTCGAGCTTTGTTGAAGTCAAATTTAGCTCATTTACAAATCAAACTTTAAAATTAGACTCAATTTCGTTTTGTTTATCTTAACAAACAGATTTAAATAAGTTTTAATCAAGCCAAACACCAATTTGAACTCGAACGGCTGATCTCATTTGCCACCCTACTTATAAAAGCTTGTATTATAAAGTAATACAATATTTATATACACATGGCTTTTGGACTTTCCCCTTCTTTATTTATTCGTATTTTATTATTGTAATGGGAAAAAAATATTACAAAATCCACTAGCCTTAAAGAATCATGCTAAATGTACATCACTTTTGTATATCTTGGGCTACATAAAGGGGTATTATCACCAAAATATCTCTCGCCTCACATGCGCCTCTATGCGCCTCATGAAGGACTTTTTTGTCATTAACACACCTTTATGTAGCCCAAGGTGTACATAAAGGTGTATCAATAGCATTTTCCAACGTTAAAATGTATATATTTTTTAATAATATATTAACATTAAATATTTTTAATAAATAGAATAATCAAATTTATTAAATAAAATATCATTAAAAAATTATTCTCAAAATTTCAAAGAGAATGCATTTTCAGTTTTTAAAAACAAACTCCCAAAAAAGAAAATTAAAAATGAATTCAAAACTAAAAATTTAAAATTAAACTGCAAAGAGAACACAACCCTAACTTTTAACAATTGAAAATTTCGTCGCTAAAACTGAAAATTCAGTTGCTAATTTATTTAGAGACGGATTTAATGACAGACAGATTTCGTCGCTAATTTTAATGATGAAACTTAGCGACAAAATCAGCGATGGGAATTTTTTTCGTCGCTGAATCAATGACAGATTTTTTCAGTCGCTGATTCAAGAAAAAAATAAAAATAACAAATTGTTAAGCGTAAATAAAAAGTATATATATAATATATAAATTTTATAAATTAAAATTTAAATGTAAATTTTTATATTTTTTTAATATAAACATATATAAATAAAATTTATGATAATTAACAATTTATTTTAACTAATTGAATAGAAATTGAAAATTTATTTATAAAATCATTATTTTAAAGACAAAAATTAAAATTAAAATATTTTAAATTTAAATTCATATAAATATGTAAGATAACAAAAATGAATATGAAATTCAAGTCGATTAATTTAGTTAATGAAATATAATCATAAATATTCAGTTACAATTAACAATCATCATTTCTGATATCTGCATTTTGTTCATTATCACCCTTGTTACCCTTATCATCATAAAATTGGTCTCCACCCAACAAGCATGTCAACGATCCAACAGTAGTTGTAGATTGCTTTAATATTATAGACATCATGTTATTAATTTGATCCTTCCACGTAATCATCTCTTGTTGCCACTAGCGTAGCTGCACATTCTCAGTGGTCATCTCTGGGTGATCGTCTGTGTCAGCTCCTAGTTCCTACTTTGCACTTGGGTCATCGTTTGTCTCATTTCCTCATTCTCGTTCTTAGTGGAATTCAACTCCTTGTTCATCTGGGTGAACTTCAGTCTCATTTGTTCTAAATCATTTGACATGGACCCATATAAACTACTGGAGGTGCAACCGGATGCAACCGGGTAGGACTAATTAGCTTGAGAACCGAGATCGTAGACACGACCCTTCTTATTCCTACCAGAGATAACCTGATAAAAGATGTGGTGCTCGTCGACTACAGTTAAAGTGGACGAATCACAAACCGACTGATGCTGAAGATTTCTCCATACTTAATCTCTCAAACCCCTCATATATAAATTGAAACATTGACGTGTTTAATTAATAAAAAAAATCTTGAATTTTAATGATGTACAGAAATACAATTACCACAACGCCCTTTGATCTATTATCAATCTATACTTCTTGTCCTTGATTATCCTTCTGTAACGACCCGTTTTGGGTACCGGTAAAGTGTGGGGGCATGGAATATTTACTTTATGTGAATAATTTTTAAGGAATCATCTAAGTCATTTTCACACGATATGGCTAAGGAAGTGGAACTACAAAATGGGTAATGAGTTGACTTGAGTGGTAGTGGGACTCACATGTGTGCAAGGTATGTGTATATTTGATTTATGTCATTTGAGGTATGGATTAATAAAGAAATTTTAACTTAGTGCCATGAATAGCCATGAGTGGAATAAGACCAAGCAGGGACATGCTTGGTATTTAAAATAAAGGGGATTATTATTAAGGAAATTAGGAGAGTATATAAAGGGAAAAAAGTGGAATTTAAACACAAAAATGAAGAGAAGAATGGGAACTGATCGGGGAGGAGCCAAGAGAGAGCTATGGTATACTTCCTCAACTCTCCTTCTTGTAAATTGAATCTCCAAGAAAGGATTTAAGTGGGTGGTAGTCTTGAATTTCATCTTCTTCTTATTTCTTTTGCTTAGATTTTCTTCTTGCTTTAGGTTGTGATGGAAGCTAAGACTTGTGGTGGATCTTCCAAGTGAAACCCTAAGTGAAGAAGCTTGACAAGTCAAGTTCTACTCTCCTCCTACTCTTCTACATTCTTGGTTCTTGTTGTTGTAAAGGATAGAGCCAAAAATATCCATATATTGCAAAGACTTGGCATTTGAAAGTCTCATGTAGAAATGTTTGTAAATCTTTCTCATTCTTGGTTTGATCTTGCTAGTCTCATTTGCACTTTGAAATAGGGCTTGTTCTACCCTATAACCCCTTGGGAATGATGTGTTTATCATTACGATGTAGTGAGTGCAAGTGTTTGTGTATAAATTGCATGTTTTGAGGGTCCTCGGGGTGGTTCTCGACTTTGACTGGTCGATCGCTTTTGGGAAATGGTCGACCATTTTTGCCCTGTGACAATCTGCGCATGTTCCACTGTTTTGGACATAACTTTTAGTAGAAAATTCAGATTTAAAATCCGTTTGATGTATTGTGAACTAGACTCGATAAGCTTTAACTGGATATAGAATATGAATTATTTGAATGAGTTTTGGATGGTTTCATATTGGTTCCAAAACATGTCTAGAGGAGTTGGGGTTTATGAGAGGCTTATGTTAAAAGGATGAGTTTGGCGTGATTTCTCCATGATCCCCAAGAATGTTTATATGCTCTTAAGGGATTATTTGGGCATTATTAGGTATGGTTGGGGGCATGATTTTGGGTTACACGAGTTTGGTAATTCGGTGATATATTAAAAGCTTGCTTATATATGTTAATTTAGGCATGCTATATAGGTGAGCCGAGGCATTGAGTGGAGCTGATTGGCCTCTAGGGTTGCATGTGCATGGGACCATGCCCTAGGTGTTGAGTTATCTAGTCTCAATGGCCTCGTGGCACGAGTTATGTGTAGACCTTGGGTAGAGCTGGCAGGCCTCAAGTGTCAACCTGGAGTTGAGTTGTCTAGACCCAAGGGTCAGTTGATATGTATGTAGACCTTAGGTAGAGTTGACTGGCCTCAGGCATTGCCTTGGGAGTGGAGCTGTCTAGCCTTGAGTGTCCAAAATTATTTAGGCTTATAGCACAGGGATATGGACTTGTGCGCACTATGTGGTTGTGGTATCATAGACGTGTGCTCGTATCCTAGAGTTGAGAGCGGGTTGAGGGTACTGTTATCGTGGGACCACTGCATGCTTGGTGTGTGGTACCGTAGATGTGTGATAGCGCCGTAGAATGGATGGGATTTATGGGTCCAAAGTTGGGTGCCTTGTGGCATGATTATCATGTTACTGCGAGACAATGAGTGTGGTGCTTATAACATTATGTGAGTTCTGGAGACTGTGTGGTAGTAGAGTCACTAAATTGTACCTAGATTATGGTGGAAGCTAGATAGTTGAGGGGTCTACAATGATTCTTGGTATGTCTTTCTCGTGGTGCTCCTGTTTCTATTTTGTCAGTAGTACTCTATATGAAGGTCCTATCATGTATTGATGGTTATTGCTTATTGAGTCTCTATTGTGATATATCTCATGCTCTATTTCATTGTGTTATACTTGCTGAGCCTTGTGGCTTATTTTCTCTTTGCATCATTCCAGGTACAGGTAAAGCAGAGGATGAGAAGAGTCCTAGCGTGGCATAGTCTATTGGATTAGATGTGTATAGAGCTCACCTGAACAAAGAGTCTTGGGGGTATTGTTGGTTTGTGTCAGGCCAGTGGCAGTACTTTTTGTTATTTGGGCTTATTGTATCTTGCATGGGGCGGCCTAAGAGAATGAAAATGGTTATGTTTATTTTGTTTTATATGAAAAAAAATGAAATCACTACTAATTGTTGTTAAAGGTGTGAGTAACCTTGGTTGAGTTGCACTCTAATCCCATCATGTGTGGACTTTCCCTCGGAATTCTTTTGCTATCGGGACTTTCGGAGGCTAGCCCTCGCAGTTTGGTGACACAGCCTTGTATTGGACCTCCAGGTCATTACACCTTCCGACTGTGGCTTTTCCTGAAAATCTCAAATTCATTGGACTCACGGTCTAATTCCTATGCCTGCATGATAAATGTATGAAGTAAATAAGATAAAATACAAATGAGAACTAATTAAAATACAAATATTAAACTTTTTATTTAAAATCATTATAATATATTTAATAAATAACTACTTAAAAACAATTTTTATAAATAAATTGTATATTTATTTTATTTATATATATATAATTAATATTTCATCGAAAAAAATTGACATAATAATTTTTTATTTCTAGTTTACACATTTTCTAATTATTTCTCGTTTAAATCATCAATAATATACACACACTAACAATAATATATACAAAATATACAATTATATAAATATAAAATAAACAATAATATACATGCAATAAATATAAATAATAGAAAAATTAAAATTAATAGTTAATCATTAAAAAGTATCTAACAGAGATATTAATCAAATAACAGTTAATTATTATAAATTAATAGCTAAAAATGATATGTTGTCATTTTATTTGTTTAACATATTAGTTAAAACGAAGCAATCTATAATTAACATGGATTTTTTTTTATCTAAGAAACATTCAAAGATGCACTAAAAAGTTAAAAATAACAAAATACTAAAAATATAATGCACAGAGAAAAAAAATACCTTATAAATTTTGGTAATACTTGTATCTTATAAATGAAAACTAGACTATAACAAAAAAATTGAACAGAACTTTAAGAATGAGATAGGGAGTGCAAAAGGGGGGAGGGGATGGGGATTTATATAGGAGGCGCGGGCCTGAAAGGGGGAGGGAAATTAAAAGGGGGGCGTGAATGAGAAAGGGGAAATTCAAAAGGGGGAGGTGGAAAATTTAAAGGTGGGTGTAGGCGGGGAGAAGGGGAATTCAAATGGGGGAAAATTAAGGGGGGCAAGCGGGCAGGGCAGCGATGGGCAACTGCCCGTCACTAAGTCAATATTTTTTTTTAATTTTCAAAAACTTTTAAAAAAAAATATTTCAAATATTTTAAAAAAAATCATAAAATATAAATAATATATATACAGAAAAATATTATTTTATACTCAAAAATAAACACAAAATAATATATATAAATAATAAACAAAATCTCGAATTTGCAGTATTTTACTTTCACACAATTCACAGGGTTCCACAAGCAATCAATATTTCATGATCAAGATGTAATACTCTTTGTAGTAGCGGTTCTTATATATCATATTAACAATCGAAATATGGTTTAAAGAAAAAATCTCTATTTTATAGGGTTTATTCCTATACGTATGAATTCTATTATACTCATAAATGATACATTGAAAGACTCTTTTAGGTTTTCTAATATCAATAGATTAATTATTTTGCTCTTGTATCTTCAAAAAGAAAAAAAATATCTCTCAGTGTTATTTCTTAAATCCAAAAAAGAGTACTTGAGTTCTCCCAATAATTAAAAAATGTAAAATGCTTGAATCTAATTAGGGTTCACGATGGTATAGGAATTGGATCGAAAAAAGAAGGATTCTAGTTGTAGGATATTTAATAAAACCGTCACTATAATTGATATCCTATTCAAATAGAAGAATTAATTCATATATAAATAATATATTAAATAAAAAATAAAAAACCAAAAAATACTATATAAATTATATATTTATACTAAATAAAAAAAATATATACATATATAATATTTTTAGACTCCAACTTAATGTTAAACTAGAGAAAAAAAAAAGATTCACCATTTATATGTTAAAGAAATAATTTTACAAGTAAATAATTCCACATATTTGATAGAAAATATATTCAAAATCTAACAAATTTTGTATGTAACTCTAAATTTATTTGTACTAATAATTTTTGTATAGATAAACAATGATCGAGTGCCTTCCATGATATCCGAATATGCAAATATATGTTTGTGTCTTGCATCCAGATATGTTTTATTCTTTGTGTCGTGTATTCGGATATGTTTTACTTGTATTTGTCTTATATCTGAATATATATATATATATATATATTTTACTTTGTATTCAAATATGGGTTTTTGCATTTGTCTTGTATTCGAATGCAGACAGAATATTCTGTCGATAATTCAAACGGATATTAATTTTTATTTTAATGTTTATTAATTTTATTTCATTACTAATTCAAATGGAAGTTTTATAACTTATTATATTATTGGCTAAAAATTTTGCCCCTATTTTGATTTTAATTTGTAAATTTATCTTTTATTAATTTTACAACTTAAGAGTGGAATATTCTATCACTAATTTTGAATTTAATTTGAAGTTTTATAAATTTTACATTTAACTATGAAAATTTCTTTATCAAATGAGATTTTAAATATAATTTAAATATTTTATGAATTTCATATTTTAGCAACAGAATAATTCGGTCACTAAAACTTATAATATATTTTTAATTTTTTTTAATTTTAGCGATAGAATTCCATCATTAAATAATTTTAAATTAAGTTTTAATTTTATTTTCTTTTGGTGACGAAATTATTCAGTCGCTAAAAAGTTTTAATTTTAATTTTTTTCCATTTAACAAAAAAATATTTCGTTGCTAAATTTTTTTAAATTAAATTTTAATTTTAATTTCTTTTAGTGACGAAATTATTCCTTTGCTAAAAGATTTTAATTAAAATTTAATTTTTTTCTCATTTAACTATAAAATTATTTCGTTGCTAAATAATTTTAAATTAAGTTTTAATTTTATTTTCTTTTAGCGATAGAATTATTCTGTCCAACATTAGCATCCAACACTAATGTGAGTATTCTCGTACTTTACCAGTATGGAAATCAAGTTTAGTGCCACAGGATTCATTGATTCCACCACCAACCATGTTATCATGCCTCACCATTTAATAAAAAAATTTTAAACCCATGTTAAATGTTTTTGGTTATTTTCACCATTAATAAAAATATATAGATATATTTTTATTATTAAAATATATCTATATATTTGACTAAAATTTTAAAATATTTTGCAATATTTTTAACTATCTTTGAAAATGAAAATTTATATAAAAAAAATCTTTGAAAATGAAAACTTGCAATATTGCATTGTGTTTCAGTTTATTGAGTGTGTATGAATTATGTTTTATTTTGTGACTAGTGTGTCTGTGGTGTAAGTTACGCATGCCTGGGCTATGAAAGCCTAGAGATCAATTGTTGTATAGCAGGTTGAGGTTTTGTTATTCATGCTCGAATGACAAGTTTCCTTTATTAGTTTTTTTTTCCTGATATTTGATAGTTGCATGCATGGCAGATTCATCCAGGTCCAAGTTGTCTCTATTTCAATAAGGCACCCGCTTTGGTTCTTTGGGGACTTGGTTAGGGGTTTTACAGGTTTTGCTAAAGGGCTTACTTGTTTACAAGTAAGAGATTGTAATTTCCTAGTCAATTACTAGAGAACCTACTTAATTTCAAGTAGGAGGTTTTAGTGGATTTGAAAAATCTCCAACGGATTATTGAGGAAGTGGACATAGGTGGGTTGCTAAACCACAATAAATTTTTGTGTCTATTTCATTCTTTACTTTCAATTTTTCAAGCTTTACAAATGTTGATACATACTTAAATGTTTCATTGAACTAAAACCAATTTTCAAGCAAAAAGTTTGTAAAAACTGAGTTTACTTTTAAACTCCTAATTCAATCCCCCTCTTGAGTGTGTGGTGACATAAGTGTGCCAATCCAACATTAGCATCCAACACTAAGGTTAGTATTTGCATACTTTGCCAGTATGGAAATCAAGTTTAGTGCGATAGAATTCTTCATTTATTCCACCACCAACCATGTTATCATGCCTCAGGTAATGTATGAATGCCATTATAAGGGGTATATTCACACATAGGCTTCATGTGCTAATACGAACACATGCATACTGATGTACGCATAACGTCCATACGCTAGATGCACATCCATACACTTTGTTAAGGCCTACTCCTGGATTACCCGTTAGCATAGGAAATTCATGAGAAGGTCCATACAAGATGGATATAGATACAAGACATCAATAAAAAAATTTGCCAAAAAAAAATTATTTTCATTTCCATAATTGCTCACTATCATTAGGAGCCAAAATAAACATCATACACTATTCTTTACAACATATACTCGGGTTTACAACCTATACATTTTTAAAATTAAAGGGCATCAAGGCTTTAATTACAAAAATGAAACCCTCTAATCATGCCCTCAAACTACACCCATGGATCTTCGAGGCCGAGACATCTCTATACACATCTATCCAAGACTCACCCCAATTAATTATCTTCCACTTACCTGGAATGACAAAGAAGCAAGAGTGAGCCACAAGGCTCAACAAGTATACAACAAAGGGAAGTATCAATAGGTCATATATATGAAGGCATGAACAACACGAAGCCAAAGGAAATCCTTACCCCACATATAACACTGACTGGGTTCACGCCTTCTACACTTAACAACAACCTTACAGAAATACCATTTCTTATTTTTTTGATATCAACATATTTTCCAAGGTGAGCCATAAGGCTCAGTTAGTGTATCAAAACAACAAAAACTGGTTATGGCCAGACTTCCCTGAACATCACTCATATCATGCCGTGTATGGACACACACCAGTCCCAAAAGCATATATGACACACAATCAATGCCATGAATTATAACCCACGTTATCCAGCCATAACATCAATGCATGGATGCACACATATGATCCTTAGGGCCCACATAAAAAATGCACATAATGGCGCCCAAGACTCTGTATACAAACCTGTTGTACCTAAGGGCAGGCTACCAAAATAAGAACGTGAGCCCAAGGCTCTCATCTCTTATCCATCACCATCGACATCATGTGCCACATCACTCACAATCTCATCAAGGTCACAAGCTGTTGTGGGCCTCCACCCACAGTCTTACGCATCACAAGATCCAGCTGCTATGGGCCTCCACCCATAGTCTTACACGTCACAGGATCTAGCTGCTGTAGGCTTCCACCCACAGTCTTACGCACCACAAGCACAAGCCCATTTCCACCACCACGCGCAAAGGAACCATGCAATGCAACATATAAGAAATGCAATAGCTCTTGCAGCATTGACGTGATGACCAAGCCTCCATAAGCCAAGTATTAGGCCATCCTACGCCCACATAGGAATCCAGTAACACACACGAATGCCCTAATGCATATGCTCACCTAACATACACAAGTCAGCACTCACAGGCCAACCGTGTCGTGCCAATGCTTACGCTCCCATCACATACAAAGAATGACCCCCTAATGAATGCAACCCATGATCCAACATCTCAAAGTGAGGGAATATAGAAACACAATGCCATGCAACTCAACTACTAACAATGCTATGATTAATGACATTCATACATCCTCACTTGATTTCCCATTAGAGCTCTTGGCTCTCTGCTCATTTCATATTGATTAAGGGCAATTATTCATACAATGATCGTCATGCATCAAGCATGAGTTACCATAGACATGCCAATCAAGATCATTTCCTATTAACTTCCCGAAGGATTATCATCATGCTTCCTCATTCAACTCAATTATATTCTTATCTTATGAACCCCATGAATATACATATAGGTGTCTTTAACCATATTTTATCATTATAGGGGATTGAGAGATATCGAAGGAAGCATTTAAAAATATTTTACTTTAGCCATCATACTTGCTTTGGATTAAGAAGAGTCTTAACCCATTAAAATATAACCAAAATATATGATATCATATATCAAATCAAATGCCTCGAAGTATAGTTTATGACGCTTCAAACGAATTGCAAATCTGAATTCTACATCAAAAGTTATGGCCGAAATAGTGAGACATGCACAGAGTAATCAAGTTGCGGCCGAGTCGACTCGGCAGAATTCTGAGTCAACTTAGCACGAGTCGACTCGCCCGAAACCGAGTCGACTCTGCCCGAGTCGACTTAACCACCTGGGCGAGTCGACTTGTCCGAGAACGCACAAAAACGACCAAAAACACTCAAAATAGCCACTAAGCATCCAAAAACTCTCAAACTAGCTTCCTAACCCACAATGTCATTCCATAAAAGAAAAATGTGGGGTGATCAAGCCCAAACGAAACCATCAACGGGACATCTTAATGATTCAAGAAGAAACCCACAACTTTAGGAAAACATGAAAAATATCTCATTTAACTCAAACTTTATAAACACTATTTTGAGATGCAAGAATACAACCGGGTTACACATGAAGACGTAGCTTTGCATCAAAATATAAAAAGAGAGAAGAGGGATGCTTGCTTTTTGATTAAAAACCAAGGGAAGAAAAGCACCCCAAGAGTTTTAAATCTACCCACCTTAAGCTTGATTTCACCACACTTAATGGAAGAGAAAAGAGAAGCAAAGAAGATGAAGATGATGAGGAAACTGCCGAGAGAACCCAAGAAAGAGAAAAGGAGAAGAAGAAGAATGGAAGAGGAATGGGAGAGGAGTGGCCTTCACGCCAACTCCATCTAGCCCTACCAATTTCCCATTTTGCCCCTCCCCATACATATCACACAAAATATCAAGGGTTCATTTGGGCATTTTGTAACATTTTCATTTCTTTTCTCTTTTCTCTTTTCTTTATCAAACCATTATGCCAATTACCATTTTACCCTATTCTTAATTAAAAAAGAAAGCTAGAGATGGGAAATGGGCCAGGCGGCACATGGGCCGGCTCGGCCAGCCCACCTCATAGTTCGGCCTGGCCCAGCCCGTTATTGTAGCAAACGGGCCGAGCCGGCCCGCTTTGCAAAATAAGGGCCGTGCTGGGCCAGAAATATGTGGCCCGCGACCCGACCCACCAAAATGGCCCGTGGGTCGGCCCACTAACTGGCCCTCTAAAATGGCCCGACCCGACCTACCAAAAACTTAAAAAATTATGTTTGTATTTAATAATTATAAACATAATAATTAAAAATTATGTTTCTTGTAAACATAATTTTATTATAATGTTTGTAAACATAATTATCTTTGTAAACATAATGTTTATTATGTTTGTAAACATAATTTTAGTATAATTTTTGTAAACATAATGTTTACTATAAACATCATAATTTTACAAACATCAAAATTATAAGTAAACATTAATAAACATATTTTAAAAAATATTAGTTACATTTGGGAAAAAATAAAAAAATATATTTAAAAAATTATATATAAAAAATTAAAAATAAAATAGCTCACGGGCTGACCCAGTAGGCCCATGGCCTGGCCCACTTCGGCCCATTTATTAAGGGTCATAGGGCCGTACCGGGCCTAAGTTTCCATTTCTTTAGCCCGGCCCGTCTCCCTTGTGGGCCAAATTCGGCCCGGTCCACCAAATAGGTGAGCCAAGCGGGATGTGGGTTGGGTCAGGCTGGGCCGGCCTGCCCATTTCCCATCTCTAATGCAAGCCCATTTTTGACTTTTGGTTTTATTCATTTCTTTTTCTATTTATTTCATTCCACTGAATAAAACCACATGGGTCAAGCCCATTTCATTAGCCCAATTCAAAGGGCCTCAACAATTCCTTAGGCCCACTTTTAATATTTGACATATTTTCCATTTTCTTATCTCTTTTGCTATATTCACAAATTTTGCACCCACAAAAATAATGCACATATACATATAATACCAAGGCCCACTTTACCAATGGCCTAAATCCAACCAAAGCCCAATTCATTTTAAGCTCATTGGTTTTTTCTAGACCCATCACTTTCATCGGCCTTAAACTCTTGGCCCACTTCCATTTAATTTAAACACATACATTTATTTACATATATTTACCACATAAAATATTACTCACATTTAATTTAATAGGATAATTTTCTAATTCCCATAAATAAAATATTTGATAAACTTCTAGACCCACTAACGAGTCGTTACACACTTAGCTTATGTACTTGTTCTCTTATATATCTACTGTTGAGTTTGATTTTGAGGTTATTTTGATAATGAGAAATTAAATACAAAACTTTAATTCACTTCGATGACTTTTCTCCATTAGGATGTTTTGATGATGAGAATATAGAATTAACCTTAATGTGTTATTCTAGGATTTCGTGGATTGACTTAAGTATCCATAAGTGTACTTAAAGTACACTTGAACATGTTTAAAAATCATCTTAAGTGTTCACACGTGTTAATCGAGTAACACATAAAATAAGCTTAAAATAAAGCATTACTTTAGGGGACAACATAACTTTAATTGAGTAATTATTTCAAGATTTAAGGTTTAATTATTTCTCAAATGTTAGGTCAGTAAAACTTTTGTAACAGCCCGCCTTCTCGGGCGTGTTATGCCTTAGAAAATTACGTCCATTTTTTTTTTTCTAAATCCATCATTCTCGAAATTCCCTAAGACCTTATCTAGTGCTAGACGAGATGTTTACACTAGAAATTAAATATAAAGCGGAAGCTGAATCGAACGTGCTCATGACATTACATACATGAATAACTGGACATAGCATTTATTACAAAATTATTACATAAGCTACTGAAATATAACAAATATACATAATGCTTAAACTATTTATACTACAGCTTAACATGGCACATTTCTTCGTTTCCTGACGTCTCGCGTCACTACATATCTCCAACTTCGGTATCATCTCTGCAAGTCCCGATTGGAACGTTGAATGTTCTAGGGGCGAACCCAAATTAAATGATGAAACATCTAAGTAAGGGTACATAATGTTACGTTATGTGTGTATGCAATGTCTTTCATCGTAGGTGTCAACTGCACCCCTCATACTGCCTACCATTTTAGTGGCCCCCTCCTTCGAAGCTGGGGTGTATGGGTGGACCCTTGGTAAGGCAGTGGTGCCAATTCGTACTCCCTACGACCTCATATGCGTGTGATCAATAACATCAACGTGTACTTATGCATATCATAGTCATGTCATGGATGCAATCTACGTGATGGGTACATTTCATAGTATATCAAGATGATAGAAGCATTTTCGAAAATATAATCATTCTAAACTAGAAATCGTACACTTACCGTTAAATCGTGATAGCCTCGTAATTCGTGTCGAGCGGCTACTTCTTGCCCTCAAAGGTTCCTAGACATTAAACTTATTTTAGAATATCATTTTACTATTTTTTTTTCATAATTTCTCTCTATTTCTAAATCTTATTTCTTCAAGAATTGTATAAAAATTATCTAGTATTTCAAAAAATCTAATTTATCTTTACTAATATCCCTTATAAAATATTTCTATCATTCTGGAATTTTCTTGGAATTTTCCAACTTAAATTCCTATTTTTCCCTTATTTCCTAATAGCTAAATATATAATTATTTCATAATAATTATCTAATCTTTCATTTTATTCAATTTATTTTCACTAATATTTCTTAAATAACACTACTAACACTCTAAAATTTTCTTGGAAGTTTTGAATTAAAAATCTTATTTTTCTCTATTTCCATAATAGAAAAATCTACTTAAATAATTAATAAATTTTGCATTTCCAGAAAATTTCTTCACCAATAATCATAAACAACATTTTAGATTTAATTTCAAAATTTCAAAATTTTATTTCTTTTCTATTTTTTTTATTTCTCTGGCGGGCGCGTGGACTGCACGTGCCTTCTTCCTACTCGCGAGCGCGTGCAACCACGCGCCCGATTGCAGTCGTCTTCTCCGGCGGCCATTTCGCCGCCGGCGACGCCTCAACCGCTTCAAGTTTTGAAAGAAGCTTCCCTCCCCCCTAATTTCAACCTCCTGAACCCAAATACAGCATTAAATTTTTGAAAAAACGATTGGATATACCTCGAATTTGCGATTGAAGGCTCGGCTCCAACGAAGTCACGATTTTTCGATGACGCTTAGTTCCTCCTTCTTCACTGCTCCGTTGGCCACCAAAGTTACCAAAAATGCTACCCATGAAGCAAGGACTAAAACCCCGCTCTCAAATCCCTCAAACAATCTCCCAATTGACCGCTTTAAGAAGACAACTTTCAGATGAAATGGCTTGCGCGAACTTGGCTATTTATAGCCTGATTACGACGTGCCTTGCCTCACCATCGTCGGCCACGCGTCCTAGAGGCCATTTTGGGGTCACTTCAGCATTGAAACCCCCCTCACCCTAGTGGCCAATTGCAAGCGCGGCCATGCTTAGCCGTGCGCCTGCTCTGCAAAATTCGGATTTTTCGGATTTTTTTTATATACATATATATATACACACGAAATACATACATACATACTTACCTGTTCCTATACATTTATACTTTTATACTCATTACTTTCTTAAGCTAATTAATTAATTACACATGATTTAATTTAACTAAATTATTTGCATATCATATAAGCATAATTTAATGAATTATTTACATATCATAATTTAATAATTTATTCACAATGACTTTAGGGTATTACATTCTCCCCTCCTTATAAAAATTTCGTCCTCGAAATTTGATCATCCCTTACTCACTATAGGGTCTTCAAATAGGTATGGAAAATTGAGCCTCATATCTTCCTCTCGCTCCCAAGTTATTTCTTCGCTCACTGGGTTTCTCCACAAAACTTGTACCAAGGGAATTGACTTATTTCTTAGAATTTGATCCCTACGATCCAAAATGCTGACTGGTTTCTCTACGTACGAGATATTTTCTTGAATCTCGATAGCTTCAGCTAGCATTACCTGAGAGGGATCTGGCTCATGCCTATGAAGTTGCGATACATGAAACACGTCGTGGAGGTTTGATAGAGCCAAGGGTAGAGCGAGTCGATACGCAACTAGTCCAATTCTTTCCACTATATCATATGGTCCTATATACCGGGGACTTAACTTACCCTTTTTCTTGTTGCTTCTAGTCACCATTCTTAGTGGAGATATCTTCAGGTATACTTTGTCGCCTACTTGGAACTCCAATTTCCTTCTTCTTGTATCTGTGTAGGATTTTTGGCGATTCTAAGCTTTTTTAATTCTCTCTTGAATGATTTTTATCTTTTTTGTTGTTTTCTGAACTATCTCAGGACCCAAAATTTGACGTTCACCTACCTCGGTCCAACATATCGGGGACCTACATTTTCGTCCATACAGGGTTTCATAGGGAGCCATTCCAATGCTGCTGTGGTAGCTGTTATTATAAGCGAATTTCACTAATGGTAAATGCTCTTCCCAGCTACCTGGAAAATCAATCGCACAAGCTCGCAGCATATCTTCTAGGGTTTGAATGGTCCTTTCTGATTGACCATCTGTCTGGGGATGATAGGCTGTACTTAGCCTAAGCTGAGTACCCAAACTCTCTTGCAGACTTCCCCAAAACCTAGAAGTGAATCTTGGGTCACGGTCTGATACAATGCTTACTGGCACTCCATGTAATATGAAAATCTCGTTTACATACTGTTGAGCTAATTTATTGATTGGTTGGCTTACCTTCATGGCCAAGAAATGAGCAGACTTAGATAGTCTGTCAACTATCACCCAGATAGTATCATTTCCCTTAGGACTCCTTGGCAATCCTGTCATGAAATCCATCGTAATGTGCTCCCATTTCCACTCTAGAACTTCCAATGGCTACAGACTCCCACCGAGTTTTTGGTGCTCAATCTTGATTCTCTGGCACGTGTCACATTGACCAACGTATCTTGCCACGCTTTTCTTCATTCCTGGCCACCAATACACAACCTTCAAGTCTTGGTACATCTTGGTGGCTCCAGGGTGGATCGAGTATCTGGATCGATAGGCCTCTCCCAAAATTATCTGTCGCAATTTCCTCACTCGAGGTACATATATTTTTCCTTGAAATCGAATGATGTTTTCTCTTACCTCAAATTCGGGTCTCTTTACTCGCCCATGCTCGTCAACCCACCTCTTTATTTGAGAGTCTTCGGAGTAGGCTTGCCGTATCTGATCCATTAATTCTGGTTGTAGCGTGAGGCTGGCTGCGTAGGCTGAGTTTCCTCGAGAAACTACTCCTACAGTCATCAGGCTAAATGTTTCAACTAGCTTCCATTCTTCCACCATCATTCCTGCCACACAAGCGATTTCTTTCCTGCTTAGGGCATCTGCCACCACGTTAGCCTTACTGGGATGGTATTGAATAGTACAATCGTAATCCTTTAACAGCTCCATCCATCTCCGTTGCCTCATGTTTAATTCTTTCTATGAGAAGACGTATTGTAGGCTCTTGTAATCGGTAAAAATTTCGAACTTCTCGCCATACAAGTAATGCCTCCAAATCTTTAAAGCAAATACTACTGCAGCCAATTCCAAATCACGAGTCAGGTAGTTTCTTTCATGGTTATTTAGCTGTCGAGATCCATAGGCAATAACTCTACTATGTTGCATTAGCACACACCCCAACTCATTTCTTGAGGCGTCAGTGTATATCATAAAACCTCCTGATCCATTTGGCATAGCCAGTATTGGAGCAGTTGTCAGCTTAGCCTTAAGTTTCTGAAAACTTTCTTCACACCGTTCACTCTAGTCAAACTTTACCCCCTTCTGAGTTAACTTGGTGAGGGGTGTCGCAATTTTTGAAAACCCTTCCACGAACTTTCTATAGCACTCTGCCAATCCCAAGAAACTCTTAACCTCAGTAACTGACTGGGGTTGCTTCCAATTCGTCACAGCTGCTATCTTGACTGGGTCGACTGATATTCCTTCAGCCGATACAACATGTCCCAAAAATGCCATCTGGTATAACCAAAATTCACATTTTAAGAATTTGGCATACAACTTATGTTCTCATAATGTTTGCAATATTATCCTTAAATGTGATTTGTGCTCTTCTTCCGAGGGAGAGTATATCAATATATTGTTTATAAACACGATCATGAACTTGTCCAGAAATGGCCTGAAGACTCGATTCATAGTGTCCATAAAAGCTGCTGGGGCATTGGTTAGTCCGAACGGCATCACCAAAAATTCATAGTGCCCATATCGAGAACGAAACGCTGTCTTAGGCACGTCTTCTGCCTTGATCCTTAATTGATAATACCCTGATCTTAGGTCAATCTTTGAGAAGACCTTGGCTCCTTGTAATTGATCAAACAGCTCCTCGATTCTAGGGAGTGGGTACTTATTCTTGACTGTTATCTTGTTTAGCTGTCGATAGTCGATACACATCCTCAGACTCCCGTCCTTTTTCTTGACAAAAAGTACTGGTGCTCCCCATGACGACATATTTGGTCTAATGAACCCTTTGTCTAACAACTCCTGAAGTTGGGTTTTTAATTCTCTCAATTCTGCAGGAGCCATTTTATACGGGGGTATTGAAACCAGACCTGCTCCTAGCATGATCTCTATCGAAAACTCGATCTCTCGCTGGGGTGGCAATCCAGGCAATTCTTCGGGAAACACATCCCTGTATTCTCTAACGAGTCGTACTTCTTCGATTATTAAAGGCTCTTTGCTTTTCTCTTAAACACAAGCCAAGTATCCTTGTGCCCCTTGACGTAACATTTTCTCATCTTTTAGAGCCGAGATCCACTTCTGTTCACTTGCCCTCATTTGTCCTCGAAACTTGACGTTCAAGTCTCCACTCTTGAGGCAGACTGTTTTAGCTTTATAGTCCAATATGGCGTTGTACTTAGTTAGGAAGTCCATTCCTAAAATTACATCAAAATCTTGAAATTCCAGAAGGATCAGATCCACTGGGAACTCAACTTCTCCTACCTAAATCTTCTTATCTTTGTATCCTGATGAAGTTTCTAGAGACTTCCCCATTGGGGTTGCGACAATCATTCGACAATTCAAATTTTCTGGTTTGTCTCCTACTACTTTAGCAAATGCATGCGAAATGAATGAGTGACTTGCACCTGAATCTATTAATACATACATGGGAATACCAGATAGTAGCATGGTACCTTCAATTACGGCTGGATCTTCTACTGCCTCCTGCCGAGTTAGGTGAAACACCCTTCCTTGTTGTGCTCTAGCATTTTCGGACGTCCTCTGTGGTTGACTTATCAGTCGTAGCTTAGGACAGTCCTTTGCGAAATGACCTGTTTGCTAGCAGTTGAAGCAAGTAATTCCTCTCTTTGGGCAGTTTTGGTTGAGATGCCCTATTTCTCTACAATTGTAACAACCCTTTGTCCCGAGCCTGCATGGCCTTCCAGGATGCTGCTTTTGGCATTTTGCGCACGGGGTACCAGGCTTAAACTTCAGTTTCTGGAGTTCCAACTTTTTGCCTGCTCTATGACTGCTCCCTTGCTGACTCTTTCCTTGGATAGCGTCAATCCGGCTCAGGTTAGCCTCGGTGGTATAGGCTTGCAGTACCGCTTCTGCATAGGACTGAGTACTTACACTACTCAATGCCCTCTGAAGTTTCAGATTCGGCCCTCCCAAAAATTTTTGAGCCTTGATCCTTTCATCTCCTTCGTAAATAGGCATGTATCGGATCAATCGGCGTAAAGCGTCCTCGTACTGGGCGACAGACATGTCCCCGATTTGTTTCAGCTCCATGAACTCCCCCTCTTTCTTCATTCTTAAATTCAGAGATAAGTACTTCTCGTTGAAGAGTTCCTTGAATTGATCCCAAGTAACGTAAGATGCCCTAGCTCGAGGGGTGATTGTTCTCTTGACTCCTCTCCACCATCTATCTGCCTCATCTACAACATGAAGGTGGCACAATTAACTTTCTCTTATTCCCTGCAGTGAAGGTGGTCTAGCAGCTTCTCTGTCTGTTCGATCCAAAATTCCCCTTCGCTGGGGTCGGCACCAAGTTTCCCCTGAAAGACATGAGGGTTTTACCGTCGGTATAAGTCAAGCATATTGGCCACATGACCATCCTGGGAGTGAGTCTCGTGTATGAAACCCACCACACTTCCCAGAATTCGCTCCATCTGATCTAGTCTGCTACTCCCGGTCTCTTGGCTGGAGTCACCTTCCGGGTGCCCACTGGTGTTTCCTTCTGCATTGCTAGCTTGTCGGTTGGGCGTCCTGGGTCCTACTGCCAATCTTCTTTGAGTATTCACCATCTGAAAAGAAGTAGCATCCTGAATTAGACAACATGATCTTGCCATCCGATAAGGTAAATCCTTCATTAATTCTATAGATATTGTACATTCGGCTGCAAAATGTTACAGGTACATGCTACATAAGTCATATAGGTTATAGACAACACTTATACAAGTCACGTAAATAGTTAGAGTGTTTCTTAGATGGATCTATTTTGGTCTTGATGACCTCCATATCCAAACGTTCCTTTCATCTTCAGATTCGTACGGGGGTGCCTCGGAATTGTCCATTACTTCCTCAATCTCTTCCTCATCTTCTGAGTCCATGTCCTCGAAGTCATCTTCAGCCCAGAATATGGGTATGTCATCATCTTCTTCTTCTTCTTCCGCGTTAACTGGATTTCCCATACCTCTTACTTCTCCGGGCTCAATCGAGTTCTCCATATTTTCTTCCTCTCCCTTCTCGAGCGGGCCCTCCATGTCTTCGTCGAGCTCATCCACTAGTATTGGCTCGTACATCTCCACTAGTAGCTCGTGAACCCATGCGTAGTAAAGACGGAATTCGAGGAACTGCTCGTCTTGATGCCGGACCTAATCTGCGAATTCCTGCAGCTCACATTCTAGGACACCGACCACCATGTTTATCTGAAATTGGGCGAGATCAGGCCAAAGTCGGTAGCTTGGGGGTACGTCGTCAATAATCTCTTCTATTTGGACGAGGTGTTCCATGATACCCTCGTTCGGCTCTGGGATCCGGTTCTCCATACGATGGGCCCAATGATCGACCAAGATCTGCTCCGAGAAGTTTCCAGCCATCTGTCATCACAACTTCTGTTAGTACCCCTAACTGTCCACTAGTTGGTACTTCCCACCTGCTAGGCTTAGTCTAAATTTTCCTTCCTAGGTACCCTACTTAGTTGAGCTCTGATACCAACTGTAATAGCCCGCCTTCTCGGGCGTGTTATGCCTTAGGAAATTAGGTCCTTTTTTTTTTTCTAAATCCATCATTCCCGAAATTCCCTAAGACCTTATCTAGTGCTAGACGAGATGTTTACACTAGAAATTAAATACAAAGTGAAAGTTGAATTGAACCTGCTCATGACATTACATACAT
Source organism: Diospyros kaki (assembly GCA_036245055.1). Lineage (NCBI taxonomy): Eukaryota > Viridiplantae > Streptophyta > Magnoliopsida > Ericales > Ebenaceae > Diospyros > Diospyros kaki. Next base: position 16,265,434 of record BSEG01000011.1, on the reverse strand, counting down.
GAATAACTGGACATAACATTTATTACAAAATTATTACATAAGCTACTGAAATACAACAAATGTACATAATGCTTAAACTATTTATACTACAGCTTAACATGACATATTTCCTTGTTTCCTGACATCTCGCATCACTACATATCTCCAACCTCGGTATCATCTCTGCAAGTCCCGACTGGAACGTTGAATGTTTCAGGAACGAACTCAAATTAGATGATGAAACATCTAAATAAGAGTACATAATGTTATGTCATGTATGTATGCAATGTTTTTCATCGTAGGTGTCAACTGCACCCCTCATACTGCCTACCATTTTAGTGGCCCCCTTCTTCGAAGCCGGGGTGTATGGGTGCACAATTGGTAAGGCAGCGGTGCCAATTCGTACTCCCTACGGCCTCATATGCGTGTGATCAATGACATCAACATGTACTTATGCATATCATAGTCATGTCATGGATGCAATCTACGTGATGGGTACATTTCATAGTATATCAAGATGATAGAACCATTTTCGAAAATATAATCATTCTAAGCTGGAAACTGTACACTTATCGTTAAATCGTGATAGCCTTGTAATTCGTGTCGAGCGGCTACTTCTTGCCCTCAAAGATTCCGAGACATTAAACTTATTTTAGAATATCATTTTACTATTTTTTTTTTCATAATTTCTCTCTATTTCTAAATCTTATTTCTTCAAGAATTGCATAAAAATTATCTAGTATTTCAAAAAATCTAATTTATCTTTACTAATATCCCTTATAAAATATTTCTATCATTCTTGAATTTTCTTGGAATTTTCCAACTTAAATTCCTATTTTTCCCTTATTTCCTAATAGCTAAATATATAATTATTTCATAATAATTATCTAATCTTTCATTTTATTCAACTTCTTTTCACTAATATTTCTTAAATAACACTACTAACACTCTAAAATTTTCTTGGAATTTTTGAATTAAAAATCTTTTTTTTCTCTATTTCCATAATAGAAAAATCTACTTAAATAATTAATAAATTTTGCATTTCTAGAAAATTTCTTCACCAATAAATCATAAACAATATTTCAGATTTAATAAAAAATTTTAAATTTTATTTCTTTTATTTGTAATTTTTTTATTTCTTTTCTTTTCTATTTTTTTTATTTCTCTGGCGGGCGTGTGGGCTGCACGCGCCTTCTTCTTACTCGCGGGCTCGTGCAACCACGCCCCGATTGCAGCCGTTTTCTCCGGCGGCCATTTCGCTGCCGACGACACCTCGACTGCTTCAAACTTCGAAAGAAGCTTCCCTCCCCCTTAATTTCAACCTCCCGATCCCAAATACAACATTAAATTTTTGAAAAAACGATCGAATATACCTCGAATTTGCGATTGAAGGCTCGGCTCCGGCGAAGTCGCGATTTTCCGGCGACGCTTGATTCCTCCTTCTTCACTACTCCGTTGGCCACCAAAGTTACCAGAAATGCTACCCACGAAGCAAGGACTAAAACCCCGCTCTCAAATCCCTCAAACAATATCCCAATCGACCGCTTTAAGAAAACAACTTTCGGATGAAATGGCTTGCGCGAACTTGGCTATTTATAGCTCGATTTCGATGTGCCTTGCATCACCATCGTCAGCCATGCGTCCTAAAGGCCATTCCGAGGTCACTTTAGCATTAAAACCCCCCTCACCCTGGCGGTCGATCGCAGACGCGGCCATGCTTGGCCGTGCGCCTGCTCTGCAAAATCTGAATTTTTCGGATTTTTTTTATATACAAACATATATATATATACACCATATATACACACGAAATACATACATACATACTTATCTGTTCCTATACATTTATACTTTTATACTCATTACTTTCTTAAGCTAATTAATTAATTACACATGATTTAATTTAACTAAATTATTTACATATCATATAAGCATAATTTAATGAATTCTTTACATATCATAATTTAATAATTTATTCATAATGACTTTAGGGTATTACAACTTTCGACTGTTAAATTTACAGAATCAATCCACAACAAACAACTGAGAATATGTATATTGTAATGTCAATGATTTAAAATAGTCGGACAACATTCTTGAATAATCAGTTGATAATTATAAAGAATAATAAAAATCAAATCAACTTGTTTCATAGAACAATTGACTGTTTTGAAGAACCAATCGACAGTTTTCCAACGAATTAAAAGATTAATTGATTTTTCTAGTATTTTCAAACTATTTTATTTGTCTTAATTTTTCTAGTATTTTAACGCTATTTTGCCATACGAGGACACTAAGAGAAAGGGAGAGAAAATGTATGTGAGTGTACTTTTGTCGTATTAAAATTTTTAACAAATGTGAAATGATGATAAAGGAGAAAGTGTAATTAGAATTGTAAAATTAAGAGATAATTTTTATTATTTCTCAAATCTTAGGGATGTCTTTATTACTTTATCAAATCTCAAGAGTATTGACTGTAGTTTATCATTTCTAAATAGGATTATTTGTGATTTTTATTATTAAAATATATCTATATATTTGACTAAAACTTTAAAATATTTTGTAATATTTTTAATTACCTTTGAAAATGAAAATTTATATAAAAAAATATTTTTTTATAACTAAAATATTATCTTTTAAAAAATAAAGATAATGAATATATCTTAGAAATGAAATTTTATTTTTTGTTAAAAGATAAAGATAAATGGATTTATTTTGAAGATGAAGATATGTCTTTTGTAATTAAAAAAATATTTATTCAAGCTTAACAGTTAGATTGGAGTTGAATTAGGATTGGATTACTTTTGATTTTATTAAATAAATATATAATATTAAAATTATGATATAATTATATATGTATATTTCTTCTATATTATTATATATACAAATAATAAATTTTTATATATTTACTTAAAAAATAAAAAATTAACAATCTTAAATAAACAATTTTAAATAATATATTGTGAAAAAAAAGTAATTTTAAAAATTAGTATCAAGAAAATAAGAAAATAAGAAAATAATTTTATTTTTTTAAATTTGAGGATTTAAGCAGCGCAACGGGCAAATCGAGAGAGAAAGGAGCGTCAAATTCTAATTTGCTCTGCAAATTAGGAAACTCAATCCCTACACTTCTCCTCTTCTTCTTCTTTTCCTCTCTCTCTCTCTCTCTCTCTCTCTCTCTGTGATCACTGTATATTGCTGCATCGACATCAATGTTGAATGGAAGAAACGATCCTCCTTGGCACATTGGAACCAGCATTTGTTGTTCTTCATCTTCGTCGTCGGTAAATCCCTCAGAAAATTCATCATCTTGGAAACCCTAGAAATCCTTATACTCTATTAGACTCATTGTAATTGCAGTAAGCGTAAGAAGTACGAGTAAGAGGTATCTCGTGATGATGGAGGCATGGCGTGATGATGGAGGCCCCAAGCAAGAGATATCAGGAGCTTTAACAATCGGTACCCCCCTCTCTTCCCCTGATCACTCTGTTGTATCTCAATCCCAAAACAAAGAAACTCTCATCCTTTCTTCTTCTTTTTTTAAATTTGAGGATTTAAGTAGGGCAACGGGAAAATTCACAGAGAAAGGAGCGTCAAATTTGAAACTCAATCCCTACACTTCTCGTCGTCTTCTTCTTCTTCTTCTCCTCTCTCTCTCTTATCACTGTATATTGCTGCATCGACATCAATGTTGAATGGAAGAAACGATCCTCCTTGGCATATTGGAACCAGCATTTGTTGTTCTTCATCTTCCTCGTCGGTAAATCCCTCAGAAAATTATCATCTTGGAAACCCTAGAAATCCTTATACTCTATTAGACTCATTGTAATAGCAGTAAGCGTAAGATGTATGAGTAAGAGATATCTCGACCAATGGCGTGATGATGGAGGCATGGCGTGATGATGGAGGCACCAAGCAAGAGATATCAGGAGCTTTAACAATCGGTACCCCCCTTTCTCCCCCTGATCACTCTGTTGTGTCTCAATCCCAAAACAAAGAAACTCTCATCCTTTATTCTTCTTCTTCCCCTGTTTTTCTCATCTTCCTCGACAAATTCCTCACAAAACCCTATAAATCCCTACTCTTTGTCAAACTCATTTTTACAGCGGGGTACCTATGAGGATTGAATAATCTAATAACCATCCAGAATGATAAGATGAGGATAAACAACAATTACAATGCTTAATCTCACAAGGAAATGGTGATAGAGGGATGGGGATGGTGTTGGACTTCTAGAATGATATTGGACTTTTTAATTTGAACATTTTTTTTTTATTTTTGTTGCCTAATATCTGGAGATTAAATTTTGCTTCATTCTTTCCAATGATGTCAGGAAGCTTTAAATCTTTAACTTGTGAAGTTCATGTATTGTCTATACCTTCCACATCTGTGAAATCTCGCCATGTTTTTCTTCCTCATTTAAGATTCATAAGCTAATGCAACTGTTTATAAGGTTGTTTCTGGAATTTAGTTGTATCTTATTTTGTTTTATGGTGCTTTTGAACATCCTTTTTTTCCTCTCTTTTTACTTAAAAATTGTCAAGAATTCCAGGTAGTTGGTTAAGACCAGAGGAGTCACTAATGGACTCAACAATTGTGAGTTCAATCCTACTTGGGAAACCCTGGCCAAATTTGCGGTTGCCTTAAAAATATTGCCTTTTGCAGCATTTGTGCAATTTTGATATGGTCCTTAACAATTCTATGATGTGTTTCAACTTGTATATAGAATATTGAATTTAGTTGATAGGTGGCAGATTGATTGCACGTGAACAGGTGTTTGTCTGGGCAAACAGATCAAGTTGTTAGCATTTTTTCTTAAACAACAATTATCCAGGTAATATTTTAAGGTCCATTTTTGAGAACATTTGTTAGGCCTGCTCTAGTCTCCTTATCCTTACTCCTGATTGGCTGGTGACGTTTTCAACAACTTTTTTATCTAATACATGGTTCTATTTTTTCTGAATTGTCAACTTTCTTTTTTCTTTCTTAGATTTTACCTCTTATTTCTTTGAAACTATTGGAACCGCTCTGAAGTCCAATACCAGTGGTTGCTGTGTGTTGTTCCTGTTTCACTTTCTCCCACATTTGTTGGTCAGTAATAGGAAAAAAAACAAGGTATGTACTATCAATTCCTAACACTATTTGTGACTACTTTATTTATCTAGTTTCATTGTCTGTTCAATATTTTTTCTGGTTTCTTCTTACTGGCAGCTTAAGGATTTTGTCGATTCCTTAAAATATTTGTGACTACTTTATTTATCTACTTTCATTGTTTGATACATTAATCAAATTAATAAGGATTTAAATGTAATAAAGATTTAAACATGTTTTTAGATGAGATGTTCTAGTAAAAAAAGTAAGATATAAAAACCTCTAATGACACTTTTAAATCACTAAGGGTCTCCTTATAAATAATCCAACTACAAACAATTGGAATATAACTTATGCTATAATAAATTATAAAATAAAATTAATTATGCTTCTAAACAAAATATAGGCGAAACACAAAAGAAAAATAAGTAAAAAAATAGTCCTACGAGAAGAAGCCAAGTTCACTTTAGCAAAAGGTAATTTTGATATAAATTCTAACTCTTATCTTTCTTTTGTATGGTAAAAAGTTAAATTTTATTGTGTATAAAAGGTTCTTTTTTTTATGTTGTCCAAACACATCATTTTGAATATGACATTTTAACTCCAATTATTAGTGCCTAACAAATCTGATTAGATATTAGAAAAATACTAATTTAAAAATTTATTTGAAGTCAGGAAATATAATAATTTATTTATAAATTTTTAAAATATAATAATTAATTTGATTCATGAGTTAAAATATAACGGCTAACTTAGTATTGTTATCGAACATCATTTTTTGTAATAGCTAAATGTGACTGATCTTTAAAAATGCGATAGCTTATTTTATTATTTTTTAAAATGCAATGAGTAATTTAATGCTTTACCTTAATTATATTTATAAATTAAGTATAAGCAAAATAATAGTATCCAAAAAAAATTTTATACCCTCCCTTTTTATAACAGAAAAGAAAAGATCCACCATATCCAAACATAGCGTAGGCATCCAAGGATACCATGTGAATAATGATTTTTCAAGCTCTTTTATAATGCTTTTACTACTTATTTTTGAAATTTAAGGAGGAAAAAGCATAGTTAATATCAAAATTAAGTGGGAGTGGTAGGATGGTAATATGGGGAAGATTTGATAAATGAGGGTGGCGGAATGGTAATATGGGGGAATGCATTTGATTTTTTATAGTCGTTTTCTTTAGGGTTTTTAAAGAGAGAGAGAGAGAGAGAGAGAGAGGAGAACTGAAATGTCGAGAGGAGGGTTCGGTCAGTCGTTGTAGCAGACACAGAGGAAAAAGTGGGATAAATTTCTTGCTAAAGTTTGTAAGTTTGCTAAGTTTGACTTCTCTATTGGGTACGGAGGTGTAGTATTAGAATTTCATCTTAAGAGTTCGTATTAGAAGTGGCTCGTAATCTGATCCCACAACATGTCTTGGTTTTGATTGAATGTGCATGGCCCTGGTCAAGTTCAAGTTTCCCTGATGTTTTTAATATGGAATTGAAGCAATTCTTTAAGGCACCTTCATGCGTAGAGATGAGAGCAGGTTTCCTAGGCTCACTGTGAGCTATGTACTAGTGATTGCACAACAATCAACCTCCGATTTAATCTGTACTATGTTCTTCATGTCTAGTCTTATGCATGCTCCTACATTGAATTTATGATGCAACCAATCTCTCTTTTTATTTATGCTCCAGTTTGACTGGTTCTTCAATTTATTAGAACCCTGATCAGTAAAATTTAGTTTCTGTGTAGGATGATATCTTGGATGGGTGTCTAATTCTAAAAGGATGTTAAAATTTTCCAATGGAGATTGATTAGTATATTAGTCACATATTCGAGTACAGAATTTACGAGTAGTTCAAAAGTGTTCCACTATTTTTTATGGTTTTTTGGTTTTGAAAGTTGAATTCTGGAACTTAACAATGTTAGAATGGGAGAGCGTAAACTTTTCCTCTTTGTTTCTTTTTGTATATGAAATGACCTTCTGGTTGGCTTTTTTACTTGGTAGTAGTTTCTTTTTGGTGTTTCAGTTCCTTGTTCTCTTTTGGCCCCTGGTTATATTGAGATTCTGAATTTATATTGACGTGTTTTGACATCTGGTTTCAGTTACATGGAGGTGAAGAATCAGAAATTACAGGAACAATTTAATGCTGAAGCTTTGAGTTCTTCTAATTCTGGTTCAACTTGTGGGAAGCCTATTTTTCAAGGGGTTTCTATTTTTGTTGATGGATTTACTGTGCCATCTAGTCAGGACTCGATGAACTTGGCAATCTTCATTAAATGCATAGAGGTGTTGCCAAAAAATTTAAAAATTCTCTTTTATGTGGAATCTTAATAGGAGCTGCGAGGTTATATGCTAAAGCATGGAGGACACTTTGAGAACTATTTTTCGTGGCATCATGTTACTCATATCATTTGTAGTAACCTTCTAGAGAGTAAAATCAAGAACCTGAGGTGCACATTACATGGTCTCAGACATTCAAAACTGATAATTTAGCATCTCGTGAACTTCTATAATTTTTATTGTTGGTAATTTATCCAGGTCCTTTAGTGGTGGATTACCAGTGGTGAAACCTTCATGGTTGATGGATTCTATTGCTGCAAATAAAATGTTAAGCTGTATGTTTTAATCTTTGCTTGACTTTTTTATTTCTTGAGCAGTTTTGAATTGACATCCCTTTTTCTAATTACCACACTTAATTCTATGTATTTTGAGAAAAGAAAAGAAGGTTGATCTTCGAATGTTAGGGAAGTCATTTTGATTAGTTCTCTATTAGTTCCATGTACTGTATTTTCAACTGCAGCGTGTCTGTTATATGGATCAACCTTGAAGCATGATCTAAGTGTATTGAAATGGTGAAGAATGAGTAGCAGTGGTTACATGTATTGAGAAATTTTAGGAAGATAGATAGGCTAGCATGTTTCAAGACTATGTTTCTTTCAAAAAATTATGTATTTTGGTACAAAAGCCATGTTATAAACTTTGCAGTTTATGATGCAATATAGGACTTGATATAATTCATGTTTCTTTGTGCTGTTCGCATGGGTTCCTTACTAACTGGACCAGATTACTAGTGAACCTCATAACTAACCAAAGATTTCTGCTTTTTTTTTTGCTTTGGAAAACAGCCTAGTCTTCAATAATTCTGAAACTTGTGTGACAGGTCAAATAAAACCTAAATTGGAGGATCTATTCTGAATTTAATTATTGCTCAGGAACTTATTATTCAAGCAGAGAGGGATGAGATCGTAAGAGCAGCATTTGGGATGCAATTTGTGAGTTGGCTTCCAGAATTTAAGAGTAGCATTATTGCTCAGGTGATCTTCTATTTCTTTGATTTCTACTCCTGATCGCATTTTTGGGTATTCATTTATTGAAGTTAGTTTAAGGTGGGGTTGGAAATACAGTAACCCATGTCTTCTTTGGCTTCTCTATGCTGTCTTTGATAGTTTAAAGGCTGTCCTAAAGGATGAGTGGTTTGAGTTGAGGAGAAGCAGTTTGTTTTTTTATCTTTCCATGGGCAAATGCAGTTGAACTTGGAAGCAACGGGTCTCCAATGTCATGTTCCTGTTTTTGAATATTTAGTGCAATCGAGCTCTAGGTCAAATTTTGGTCTAGGATCAACCTCTCCTTGATATTTTTCTTTGTCTAGGTGTGATGATTTCTTGATGCATCTTGCTATCGATTATATCATGGGGGCTTTGATTTTAGTATCTCATTCCATGTCTAGTTCAGGTTTCTTGAGGTTCTTCGCATTAGGAAGGGTTGTCGTATCGTTGCTTCTAGTACCCTTGCTTTTATGCATTAATATAATAAATAATCTATCCTTCTTTTAAAAAAAAAAAATGTTATTCTCTCTTCCTGTTGTTTTTATTACAACTATCATGAGTGTTTTCCACAAACCATTTTCTTGGCTCTTTTGGAACTTTTGTCCTTATCTCTGGTTTTCTGGTCACCTACCCCCACTTTTTCTTTTTGAAATATATGTATTTTCTCCATTTATTGTTGATATGACGTGAATTGACCATATCGTAACTTTGACCTGCTTAATAATAGTTAATGATCTTTCATCTGACTTTGGAGGTAATTGAGTGGGTTTATGACTATTGACAAGGTTCACAATTGTATATCTGAATTCATTACAAAGAAGTAATGGTTTGGTGCCAACCAGATTATATCAGAATATTCTGCTGTTGATGGAGATGATTTACTTGAATCTGGAGACAAGCACACTGGAGAGTTGTTCTAATTTCCTACTCTGATATTACTTATGTTGTATTAGTTCTTGTTAACTATATCAGCTTAGTTAGAATGTATCTTCCACTTCTTGGCCTTGGTAATGATCATGTTTGCTGATTTTGTATGTGGATTGTGTATGCAACAACTGCTAGAGTGTTAAAAGATTGGATTTTTGTTAAGCAATTGCTCTTTCATTTCAAGCCATGTATACTTGATTATTATCTCATCCCAAGAAGTTGGCCATCTTTTTTCCCTTTGTAGCTCAATTTCCACAGCACTTCAGGCATGGTTGTTTTCTTCTGTTTGTGAAAGGGTTGTTATTCGGTTGAGAAAACACTTGTACAATCATGTCATTCACCAAGTTAGTTCAAGTCTTGCTTGCAAGTTTAATAATCTATGCTGACATAGTGAATCCCATTGTCGGTGGAGGATCATTTTTCTTGTCACTTCCGCATGCTTTCGAACTTTATAACATTGAAATAGTTTATGTGTAAAGATTTTTCACAGTGGCTGATAGTTGCAGGAAATAGCATTTTTTTGATGTTACACGCACAAGGGAACTGCTAAGTAAGTTGATAGAGCAAAGAATTGTAGTTGGGTTAAACCAACAACTAATCCTTAAGTGGCTGGTTCGAATTTGGTAGGTTGGATCCTTTTGCTTTTTCTTCGTTTTCTTCAATGGAATTGATTTAACTGTAGTTGGGTCAACTCAACAGCTAACCTTATATCGTTGGTTCGAATCTGGCAGGTTAGATCCTTTCCTTTTTCTTAGTTTTCTTCAATGGAATTTTAGCTTACCTTTTGCTTAACTTGAGCTCGAGAACTAAGCCAGGTCATTTGCATTGTTTTGATTCTTATCAGAACAAAACAATACTATCCACGTTCATGCTTAACGTTGATGGTAATGCTAATTTACATCTACTTTTCCTTTGTACAATCCGCTGATTCAGAATTTTTTACTGTGTACCGATTTTCTCTTCTTTCGTTGCGTTTTCATTGTAAAAAGCATAAGAAATAGGTTCTACAGGCTCACAATGTTTTCATTCAATTCTGCCTAACTGGAATTCTCATTTTTGGAATGGTATAGTTGTTGAAGCTGCATAATTTGTTTGGGTTATGTTTTCTCTTATATTCACATGCGAAGCTGATTCAATCCTTTCATGCTAGTGTTAGTTAGGTTTGGCCATGGATGGGAAGAAATCTTGATTTTGGGAATTTTTCAGGCCACAGCTCTGCGATTGTACTTACTTGCATGAGGAATACTCTCGAGGCTGCCATGTGCTTGCAGGTATTTACAGAAGCTAGAATTTAATATTTTTTCTAGAATTATGAGAAGTTAGTTCATGATCTGCACCATTCAATGCTCTTGGGTCACTACAAATAATTGTATCTAATAGCACAGTTACCTATTTTTTCCCGATTACTGCAGTCCTAACTTGGTTTTATTTTTGGTTCTGTTTAATTTTCGACATAATGCTATTTTCTTTCTTTTAAGTGAAAGATTAAGAGATTTCACCATATGGCTTGTATTAGTGCAGCCTGCAATTTGGTAGACTTCTAACTTTTTCTTGGTTGCAGTGCCCCTCTCTTAAGTTTCCTTGACTTATTACTCTCCTCCTTTGATCATATATACATCTGATAGAGTTTTTAAGGTATTTGGGTAAATATTTAGTTGAGTTGAGTAGACATTCATAATGTTGTTCTCGTATGCTCTTTCATTCCCTGATTGTGTAGCATTTGATGCATCAAAGCAGTTAGTTATCTGCAAATACTACATTGTGAAAGAGCTTTAAATCGTTTTTGGGGTTCTTGAAAACTGTTGTATAAAATCAAAACGATTAAAAAAAATTGATAGTTTTTTCCAACTTCATGCCACAAACACGAAAATGAAAACAAAAATAAAATTTGTAAAAAAGAATACTAGATACCAATATTACATTCTGAAGGCTTGTAATTGTTGTTGTATTAAAAAAGTACTAGATACTATTATGTCCTCAAACATTCTTCGTTTACTGCATTGGCTTTGATGCTCATTTCAGGCTTTGATTAGCAATTAGTTTTGTGGTTGAAGGTCATGTTGTCTTTGATGGCATGCATAAAAATACCTAAGTTTTATTATTTGACATAGCAACATTAAACAACTTTGTGGGAAAAATGTTCTTACATGAATCTTTTGGTCAAGTTTGTTGTTCCCTAAATAACTTGTTATCATGACCTAGGGTTTTCCTAGGGTTTGGATGAGAAATTGGAAGAATATGAGGGAGAATTAGGCAAAAATGGAGGGAGAAATCAGAAAAAATGAGGAGTTTAGACAAAATAGAGAGGGAAACAAAAGTCAATCCTTATTCATCAATGCCTTCTTGTCTCCTACTTTAGCCTATTTATAGGATGTCTAATTGAAAGGTACAACAAGTAAAGCAATAGAGTACAACACTTAACAAATACATGTAATCTGTTATTACTAATATGCCTGTGGGGTCGTGACAATTCCCCCCCTCATTGAGAGAGTTCTTATCCCAAGAACTCGCAGCTTCTGGCCCTGCTCTTCATCAAATCCCTATCTTCGCTATATGATTTATTCTTCTTTCTTTCTCCTTTTAGGTCTCTTCCTCTTCACATTTATTTCCTTCTCTTTTCTTTTCCCTGCAAATGTAAAATGTATCCCTCAAAGGTCTTCATACAAGAATTATGCCAGTAAGTTGTAACAATAAGCAGTTCGACAACAACCTCCTCTTCCATCTTCTTCCAAACCTTATGGCAGTTCCTCCGTTCAGTCCTCTTAAATTGTTCCTTCTTTGCCAAAACCAGCACCAGGAACTGTTTGATATCTACTTTAACCCAAGCCATGGACTCCTTAGCTAGAATGAAAGGAAAATGAATAATATCCTTAGGAAACCATTCCTCCCAACAGAAGTTCTAGCGAAAGAATGCCTTTCCACAACCTTCGGCTTCTTCCTTCTTCTCCGCTTGTTCTATTGTGGCAAGACATATCATTTTCAAAGGAGACCTTAGTGCATCATTTAGACCATTAACGAAATTCAATGCAAATCACGACTCATTAAAGGTCGAGTGGGAATTGAGCATCCATGACCTCAATTCCTCAAACTTGACCCGATAATCCATTACGGATCCTTCTTAGTTTAGGTTATCGAGCTCTTCGTTGCAACTCTCATCTCTAACTTGATTTAGGAAGCAGAATATTCCTTAGAAATTACTGGGTTATCCTTCCTAACAATAGTTTCTTCTTGAGGTTTGATAGTGGAATGCTGATTACATGGATGAGGAGAGTATAGATCTTTAAATATCTTAGGTATTGGTCCACTTTGTTGAATAATCAGATTGGAATAGTCATTCGAAAGAAAATGAGTAGGAAATCTAACCTGTAAAGCATTAAATGTTCTCAACGACTCTTGAAACAACAAATCAATTCAAAGCAGGGGAGAAACCTATAAATACTAGCCCAAGGATGCACTAAAGAAAGTTATCAAGCAACAAAGAGTTTTAAGTGTTCTCATCCTTTTTTCAAGTGCTCAATCTTTCAATTTTTCTCTTAAACAAGGCTCTACATATCATTTTTAACATCTTGTTAGAGCCTTTCTATAATTCTTAGAGAGACATTGTAACTGAGAAGTTTAACTCTTCTCAATTGTAATGTCTGTGTATTTCCTAGCGGCTTTGCTAGAGGGCCTACTTGTTTACAGGTTGGAGATGGTAATTTCCTAGTCAGTTACTAGAGAACCTACTTGATTTCAAGCAGGAGGTTTTAGTAGATTTGAAAAATCTCTAATGGGTTGTTGTGGGAGTGGACATAGGTGGGTTGCTGAACCACAATAAATCTTCGTGTCTATTTCATTCTTTGCTTTCAATTTTTCAAGCTTTTCAAATCTTGATCCATACTCGATGTTTCATTGCACTAAAACCAATTTTTAAGCAAAAAATTTGTAAAAGCTCAATTTACTTTTAAACACCTAATTTAACCCCCCTCTTGGGTGTGTGGTGACATAAGTGTGCCAATCCAACATTGGCATCCAACACTAAGGTGAGTATTCGCGTACTTTGCCAGTATGGAAATGAAGTTCAGTGCCATAGGATTCTCTAATTCCACCACCAACCATGTTAATCATGCCTTACCATTCGTGGTAATGTATGAATGCCATTATAAGTGGTGTTTCACACATAGGCTTCATGTGCTAATACGAACACATGCATATTGATGTATGCATAACGTCCATGTGCATATGCTAGATGCACATTCATACACTTAACTTATTTACTTGTTCTCTTATATATCTACTGTTGAGTTTGATTTTAAGGATATTTTGATAATGAGAAATTATATCTATATATTTGACTAAAATTTTAAAATATTTTGCAATATTTGTAACTATTTTTGAAAATGAAAATTTATATAAATTTTTTTTATAACTAAAATATTATCTTTTAAAAAATAAAGATAATAAATATATCTTAGAAAAGAAATCTTATTTTTTGTTAAAAGATAAAGATGAATGGATTTATTTTGAAGATGAAGATATGTCTTTTGTAATTAAAAAAATGTTTATTCAAGCTTAGCAGTTAGATTGGAGTTGAATTAGGGTTGGATTACATTTGATTTTATTAAATAAATATATAATATTAAAATTATGATATAATTACGTATGTATATTTCTTCTATATTATTATATATACAAACAATAATTTTTTATATATTTACTTAAAAAATAAAAATTAACTATGTTAATAAAATAACAAGCTTGAATATACAATTTTAAATAATACATTGTGAAAAAGGCAGTTTTGAAAATCAGTGCCAAGAAAATACGAAAATATTTTTTTTAAATTTGAAGATATAAGTAAAAATCAATTTTCAAAATCAAATTAGGAAACAATGGTTCTCAAAGGGCAAAGAAAAGGACACTCTTATAACAGGTAAATTCTAATTTGCAAAGTCAATCCCTACTTCTTTTCTTTGCTGTTTAAGAGAAATGCATATGAACTAGTTTACCCTCGATAAAAATTAACGATGTTAATAATATAACAATCTTGAATAGATAATTTTAAATAATATATTGTGAAAAAAAGTAATTTTAAAAATTAGCACCAAGAAAATAAGAAAATATATTTTTTTTTAAATTTGAGGATTTAAGTAGGTCATAGGGCAAATTCACAGAGAAGAAAAGTGCATCAAATTCTAATTTGCACTCAATCTCTACAGTTCTCATTTTCTTGGCAAATTCCCATTCTTTTTCTTTTCCCCTCTCTCTCTCTCTTTGATCATTGTATATTGCGGCGTCGACATCAATGTTGAATGGAAGAAATGATCCTCCTTGGCATATTGGAACCAACATTTGTTTTTCTTCATCTTCCTCGCCAGTAAATCCCTCAAAAAATTCATCATCTTGGAAACCCTAGAAATTCTTATACTCTATTAGACTCATTGTAATAGCAGTAAGCGTAAGAAGTACGAGTAAGAGACATCTCGACCAATGGCGTGATGATGGAGGCATGGCGTGATGATGGAGGCACCAAGCAAGAGATAACAGGAGCTTTTACAATCGGTACCCCCTTCTCTTCCCTTGATCACTCTGTCATGTCTCAATCCCAAAACGAAGAAACCCTCATCCTTTATTCTTCTTCTTTCCCTGTTTTTCTCATCTTCCTCGACAAATCCCTCACAAAACCCTGTAAATCCCTACTCTTTGTCAAACTCAGTTTTACGGTGGGGCACCTATGAGGATTGAATAATCTAATAACTATCCATAATGATAAGATGAGGATAAACAACAATTACAATGCTTAATCTCACAAGGAAATGGTGATAGAGGGATGGATGGGGTTGGACTTCTAGAATGATATTGGACCTTTTAATTTGAACTTTTTTTTTTCTTTTTGTTGCCTAATATCTGGAGATTAAATTTTGCTTCATTCTTTCCAATGATGCCAGGAAGCTTTAAATCTTTTAACTTGTATAGTTCGTATATTGTCTATACCTTCCACATCTGTGAAATCTCGCCAAGTTTTTCTTCCTCGTTTAAGATTCATAATTGTAGTTACTATAAGGTAATGCAACTGTTTATAAGGTTGTTTCTGGAATTTAGTCCTATCTTATTTTGTTTTATGGTGCCTTTGAACATCTTTTTTTCCCTCTCTTTTGACTTAAAAATTGACAAGAATTCCAGGTAGTTGGTTATGACCAGAGCAGTCACTAATGGACTCAACAATTGTGAGTTCAATCCTACTTGGGAAACCCTGGCCAAATTTGCTGTTGCCTTAAAAATATTGCTTTTTGCAGCATTTGTGCTTTTTTGATTTGGTCCTTAACAATTCTATGATGTGTTTCAACTTGTATATAGAATATTATATTTAGTTGATAGGTGGCAGATTGATTGCACGTGAACAGGTGTTTTTCTGGGCAAACAAATCAAATTGTTAGCATTTTTACTTAAACAACAATTATCCGGGTAATATTTTAAGGTCCATTTTTGAGAACATTTGTTAGGCCTGCTCTAGTCTCCTTATCCTTACTCCTGATAGGCTTGTGATATTTTCAACATCTTTTTTATGTAATACATGGTTCTATTTTTTATGAATTGTCAACTTTCTTTTTTCTTTCTTAGGTTTTACCTCTTATTTCTTTGAAACTATTGGAACCGCTCTGAAGTCCAATGCCAGTGGTTGCTGTGTGTTGTTCCATTTCACTTTCTCCCACATTTGTTGATCACTAATAGGAAAAAAACAAGGTATGTACAATCAATTCCTTGCACTATTTGTGACTACTTTATTTATCTAGTTTCATTGTCTGTTCAATATTTTTTCTGGTTTCTTCTTACTGGCAGCTTAAGGATTTTGTCAATTCGTGAAAATATTTGTGACTACTTTATTTATCTACTTTCATTGTTTGATACATTAATCAAATTAATAAGGATTTAAATGTAATAAAGATTTAAACATGTTTTTAGATGAGATGTTCTAGTAAAAGAAGTAATACATAAAAACCTCTAATGACACTTTTAAATCACTAAGGGTCTCCTTATAAATAATCCAACTACAAAGAATCGGAATATAACCTATGCAATAATAAATTATAAAATAAAATTAATTATGCTTCTAAACAAAATATAGGCGAAACACAAAAGAAAAATAAGTAAAAAAGTAGTCTTACGAGAAGAAGCCAAGTTCACTTTAGCAAAAGGTAATTTTGATATAAATTCTAACTCTTATCTTTCTTTTGTATGGTAAAAAGTTAAATTTTATTGTGTATAAAAGGTTCTTTTTTTTATGTTGTCCAAACACATCATTTTGAATATGACATTTTAACTCTGATTATCAGTGCCTAACAAATCTGATTAGATATTAGAAAAATACTAATTTAAAAATTTATTTGAAGTCAGGAAATATAATAATTTATTTATAAATTTTTAAAATATAATAATTAATTTGATTCATTAGTTAAAATATAGCGGGTGACTTAGTATTGTTATCAAACATCATTTTTTGTAATAGCTAAATGTGATCGATCTTTAAAAATGCAATAGCTTATTTTATTATTTTTTAAAATGCAATGAGTAATTTAATGCTTTACCTTAATTATATTTATAAATTAAGTATAAGCAAAATAATAGTATCCACAAAAAAAAATATATACCCTCAATTTTTATAACAGAAAAGAAAAGATCCACCATATCCAAACATAGCTTAGGCGTCCAAGGAAACCATGTGAATAATGATTTTTCAAGCTCTTTTATAATGCTTTTACTACTTTTTATTGAAATTTAAGGAGGAAAAAGCATAGCTAATATCAAAATTAAGTGGGAGTGGCAGGATGGTAATATGTGAGAAGATTTCATAAATGAGGGTGGCATAATGGTAATATGGGGGACTGCATTTGATTTTCTATAGTTGTTTTCTTTAGGGTTTTTAAAGAGAGAGAGAGAGAGAGAGAGGAGAACTGAAATGTCGAGAGGAGGGTTTGATCAGCTGCCGTCGCAGACACATCGGTGGATCATGCGGTCTCAGAGTGCTTGTAATCTTGGGGAATCTATATTCAATAGTGAGGAGGTGCCCTCGTATCTTGTAGCGATTGCTCCCATTCTCTTAGTTGCCAATGAAGTTTAAAAAGCCAACCTAGGGTCGCTTATCTCTGTAAGTTCTTCTTTCTCATTATTATTCACGGTCTTTTCTTTTTTTTCTGAATGTTTACAACCTTTTAATTGCCACATTTTGATAGTTTTGGACAAGCATTTGCAAGTGATTTTGTTGCTTGTCTAACCAAAAGTTTAGTTAATTTTCACTTTCAGGAGGATTAGATTACTCTAAGTGATCAAAAATGTAACTGAACTTTGGTTGTGTGGCTAAGTGTATGCACTTTTCATCGTCTAACTACTGATGCGTGGTGATTTAGATGGTGGATATAATTGGAGGACGAAATTTGAGGACTAGTTTTTATTTCTGAGAATGAATTCTGATGTCTTTTGCTTTTGAACCATTTATGTCTGTTCTTGCTGATTGACAGTTTCTTTCAAATTTAAACTCCTTACATCAATTTCATATTTTCGGTATCTGAAATGCTATTAGGGAAGTCTGGAATAATGCGTAACATTTTTACATATTGCATATATCATTGATTTGCATTTTTGTGCATGTATGTATGTAAGTTTTTTATGCATATGGAGCTAGGAAAATGCTACTAGTATTGCAAGGAAGCCTAGTAATACAAATAACAGACTTGAGGAATTAGAAAATTCCACTTCTGAGCAGGGGACCCACCCATCTAAAAGAATAAGCTATTAGGTGGGGAAAAGTTTCTTATTTGTTTTCTTCGCATGTTCTCTCGGCTATTGTCCTTCTTTCATTCCTGGTAGGCTACACTTGTACAAGTTTTTTATATTCTTGTAGGTGATTAAGTTTTAAACCAAGGATCTAGGTTTTGATGTCATGTTGAGTTGAGAGAGGAGTTGCTTATAATTTATTTTTGAATAGAATGCAAAGTATTAATTGAATCTTTAGTAGTATCCTAGATCATTCACAATGTTTAGAAACTCAATGCTACTGTTGCTTAACTTGGTTTATTACCCCATAGAAACATGATTGATCTGTTGGGAACCTGCAATTTAGCTAAGATGGGAAACTCTTAAGGCATTGAAAATAGTTGCTATCAGCATCCGGTCCATTGTACCTGTAAGGCCCCCACCTAGGTCCCCAAAGAACCAGAGCGGGTGCCCTACTAAATAAAGACAACTTGATAAAGAAGAACCTGTCATGCATGCCACTGATAAATATCAAGAGAAAACTGATAAAGGAAACTTGCCAACACGGCATATATATCAAAACCTCAACCTGCTATACAACAACTGAACTCTAGGCTTACAAAGCCCGGGCATGCATAACATACAATACTGGCACACTGGCCACAAAATAACACAATCCATACAGACCCAAATAGACTAAAGAAATAAAGACAGTCGGAAGCGGTAAAATGAACAAAAAGAAACCCCCAGGCTGGCATCTGCTAGGTCTGCATGGTCCTGTACACCATCTAACCTGGAAGTCGGGACCCACTAGACTCACCCACAACTGGATTCTTGTCTTTACCTGGAATGAAGAGAAAACAAGGTGAGTCCAAATGACTCAGCAAGCTCATAAAGAAAGGAAGGATGGATAGAGTAGGTGCTAAGAATAACCATACATCTCAAACGCATAGCAAATCAAAACTGATGCATAACATGCCATGCAATCTCATAAACTGTCACAGGTACAAACTGCATAAGTAACAATGCACATATATAGGATCTTGGGGCCCAAATAAAGAATGCACTAGCACCCAAGTCCAAATCACAAACCTGTCACCGCCCTTAAGGCGAACTGTACCTGTCACTCGAGCCAAAGCTCGCTCGGGTGGGAGCGACCAACACCCGCTGGCACGCATAAGCGTCCAAAATAGAAACTGGGCACGCCGAAGCGTCTCTGAATAACTCGGTTCGGGAAACCCGACACCGTACAACTGTATCTCAAGAACTGTACCTGTCACTCGAGCCAAAGCTCGCTCGGGTGGGAGCGACCAACACCCGCTGGCACGCATAAGCGTCCAAAATAGAAACTGGGCACGCCGAAGCGTCTCTGAATAACTCGGTTCGGGAAACCCGACACCGTACAGCTGTATCTCAAGAACTGGCGCCAAGACTATGCAAATGCAACAAATAAGGGGTGGCGTAGTAGACCGGACAAGATACAAAGCCCCCATAAGCCAAGCATCCCGCCAAGCCTCGCCCATATAGGAAATCACATACAATGCAGTGCTCATGTAATGCAGAGGCATAATGAGCATAAACGATGATACATAACCCCCATAAGCCATGCATCATGCCCTGCTCGCCTCGAAGGGAAGACAAATATACAACAATATGCCCATGGCCAAGCACACAATCACATGAAACCCTCATATGCATATCCCAAGCCCATGCATGCATATGAACTGACAAAATAATGGTAATAAAAGAAACACATGCAATTATTCTCAGCCACAACCTCTAACAAGAACCTACCCACAGGTTCCTAGCTTCATTCCAGCAACAAATAGAAGGGAGAAACAAACCCTTCAAAGCTCACAAGGAAAGACCCACCATCTGGCAAGGATCAAACCAAGATGGAGAAACTAACAAGAAACAGGCCTATAATCCTCGAATGAAAACATCCACAACTCAACAGAGTAAATCCTCAAATGAAAGCATCTCCAACTCAACAGAGTAAATCCTCGAATGAAAGCATCTCCAACTCAACAAAATAAATCCTCGAACAAAGAACCTAGAGCCCTCAAAATATGCATGAGTAAATCCTCAAACAAAGAACCCAGAGCCCTCAAAATATGCATCTAAAATCTCATAGAAAGGAAAACTGAGAAACTAGCAATGGACAAGCTTAAAATAAAAACCATCAACGACTCGCAGTAAGTAAATCCTCACATACGTCCTCAATAACAAGCTTGCAGTTCGCACACTCACTGGACAAATAACAGTGACCAAAGGAGAAGAAAATGAGTAGGAGAGCTTGCCTTTGCCAATTTCCAATATGCCTCGATTTACGTGTCGGGCCTCGATTCGCGTACAAATCACTTCACCTAAATCATCAAAGCACCCAATTCATCATTTTATTCCAATAAATCTCAAAACCTATTTTCCATAATTTATTTGCATTATTCTCTAATTATCTCCCATTTTCCTCAATAATAATTTAAAATAAATATCTACTCAAATATTTCACCAAATATTTATCCATGGAAATTCATCAAATATATTTCTAAAAATATTAGAAATTCTAAAACTTACCTCGACTTATTTTTCAAAGCCTCATTGATGCGCGTGCATTGACCTCGAAAAGCGTGTCCGAACCATTTTTTTTCTCCCCAAAGACTCCGGAATATTAATACAACTCCATTTCCTATTTTTCGGGAATTTTCGGAAGCTTCCTCTTATTTTTCCCTTATTTTCTTTTCTTTCTTTCCTTTTTCTTTATTTTCTTTTCTTTTCTTCTTTTATTTCTTTTCCTCTTACTATTCATCATCTCCTTCTCTGTTTCTTCTTCTGCAACGCCTCCCCTGCAACTTCTCCTTCATTCTTCTTCTTCTTTTCTTTCTTTCTTTCCATTCTTCTTCTTCTTCTTCTTCTTCTTCCTCGGTTTCTTCTGGTTTCTTCTCCGCGGCTGCAACGCACAAAGCCTCCATGGCCGCGCGAACCAGCTGGTTGCAGCTCTGCCATGCTCGGCTGCCTCGGCCTGCCAACGCCTCCTCTCGGTTGCTGCCTCCAAGACCTCCCCTCGCACTGCCGTGACCATCGCGGACTGCTGTCCGCGCCATCTTCTTCATGCGTCGCAGCTCAACCGAACCAGCCTTGCGCGAGCTTCCATCGAGCCCAGCTCCGCGAGTTTGTTGCTTGCTGGTCCTGCGAGCTTCCGCCCGCCCTTCATCACTCCACTCAGCTTCTTCGTGGCATGCTTCGCCCGAGCACCTGCCTCCCGGTCTGCTGCCCTGTTCTTGCTTCGCTCAAGCTGGCAGCCATGGCCGCTTGGAGCTTGCGGCTATGGCCGCTTGCTGCAACAGGCCTCCAACTCCACTTCCTCTTTCTCTTGTTCTAGCTCTCTCTCTCTCCCTCGGCCATAAGCTCTCGGCCAAGCTCTCTTCCCTGATCTTGCTCTCACTCTCTCGGCATCTCTCTTTCTCATTGCAACTCTCGGCCATTCACTGTCATGGCCGAAGCTCTCCCTTTCTCCCTCTCTCTCTCTCTCTCTCTCTGGAATGAATAGGCGAGCACCCGACAGCCTTGGCCACCTCTCGACATTCTCCTTTAATCCTCTGCCATTTCCTTAGCCCAACACCTTAATTGGAGAACCCACTTCATCGAGTTTCAGAAGAGCCCACGCCTCTGCCGCGCATGCTTGCATACATAGCTATATAATATTTATATATTATGCATATTAATACATTTAATCCCCCAACTTCTCATTAATTAAACTTGAGGATTCTATTAATAACACTTCGGGAATTCTTAAATTGCATATACTCCCTCTAATGGCCAATTAATTTGCATTACAATGCTTTAAAATCCAAAATTAATAACTTCGGGGTTATTCGATAAAATTAATTTCGCCACCGGGTCCTCACCGGACCCTTAATTCATCCTGAAACCACTGAAGGGTTGATCGTTATGAAAAACCGAAGCCCCCTCAGCCTCTCGTTAACTTCTCGGAAGTCCCCTATGACAATTCGGTATTTCGGTCTCAAATCACAACTGTATTTTAGCTGTACCAAAAACCGTCTCGATTCTAATTTATTTTAATTTCATAAATCTTTTCTCGAAACGCTCATCTAGACTATACCATTTTCTGCTGACATTCCTTCTCCGGGGTACTCCCGGCAGTCGATTCGGCGATTTATTTTGCTACTGAGCCATTTTTTGGTATTTTAAACTCTCTTAAAATACGTGACAACCTTATCAAAATTTCGGGGTGTTACACCTCCCTAGAGCTTTTATATTAATGGTTAAAATTGGCCTAATTTAAGTAGTGAATCTGCCTAAGGGCTTGTCCTTTGCTTTCTGATTGTAGAAAAGTTTTTTGGTTGAAATTTGTTATTAGAATGGCTAAAAGTGTGACTCATAGAATTTGGAGGACTGATATATATTAGATAATGTCTTTTGTTTTGTCACAGAAGGCTCATTCGAACAGTGAATTAGAATACCAAAAATTTTGATTTTATTTTACTTCTGTAATTCATTTATTGTTGTAATTTTCGTTCTCCTATTGTTGTAATTTCTCTATTAGCAGTAGCCAAGTAAGGTAGTAAGATTCCCCACATGGAGGGGCTAGAATAGGACAAAAGGTTGGTTATAACTAAATGGGGAAGGGATTTATTGTGACAACACTTACACCCTAACAGATATATATATTCTCCTAAGCTATGCTTGGGAATTATCATTGAATTGAATATCAAAAACTTTTCTTCCTTCTCTTACTTGCTCTCTTTCTCTTTCTTCCTTCCCACCTTATTCTTCCTTGCTCTGTCCTATTCAGTTCTTACCGAAACATCTCCTAATCCATCCGGATCAGGAGTGTACCAAATTCACGGTAGAGATGTGGCATGTTTTAGGATGTGAACTTACTTTTTTGCTTAGTTGGATGAACTTGCGTTGAATGAAGTGATGAATAAACTTTTCAAAAACTACAGAAAATGTGTCACGCAATGAACTTGACCCTAGGGGGAATTTTCAATTTCTTTGTTTCTTTTACTGCTGTAATTTCAATTATACTTAAGAGTTTGTTAGTGTAGGGAATCCACGTGTATGTGGATATAGCTGGCAGCA
This sequence comes from Diospyros kaki, assembly GCA_036245055.1. Taxonomy (NCBI): domain Eukaryota; kingdom Viridiplantae; phylum Streptophyta; class Magnoliopsida; order Ericales; family Ebenaceae; genus Diospyros; species Diospyros kaki. The sequence continues at coordinate 16,242,285 of BSEG01000011.1, read as the reverse complement.
GATGGTTACAACTGCCACGCTGTAAGAATCAGTCTTGGCAGATTGTATAAATCGTTTCTTGAACGATTCCTTGAGGATCAATGAAGAATATCTGAAGATTTCGTCCTCTCCATCGTTGTCACTTTTCTCTCTCAACTCTCTCTTTCTCTCTCTCTCACTCTTTGTTCAATGCTCTGTTTCTTTGGGAATGCCTTCCCATTCACATCGAATAGGAAGGGAGACAATTGTCAGGGTTAGGTTGTGACAAAATGGTGCAAGTACTTGGATCATAAAAGTAGTCTTTGGTCAGGATTTTTCTCATGATGGATGGTCATTATAATGATACTTTCTCCACTTTCCATTTAAGCTCATTGTGAGCTAATGTACTGACCATTGCATCCATATAAAACCCCTAAAAGATATTGAAAATGTACATCATTTCGTATAGAAAGCTCTTCAGAAACCTGATATGAAATTGCAGCAGCCTAAGTTACCGATATCTTTGTGTTGACAAATTACAGGTTACCAACCATACAACAGGAAATACAACAACGAAAATTACTATACATGAGTCTACTTATATGGTGTGAAGAAGCAAAATAATAGTTTTCAAAAAAAAAAAAACAAAAAAATTATATACCCCCCCTTTTATAACAGAGAAGAAAAGATCCGCCATATCCAAACATAACTTAGGCATCCAAGGATACCATGTAAATAATGATTTTTCAAGCTCTTTCATAATGCTTTTAGTACTTGTTATTGAAATTTAAGGAGGAAAAAGCTAAGCAAATATCGAAATTAAGTGGGAGTGGTAAGATGGTAATGTGGGGGAAGATTTGATAAATAAGGGTGGTGAAATGGTAATATGGGGGGATGCATTTGATCTTTTGTAGCCGTTTTCTTTAGGGTTTTTAAGGGGGGAGAGAGAGAGAGAGAGAGAGAGAGAGAGAGAGGAGAACAGAAATGTCAGGAGAAGGGTTCGATTAGCTGCCGTTGCAGACACAACAATGGAACATGCAGTCTCAGACTGCTGGCAATCTTGAGGAATCAATATTTGATAGTGAGATGGTGCCTTTTTCTAATGTAGAGGTTACTCCCATTCTCTAAGTTGCCAATGAAGTAGAAAAAGTGTACCTAGGGTCGCTTATCTTTGTAAGTTCTTTTCTTTGATTATTATTCAAGGTCTTTTCTTCCTTTCTTGAATGTTTACGACTTTTTAATTGCCACATTTTGGTAGTTTTGGACAAGCACATTAGCATTCACAAGTGATTTTCTTGCTTGTCTAACCAAAAGTTTAGTTAATTTTCACTTTTGGGGGGATTAGATTACTCTGAGAAAGTGATCGAAAATGTGATTGAACTTCGGTTGTGCGGTTGAGTTTATCCACTTTTCATTGACAGGCTGCTAATGTGTGGTGATTTAGATGGTGGATTCAATTAGAGGGCGAATTTTCAGGACTAATTTCTATTTTTGAGAATGAATTCTGATGTCTTTTGCTTTTGAACAATTTAAGTATGTTCTTGCTGATTGATAGTTTCTTTCAAATTTAAACTCCTTACATAAATTTCATATTTTCGGTATTTGAAATGCTATTGAGGAAGTCTGGAATAATGCGTGACATTTTTACATATTGCATATATCATTGATTTTCATTTTCTGTGCATATATGTATGTATGTAAGTTTTTTACGCATATAGGGCAAGGAAAATGCTATTAGCAGGGAACTAAAACTTGGCCTAGGCGGCGCCGACGTGCTAGGCGACTGGTCGTAGCGATTGTGGTCTAATCGGCTCCCTTAGGCGCTAGCCCGGCTAATCAATACCGGGCGGCCTAGCCGCATGAACTGCCTGGTTAATTATGGCGCATGAATTGCTTGGGCCGCCTAATCCATCGATTTCTCCTTCTCTCTCGCTTGCACTGCGGTCGACTGTCTCCTGCGGAGTCGCCGTAGCCGCTTGCCTTTTCTGTCTCAGGCTCTCTCGTTGCATGCCGCCACCGTCTCTTGCAGTTGCAGAGTCGTCGTCGTCGCTTTCCATTTCTGTTAGCCTTCTCGTCGCACGCCGTCGCCACCCATCGTGAACGGTGGACTCGCCGTTGACCTTCATTTCACTCTGCTTTCTGGTTGTCTCTTTCGTCTTCCTCACTCCTCACCCTCCGGTAAGCAATGCTGCTACTTGCTATTGCCTCTTTAGTCTTTTCTTTTTGTTATTTAATTTATTATTTATGTTAATATTTGATTATTTGTTATTTGAATATTTATTAATGTTTTAAATATTTTAATTTATGGTTTATATTTTAATCAGATAGTTATTACTTATTTGTTAGATTCTTCAGATATGGTTTATATTGCATTATTGTTGCTTTTGCCTTCTTGAACCCATAATTGATCTACAATAATTTGTTTTCTCAAGCATAATTCCATTATTTCACTTGTTGTTCCAACTTTGATTTACTTGAAAATAACATCAAAATGTTTTAAAAAAAATAACAGTTTTTCTAAGCTCCGCCTAAGCGCTAGGCCCCAGTCTGGCGCCCGACTAGCGCCAAGCGCGTTTTAGAACACTGGCTATTAGTATTGCATGGAAACCCTATAATATAAATAATAGACTTGATGAATCAGAAAATTCCACTTCTGAGTAAGGAACCCAACAATCTAAAAGATTAAGCTATTAGGTGGGCCAAATTTTCTTATTTGTTTTCTTAACATGTTCTCTTGGATATTATCCTGCTTTCATTCATGGTGGGCTGCATATGTACAAGGTTTTTATATTCATGTAGGTGCTTAAGTTTTAAACTAAGGATCTAAGTTTTGACAATGTTGAGTTTAGAGAGGATTTGCATATAATTTATTTTTGAACATAAATGCAATGCCCTAATTGAATCTATAGTAGTATCCCAGATCATTCACAATGTTCAAAAACATAATCCTACCATTACTTAACTTGGTTATTGCCCTATAGAAACATGATTGATCTGTTGGGAACCTTCAATTTAGCTAAGATGGAAAACTTTTTGAGCATTGAAAATAGTTGCTATCAGCATCCGGTCTAGTGTACATTCTGAGAGCCCCTATATTAATGGTTAAAATTGGCCCTATTTAAGCAGTGAATCTACCCAAGGGCTTGTCCTTAGCTTTAGGAATGTGTAAAAGTTTTTTGGTTGACATTTTGTATTAGAATGCCTAAAAGTTTGACTCTTCAAATTTGGAGGACTGATATATATTAGATAATGTCTTTTGTTTTTGGATGTCAACTGACTTTTTTGCTTAACTGAATGAAGGTGCATTCAATGAAGTGATGAAGAAACTTTTCAAAAACTATAGAAAATGGAGCAAGTACTTGGATCGGAAAAGTAATCTTTGGTGTGACTTTTTCTCATGATAGATGGTTATTATAATGATACTTTCTCCACCTGCCATTTATGCTTATTGTGAGTTGATGTAATCACCATTGCATCCATATAAAACCCTAAAAGATATTGAAAATATATAACACTTGATATGAAATTGCATCAGCCTAAGTTACTTTTATCTTTTTGTTGAACAACGGTTGGTTGCCAACTATGCAACAATGGAAATTACTAAACATGGGCTTATTTCTTCTTATATGGGGTGAAGAAGCAAAATAATAGTATCCCAAAAAAAAAAAATGTTATATACCCTCTCTTTTTATAACAGAGAAGAAAACATCCACCATATCCAAACATAGCTTGTATCCTTGTGAATAATGTTTTTTCAAGTTCTTTTGTAATGCTTTTACTAATTATTGAAAGTTTAAGAGGAAAAAGCAGATATAATATCGAAATTAAGTGGGTGTGGCTGGATGGTAATATGGGGGATGATTTGATAAATGAGAGTGACAGAATGGTAATATGGGGGAATGCATTTGATTTTTTAAAGCTGTTTTCTTTAGGGTTGTTAGAGAGAGAGAGAGAGAGAGAGGAGAATAGAGATGTTGGGAGGAGGGTTCGATCAGTCGTCGTCGTAGACGCAGCGGCGGATCATGTGGTCTCATACTGTTGGCATTCTGGGGGAAACAAAACTCGATAGTGAGGTGGTGCCCTTGTCTTTTGTAGTGATTTCTCTTATTCTCTGAGTTTCCAATTAAGTGGAAAAAGCCTACCCCAGGGTTGTTTATTTCTGTAAGTTCTTCTTTCTCATTAATATTTACGGTCTTTTCTTCTTTTACTGAATGTTTACGGCCTTTTAATTGGTACATTTTGCTTGTTTTGGACATGCATTAATTAGCATTTGCAAGTGATTTTGTTGCTTGTCTAACCAAAAGTTTAGTTAATTTTCACTTTCGGGAGGAATATATTACTCTGAGAAACTAATCGAAAATGTAATTGAACTTTGGTTGTGCAGCAGAGTGTATACACTTTACATTGTTTGGTTGTTGATGTGTTGTGATTTAGATGATGGATTGAATTGGAGGCCGAATTTTCACAACTAATTGCTATTTTTGAGAATGAATTCTTATGTCTTTTGCTTTTGAACTATTTAAGTTTGTTCTTGTTGATTGATAGTTTTCTTCAAATTTAAACTCCTTACGTAAATTTCATATTTTTGGTATTTGAAATGCTATTAGGGAAATCTGGAATCATGCTTGGCATTTTTACATATTACATATATTGTTGATTTGCATTTTTGTGCATGTATCTATGCAAGTCCTTTATGCATATGGAGTAAGGAAAATGCTACTAGTATTGCAAGGAAACCCAATAATATAAATAACAGACTTGAGGAATCAGAAAATTCCACTTCTGAGTAGGGATCCTTCCATCTAAAAGATTAAGCTATTAGGTGGGCTAAATTTTCTTATTTGTTTTCTTAGCATGCTCTCTTGGCTATTATCCTTCTTTCATTCATGGTAGGCTACACTTGTACAAGTTTTTTATATTCTTGTAGGTGCTTAAGTATTAAACTAAGGATCTAGGTTTTGATGTGATGTTGAGTTGAGAGAGGAGTTGCTTATAATTTATTTCTGAATAGAAATGCAATGCACTAATTGAATCTGTAGTAGAATCCTAGATGATTCACAATGTTCAGAAACCAGGTTTATTGCCCTATAGAAACATGATTGATATGTAGGGAACCTTCAATTTAGCTAAGATGGGAAACCCTTTGGTTTTGAAAATAGTTGCTACCAACTTTTGGTCTATTGTACCTCCTGAGAGTGAATATGTTAATGGTTAAAATTGGCCTGTGGGCTTGTCCTTCGCTTTAGGAATCTGAAAAAGTTTTTTAGCCATTCTAAGAGTAAAACTTTTAACCATTCTAATATAGTGAATCTGCGTAAGGGCTTGTCCTTTGCTTTAGGAATCTGAAAAAGTTTTTGGTTGAAATTCTGTATCAGAATGGCTACAAGTTTGACTCTTAGAATTTGGAGAACTGATATATATCATATAATGTTTTTTGTTTGACGATGTCAGCTTACTTTTTTGCTTAGTTGGATGAACGTGCGTTGAATGAAGTGATGAAGAAACATTTCAAAAACTACAGAAAATGTTGCAATTACTTGGATCGAAAAAGTAATCTTTGGTAAGGCTTTTTCTCATGATGGGTGGTTATTATAATGATACTTTCTCCACTTGCCATTTAAGCTGATGTAATCACCATTGTATCCATATAAAACCTCGAAAAGATATTAAAAATATATAACACCTGATATGAAATTGCAGAAATCTAAGTTACCATTATCTTTTTGTTGAGAAACTACAGGTTTTCAACAGTACAGTAGGAAGTACAACGATGAAAATTACTATACTTGGGTCTATTTTTTTTTTGATTGAAAGGTATGTGAATATATATAAAGATCAAACTTTATAGGATACATTGGGCATAACCAGGAGAAAACAAAAGGGCTAATCTAATGCCCCAAAACATGATGCTCGTGCTGGACTAAAACATGAGAATACAAAGAAAAAATAACTCTGTATACATTTATTTTAATCCGATTAATAAAGCAATCTACATGAGGCCTAGAGCCCTTAAAAATCTTCCTATTCCGTGCATTCTAGATTTGGTAAACAGAGCAGGCAAGTGCAATTCTCTTCATTTTACTATGCCAAGAGGTCCCTCGGCCTTCCTTCTTGATCCACTTTAAAGCACAACAATAGTGGACATGGCACTAGAAATGCCCAACCAGGCTCTGATGTGGCCCCAAATCGTAGCACTAAAAGTGCATTGAAAGAACAAATGCTGAATAGATTCCTCCCCCCCCACAAAGAGGGCACGTGCTGTCAATACCTAGAAAATGTAGCCTGTCCTTAGTCTGAAGCTTGGACTTAGCGTTTACATGGGTCTATTTCTTCCTATATGGGGTGAAGAAACAAAATAATAGCATAAAAAAAAAAAACTATATAGGCTACTTTTTTATAATAAAGAAGGAAAGATCCACCATATCCATACATAGCTTAGGCATCCAAGGGTGCCATGTGAATAATGATTTTTCAAGCTGTTTTGTTATGCTTTTACTACTTGTTATTGAAAGTTTAGGAGGAAAAAGCAATGGTTATATAGAAATTAAGTGTGAGTGGCAGGATGGTAATGGGGGATGATTTGATAAATGATGGTGGCAGAATGTAATATGGGGGAATGCATTTGATTTTTTTATAGTTGTTTTCTTTAAGGTTTTTAGAGAGAGAGAACGAGAGGGGGAGAATCAATACTCGATAGTGAGGTGGTGCCCTCGTGTTTTGTAGAGATTGCTCCCATTCTCCGAGTTGCTAATTAAGTTGAAAAAGCCAACCCTAGGGTCGCTTTCTCCGTAAGTTCTTCTTTCTCATTATTATTCATGGTGTTTTCTTCTTTTGTTAAATGTTTACGACCTTTTAATTGCCACATTTTGCTAGTTTTGGACAAGCATTCATTAGCATTTGGAAGTGATTTTCTTGCTTGTCTTACCAAAAGTTTAGTTAATTTTCACTTTCGGGAGGAATATACTACTATGAGAAAGTGATCGAAAGTGTGACTGAACTTTGGTTGTGTGGTTGAGTATATGCACTTTACATTGTCTGGGTGCCGATGGATGGTGATTTAGATGGTGGATTGAATTGGAGGCCAAATTTTCAGGACTAATTGCTATTTCTAAGAATGAATTTTGATGTCTTTTGCTTTTGAACCATTTAAGTCTGTTCTTGCTGATCGATAGTCTCTTTCAAATTTAAACTCACGTTAATTTCATATTTCTGAGATTAGAAATGCTATTTTGGGAAGCCTGAAATCATGCGTGACATTTTTACATATTGCATATATCATTGATTTGCATTTCTGTGCATGTATGTATGTAAGTCTTTTATGCACATTGAGTAAGGAAAATGCTACTATTATTTCAAGAAAACCCAATAATGTAAATAATAGACTTGAGGAATCAGAAAATTCCACTTCTGAGTAAGGCACCAAACAATCTAAAAGATTAAGCTATTAGGTGGGCAAAATTTTCTTATTTGTTCTCTTGGCTATTATCTTGCTTTCATTTATGGTAGGCTACACGTGTACAAGGTTTTTATATTCATGTAGGTGCTTAAGTTTTGAACTAAGGATCCAGGTTTTGATGTCATGTTGAGTTTAGAGATGAGTTGCTTATGATTTATTTTTGAACAGAAATGCTACGCCCTAATTGAATCTGTAGTAGTATCCCAGATCATTCACAATGTTTAGAAACTTAGTCCTACCATTGCTTAACTTGGTTTATTGTCTTATAGAAACATGATTGATCTGTTGGGAACCTTAAATTTTGCTAAGATGGGAAACTCTTTGAGCATTAAAAATAGTTGCTATCAGTATCCGGTCCAGTGTACCTTCTGAGAGCCTCTATATTAATGGTTAAAATTTGCCTTATTTAAGCAGTGAATCTACCTAAGGGCTTGTCCTTAGCTTTAGGAATGTGTAAAAGTTTTTTGGTTGAAATTTTGTATCAAAATGGCTAAAAGTTTTGACTCTTCGAATTTGGAGGATTGGTATACAAACGTAGCTTTGGTATACAAGGATACCTTGTGAATAATGTTTTTTCAAGTTCTTTTGTAATGCTTTTACTGCTGATTATTGAAAGTTTAAGAGGAAAAAGCAGAGATAATATCAAAACTAAGTGGGTGTGGCAGGATGGTAATATGGAGGACAATTTGATAAATGAGGGTGGCAAAATGGTAATATGGGGGAATGCATTTGATTTTTTAAAGCTATTTTCTTTAGGGCTTTTAGAGAGAGTGTGAGAGACAGAGAGAGAGAAATGTCATGAGAGTTCAATCAGCCATCGTCGTAGACGTAGGAACGGATCATGTGGTCTCATATTGCTAGCATTCTGGGGGAATTAAAACTCGATAGTGGGGTGGTGCCCTTGTCTTTTGTGGTGATTGCTCCCATTTTCCAAGTTTCCAATTAAGTTGAAAAAGCCTACCCCCGAGTCGTTTTATCTCTGTAAGTTCTTCTTTCTCATTAATATTTACGATATTTTTCTTCTTTTGCTGAATGTTTACGGCCTTTTAATTGGTACATTTTGCTTGGACATGCATTAATTAGCATTTGCAAGTGATTTTGTTGCTTGTCTAACCAAAAGTTTAGTTAATTTTCACTTTTGGGAGGAATATATTACTCTCAGAAAGTGATTGAAAATTTAACTGAACTTTGGTTGTGCGGCATAGTGTATGCACTTTACATTGTTTGGTTGTTGATGCGTGGTGATTTAGATCGTGGATTGAATTGGAGGTCAAATTTTCATGACTAATTGCCATTTTTGAGAATGAATTCTCATGTCTTTTGCTTTTAAACTATTTAAGTTTGTTCTTTTTGATTGATAGTTTCCTTCAAATTTAAACTCCTTACGTAAATTTCATATTTTTGGTATCTGAAATGCTATTATGGAAATCTGGAATCATGCTTGACATTTTTACATATTGCATATATCGTTGATTTGCATTTTTGTGTATGTATCTATGCAAGTCCTTTATACATATGGAGCAAAGAAAATGCTACTAGTATTGCAAGGAAACCCAATAATATAAATAACGGACTTGAGGAATCATAAAATTCCACTTCTGAGTAGGGGATCCTCCCATCTAAAAGATTAAGCTATTAGGTTGGCAAAATTTCCTTGTTTGTTTTCTTAGCATGCTCTCTTAGTTGTTATCCTGCTTTCATTCATGGTTGGTTACACGTGTACAAGTTTGTTATATTCATGTAGGTGCTTAAGTTTTAAACTAAGGATATAGGTTTTGATGTGATGTTGAGTTGAGAGAGGAGGTTCTTATAATTTATTTCTGAATAGAAATGCAATGAACTAATTGAATCTGTAGTAGTATGCTAGATCATTCACAATGTTCAGAAACTTAGTCCTACCATTGCTTAACTTGGTTTATTGCCCTATAGAAACATGATTGATATGTTGGGACCTTTAATTTAGCTAGGAGGGGAAAACCTTTGGGCTTTGAAAATAGTTGCTACCAACTTTTGGTCTGTTGCATCTCCTGAGAGCCCATAGGTTATTGGTTAAAATTGGCCTGTGGGCTTGTCCTTTGCTTTAGGAATTTGGAAAATTTTTTTAGCCATTCTAAAGTAAAACTTTCAGCCATTCTAATATAGTGAATCTGCCTTAGAAATCCTTTGCTTTAGGAATCTAAACAAGTTTTTTGGTTGAAATTTTATATTAGATGGCTAAATGTTTCTCTTCGAATTTGGAGGACTGATATATTTTATGTGAATAAAATAATCTTTGTATTTCTCCAAGTGTGTATACAAGAGTATATATAAACATACAAGTATTTAGAGTTAATTACACTAATCCTTTTACTTATCTTATTTAACACTTTCGCTTAAGCTGGAACATATATATTGAGCATGCCTAACTTAGTACAAATATAATTTACACGAGAATCTCTAAGCGACTTGGTGAGTAAATCAGCCAATTAATCGTTGGATCCCACATATGTTCTAACTATATCTACAGAGAGCACATTTTCTCTAACAAAGTGACAATCAATTTCATTATGCTTGGTTCTCTCATGAAACACATGATTAGAAGCAATATGCATTGCAACCTAGTTGTCACAAACCAATTGCATAGACTTAACCTGCATAACTCCTATCTCCTCAATTAATTGTTTCAACCACACTAGCTCACATGTTGTTACGACCATTGCCCTATATTCAACTCTGCATTGGATTTGGCGACGACAGTTTGCTTCTTACTTTTCTAAGAGACTAGGTTTCCACCCACAAATACACAGTATCCAAATGTGGATCACCTGTCACTAGGTGATCCTGCGTAATCATCATCCGTATATCCCACAATCTGATTGTGCCCATGATTTGATACAATACACCCTGACTAGGGGCATCCTTCATATACCGAAAAATACGAATCACTGCATCCCAGTGGCTGTCACAAGGTGAATCCAAGAGCTGACTTACCACACTCACAACAAATGAAATATTATGACGAGTGACTATGAGGAAATTAAGGTTGCGTTCTCTTTGATTTTCAATTTTCAGTTTTGAGTTTTGAATTCTTTTTCAATTTACTATTTTGATTGTCTGTTTTTAGAAAATTGAAAACACGTTCTCTTTGTCATTTTGAAAAACTATTTCTGAAAACAGAAAATTAGAAATCGCGTTCTTTTTGAAATTTTGAAAATAAATTTTTAATAATATTTTATACGAAAAAATTTGATTATTCAATAAATTAGAAATATTTAATGTTAATATATTATTAAAAAATATATACATTTTAAAGTTAATGAATTTTGTAATATTTTTTCCCATTACAATAGTAAAATATGAGTAAATACATAAATAAATGTGTTTTGAGTTTAGAGTTTGTTTTGAATGAAAACACTCAAAATGAAAACACACTCAAATAAATGTGTTTTCTTGTTTTGAGTTTTCTTTACAATTTTTTTTTATTTTCAAAAATGCATTTTTAAAAATAGCAAAGAGAACGCGTTTTCATTATTTTAAAAAATTGAAAACTAAAAATGACTTGAAAATAACAAAGAGAACGCAACCTAAGTTTTTCAACTAGTCGACGGTAGCGCCCCCTGTCTTGGTAACAACCTAATATTTGGATCCACAAGGGTATCTATGGGCTTACATCCAAGCAATCCTATCTCCTCTAGCATAACCAAGGCATACTTCTTTTGAGAAATATAGATGCCTTACTTTGATCAAGCTATCTCAATGCCCAAAAAATATTTCAAAGGACCCAAATCCTTAGTCTAAAATTGTTGGTGAAGATGTGCCTTCAATTCAGTGATACCAACATCATCATCCCTTGTAAGTACTATATTATCAACATATACCACTAGAAGAATGTGGCGGGCAGACTGAGAGCGATAAAAACCATAATGATCAGCTTCATTCCTAGTTAACCCAAACTCAAGAATAGCTGAACTGAATTGACCAAACCAAGCTTAGGGAGATTTTTTTAGACCGTATAAAGATTTTCGAAGGCGACACACCAGCCCAGACTTCCCCTGAGCAACAAAGTTAGAAGGTTGCTCCATATACACCTTTTCCTGTAAATCACCATGAAGGAAGGCATTTTTGATGTTCAATTGATGAAGGGGCCAGTGAAACATAGCAACAAGGGACAAGAAAAGGCGAACAGAGGAGATCTTAGCAACAGGAGAAAATGTATCACCATAATCAAGACCAAAAATTGAGTGTAGCCTTTGGCAACAAGCCGAGGCTTAAGACGATCAATCCGGTTGTCAGGGCCAACTTTAACAGCGTAAATCCAGTGATAACCAACAGTAGACTTACCCTTGGGAAGAGATACGAAGTCCCAAGTCCCGGTGGAATGTAAGGCAGGCATTTCTTCAACCATAGCAGCCCGCCACCCTAGATGGGAAAGAGCTTCAGGTACAGATTTAGGAAGAGAAACAAAAGATAAAGATAAAACAAAAATAGAATATCCATGGAACAAAGAATCATAGCTAACAAAAAGTGAAATGGGATGAAAAGTGGTGCAATGACAAGTACCTTTACGAAGTGCAATAGGTAACTCAAGATCAGAAGTTGGAGGCGACAGACCAGAGGAGGAAGAACTAATCGGCACAGAGGATGAGTCAGGAGATGGTTCCCTTGGACTAGCGACGACAGGCGGTGCTTTGTTGGCCACAGGTTGTGGACATCGTTGATAGACCTAAAGATCTGGGTGATCAAGGCGAGCGGTAAAGGGTAGTGGAGATGGAGATGATGAAAGGTTAAGAAAAGGAACAGGCAAAGGTAAACCAGCAGACAAATATTCAAGAGCATTATCACTACGAAAAACATGGATCGGCAAATTAAATTGAGTTATAATTTTAACACAAAATGTAGTGAATACTGAAAATAATTCTGAACGCGTTTTCATTAAACATAGCCATGTAGTGCGAGAGAAATCATCAATAAATGTTACAAAATATTGAAAACCATCTTTTGAACTAACACGACTGGGACCCCATACATCTGAATTGACTACTAAAAAGGGAGAACTAACACGTTTATTGACTGTACTTGGGAAAGAACTACGACTATGTTTCCCAAGTTGACAAGACTCACACTCTAAGGAAGAAATACGAGAGAGACTGGGAACCATCTTCTTGAGATTGGGAAGAGATGGGTGCCCTAATCGACAATGGACCTGTAGTGGGGAAGTATTCGTCGTGCACGCCACTGAGAAAGCAAGGAAAGATAGATAATAGAGGCCATGAGACTCAAGCCCTGTGCCAATCGTCCATCTGATCCTTCGATCCTGCACAAGAACATAATTAGACAAAAAAGTTATAGAGCAATTAAGATTACGAGTGAATTGACTGACAGCGCGCAAATTAAAGGAACATTGTGGTAAGTGGAAACAGATGACAATGGTAAAGTAAGGAGAGGTGATGCTGCGCTAATACCCGTGACTAAGGCTTGAGAGCCGTCAACCAATGTAACAGTAGGTAGAGACTGCAGAGTTTGAATATGAGATATGAGAGAACGATTACCAGACATGTGATTAGTGGCACCGGAGTCGAAGATCCATGGGCCAAGAGAAGATGAGGACTTAGTAAAGCAGGTAATAGGGTTACCAGTGTCAGGGAGGGACGTGGCAGGTTAAGCAGCTTGTTGTGATGCCCGGAACTGAAGGAATTGAGCATACTCCCCCTCGGAGATAGTCACCGAATGAACGTGCGTTGAATGAAGTGATGAAGAAACTTTTTGAAAACTATAGAAAATGCTGTAATTACTTGGATCAAAAAAGTAATCTTTGGTGAGGCTTTTTCTCATGATGGATGGTTATTATAATGATACTTTCTCTCCCTGCCATTTAAGCTCATTATGAGCTGATGTAATCACCATTGCATCCATATAAAGCCCCTAAAAGATATTGAAAATATATAACGCCTGATATGAAACTACAACAGCCTAAGTTACTGTTATCTTTTTGTTGACAAACTGCAGATTGCCAATCATACAGCAGAAAGCACGACAGAAATTACTATAGATGGGTCTATTTCTTCTCATATGGGGTTAAGAAGCAAAACAATAGCATCCAAAAAAAAAAAAAAGCAAAAAAAATTATATACCCTCCCTTTTAATAACAGAGAAAAAAAGATCCACATATCCAAACATAGCTTAGGCATTCAAGGGTATCATGTGAATAATGATTTTTCATGCTCTTTTGTTATGCTTTTACTACTTATTATTGAAAGTTTAGGAGAAAAAAGCAAAGGTTATATAGAAATTAAGTGGGAGTGACAGGATGGTAATATGGAGGACGATTTGATAAATGATGGTGGCAGAAGGGTGATATGGGGGAATGCATTTGATTTTTTATAGTTGTTTTCTTTAGGGTTTCTAGAGAGAGAGAGAGAGGGATAGAGTCAGAGAGAGAGAGAGAGAAGAGAACAAAAATGTCGAGTGGAGGGTTCAATCAGCCACTGTCACAGATGTAGCGACAGATCTTGTGGTCTCAGACTGTTGCCAAGCTGGAGAATCAATACTCGATAGTGAGGTTGTGACCTCGTCTTTTCTAAAGATTGCTTCCATTCTCTGAGTTGTCAATGAAGTTGAAAAAGCCAACCCTAGGGTCGCTTATCTCCATAAGTTCTTCTTTCTTATTATTATTTACGGTGTTTTCTACTTTTGCTGAATGTTTACGACTTTTTAATTGCCACATTTTGCTAGTTATGGACAAGTGTTCATTAGCATTTGCAAGTGATTTTCTTGTTTGTCTAACCAAAAGTTTAGTTAATTTTCATTTTCGGGAGGAATATATTACTATGAGAAAGTTATCGAAAGTGTGACTGAACTTTGGTTGTGTGGCTCAGTGTATGTACTTTACATTGTCTGTTTGCTGATGTGTGGTGAGTTAGATGATGGATTGAATTGGAGGCCAAGTTTTTAGGACTAATTGCTATTTCTGAGAATGAATTATGATGTCTTTTGCTTTTAAACCATTTAAGTCTGTTCTTGCTGATTGATAGTCTCCTTCAAATTTAAACTCACGTTAATTTCATATTTCTGGTAGTAGAAATGTTATTAGAGAAGTTTGGAATCATGCGTGACTTTTTTACATATTGCATATATCATTGATTTGCATTTCTGTGCATGTATGCATGTAAGTCTTTTATGCACATTGAGCAAGGAAAATGCTACTAGTATTGCAAGGAAACCCAATAATATAAATAACAGACTTGGAATAAAAAAATTCTACTTCTGAGTAGGGGACCCTCAAATCTAAAAGATTAAGCTATTAGGTGGGCAAAATTTTCTTACTTGTTTCCTTAGCATGCTCTCTCGGCTATTATCCTGCTTTCATTCATTAGACGCTACACATGTATAAGTTTTTTATATTCATGTAGGTGTTTAAGTTTTAAACTAACAATTTAGGTTTTGATGTCATGTTTAGTTTAGAAAGGAGTTGCTTATAATTTATTTCTGAACAGAAATGCCACGCACTAATTGAATCTTTGGTAGTATCCTAGATCATTCACATTGTTTAGAAACGCAGTCCTACCATTGCTTGACCTTGTTTATTGCCTTACAGAAACATGATTGATTTGTTGGGAACCTGAAATTTAGCTAAGATGGGAAATCGTTTGGGCTTTGAAAATAGTTGCTCTTCTAGCCTATTGTACCTCCTTAGAGCCCGTATGTTAATGGCTAAAATTGGCCTGAGGGTTTGTCCTTTGCTTAGGAATCTGAAAAAGTTTTTTAGCCATTCTAAGTGTAAAACTTTTAGTTATTCTAATATAGTGAATATGCATAAGGGCTTGTCCTTTGCTGTGGGAATCTGGAAAATTTTTTTGATTGAAATTCTGTATTAGAATGGCTAAAAGTTTAACTCTTCAAATTTGGAGGACTGATATATATCAGATAATGTCTTTTGTTTGAGAATGTCAACTTACTTTTTTGCTTAGTTGGATGAATGTGCGTTGAATGAAGTGATGAAGAAACTTTTCAAAAACTATAGAAAATGGTGCGTTTACTTGGATCGGAAAAGTAATCTTTGGTGAGGCTTTTTCTCATGGACGGTTATTATAATGATACTTTCTCCACTTGCCATTTAAGCTGATTGTGAGCTGATGTAATCACCATTGCTTCCATATAAAATCTCTAAAAGATATTGAAAATATATAACACCTGATATGAAACTGCAGTACCTTAAGTTACGGTTATCTTTTTGTTAACAAACTGCAGGTTGCCTACCATATAGCAGGAAGTGCAATGACGGAAATTACTATACGTGGGTCTATTTCTTCTTATATAGGATGAAGAAGCAAAATAATAGTATCCCAAAAAAAAAAAAATGTTATATATTCTCTGCGATTTGACATGCTACCTATATCACGCACCGTATTGGATCTATCATAGTTACCAAGTCTTGTGAGTTTAATTAACCTATGACTGACACTCGGTCGGGATGTTAGTCAATGGAAGGATTATAGTGTACAGTAATTGAGGAGCCTTAATAGGTTTATATGAAGTTTGACTTCATTGTCATTAGGCTCATCCTCCTGAGTAGAGGATACACAAGATCTTTTAGGGTGCTCTGGGGATTTAGAGAGATCCTCTTAGTAGGTCGATAGGGATCGACCGACGTTAAGGAGTTAAAGTGTCTTGATTGCTATATGGCTATGAACGTAGAAAATCACATGCATGATGAGTAATGTCTGGATTAGTGATCCATTACTCTTAGTGTGTTCCTCGTCGCTATCAAACAGTGATGTTGGTTGCTTGAATGTGTTGGACACATCGATCTATGGATATGGGAGGTCGCTATTGTATAGCGTGGGCCTTGGTTGCATTATTGAATAGTGTAAGGGCTATTATATGATAATAGCGGGGCCTGAATGCAAATGGGGATGCTTCAATCGATCGTACCCTTCAAGTCGATCGACCGGAATTGAACTGTGAAGGTTCTGGATGAATGCAATTTCAATTGACTGGAACTTTAAGTTCAGTCGGTCGAACCTAGACAGTGAGGTTCTGGACGACTTCAGTCGACTGAACCACACAGTTTAGTTGACCGGAATTCTGCCGCGTCTTGTCCTATCCGAGCATTAATTGCTTTGACGAATGGCATGATAAGAAATGGGGAATGGACGAAGAGGAGGCATGCAACGGATGCTGATTTAAGAGATTGAGAGAAGAGAAGGTTTGAGGAGGCAAGGGAAGCTCACGGCTGCTCCCTTCTTCTTCTTGTTCTTCTTTGGTTCTTCTTCTTCCCGTTGCTGCTTCTCTTTCTTCTCCCTTCCAAAGTTGTTGCCATTCTTGTTCTTGCTCCAAGCTTGGTTGGTACAACTACCCTTTTTCTCCCATTTAGATTGGGTGTGGGACAATTAAGGAGCAACAGAAGAGGGAACCATGATAGAGCTTTGGGTCACCTCCTTCGAGAGGGTTCTAGTACGGCTCCGTTGGAGGGTTCCGAGAACATCTCAGGCGTGAACTGGCTAGGTCCTCTACATTTAAGGAGGTAGGTTGGTCACCCGACATTGTAGCTAGTTTGAAGGCGCTAATCGAGTCAGACAAATAGCAAGGAGGCAGGGTGGTCATTCAACCTTACTTCTTGTTTGTGGGAGTTCATACGGGCGACAAGGAGGAGGAGCATCTCTTGGGACAACTGACATTTGAACCGGCTTCGACCTTCTTGAAAGGTATACCGATAAAACCCCCTATGGCATGGTTTTATTTTTGTTGCATATAGATGAGTTATATCGAGTCTTGCAAGGATTGTTTTTGCTTCTTCTTTCCGTTGCTCTGATGTTGTTTTTGGTTTTGAGAAATGTTTTAAAACTCATAGATCCTTGCAATAATCCACTTGTGGTTGGCTTTTGGCCCCGAGTCCAATTTTTCCTCTTTTCCATTCAATTGCTCCCATTCTCTGAGTTGCCAATGAAGTTAGAAAAGCCAACCCTAGGGTCGCTTATCTCTGTAAGTTCTTCTTTCTCATTATTCGTGGTCTTTTCTTCTTTTGTTGAATGTTTATGGTCTTTTAATTGCTATATTTGCTAGTTTTGGACAAGTATTTTGATGCATTTGCAAGTGATTTTCTTGCTTGTCTAATCAAAAGTTTAGTTAATTTTCACTTTTGGGAGGATTATATTTCTCTGAGAAAGTGATCGAAAATGTAACTGAACTTTGGTTGTGCAGCTGAGTGTATGCACTTTTCATTGTTTGGCTGTTGATGCATGGCGATTTAGATGGTGGATTGAATTGGAGGCCTAATTTTCAGTACTAATTGCTATTTCTGAGAATGAATTCTAATGTCTTTTGCTTTTAAACCATTTAAGTCTGTTCTTGTTGATTGATAGTTTCCTTCAAATTTAAACTCCTTACATAAATTTCATATTTATGGTATCCAAAATGCTATTAAGTGGGTAAAATTTTCTTATTTGTTTTCTTAGCATGCTCTCTCGGCTATTATCCTACTTTCATTCATGGTAGGCTACACGTGTACAAGTTTTTTATATTCATGTAGGTGCTTAAGTTTTAAGCTAAGGATCTAGGTTTTGATGTCATGTTGAGTTGAGAGAGGAGTTGCTTGTAATTTATATCTGAACAGAAATACAAAGCGTTAATAGAATCTTTAGTAGTATGCTAGATCATTTACAATGTTTAGAACCTCAGTCCTACCATTACTTAATCTGGTTTATTGTCCTATAGAAACATGATTGATCTGTTGGGAACCTACAATTTAGCTAAGATGGGAAACTCTTTAGGCATTGAAAATAGTTGCTATCAGCATCCAGTCCATTGTGCCTCCTAAGGGCCTCTATATTAATAGTTAAAATTGGCTTGATTTAAGTCGTGAATCTGCGTAAGGGCTTGTCCTTTGCTTTAGGAATCTGGAAAAGTTTTTTGGTTGAAATTTTGTATTAGAATGGCTAAAAGTTTTGACTCATAGGATTTAAAGGACTAATATATATCAAATAATGTCTTCTGCTTTAGGATGTCAACTTACTTTTTTGCTCAGTTGGATGAACGGGCATTCAATGAAGAAACTTTTCAAAAACTATAGAAAAAGGTACAAGTATTTGGATTCGAAAAGTAATCTTTGGTGAGGCTGTTTCTCATGATGGATGGTTATTATAATGATACTTTCTCCACCAGCCATTTAAGCTCTTTGTGAGATGATGTAATCACCATTGCATCCATATAAAACTCCTAAACGATGTTGAAAATATATAGCATTTCATATAGAAAGCTCTTCAGACACCTGATATGAAATTGTAGCAGCCTAAGTTACCTTTATCTTTTTGTTGACAAATTGCAGGTTACCTACCATACAACAGGAAGTACAAGAATAGAAATTACTATACATAGATCTATTTCTTCTTATATGGGGTGAAACTGGAAACCTCAGATTCATGCCAGAATGCCTTTGCTATATTTATCATCATGTATGCTCTGAATTGTTTCTCTCATTGAATAACTGCAATTGCTTACATATGCATTGTTTCGTTAGAGGGATCATAATTTCCACTTAAAATAGTGTGCTTTTGACCTGGATTAGTTCGCTTCTCTCTGATGCTTACAACTGATATATGGCACATCTGGAGGGAAAGAAATAGTAGAGCTCTCATGAATGCATGGAGGCGGGTTTTTATTTTTTGATCTCTAGGGATTCGTGGTAATTGTTTCTTTGTTGATAAGAGAGGGGCTGCCATTCTCCACTGGGCCTTTACTTTGTTTTATTTAGACATCATCACAAGCCTTAATTCCATTAGGTGGGATACTTCTACTTTTACTTATCAAAGAAAAGAAATTTATATTGAAGATAATCTTGATTCAGAAACGTGACATTGATTTTGTTAGGAGATGTCATCAATTGGGAAATCTTGGATACCTGTAAGCAGTGGCAGTCATTTGCAATGAATGAAAAAGTGAAAGGAATGTGACAAGTTATTGTGATGCTGTATATTATATTTATCATGTATGGTTGAAATGTTTTAGTCTGAACAGTCGCATAATTCTTACATATGCAGTGCTTTGTTGGAGCATAGTTTCCACTTGGGTGGTGTGCTTGTGAACGTGATTTGTTTGGCTTCCTGTGACCCCTGAAAATTGATATATCTTCTTTTAATGCTAGATTGACATTTGGTAGTTATGTAGTTCATTTCTTGAATATGGTATAAGTGGCAATACACAAGCTGCTTTCTTTGGCTCTGCCTTTTCACTCTCAGAATTCCAGGATATGCTATATGTATAATTTCTGTTGAACATAAATGAAGTTAACATTGTTTAAATACTAGATGGAATAGATTTTGTTGAGAGATGTGGTCACTCAACAAATTTGGGATACATGCAAGCAGTGGCCATTGTCATTTTAGTCCATTGAATGAAGAGGAAAAGGAAAGGAGGCAAGTGGTTGTGATGCTGTAGATTTATCAGTTAGTAGAAAAAGTGAATTTTGACCTCACAACACCATATTTGAGGAAGTTTG
The DNA here is from genome assembly GCA_036245055.1 of Diospyros kaki. Lineage (NCBI taxonomy): Eukaryota > Viridiplantae > Streptophyta > Magnoliopsida > Ericales > Ebenaceae > Diospyros > Diospyros kaki. Next base: position 16,222,399 of record BSEG01000011.1, on the reverse strand, counting down.
TTGCATCTTCTAATTTGTCAACACATAAATGTTGATGATATAAAGCTATACTTTTTTTTGGTGACTTGTATCTCATTATCATTATTTTGTAAGTCAGATGCCCATACCTAAGTCATTTGATTTGCCTTTTCTGAAAGAAAAATTAAATAAGGGCATGGGCTTAAAATTTCTGGCTAACCAAAAATAATGTCACCACATATGAGATTAATATGTGAACATATAGACGTTACCCCTCTTTCTTCCAGGACCAGATAATGCACAATTTTAAACATTAAGTGCCTGCCATAGCTTTGTCTTATTTTTTAATATGGTATGTTAGCTTGACATCTTTTAATGAATAGTACTTACTACACATTATTACAATTTTCTCTTTTTTTTTTTTGTTTGAATTAGTTGTTGCTTGTAAGAGGAAAAAGAAAGAAGTACTCATCTGCATTTCCTTTATGGTGTTAGCTTCAAAACTTTTTTAGGAGTTCTCTTCTTCTTTATAGAGTATGGGATGCTTGTTTGGGTGAATGTTCTCGTTGGTCTTTCATTGTGCTTTTGACCTTCCAAGGAATGTCTAACAAAACTGCAAGAGCCTAAAACTTCGAAGAAGTTCTCATCTCCTTGTTGGGCAATTGCTACAGCTAAGACTTGCTTGAAATGCCTTGACATGTGGGTGACACTATCTAACCATTTTCTATTGAGTTCTTCAATGTTATGGGAACTGAACCTGGTTTATCCATTGTTCAATTTACATTTGAACCATAAAAGTTCTGATTTGTTTGTAGGTATAGCTTTTGAGATGGATATTAAAGCTTCTTTTACCCTTTTCCAATAATTAGAAGATGGTGTTCTTCTACTAGTTTCATGAATCAGCAATATGGATGTACTTGTAATATAGAAAAATGAAGTTGTTATTTTTATAAATACTAGTTTTCACGTGTCCTGTCCTTTATTTTTGAACATTATTATGATTGCAAGCTGGTGTCTTTTTGTGTTGGTATCCTCATTCTTCTTTGACTATCCATCCTTTGGGTGCCAATAAAAAATGTTCTCCTGATCAAATATATTAGAAAAGGCTATACTAGAAAATTGATTGTTTTGTGTCTGACCTTTATATCTTTCCTTGGATCCCCTTTTGATCAAACATAACTTGTATGTGCGTGGGCGAGGGCGAGTGTTTTATGATAACTTTGCTTATGATTTAACATTTTTAATGGTCTTGATAAGTAATGATGAATGTGATATCTGTTGATTCTCATATTGGTACTTAATTGTAGATGGCATTTGAATTGTATGGTATGCTGGCTTGCAATGTTAGCTCCATGACAAGGGAGAATGTGAAGCCAGCCTATGGTGGTGAAGAAGAGGCTTTCTTGAGGAAAGTTGTTACTCCTATATATGAAGTGATTGCAAAAGTTGGGAGGTGGGGGCGTTCCTTGTCTTCATATACTTTTAAGTTCTAAGTTTGCTTTTGCCAAATTTTTAGGTCTGAACGTTGTTTCCGATTAGGTTGGCCAATGCATGCTGATGCATGTTTCTTTCGTCTGCCTATTGAGCAGCTTCACTTGGAGAAAAATGAGGTACATATTAGCAGCCTTAAAGTTTAATTTTTGTAGTTCAGGATGGGGATTTCTAAATGTTTACATCTTATGCTAAATTTCTCTCGGCTTAATTGGGGTTGACAAAAAGAGAGAGAAAATGATTTTCCTGGAGCTTTTCACTTTTTTTTTTATCGAAAGGTACATGTATATATATAAAGATCAAACTGTACAGGATACACTGGGCATACCTAGGAGAAAACAAAATGGCCAATCTATTGCCCCAAAACATGATGCTCGTGTTGGACTAAAACATGGGGATACAGAGAAAAAATAACTCTGTATACATGTGTTTTAATTTGACGAATAAAACAATCCACATGAGGCCTATAGCCCTCAAAAATCTTCCTATTCAGCGCATTCCAAATCTGGTAGATAGACTAGGCGAGAGCAATTCTCTTCATTTTACTATGCTAAGAGGTCCCTTAGCCTTCCTTCTTGATCCACTTTAAAGAATTAGCAATAGTGGAGATGGCCCTAGAAATTCCTAACTAGGCTCTGATGTGGCCCCAAACCGTAGCACTAAAAGTGCATTGAAAGAACAAATGCTGACAGATTCCTCCCCAGCCCCACAGAGAGGGCACGTGCTGTCAATATCTAGAAAATGTAGCCTGTCTTTAGTTTGAAGCTTGGACTTAGCGCATACCCAGAGAATGAAGGCATGCTTTGGTGTGATACAATTGCTCCATACAACAGCAGCCCACTGTCTCTTGGGCCCCTTAATTCTGAAGAAATTGTATGCTTCCTGGATACGAAATCCTCCTAAACTGCCCCAAGATGTAAGCAGCCGAATGGCTTCTGAGATGGACCCCACTACCTGAATAATACGGTCTCTTATAAGAAGGATTTTCTTGAATAGAGGGGAGTCGTCCCTCCTAACCCTCCTCTCCCAGATGGATGCGTCCTTAAGATATCCATGATTGACCCATTTGACCCACATGGAATCCTTTTTCTTGTGGATATTCCACAGGGTTTTGGATAATAAAGCATCATTTCAGATTTTAATGTCTTTGAAACCCAACCCTCCCTCCTCCTTGGGGAGGCAGACATCATGCCAGGCAACAAGCGAACTCTTAGAGTTCCACAAAAACATCTTGCAAATCCGATAGACCCTCTCGATGACAGTAGCAGGAATAAGCAGAATAGACAACCAGAAACATTTAACCCCTTGAAGGACCGATCGAATAAGCTCCGCACGACCTGCATAAGAGAGAGAAGATGTAGTCCAAGCGTTGATATACGCAACAATTTTGTCCACAAACAGAGTATAATGGATGACCATGAGCTTCTCCGTTGCAAGAGGAATACCCAAATACCTAAAGGGCATAGTTCCTTTGGGAAATCCGAATAGACCTAAGATATCATCCAGCTCTTGGCCAAAAATACCAGCTGTAAAGATGTTAGATTTTCTCGCATTTGCACTTAGCCCAGAACATTTTTTCAAAGCTGGCAAGGCAGTCCAATAATATTCTAACAGAGGTAACATCAGCCCGGGCCATGAAGAGCAGATCATTAGCAAATGCCAAGTGTGAAATCTTGAACTTGGTGCATTTGGGATGAAAATTAAACTCCGAATCCACAGTAATTGATTTGAGGGACCTTGAGAAATAATCAAGGCACAAAACAAAGAGGAAAGGGGAGAGAGGATCACCTTGACGAAGTCCCTTGTTGCCTTTGAAAAAACCATGCAAGCTGCCATTTAGCATTATCAAATAAGATGGGGTGGAGACACACTCCATCACCCATTTAATAAACCTGGGGGGAAATTCCAGACCACAGAGAATAGCATGAGGAACTCGCAATTGATGGAGTCATATGCTTTAGATAGATCAATCTTAAGCAAACATTGGGGGGATACGGAGAAAGCCCTGCCTCAAAATTGCTTCAGAAAGCCCTGCCTCAATGCAACATTCAAAAAGATCTTTGACCTCATACGGAGAGACCATCCCCCCATTGTATCTCTCCCCCTCCCTGAGAATGCTGTTGAAGTCCCCCAACAAAATCCAAGGTTGAGAACAATGCCTATTGAACTCTGCAATGATCCTCCACAGGGGTCTTTTGTGCACAATAGAATGAAGCCCATATACAAAACTTAAACAGAAAGAAATTGATGTTACCGTACAAGTGGCTTTACAATGAATAGCCTGATTGTTAATCTCAACTGGATCAAGGATCACTTTAATAGGATTCCACAGAATTACAATTCTCCCACTTGCATGGGTGTGAAAATTGTTGAACTCGGTCCAATCATGAAACTTGAACCTCATGATTTTCTGGAGCTTCTCCTGGTCAAGCTTGGATTCCAGAATACCCAAAACATCAATTTTGTGCTGCTTTATGAGGTCTCGGACCCCATTGTGCTTCAGAGGCATATTGAAGCCCCTGATATTCCACCTAGTGATAATCATGGGTGTAAAAGAAAGGCATGACCCTTCTTGATACCTTTTGATGAGGATGAAGGCTTATCAGCCACTTTTCCCTTGCCTTTATGGCCTTTATCTACCTTGACAGTTTTAGAGGAGATACCTTCCTCATAGGTGGGATCCATAACCAAAGGACCCTACTTGTTATCTTTCTTTTTCTTCCTATACACAAACTGGAAGGGCACATCTTCCTGAATTGGCCGGTCCTCCAATTGCACTGCAGACTTTTGAGATGTGCATACCATTGATTGGTGCACTACATTTGGCATTGTAACATTCCTCTCAGAATTATTACTTATCTCCTACTGGGGCTCCTTGCTAACCCCAGTCTCAATACCTCCCTACAGGGAGCCACTTGGAACAGACACTGAATGATGATCTAGAGGACAGGCCTTATCACGTTCTCTTTAGTTTTCAGTTTTCTAGCTTTTCTATTACTTCATTCAATTATTCTTATCACAGATAGAGAGTATTTTTAATATCATTATTTGTACTATAAGGATTTATGAAGCTAGGTTTACCTAAAAGGAATAGTCTGATAAGACCTTAACTATTGTGGGACTATCGTGATATTCATGACAACAAGCCAACTGGCGGAGATTGGTGGGTTGGAAAAGTCAATTTTGTGGAGATACGATCATATTGGCATATTTTTAGAAGTTTTGCTAACATGTGGAGTTTTTTGTATTGTGCTTGCAGGTAATGTATTTTTGTTTGTAGTGAAGCATGTATATGCCTGCATATATTGTGCTTCTAGACAATTAAAAGAATCACCTTTGTTTCTACTAAAATCTATTATTGACTCATTGTATTGATTTGTTTCTGCTAAGGCTATGATAATTGTTGCTTGGAACAGTTCGGGCCAACCTAGCTCAATCTTCAGTTCTGATGTTTCCAAGAAAGTGCCTTCTGTCTTTATCACCGCTGCCAACACTGAAAGTTGGGCAAGGTAGGATTGTCCAACTTTTACCTCTATGTATTCTATCTTTTGAGATTGTGTAATCTTGACCAATGATGATGTATTATATTTAACTAGATTTTGCTTAGTTATGTTCTTGTGTAATCCAATAGCATGATCTATTATATTTAACTAGATTGTGTAATCCAATAACATCCTGATACTTCAATACAACATGATAATGTGAATGGCAATCTTCTTAATATGTTACAGTGGTCTGGACACTGTTTCTGCTAAAGAGTATGACTGATGCATATTATAACCTTCTTCATCTGCTTTAAGAATTGAGATATTAGTTCACTTTCCTGATTTTTCTTGATCTTTTTTTTTTTTTCGGGTGGGGGGGGGTGTTATCCTTCCCTTTGCCATTATTTCTCAGCAATGAGAAATTAAAATCTTTTCCTAATGATAAATATTAGATTATACACACTTTCAGCATTTCCTAATTAATGATAAATATGAGATTATCTACTTTTCCTAATGATAAATATGAGATTATATAATTATTCTAACACTTTTCAGCTGTAAATGATAGTTTGCATACACTTCAGAGAACGAGAAGAAATGCGTAATCATTATGTAATCTGCTTGTAACTGTAATTGCTTCTGATAATTTTTCAGATGTCTACTCATTGGCTTTTCACATTGTTGCTGTACCATTAATTTGTGCAGCTTTCCTTGATGTTATCCTTAGCTGGAAAGTTGCGAGGAGTATGTCAAAGTATGTTAAGCTACGATATATATTGAAAGTTGTTTCTGCTGTTGCATGGGTGATAATTCTACTGGTCACTTATGCTTATACTTGGCAAAATCCTCCAGGATTTGCTCAAACCATTAAAATTTGGTTTGGCAATAATTTGAAATCTCCTTCACTATTTGTTTTGGCTATTGTTAGTTACCTGTCACCAAATATGCTTGTTGTGCTGCTATTTCTTTCCCCCTTTATCCGCCGATTCCTTGAGAGGTCAAACTATAAAGTTGTGATTCTGATGATGTGGTGGTCACAGGTGCTTGCATTGTTCTCTTCATTCATCTATTTAGTTGTTTTATGTCATTGACATAGGTTTACTGTTGATAATTGTGCATTGTGACTTAAATACACTTCTATGATATATGATTAACCAAGGACTTGTACAACATTGTGCAGGCTATATGTTGGAAGGGGGATGCATGAGAGCACATTTTCTTTTTTCAAGTAAGAATCTAACTGGTAGACTTTCCGTTTAATCTATTAGATGTTTCGAGTCCCATTTACATTTAGTTAATTCTTTGTTTTGTTTTCCAGGTACAGTGTTGTGGGTTCTTCTTCTACTGACGAAGTTGGCATTTAGTTACTATAGAGAGGTATTTTTCATCTATTCCTTTTTCTTTTTAAGGTTTAATATATTATCATGCTATGTAAGAAGACATAAGACTTTTTGGTGGTGTTTGTGACAATAGTTATTGTAACTGAGAAATGGCAGCTACTATCAATGTCTCCTTGGGATATAGAAATAATCAATTTTTAATCTTGGTGCAAAATAGTGTTATTTGATGAAACTGCAAAATTTGAAAGGGGACTGATTTAGAATAAGGTTGAGAATGAATATCAAGCTCAAATATCAATTGATGTAAGACAAAACTGAGGGACAAACTCAAACCCTAGAGCACTACTGAGGATGAACTACAAAACCAAGCTAAGACTGAATACCTGTATTAATTCAATTTTCGATGCGAAGGTACTTCAATAAGAATCTTCTGTAGAGTAAGTCAACTCTTGATTTTGATGAATCAAATGGAATTAGAAGATTGATAATTTAATTATACTTTCTCATTAGTTGTATATCCTAAATAGGGTATGTTATGAGCCCATACAAGCATTCTTTTTATTGTATTCTGTTGGAGAAGATAAAGATAAGGATGAATGAGTTGATGGCCGAGTAGATAAGGATCAAGGTTGTGTGAAAAGATCACAACAATTCAAATTAAAAGATAAAGGGAAGAAAAGATGAAGTGGACCTTGGAAAACAGATAAGGATATCCAAGTTCAAACTCATCAAAATTTGTAAAATAGTGAGTTAAATTTGTTGTAATCTATTCCTATAAATTAAGAGAATTTTAAAGATATTTTGTATATATAAATCACACTTAGATCAATGAAATATTCACGAAGGAACATTCATAGTTCTCCTATTCATTTTTCATGGTATTAGAGCCACGTTCTTGTGGCAGCTGTTTCCCTTTGTTCCATACTGCATGTAGGATTCCTTAGTCCACGATATGGCTGAAAATCAATCAGCTAGTGAGACGTCAATTACTAATCCTCTTCCAATGAAGAATACACAAGTTCTAGTCATTCAAATAGCTCTTGATAGCCATTCCCTCCAGATTACTTAGCATAAACTAAATGGAACTAATTTTAGAGAATTGTCTCAATCTGTTATACTGGTAGTTCGGGGAAAAGGGAATGTAGGCTATTTGATAGGAGCAATTTTGAAGCCTAGCACCAAGTCAACATCCTATGGCGTGTGGGAGGCAGAGAATGCCATTGTCATGGCTTGGTTGGTCAATTCAATGGAACCAAAAATTAGAAGAACCTACTTATTCTACAAGACAACCAATGAAATTTGAAAAGTTGTACAAGCGATATATTCAGACATGGAAAACAATACCCAATGCTTCCAGATCCGATTAATTATTTGAATTACAAGGTATGGTACTAGTTCAGTCACTAAATATTACAATACTATAACAGAATTGTGGCAGGAGATGGACTTATTTTATGAGATCACGTGAGAGTGTTCTGTGGATGGAAGAAAATATGACAAGACGATAGAAAAAGAGAGAGTATTTGACTTCCTACATGGCTTCAATTTGGATCAAGATGAAGTAAGATGCAAATTACTTGGGACAAAGCCTTTTCCATCCATGAGAGAAGCTTTTGCAGAAGTTAGACGAGAAGGAAACAAGAAGGTGATGTTGCTAGCATTAGGGCCCTCTAACAATGAGGTATACACACAAACCTTAGCCTTGAACACTTCACAGGTAAAATCACTTAACACATTTAGAGAGGAGTCCCAAAAGGATAAATAGTGGTGTTATCACTGCAATAAGTCTTAAACCATACAAGCGAGACTTATTGGAAGATTCATGGAAAGCTAACAAATTGGAAGCCAAAGAACTAGCAGAAAGGGAGTCAATCTACCTATGTGGGAGAGGCTGAAGTGGGAAAACCAACAAATTTCACTTTGTCAGTCGATTAGTTGAAGGTGTTGTAACAGTTATTAAGCCAAACTACGGTGAATAAATCTGAAAAATTGCAGATAGTCCTTATTCGGTGGTATCTCTAGCCAAACAAGGTACTTCTAGATATTCCTTGCTCTCTCATAAATTTTTTACAAACTATTGGATCATAGTCACGGGAGCTTCTGACCACATGACTAGTTCACTTAAGATGTTTTCAAATTATGAACATTGTGATCTAGGTATTATTGTTTTTATGGTTGATTGTACAACATCCATGGCTCAAGGAAAAGGAACAACTTTTGTAGTAGGTTTAATCCTAAAATAAACACTATGTGTGCCTGATTTAAAATGTAACCTACTATCAGTAAGCAAACTAACTAAAGAAAGGATATGCTTGGTGACATTTTTTCACTCTCATTGTGAATTTCAAGACCTATCTTCGAGGAAGATGATTGGCAGTGCTGAGGAGAAAGGAGGTATTTATCAAATTCCAAGGCTTTATCATTCTACTAGATCTAGGTCATCTATTCAATCCTCTTTGTCTACAGTTCCAGAGTTTGAAATCATGTTATGGCACCAACGTTTAGGGCATCCTAACTTTTAATATCTTAGGGTCTTGTATCCATCTTTTTCTATTAATAAAAGCCAGAGTTTTCATTGTAAATAATGTATCCTTGTTAAACAAACCAAAAGTTCACATCCAACTCATATTTATAAGCCCTCAAAGCCATTTCATTTGGTACATAGTGACATTTGGGGACCAGTTAGGACTCCCAATTTAACTAACACTTGTTGGTTCTCACATTCATAGATGATCATACAAGAGTTAGTTGGGTGTCCCTAATGAAAGATAAATCTGAAGCCTATCTTATTTTCAAAAGGTTTCATCAAATGGTACAAAATGTCTTTCAGTCATCAATTCATGTATTATGTTCTGATAATGGTCGTGAATACTTCTCAAATGATTTCAACCATTACCTAACTGAGCATGGTATCATTCACCAAAACTCATGCGCTTACAACCCTCAAAAAAATGGGATAGCTGAAAGAGAGAACCATCATCTTCTTGAGACTATAAGGGCTATAGTGTTCACTCATTCAGTCCCAAATCCCTATTGGGGAGAACCTATCCTCATAGCAGCTTATCTCATTAATCGGCCTCCAAAGATCTAAAGTTCAAGACTCCCCGTAAGTGTCTTTCTTGACTTTTACTTTTATCATACCCGAGTCCTCAATTCTCTTTCCCCAAAGGTTTTTAGATGTACTGATTTTGTACACAAAAACCATCCTAGTCAATCCAAGCTTGAACCTAAAGCTCTCGAGTGCATATTTGTTGGCAAGTCTCCCACTCAGCAAGGATATAAGTGCTATAGCCCTACTACCTGACGCTTTATTGTGTCTTGTGATATCTCTTTTCTTGAACATCAACCATTTTTTTAGAATATTCCTCTACAAGGGGGCACTCATAGTATAGAGCAATATTGGGACTCAACTATACCTATCCCTACGTGCTCTCCTCCTCTTTCTTCTACTTCTTTACTTGTTCTTGACCCTATTCTTGAACCATCTCATCCTACATCTGAATCAATTCCAATTCCTAATTCTCTTGCCCAAAGCCATAAAGGGGGAGATAAGAACACCAAGATTTAGGAGGATGATCAGGGTTTTAATAAACCACCATTGGTTTATTTCAGAAGACCTTGTGATTCTCAGCCAGTCACATTGTCTAATCTTTCATAGCCCCATGGTGGTTTATTAAAAAACCAATTAATAAACCACCATTGGTTTTTTAATAAACCACCATGGGGCTATGAAAGATGCTGATGCAATGAACAGTTTGGAATCCAAAGGATGTGATGATTTAAATATCCCAATTGCATTAAGGAAACGGGTAAGATCATGCACTAAACACCCTATTTCAAATTATTTTGGGTACTCAAAGCTATCTCCTGATTTCAGGGTATTTATTGTCTCCTAGAGATATTTACCATGCATTACAGGATGAAAAATGGAAGGCCGCAATTATGGAAGAAATGCAGGCCTTAGAAACCAATGGTACTTGGGAAGTTGTGAGACTACTTGATGGAAAGAAGATTGTGGGCAACAAGTGGGTATTTATTGTGAAGTATAAATCAGATGGGAGCATTGACAAGTACAAGGCTAGACTAGTAGCCAAATGATTTACACAAACTCAAAGCCTTGATTGATAAATTTGTCTAGCAATGGCACCACACATCCAAAAAAGGGGGTGAATTGGGTGGTTAAAAATTTGGTTTAATTTGAAAACGTTTTACCTAAAGATGAGGATTTAGTGCAAAAGGTGGTGATTGATAAAAATGCAATGAAAATAAATGCAAAGGAGACAAAATCAATTTTTGAGTGGTTAAGTCAAATGGCATAATCTACTACCTTAACTACTCACTAAAGATTTTAAAAACTCTACTAAATCCTCCGATTTGATTCAAAGTAGGCCCTCTAGTCCCCTAGATTAGAAATTACAAGCTCCTACTATCAAAGTAGGCCCACTAGCACCCTTACTAGGAAAAACACAATATGATCACAACAAGAGAAGATTTGAGAGATGAATCTCTCATTTACAAATTCTCTCAAAAATATAAATACAAATAGAGAGCAGAGCCTTAAGAGAAGAAAATTTAAACAATTGAGCACTTGAATGATTTGAACACTTGAATGCTTGTAATAAATTCTCTAAACCCCTTAAATGTTCCACCAAGTTTGTATTTATAGAGCTTGACGAGCCATTTGAAAAATTTGGCCGTTGGTGGGTAGTTTGATGCATTTAATGAACTGCCAAACTAATCGTTGGAAGTCTGTGAGAAAAACGGTCAACAAGTTAGTATGCCAATTTGAAAAACAGTTGACATGAGTAACAAAATGGTCGACATGCTGAAAAAAGATCGACTAGTTTTTATGTAGTGACTGTCGACTGCACTTGGCTGAGAGCCAACGTTTTATTGGTCGATAGGCTATGAGAGTCGGTCGACAACAAGGCCAAAAATAGTCAACAGTTTGTCATTTGCTTATAAAAGATTTTGCTCATTTTTCTAACATTATAAACCCAATTTTGGTACAACAGATTTAATTGATTCTTATGATATAAAAACTTGATTTTTCAAGTGCCCTCAAGATATATATGACATTAGATTGAAATTGTTTTTCATTTTGAAGGTTAAAGAACTTATAAAATGATTTAGGTAATAAAGACTACAAAACAAAATATTTCTCTAATTATAAGATAATATTATTTTTCATCATCAAAACCAATACCAAGAGAAAAACAACATTCTCCCCATTTTGATGATGACAAAATTCACTTAAAATCAATTTCAATATAATTTCTCCCTTTTTGTTATAAATTAAAAAGGTTTTTTTTTTATTTTAAATAAGAATTTACCAAAACACAAGACTTCCCCTTAAAACAAACTCCCTCTTAAACTGACATAACTGAAAACACCAGACAAACGTCAGTCATTTTGAATTTGGAGAGAATAAGGGATACAAGAAGTATCCAAGCAAACAAGACAAAAACCATCAAAGGCTATTAAGAGGCATATATGAAGTACCCAAATAAGAAATCATAAGCCAAACTAAAATCCATAGATCATGATATTCATTCATCATGCAAAGGATCAATACTATCATTTTCCATACAAAAAAAGGTTAGTGTTGAAAACTGGAACAAGCAATAAGAATAAGGCTTGGATTGGGAAGAGTCGGAAGAAACTCTACTTCTGTCATAATCAATTGAGTATTCCATAAAGTGATTAAATAGACTAGAGTTCCTACCATCTAGGAAATTTAAAATACAAACAAACTTATTTAAATACAACAACATATCTAAAATATAACAAATCTCCTAAATTTTAGAGATAGATAAAATCCTATCTCTTCCTAGATTTTAGAGAGATTGGAGCTGCTTTATCTTAATCATAATTGGAAGCATTATCAGCATTATCTTGATCATCATATTTCAATACTCCCCCTCAAGCTGAGGAATGAATATCTACCATTCCAAGCTTGCATATTAGATCTTCAAACCTCTTAGTTGCCAAGCCTTTTGTGAATGCATCAGCTACCTGTTTCTCAGATGACACATGAGGGATATGGATTAGTCCTGCATCCAACTTTTCTTTGATAAAATGTCGGTCTATCTCAATATGTTTTGTCCTGTCATGTTGAACAGGATTGTGTGCAATACTTATAGCGGATTTGTTATCACAAGATAACTCAATTGCTCCCTTAGCTTTTATCTTCAAATCGTTTAGGATAATCTTGAGCCATAACAACTCACATGTTTCGAGGGCCATAACCCTAAACTTTGATTCTGCACTTAATCTAGCCATGATACTCTGTTTCTTACTCCTCCAAGACACTAGATTCCCACCTAGGAATACACAATATCTTGTGGTTGATCTTCTATCAGTGATAGATCCTGCATAGTCCGCATCAGTAAAGCCTTTAACATCAATTTCCCTTCCTCTTCTAAACAATAAACCTCTACCTAGATTAGTCTTGAGATAGCTAAGTATGTTCCTTATTGCTTGCATGTGCTCCTCAGTTGGGTTATGCATGAATTGACTCACAAGACTGACAACAAAGGTAATATTTGGTCTAGTATGAGAAAGATATATTAAGATGCCTACTAACCTTTGATATCTACCTTTGTCAATCGATTGACTATCAGGATTTTGCCATAGTTTTCCATTAGGTTCTACTGGGACACTAGAACCCTTGTTTCCAATAAGCCCTGTTTCAACAAGTAGAACCAAAATATATTTACGTTGAGATAGGAAGATACCATCTTTAGAGTAGGCCACTTCAAGACCCAAGAAATATCTGAGGCCAAGATCCTTGATTTCAAATTGTTGGGCCAGATTCCTTTTTAGCAGTATTTGTTCCTCATCATCTCCTGTCACAATTATGTCATCCACATATACTAGCAAGGCTATAATTTTTCCTTCTCTTGAGTGCTTTATGAAGAGTGTATGATCACCTCGGGTTTGACTGTATCCTATAGTTTTCATGGCTTTAGAAAACCTCCCAATTCAGGCCCTTGGGGACTGTTTGAGCCCATAGAGAGCTTTCTTGAAATTCTGGAGGCAACTCCATGTATACTTCCTGTTCTAAGTCTCCATGAAGAAAGGCATTCTTAACATCAAATTGTTGTATTGTCCATCCAAAACGTGCTACCAAAAAAATTAAAATTCTCATTGTTGCCATCTTAGCTATTGGAGCAAATGTTTCAAAATAGTCTATGCCATAGGATTGAGTGTATCCTTTGGCTACTAATCTGGCCTTACACCTATCCAATGTTCCATTAGCCTTGTATTTTACATTAAAAACCCATTTGCAGCCTACTGGCAAAACCCCTCTTGGTCGTGACACAATTTCCCAAGTTTGATTTTTATTTAAGGCTCCCATCTCTTCTATCATGGCTTGCTTCCAATTCTGATCTTTTAGGGCCTCTTCTACTGAGTCAGGAATGATAATTGAATCCAAAGATGCTAGAAACCCTTTGTGTTTTTGAGACAGCCGGTGGTAGAACAAAAAAATTAGTTAGGGGATGTTGGGTATAGCTTCGGACACCCTTTCTAACAGCAATAGGAAGATCTAAATCATCATAGTTTGGATTAGAAAGATTAGAACAGTCTGGAACAGGAAACTAGGAGTCTAAAACAGGAAGCTGGGATTCATTTTCTAGGATAAAAGATTGTGTAAATTCCTTACCTTGACTAGGATCAGATGGTGGCACTTGCTGTGGATCCAGGATAGGCTGTCTTCTTCTGAAAACATAGGGAGATCCCTTAAACTGGCCTGGAAGCTGCTGGAGCTGCTAGCTGGATTTTTGGTTATGAATCTCAGGAACAATCTGAGGTGAGGAAGGACAGAAAGAGGACTGAGAGGAAGGAAGAAGCTGCTGAGATTGAGGAATGTCAGGATGCAGAAAAATATCCCCAACCGTTGCCTGGTCACCATCCAAGTTCTCCCCCTGGTGACCAGTTTGATGAGAAGAGAAAAAGGGTTGGGATTCAACAAATGTAACATCCTTTGAGATATAAAATTTCTTTGTCGTTGGATGATATCATTTGTATCCCTTTTGGGTAGGGGAATAGTCTAAGAAAATACACTTTAGGGCCCTTGGATCAAGTTTGTCTCTGTTTTGCTTGGGAATATGGACAAAAGATACACACCCAAAGACCTTTAGTGGAAGAGGAAAATGCAAATTTAGATTTGGATAATGAGTAGATAGAAGCTGAAACGGTGCTTGATGGTTTAGGGTTTTTGAGGGTACACGGTTTATCAGGTAGGTTGCTATAAGAGTGGCTTCCTCCCAGAAATTTTTAGGCACATTATGATGATGTAGGAGACTTCGAGCAACATTAAGAAGGTGTCTCATCTTCTGTTCCGCCACTCCATTTTGTTGTGGAGTGTGGACACAAGAAGACTCATGAACTATCTCTTCTTGTTGAAAGAATTGATGCAAATAATTGTTAACATAGTCCTTTGCATTATCAGTTTGGAATTTCTGAATTGAGCACTTGAATTGAGTGGAAATTAGCTTATAGAAATATGGTAAAATGGTGCTAACAGCAGCGTTTTCTTTTAATAAGAAAACCTAAGTCATCCGAGTACAATCATCAATAAATGAAATAAACCATCGAGTCCACGAACAATTTGGTATTTTAGAGGGTCCCCAAAGATCGGAATGAATCAAAGAGAAATGTGTAGATGATCTTTTATTACTATGGGGGTAGGACACTCGGTGATGCTTAGAAATAGAATGCACATCACACTGAAATTCACTAAGGTCTAGGGACTGAAATAAAGAAGGAAGCTTTGTTTTTAGAAGAGGAAATGGAGGATGGCCAAGTCTGTAATGTTGTAGCCAAACATGTGCAGTGTTGTTAGATGTAAAATGAGAGAATCCAGCAGTCTCCAAACCTTGATTTCCAGCCGAAGGGTAACCTCATTTTCTTTCCAGAAAATATAGCCTATGCTATTCCCTAGCTGCACTAATCATCTTCCCGGTCTTCAGGGCTTGAAATTCACACACATTAGCAGAGAAATTAGCATGACAGTTTAGATCATTAGTAAGGTTATGAATAGACACAAGGTTGGTGTGGCATCCCGACCCCCACTACCAGATGTCATCGTAACCTGTGGTTACAACCTTGGCTTGTCTCGAAGGATGACTATGCCCCATCATCATAAAGTATTAAAATAATATGGGTGTCCTGGGTGGGGTCCAGGCTTCGCCGCCTCCGATTGTCGGGTATTCGGGTTCAAGTACATAAGCAAGGAAAATTTACCAGACTCTCATACCCGACTAGGCCATTAAAATACAAATCAAATTGATTATCAACATGCTCAATAAAATACTTTAACAATTAAGCATATCACATACTCTGAATTACTCATAGCGGGAACCTTAACTTGATCCAAGGCAAGTTTTATTTAAATCACAACCATCTTCCGTTGTCAAGTACAGAGCATATAAAATTTATATAAACGACACGTACATGACCCACATTCTCATTGCTCGCAATCACTGTTAACCGGCGACTCTTCCACTACTACTGCTTTCCCTTTCTTAGACCTTGAGTCATTTGTTGGGTTAGTGGGAGAAAGGAGGTGAGTCTGGGGACTCAGTAAAGGCAATATGCAATACAATAAATTAATGAGCATGACATCATAGATAAAAATGAAGTACAACGTGCATGCAAGCCCGTCCACTGCACCTATCTCAGGCTCTAGGTGGCCCCTAGTGGTTTCCTCTATGATTCTGTCCTAGGATACTCACGGTTAACAATCCACTGGCCCATGCCTAGACACTTCCTCAATATCTTATGCAAGCTATGACGAAATTAATTTACAATCAAAGCATACTAAACCCTTACCTTAATTTGTTTGCTGCTCGGTGACTAACTCTATTTCATTGTGCAAACTGGTAGCGTACCCGCAATGCCCTTATCACAATTATACATAGACATGAGGCTAAGTAATTAATTAATTAGCCACTGTCTAAATTCATTAGTTTAACTAATTTACTAATCCAACTAATTATCTTAACTAATTAATTAAACTTAACTACTAATTAAATTAAATAAATTTAACTCAATTAAACTAATTACCTCACGGTCGATTTCTCCCTTCAAGCGCCTTTGCTTTTCTTCACAAATAACTGTCGAGCTCACCTCTAATCTTCTCCTATTTATAGCCTCATTTGCCCCTTGATTTCTACCTCAAACCCATAGATTTACCCACTGAATTGGCTAATAAATGCTCTGATTTGTGGCTGCAACGTGGCTAAAATTTGGGAAAAAAATGAAACTGAATTAAGGGTAAACAGATGAGTGGCGAGGGAAGCACCAGAGCGCGCCACGTGGCGCGACTGGGCTGCACAAGGCCAGCACCTAGCCTTTCCAAAACGACATCGTTTTGGGGTGTTTTGGCTGATTAAAAATGAGCCTTTTTCCTCCCAGCGCACGCCTCTCCCATGAATCGAACCCCATGCTTGGCCTCCCTCGCGCGCGACCGCCTGCGCTACCACTTGCCTCCAACCTGCATCCCATTCCATTTAAGTAATCTTCCAGCCCCTTTCCAAAATTACCCCAGCGCCCCAAAGCTTCCAAAAATCACACACACCCCAACACCTCATTTCCTCTTATTACACTTATACCCCAAATATTCCAAAATAAATCCGCCAATTTAATTTTATCATTATTTCAATAAATATTCAAAAATAATTTAATTAATTACCTTAATTTTCCATTTCCTCAAAATATCATAAATAAATATTTTCTCTAAAATCTCCAAATATTCTAAAATGTCCTCAAATATCGAAATTAATTATTATTATTTGTCTGCAAATTTTAGGATATTACAGTCTCCCCTCCTTAATGAATTTCGTCCTCGAAATTTCAATACATCACGATATTAACCATGGCCTTCAAACAAATGAGGGTATCTTTTCGGCTTTTCTTCTTCCATCTCCCAAGTTGCCTCTTATTCCGAGTGCCGACTCCACTGCACTTTTACCATAAGTAGAGTTCTATGTCTTAGCTGACGATCTTAGCATTCCAGCACCCGTAAAGGTTGCACTTCAAAAGTCATATCAAGTGAAGTTCAATGTTCTCAACATGCACTTCTATGTCTGGATTATATATATGCTTCCGCAACTGTGAAACATGGAATACATCATACAATCCAGTTAATGCTTCTGGCACCTCCAAATGGTAGGCAAGTGGCCCAACTCGACCCTTGATTCGATGTGGCCCCAAATATCGGGGTCCTAATTTTCCCCTTCGCTGATGTCTAAATGCTGGACGTATTGGGGTAGCCCAAAGGTACACTAGGTCCCCCTCTGTAAACTCCAAAGGTTGAGTCCGACGGTCCGCATACTTTTTCTGTCGATCTTGAGCTGCTTTCATATTTTTACGAACTATCTCTATCTGTTGTGTTACTTTATCTATAAGATCTGTTCGAGCTAGCTGTTTCTCTCCCACCTCGAGCCAATACACCGACGATCGTCCATACAGTGCTTCATATGGTGCCACTCCTATGCTTGCTTAATAGCTGTTGTTATAGGCAAATTCGGCCAAACTTAAATATTTATCCCAGTTGCCACCAAAATCTTGCACACATGCTCTGAGCATGTCTTCCAAAATTTGGTTAAGTCGTTTTGTCTGACCATCTGTCTGGGGGTGATAGGTTGTACTAAAGTTGAGTTGGGTCCCTAATTCTTCTTGTACAACTTTCCAAAATTTAAACACAAACCTACTATCGTTGTCTGATACAATACTCACCGGAATTCCGTGCAATTTGACAATTTCTTGAATATAAAGTCAGGCAAAATGCTCTGCGCCTATAGTATTTTTCACAGGTAGAAAATGTGCTGATTTCATTAATCGATCCTCAACTACCCAAATGGCATCAACCTTCCTCAGAGTTCGGGGTAGTCCTACGATAAAATCTGTTGTCACATGCTCCCACTTCCATTTAGGAATCTCTAATGGTCGTAAACTTCCTAACGGCCTCTGATGTTCCGCTTTCACCCGCTGGCAAGTGTCACATTTACTCACGATGTAATACCCAAGAAAATTTAGAAATAAAAGTATTTCTCTGAATTTTGTGAACAAGGGCAAAACGGTCATTTTATTCCTCGATTAGCGATAAGCTTTATTGAATACAAACTGTAGGCAAAAGATCGTGTGATTCACCATAAAAGTGGGAATGGCCACATGAGATTCAAAATTTGGGGTACAAAACAAGCCCAAGGAAGTACAGGCAAAGGACGCGACAAATTGAATGACGTGCCGAAAAGGCCGAAGGGAGTAAGAAGGGAGCCCTAGAGGGACCCGCGATCGCCTGAGAACCTGTGTGAGACTTTCAAGATCTCGAGGAAAACTCGAATCAGTGGTCAATTGCAATTTCAGGAAAATACGGGTCAAACCGTAAATTTTCAGAACTTGTGGGCCTAAGTAAAGTATACAAGGAATCATAGAAAACCAAAAGGGAAAATTTAGGAAACATTGGGGGCCCAAATAACAAAACTAAAAGTCATGGGGCCAAGGGAAATTTCCTGAAATTGACCAAGGGGCAAGTTTGGAAATAACTAAGAAAGTAAGGGGCAAATGAGTAAAAGCTGGCTAAGGGACAGATCTGGAATTTGAAGAAAAGAAGGAAGGGCAGAATGGGAAAAGAGGAAATAGGGCAAGGTTGGAATTGAGAAAAGACCCAGGGGTAGGATGGTAAAATGCCAAATAGGCAGTGTGAACAGGGAGCAAGTCGGCTGCCGCAAAACAACCGTCGGCCGGCCAGCTGGCCAGTGTCAGAGCGGCCGGCCAGCTTGCACATGGCCTCGGGATCCTCGCCGGCCAGGTGGACAGCCGAGATTGGCTGCTGGGTCGCCGGAAGAAGCTGGAAGATGATCGAAACTTCATGCTGTTCTGTTCAATGAATTTGAGCCACATTTTCACTGATTTTTGTTGGTTTTTCGTGGCTTGCAAGCAAGATAATAAGGTCTAGGCCCTAGATCTAGGTTTCAGAGGCATCATTGCCTCAAAATCGGTGGGATTTTGGCCGAAATTTGGCGTATAAATACTCGGTATGGCCGAACCCTAGAAACGCACAATCGGAAGCTTTAACGAACGAATCAAGGCTTCTTGATAGAGGGCTTGTGTTCGTGACACTTTGGGCGTTCTCCCTGCCAAGTTTGGGGAGTTTTCGTTGTGATTTAAAGGGTGAATTAGAGGTTGATCGGAAAACGCGAAGAAGGCCTTGCCGGACTGTAAATCGGTCGATCGACCGACTTCCGGCCATCCTCTCGACCTGCCACCGGTGCCGTTGGACTCGCCTTGAAGAGGGCTACCGGCCAGTACCCATCGTTGGCCATTCCGACCGTCGCCGGTGACCGGAGCTGCGAGGAAGACAACTGCCGCGTGAGCTTCACGCGCGGCTCTCCACGCGCCGACACACGCCCTAGCGCGTGAGGGCGCGTGCCCTAGAGGTAAGTGCTGCAATTTTTTTAAAAATTCCTAGAAAAATAAATAAAAACATCTAGGGTATTAATTTTGATAAAAATTGGCCTATGGTATTTATTTTGATTTATTAGAGGGGAAAGAAATTAAAAATAAATAGGCCAAGGTGTTGGAGAAATACAAAGAAATTAATATGTGATTATGATATGTCATTCTTGAATATGTGACTATCAGAAGAAAATATGTCAATTTTGAGATATCGTTCACTCAATAAAGTTGTCTCTTTTTTGTTTCAAGTCTTCTACTATGTATCCATGGCTAAAACTCAAGTTTTAAAAACTTTTCGAAATCCAAATTTGGACTTTCATTAGTGTATTAAGTGTATCAAAAAGTCATCTGCCACATAGATTCAGAAACGTCAAAAGTATATAAGTCAATTTTGGGATATGCTTGATTGAATACAGTTGTCTTTTTCTTGTTTCAAGTGTTCTACTATGGACCCATGGCTAGAACTCAAGTTTTCAAAACTTCCCAAAATCCGAATTTGGCCTTTCATTAGTGGATTAAGTGTATCAAAATGTTGTCTTTCACATAGATTCCAAATCGTCAAAAGCAAATAAGTTAATTTTGAGATATCTTTGATTGAACAAAGTTGTGCCTTTCTTTATTCAAGTGTTCTATTGTGGACCCATGGCTAAAACTCAAGTTTCAGAAACATCCCGAAATCAGAATTTGGACTTTTTTTAGTGTATTTAATATATCAAAATGTCGTCTTTCACATAGATTTGGAATCGTCAAAAGCAAATAAGTCAATTTTGAGATACCGTTGATTGAACAAAGTTGTCTCTTTCATGTTTCAAGTGTTCTACTATAGACCCATGGCTAAAACTCAAGTTTCCAAAACTTCCCGAAATCTGAATTTAGACCTTCTTTAGTGTATTTAATGTATGAAAATGTCGTCTTTCACATAGATTCGGAATCGTCAAAAGCAAATATGTTAATTTTCAGATACGTTGATTGAAGAAAGTTGTCTCTTTCTTATTTCAAGTGTTCTACTATGGACCAATGGCAACAACTCAAGTTTTAAAACTTTCTGAAATCCGAAAATTTGGACTCATTAGTGTATTAAGTGTATCAAAATGTCGTCTGTCACATAGATTCGGAATCGTCAAAAGCATATAAGTCAATTTTGTGACATGCTTGATTAAACAAAATTGTCTCTTTCTTGTTTCAAGTGTTCTACTATAGACCCATGGCGAAAACTCAAGTTTTCAAAACTTCCCAAAATCCGAATTTGGCCTTTCATTAGTGTATTAAGTGTATCAAAATGTTATCTTTCACATAGATTCGAAATCGTGAAAAAGCAAGTAAGTCAATTTTGACATATCCTTGATTGAACAAAGTTGTGTCTTTCTTTATTCAAACGTTCTATTGTGGACCCATGGCTAAAACTCAAGTTTCACAAACTTCCCGAAATCTGAATTTGGACTTTCTTTAGTGTATTTAATGTATCAAAATGTTGTCTTTCACATAGATTCGGAATCGTCAAAAGCAAACAAGTTAATTTTGAGATACCGTTGATTGAACAAAGTTGTCTCTTTCATGTTTCAAGTGTTCTACTATAGATCCATGGCTAAAACTCAAGTTTCCAAAACTTCCATAAATCTGAATTTAGACTTTCTTTAGTGTATTTAATGTATCAAAATATCGTCTTTCACGTAGATTTGGAACCGTCAAAAGCAAATAAGTCAATTTTGATATATCGTTGATTGAACAAAGTTGTCTCTTTCTTGTTTCAAGTGTTCTACTGTGGACCCATGGTAACAACTCAAGTTTTAAAACTTTCCAAAATTCGAATTTAGACATTCATTAGTGTAATAAGTGTATCAAAATGTCGTCTGTCACATAGATTCAGAATCGTCAAAAGCATATAAGTAAATTTTGTGATATGCTTGATTGAACAAAATTGTCTCTTTCCTATTTCAAGTGTTCTATTATGGACCCATGGCTAAAATTCATGTTTTCAAAACTTCTTGAAATTCAAATTTGGACTTTCATTAGTGTATTAAGTATATCAAAATGTCGTCTTTCACAAAGATTTGGAATAGTCAAAGGCAAATAAGTCAATTTTCAGATATCCTTCATTGAACAAAGTTGTGTCTTTCTTGTTTCAAATGTTCTATTGTGGACCCATGGCTAAAACTCAAGTTTTCAAAACTTTCAGAAATTCAAATTTAGACTTTCATTAGTGTATTTAGTGTATCAAAATATTTTCTTTCCCAAAGATTCGGAATCGTCAAAAGCAAATAAGTCAATTTTGAGATACCGTTGATTGAAAAAAGATGTCTCTTTCATGTTTCAAGTATTCTACTATAAATCCATGGCTCAAACTCAAGTTTTAAAAAGTTCCCGAAATTCGAATTTGGACTTTCAGTAGTGTATTAAGTGTATCAAAATGTCGTTTACCACATAGATTCAGAATCGTCAAAAGCATATGAGTCCATTTTGTGATATGCTTGATTGAACAAAATTCTCTCTTTCTTGTTTCAAGTGTTCTACTATGGACACATGGCTAAAATTCAAGTTTTCAAAACTTCCAGAAATTCAAATTTAGACTTTCATTAGTGTATTTAATGTATCAAAATGTTGTCTTTCACAAACATTCGGAATCGTCAAAAGCAAATAAGTCAATTTTGAGATACCGTTGATTGAAAAAAGTTATCTCTTTCATGATTCAAGTGTTCTACTATAGACCCATGACATAACCTCAAGTTTTAAAAACTTCTCGAAATTCGAATTTAGACTTTCATTAGTGTATTAAGTGTATCAAAATGTCGTTCTTGACATAGATTCAAAATCGTCAAAAGCAAATAAGTCCATTTTGACATATCATTGATTGAAGAAAATTATATCTTTCTTGTTTCAAGTGTTCTAGTGTGGACCAATGGCTAAAACTAAAGTTTAAAAAACTTCTCGAAATCAACATTTGGACGTTAATGAGGGTATTAAGTGTATTAAAAAGTTATCTTTCACATAGATTGGGAATCATCAAAAGCAAATAAGTAAATTTTGACATATCCTTGATTGAACAAAGTTGTCTCTTTCTTGTTTCAAATGTCGTACAATGGACCCATGGTTAAAACTCAAGTTTCCAAAGATCCCCGAAATCCGAATTTGAAATTTCTTTAGGGTATTTAATGCATCAAAATGTCGTCTTTCACATAGATTCGGAATTGTCAAAAGCAAATAACTGAGTTTTGAGACATCTTAGATTGAGCAAAGTTGTCACTTTCTAGTGTCAAGTGTTCTACTATAGACCCATGGTTAAAACTAAAGTTTCGAAAACTTCCCGAAATCTGAATTAAGACTTTCTTTAGTGTATTTAATGTACCAAAATGTCATCTTTCACATAGATTCAGAATCGTCGAAAGTAAATAAGTCAATTTTGAGATATCCTTGATTAAACAAAGTTGTGTCTTTCTTGTTTCAAGTGTTCTACTATGAACCCATGGCTAAAACTAAAGTTTCCAAAACTTCTCAAATTCAGAATTTTGACTTTCTTTAGTGTATTTAATGTATCAAAAGGTTGTCTTTCAGATAGATTTGGAATCGCCAAAAGCAAATAAATAAATTTTTAGATAACGTTGATTGAACAATGTTGTCTCTTTCATGTTTCAAGTGTTCTACTATAGACCCATGACATAACCTCAAGTTTTAAAAACTTTTCGAAATCCGAATTCGGACATTCATTAGTGTATTAAGTGTATCAAAATGTCGTTTTTCACATAGATTCAGAATCGTCAAAAGCAAATAAGTTCATTTTGACATATCCTTGATTGAACAAAATTGTATCTTTCTTGTTTAAAGTGTTCTATTGTGGACCAATGGCCAAAACTAAAGTTTTAAAAACTTCCCAAAATCAAAATTTGGACTTTCATGAGTGTATTAAAATGTTATCTTTCACATAGATTGGGAATTATCAAAAGCAAATAATTCAATTTTGACATATCCTTGATTGAACAAAGTTGTCTCTTTCTTGTTTCAAATGTTCTACAATGGACCCATGGCTAAAACTCAAGTTTCCAAAGATCCCCGAAATCTGAATTTGAAATTTCTTTAGGGTATTTAATACATTAAAATGTCGTCTTTCACATAGATTCGGAATTGTCAAAAGCAAATAACTGAGTTTTGAGATATCTTAGATTGAACAAAGTTGTCACTTTCTGGTTTCAAGTGTTCTACTATAGACCCATGGTTAAAACTCAAGTTTCCAAAACTTCCCGAAATCAGAATTAAAACTTTCTTTAGTGTATTTAATGTACCAAAATATCGTCTTTCACATAGATTCGGAATCGTCAAAAGCAAATAAGTCAATTTTGAGATATCCTTGGTTGAACAAAGTTGTGTCTTTCGTGTTTCAAGTGTTCTACTATGAACCCATGGCTAAAACTCAAGTTTCCAAAACTTCTCAAATTCAGAATTTGGACTTTCTTTAGTGTATTTAATGTATCAAAAGATTGTCTTTCAGATAGATTTGGAATCATCAAACATGTTTCAAGTGTTCTACTATAGACCCATGACATAACCTCAAGTTTTAAAAACTTCCCGAAATCCGAATTTGGACTTTCATTAGTGTATTAAGTGTATCAAAATGTCGTTTTTCACATAGATTCAGAATCGTCAAAAGCAAATAAGTTCATTTTGACATATCCTTGATTGAACAAAATTGTATCTTTCTTGTTTCAAGTGTTCTACTGTGGACCAATGGCTAAAACTAAAGTTTTAAAAACTTCCCGAAATCCAAATTTGGACTTTCATGAGTATATTAAAAAGTTATCTTTCACATAGATTGGGAATCATCAAAAGCAAATAAGTCAATTTTGACATATCCTTGATTGAACAAAGTTGTCTCTTTCTTGTTTCAAATGTTCTACAATGGACCCATGGCTAAAACTCAAGTTTCCAAAGATCCCCAAAATCTGAATTTGAAATTTCTTTAGGGTATTTAATGCATCAAAATGTCGTCTTTCACATAGATTTGGAATTGTCAAAAGCAAATAACTGAGTTTTGAGACATCTTAGATTGAACAAAGTTGTCACTTTCTAGTTTCAAGTGTTCTACTATAGACCCATGGTTGAAACTAAAGTTTCGAAAACTTCCCGAAATCTGAATTAAGACTTTCTTTAGTGTATTTAATGTACCAAAATGTCGTCTTTCACATAGATTCAGAATCGTCGAAAGTAAATAAGTCAATTTTGAGATATCCTTGATTGAACAAAGTTGTGTCTTTCTTCTTTCAAGTGTTCTACTATGGACCCATGGCTAAAACTCAAGTTTCCAAAACTTCTCAAATTCAGAATTTGGACTTTCTTTAGTGTATTTAATGTATCAAAAGGTTGTATTTCAGATAGATTTGAAATCGTCAAAAGCAAATAAATCAATTTTTAGATAACGTTGATTGAACAATGTTGTCTCTTTCATTTTTCAAGTGTTCTACTATGGACCCATGACATAACCTCAAGTTTTAAAAACTTCCCGAAATCCGAATTTGGACTTTCATTAGTTTATTAAGTGTATCAAAATGTCGTTTTTCACATAGATTCAGAATCGTCAAAAGCAAATAAGCCTATTTTGACATATCCTTGATTGAACAAAATTGTATCTTTCTTGTTTCAAGTGTTCTACTGTGGACCCATGGCTAAAACTAAAGTTTTAAAAACTTCTCGAAATCTGAATTTGGGCTCCCATGAGTGTATTAAGTGTATTAAAATGTTATCTTTCACTTAGATTGGGAATCATCAAAAGCAAATAAGTCAATTTTGAGATATCCTTGATTAAACAAAGTTGTCTCTTTCTTGTTTCAAATGTCCTAAATTGGACCCATTGTTAAAACTCAAGTTTCCAAAGATCCCCGAAATCTGAATTTGAAATTTCTTTAGGGTATTTAATGCATCAAAATGTCGTCTTTCACATAGATTCGAAATTGTCAAAAGCAAACAACTCAGTTTTGAGATATCTTAGATTGAACAAAGTTGTCACTTTCTAGTTTCTACTACTATAGACCCATGGTTAAAACTCAAGTTTTCAAAACTTCTCGAAATCTGAATTAAGACTTTCTTTAGTGTATTTTATGTACCAAAATGTCGTCTTTCACATAGATTCAGAATCGTCGAAAGCAAATAAGTCAATTTTGAGATATCCTTGATTGAACAAAGTTGTGTCTTTCTTGTTTCAAGTGTTCTACTATAGACCCATGGCTAAAACTCAAGTTTCCAAAACTTCTCAAATTCAGAATTTGGACTTTCTTTAGTGTATTTAATGTATCAAAAGGTTGTATTTCAGATAGATTTGGAATCGTCAAAAGCGAATAAATCAATTTTTAGATACCGTTGATTGAACAATGTTGTCTCTTTCATGTTTCAAGTGTTCTACTATAGACCCATAGCTAAAACTCAAGTTTCTAAAATTTGTCGAAATCTGAATTTAGACTTTCTTTAGTGTATTTAATGTATTAAAATGTCGTCTTTCACATAGATTCGGAATCGTCAAAAGCAAATAAGTCAATTTTGAGATATCGTTGATTGAACAAAGTTGTCTCTTTCTTGTTTCAAGTGTTCTACTATAGACCTATGGTTAAAACTCAAGTTTTCAAAACCTTTAGAAATTCAAATTTGGACTTTCGTTAGTGTATTTAATGTATCAAAGTGTTTTCTTTCACAAACTTTGATAGTGAGGTGGACCCAGCTTAAGCTAACTCACTCCAGCTCTACTCCAGTTCACCTAGCTCACTCTAGCTCAAGTCAACTCAAGGTAGTTGGACCCAGCTTGGGGCAGTGACACTAGCTGAGTGATAGTGAGGTGGCAGTGACATGTCATCGGGTGATGACATGGCAGCTTACATGGACTACTAGCCAATTGACATGTGACTTAACCACGTGTGACACATGGCAACACATAAATCTCTCTCTCTTCCTTATGGATGAAAAGTCACCATTATGGGTGGTTACACCAAGTTGGTTAAGGGTGGTTACACAAAGGTCACCACACATCCTTTCACACCAAGTTGGTTATGGGTGGTTACTTGGAAGGTTCCAAGCACCCTTTCTCCAAAGACAAGTCCTTTGGGAAGGGGTGGCACTCAAATATAAATAGACCACCACCCATTACATCCAAGGCATCAATTTGAGAGCCTTTTATTTGTATGTTACAAAGTAAAGGTAAGAGAAGATGATTGAAAGATATTCTTCTAGAGCGAAGAATAAGAGACTTGCAAAGAAAGCACATTGGGTTGTGAAAGTATTTTGGTTGCTGCTTCTTTAAGTTGGTAATCAAATTACCCTTGGTGTGGAGTTGTGTTTTACATCAAATCGATCCTAGCAAGAAAAGGTAGAGTTATCTATCTTGGAGTTTTCAAAGTAAGATTTATATTCCGCTATTTGTTGTATAAGAAATCTTTTAGTGGTATCAGAGCCAAGGTTTTGTGCCTTTTGCTCTCTCTTCTATTTTTCTTTTATTTCATCTTATTTGGCCATGACTAAAGCAATATTATGAATTCATATTCTTACGAAATTGTTTCAATTTTATGATACATGTTATTTTGTTATGATGTATCATATATATTTGGTTCTTTTTAAGATGAAAATCCATGCTTAAAGAAAATGGACTCAAGAACGGGCTATGCTGATCTTTGTATCGATAAGACTTGACTTGAGTGAATAGGCTGATTATCCTTGGTATTGATCTACAGTTACGACTAATTATCATACCTTGGATCTACAGCAAGTTGTGATTGACCATTGAGTCGATAGGCTGATTATCCTTGGTATTGATCTACAGTTGCCACTGATTATCAAACCTTGGATCTACGGCTTGAGTCAATAGGCTGATTATCCTTAGTATTGATCGACAGTTGTAACTGATTATCATACCTTGGATCTACAGCAAATATAAAAAGGAGAAGGCTGTATTGTCATTCACAGATTTTATTAAACATGCTAATCATATGCATGCATATGAGGTTTTGATTGTATGATAAAAACATACTTTTGGATTGAGTATGTATGTTATTTGTTTAGTTGTTTAGTATAATGCTTTGAATGAAAAGTTATGGACAAGTTGCTAATGGGTGCATGTGCATGTGCATGTAGATGGCTAATGCTGATGATCACAATTATGCTATATGGCCTAAACAAGAAACCCTTGAAATGATCACCGAAACCATGATAGATTCCAAGAAAGGAAATGATCCCAAGAAAATCAAGTGCTTCAACTGTGGCCAAATGGGTCATTGTGCACGTGATTGCACTATACCAAATGTACACTATACTCCTTTTATGTTTGATGCATTAGTTGCATCATGTACTTTCATGGTTGATTCTAACTCAGGATGGGTTCTGGATTCAGGAGCAACCAGTCACATCGTAAAAGATCGTGAGTTGTTCATGCATTTCAGGAAGATTCCACCAAATACCAAGTGTGTATATGTTGGAAATAATGCACAACTTAAAGTACAAGGAATTGGGATTTATGAAATTTCGATAAAGGATGGACATTGTCTCCATTTAGTAGATGTACTTTATGTACGACAAATTAGAAGAAACTTGATTTCTGTATCTTGTCTTTTGGATCTTGGTTTTGAATTAACATTTCATGGAAATAAAGTTGATTTATTTTCCAAGAAGAAGTTTATTGGTTCTGGTTTCTTACATGATGGTTTCTTTATTCTGAATTCTTCAAATGAAAAGTCAAACACTCATTGTCTTATAGCTGAAAGGCAAGATGAATGTTTATGGCATTCAAGATTAGGGCATGTAGGAGAATCAAGAATGAAAAGGTTAGCCAAAGAAGGCTTACTTGGTTCTTTGAGAAATGTATCTCTTCCTACGTGTGAATATTGCCTTATTGGAAAGATGAGTAGGAAACCATTTGGGAAAGAGTCCCGAGTTCAGTTTCTGTAACACCCCGTCTCGCCAGGCGTGTCACTATAAGGGTATTCTCGGGATTTCTTTTTTTTTTCTCCAAGTTCAACACGCGCGGTGCATCAAGAACAATCTTCACATGCAGATACAAACCCCGAGAATCCCAGCCTTGCCCGTTTAACTATCTAGATAAATATTTTTAAACTAAACGAGACATATTACAACGCAGCGGATACATTAATATCAAAACACCATAGTTCTTACATTGTGATTTCATAGCAAAAAACGTAATACAGACCAAATGATAACATTGCTATTATACAACAGTTCATTTACAACCTGAAATACATACTAAAGTCTCCAAACGTTACAATAACTTAACAAACCAAGCACCATTGGCCCTTAACCGGCCACATCCTTGCCCTCGTAGCAGTCCCTGGCTGGAACATTAAACGTTCCAGGGGCATAGCCCAGGTTAGATGATAATACATCTAAGTGACGGTATGAAACAGTTTATACAATGCATGAGAGACACACGAGCATGGCATACTCAGACAAACGACAACATGCAAGACACGTCTAACTTGAGATATCACCTTGACATACTTAATCCCTCGAATGCCCCACTGTGGCACACGTTCACCTGGTCCAACGTTAATCCCTCAAGTGCACCGTCGTGACACCCGTTCACCTGGATTAACATTGTCTCAATCCCAAGTAGACCCCATCCCGACCACACAGAAAACAACATTGACACGAATATCAATGCGCCGATGATATGAAAATCACACGCCATGCACCGACTCTTTTGTAAGTAAAAACAGTTGATGCAATATATCACATGTTCAATATGCAAATGATGACATAAATACATAAGTGAAATGCTTTCGCAGAACAACCCAAGTTCCGGAGGGTAAAACCGCTCACTAGAACTGGCCTCATTTGCGTGTAACCCTAGTTCGGGAGGGTAACACCTCCCACTTGAACCCACTACACGCCTTCCAACACATTTTCAAGACAAGGTAAAGATAGGATTAGACCACTCACCTCGATTGTATTCAGATCGCCTCGATCCTCGTGCAACGCCTCGATTTGCGTGTCAAACCCCAATTACTTGAACTTGTGCTCAACCTCAAACCAAGATACTTCCTAAACATCATATTTAATTAAGGAAGAATTAAAATCTATTTTCTTCAATTTTTCCATGATTTTCTCTATTTTCTTCCAATTTTCACCTCAATAATTCCAAAATAATTATTTCTTCAACTATTTTTCCAAATATTTCTACACAATAATTCCTAAAATAATTAAATAAAAATACTGGAGAAAAAATCTCGATTTTACCCCTGTTCACGCGCCCACACGCGCTCAACGCGTGGCTGCGCGTGGGAGCTGGCGCGTGCAGCCACGCGCCACCTTCTTCCCCAAAAATCCGGCCGACGGCGACAGCTCCGATGGAGAAACCAATCACACCCCCTTGTATCCCTTGAAGAGTCGATCCTATTGGTGCCATTTTCCAGCCGAAAGGCCACCGGAAAACGCCCGAAACGGGCAGTTGCAGGTGGCGGGAGGCGGTCCGCCACCTTCGTTCGGCCAAGCTTCGAACAGCTTCAAACGTACACCAAAATGCTCCAAATTGCTCCCAAACTCTTCTCCTTGATGCAAGGATGAAAACCCCCTTATTCACTCTCTCCAAATCATTCAAAAACGCGTTCGATTTTGAGCTCCAAAAGTCGAAACCCTCGGCCCCTTTTATACCCCAAAAATCGACCAGATTTCGGCCAATCAACGGCCATAGATTGGCCTACAAGAAACCCCAAGCCGTTTAACACCTCCCCCAGGTCCTACCGCGGCCATCCCATCGCCGGAGACAGCTCCACGTGCGGTGAAAAAGCGGCGGCCGATTTCCCCCATGCGCGTTCACATTGCAAGCTTTGTTAATTTGCACTTTCACCCCCTGTTTTCTTCTAATTCCATTTTAGCCCCTACCAAGATACCCCTGAACTTTCCAATGCTATCACTAAGGCCTACAAGTTTAGTATATCTCATTTGATCCTCGAAACCCCTGAAAATTTACCATTTTGACCTCTCTCGGGCAAAATTTAGAAAATTGCACTTAGGCCCGGCTGGTCAAATTGACCTTAAATCCATTTAATTCAACCCGAAATCGCTTAAGGGTTGTTCTACACATTAAATATAGGTCCTTGACATGCTCTGTTGACTTTTCGGATGTCTCCTACGTCGATTCGGTTTTCTCAGCTCGGTCGATAGCTGTACCGAAAACTGTTCCTGATCCAATTTCTTTCATCACTAAAAATCATAGTTTAAATTGCTTGTCAATACTGTACAATTATCTTTAGCTATCTGAGGTTCGGGTTACTCCCTCCGACTGATTTGATCGTCTAAAACTGCGTTAATGTGCCATATAGCCTTATTCTTTTACTAATTCCAATTATACCCTTTCTTAAAAATCATTTATACTCTTAATAACTTCCCGGGTATTACAGTTTCCATTAGCTTTAGTACATTCTGACATATGTGGTCCCTTGAATGTGATATCTAGACAAGGGTTTAGATATTTCCTCACATTCACTGATGACTATACTCGTTATATACATGTGTACTTGTTAAAGTTTAAAAGTGAAGCAATGAGTTGCTTCTTGGCATATGTGCAATTGGTTGAGAATCAACTTAATACTACGATGAAATGTCTAAGGACAGATCGTGGATGTGAGTATATGTCTAATTTGTTTAAGGGGTTCTGTGAGCAAAAAGGAATGAAAGGCATCTTACTACTCCTGATACACCCTAACAAAATGGAGTGGCCGAAAGGAAGAATCGCACACTCTTAGACATGGTGAGATCTATGATGGCTCAAGCTAACTTAGATATGTCTTATTGGGGAGATGCATTGCTAACAGCAACATATGTGCTCAATCGAATGCCCTCCAAATCAATATCCTCTACTCCTTATGAGTTATGGACTAAAAGGAAGCCAAATTTGAGCAATCTAAGGCCTTGGGGCTGTGCAGCCTATGTCCATAACACCAAATCTAAATTTGGAAAGTTAGGACCAAAAGGAAAGAAATGTGTTTTCCTTAGGTACTGTGAACACTCTAAAGGCTATGTGTTTGTTGATTTAGAGGAAGGGAGTAAAAGACCTGAATTTGATTCAAGGAATGTAGTATTCTTGGAAAATGAGTTTCCAAGAAAAGGGAATGTTTCTACAGGAGTTTCCTTTTATAAAATGTCTGAATCACAAGTTGATACTCACAATGTATCAACTATACCTACACCACAAGGAGTGTTTGGGTATGTTGGGTTGAGTGGGAGCATTGAGCATCCAATTGAAGTTGGTCAAGATGTGACTAACAATGATCAAAATATTGATCAAGATATGCCCACACAAGAAAGTGATCAAATAGATCAACATCAGGAATTGGTCGAAGATGAACAACCTCCTGAACAACATGATGATGATGTGCATCATGAGCCTTCTCCTAGTGTGCGTAGGTCTTCAAGAATATTTAGAAGACCAAAGAAGTGGTGGATTCTAAATGATGAAGTGAACATGGTTTCACCTGAGGTGGATGATGAACCTCGTACTATTAAGGATGCACTTAATAGTCTTGATTCAGATAAGTGGAAAATGGCTATGGAAGAAGAACTAAATTCTATGAGGGATAACCATGTCTGGGACTTGGTTAATCTTCCACAAGGGAGGAAAGCAATTGGGAACAAATGGGTTTTTCGAATCAAGCGAAAAGCAGATGGTTCCATTGATAGGTACAAGGCACGATTGGTTGCCAAAGGGTACACACAGGTAGAAGGTGTCACTCTAGCTCAAGTCAACTCAAGGTAGTTGGACCCAGCTTAGGGCAGTGACACTAGCTGAGTGATAGTGAGGTGGCAGTGACATGTCATCGGGTGATGACATGGCAGCTTACATGGACTACTAGCCAATTGACATGTGACTTAACCACGTGCTAACACATGGCAACACATAAATCTCTCTCTCTTCCTTATGGATGAAAAGTCACCATTATGGGCGGTTACACCAAGTTGGTTAAGGGTGGTTATAGGTGGTTACACAAAGGTCACCACACATCCTTTCACACCAAGTTGGTTATGGGTGGTTACTTGGAAGGTTCCAAGCACCCTTTCTCCAAAGACAAGTCCTTTGGGAAGGGGTGGCACTCAAATATAAATAGACCACCACCCATTACATCTAAGGCATTAATTTGAGAGCCTTTTATTTGTATGTTACAAAGTAAAGGTAAGAGAAGAGGATTGAAAGATATTCTTCTAGAGCGAAGAATAAGAGACTAGCAAAGAAGGCACATTGGGTTGTGAAAGTATTTTGGTTGCTGCTTCTTTAAGTTGGTAATCAAATTACCCTTGGTGTGGAGTTGTGTTTTACATCAAATCAATCCTAGCAAGAAAAGGTAGAGTTATCTATCTTGGAGTTTTCAAAGTAAGATTTCTATTTCGCTATTTGTTCTATAAGAAATCTTTCATTTCTATTCTGCTATTTGTTCTATAGACCCATGGCTAAAACTCAAGTTTCCAAAACTTTCCAAAATCTGAATTTAGACCTTCTTTGGTGTATTTAATGTATCAGATTGTCGTCTTTCACATAGATTCGTAATCATCAAAAGAAAACAAGTCAATTTTGAGATACCATTGATTTAGCAAAGTTGTCTCTTTCCTGTTTCAAGTGTTCTACTATAGACTCATGGCTAAAACTCAAGTTTCCAAAACTTCCTGAAATCTGAATTTAAACTTTCTTTAGTGTATTTAATGTATCCAAATGTCGTCTTTCACATATATTCGGTTTCGTCAAAAGCAAATAAGTCAATTCTGAGATATCGTTGATGGAACAAAGTTGTTTCTTTCTTGTTTCAATTGATCTACTACCCATGGCTAAAACTCAAGTTTTAATAACTTCACGAAATCTAAATTGGACTTTTATTAGTGTATTAAGTGTATCAAAATGTCGTCTTTCATATAGTTTTAGAATCGTCAAAAGCAAATAAGTCAACTTTGAGATATTCTTGATTGAACAAAGTTGTCTCTTTCTTGTTTCAAGTGTTCTACTATGGACCCAAGGCCAAAACTAAAGTTTTACAAACTTCTCGAAATCCAAATTTTGACTTTAATGAGTTTATTAAGTGTATCAAAATGTCGTCTTTCACATAGATTCAGAATCGTCAAAAGTAAATAAGTCAATTTTGAGATATCCTTGATTGAATAAAGTTGTATCTTTCTTGTTTCAAGTGTTCTACTATAGACCCATGGCCAAAACGAAAGTTTTAAAAACTTTCTGAAATCCAAATTTGGACTTTCATGAGTGCATTAAGTGTATCAAAATGTCGTCTTTCACATAGATTCAGAATCATCAAAAGCAAATAACTGGGTTTTGAGATATCCGTGATTGAACAAAGTTGTCTCTTTCTTGTTTCAAATGTTCTACAATGGACCCATGGCTAAAACTCAAGTTTCCAAAGATTCTCGAAATCTGAATTTTAAATTTCTTTGGTGTATTTAATGTATCAAAATGTCATCTTTCACATAGATTCGGAATCATCAAAAGCAAATAACTCAGTTTTGAGATATCCTAGATTCAACAAAGTTGTCTCTTTCTTGTTTCAAGTGTTCTACTATGGACCGAAGGCTAAAACTAAAGTTTTAAAACTTCTCGAAATCCAAATTTGGATTTTTATGAGTTTATTAAGTGTATCAAAATGTCGTCTGTCACATAGATTCAAAATTGTTAAAAGCATATAAGTCGACTTTGTGATATATTTGATTGAACAAAATTGTCTCTTTCTTGTTTCAAGTGTTTATTATGGACCCATGGCTAAAATTCAAGTTTTGAAAACTTCCCAAAATCCGAATTTGGACTTTCATTAGTGTATTAAGTGTATCAAAATGTCGTGTTTCACATAGATTCAGAATCCTTAAAAGCAAATAAGTCAATTTTGAGATATCCTTGATTGAACAAAGTTGTGTCTTTTTTCTTTCAAGTGTTCTATTGTGGACCCATGGCTAAAACTCAAGTTTAACAAACTTCTCGAAATCAGAATTTGGACTTTCGTTAGTGTATTTAATGTATCAAAATGTCAGCTTTCACATAAATTCGTAATCGTCAAAAGCAAATAATTCAATTTTGAGACACCGTTGCTTGAGCAAAGTTGTGTTTTTCATGTTTCAAGTGTTCTACTATATACTCTTGGCTAAAACTCAAGTTTTCAAAACTTCCTGAAATCCAAATTTAGATTTTCTTTAGTGTATTTAATGTATCAAAATGTCATCTTTGAGATAGATTCAGATTCGTTAAAAGCAAACAAGTCAATTTTGAGATATCCTTGATTGAACAAAGTTGTGTCTTTCTTGTTTCAAGTGTTCTACTATGGACCCATGGCTAGAACTCATGTTCCAAAACTTCTAGAATTCTAAATTTGGACTTTCTTTAGTGTATTTAATGTATCTAAATTTGGACTTTCAAATAGATTCGGAATCGTGAAAAGCAAAAAAATTAATTTTTAGATACCGTTGATTGAACAATATTGTCTCTTTCATGTTTCAAGTATTCAACTATAGACCCATGGCGAAAACTCAAGTTTTCAAAACTTTTCGAAATCTGAATATAGACTTTCGTTAGTGTGTTTAATGTATCAAAATGTCATCTTTCACATAGTTTCGGAATCGTCAGAAGCAAATATGTCAATTTTGAGATATCATTGATTAAACAATGTTGTCTCTTTCTTATCTCAAGTGTTCTACTATGGATCCATGGGTAAAACTCAAGTTTCTAAACTTTTCAAAACCCAAATTTGGACTTTCATTAGTTTATTGAGTGTATCAAAATGTCGGCTGCACATAGATTCAGAATCGCCAAAAGTGTATTAAGTCAATTTCGGGATATGCTTGATTGAATAAAGTTGTCGCTTTCTTGTTGGAAGTATTCTACTACGGACCCATGGCTAAAACTCAAGTTTTCAAAACTTCCCAAAATCTGAATTTAGACTTTCATTAGTGTATTAAGTGTATCAAAATGTCGTCTTTCACATAGATTCGAAATTGTCAAAAGCAAATAAGTCAATTTTGAGATATCATTGATTGAACAAAGTTGTGTCTTTCTTTATTCAAGCGTCCCATTGTGGACCCACGGCTAAAACTCAAGTTTCTAAAACGTTTCGAAATCCTAATTTGAACTTTCTTTAGTGTATTTAATGTATTAGAATGTCATCTTTGACATAGATTCAAAATCGTCAAAAGGAAATAAGTCAATTTTTAGATACCGGTGATTGAACGAAGTTGTCTCTTTCATTGTTCAAGTGTTCTACTATGGACTAATGGCAACAACTCAAGTTTTAAAACATTCTGAAATCTGAATTTGGACATTCATTAGTGTATTAAGTGTATCAAAATGTCGCCTGTCACATAGATTCAGAATCGTCAAAAGCATTTAAGTCAATTTTGTGATATGCTTGATTGAACAAAACTGTCTCTTTCTTGTTTCCAAGTGTTCTACTATAAACCCATGGCTAAACCTCAAGTTTTCAAAACTTCTTGAAATTCGAATTTAGACTTTCATTAGTGTATTAAGTGTATCAAAATGTCATCTTTCACAATGATTCAGAATCGTCAAAAGCAAATAAGTCAATTTTCATATATCCTTCATTGAACAAAGTTGTGTCTTTCTTGTTTCAAGTGTTCTATTGTGGACCTAGGCCTAAAACTCAAGTTTTCAAAACTTCCAAAAATCTGAATTTGAACTTTCATTATTGTATTAAATGTATCAAAATGTCGTCTTTCACATAGATTCAGAATTGTTCACAACAAAGAAGTCAATTTTGAGATATCCTTGATTGAACAAAGTTGTGTCTTTCTTTATTCAAGCGTTCTATTGTGGACCCATGGCTAAAACTCAAGTTTCTAAAACTTCTTGAAATCCAAATTTGGACTTTCTTTAGTGTATTTAATGTATCAAAATGTCATCTTTCACATAGATTCAAAATTTTAAAAAGTAAATAAGTCAATTTTGAGATACCGTTGATTGAACAAAGGTGTCACTTTCATGTTTCAAGTGTTCTACTATAGACCCATGGCTAAAACTCAAGTTTCTAAAATTTCTCAAAATCTAAATTTAGACCTTCTTTAGTATATTTAATGTTTCAAAATGTCGTCTTTCACATAGATTTGGAATCATCAAAAGCGAATAAGTCAATTTTGAGATATCCTTGATTGAATAAAGTTGTATCTTTCTCGTTTCAAGTGTTCTACTATAGACCCATGGCTAAAACAAAAGTTTTAAAAACTTTTTGAAATCCGAATTTGGACTTTCATGAGTGTATTAAGTGTATCAAAATGTCGTCTTTTACATAGATTCAGAATCATCAAAAGTAAATAAGTAAATTTTGAGATATCCTTGATTGAACAAAGTTGTCTCTTTCTTGTTTCAGATGTTCTACAATGGACCCATGGCTAAAACTCAAGTTTCCAAAGATTCCTAAAATTTGAATTTTAAATTTCTTTGGTGTATTTAATGTATCAAAATGTCGTCTTTCACATTGATTTGGAATCGTCAAAAGCAAATAACTCAATTTTGAGATATCCTAGATTGAACAAAGTTGTCACTTTCTTATTTCAGGTGTTTCCCATGGCTAAAACTCAAGTTTCCAAAACTTCTATAAATTTGAATTTAGACTTTCTTTGGTGTATTTAATATACCAAAATGTCCTCTTTCGCATAGATTCATAATCGTCAAAAGCAAATAAGTCAAAAAAATCTTATAGAACAAATAACGGAATAGAAATCTTACTTTGAAAACTTCAAGATAGATAGCTCTACCTTTTCTTGCTAGGATCGATTTGATGTAAAACACAACTTCACACCAAGGGTAATTTGATTACCAACTTAAAGAAGCAGCAACCAAAATACTTTCACAACACAATGTGCCTTCTTTGCTAGTCTCTTATTCTTCTCTCTAGAAGAATATATTTCAATCCTCTTCTCTTACCTTTACTTTGTAATATACAAATAAAAGGCTCTCAAATTTATGCCTTGGATGAAATGGGTGGTGGTCTATTTATATGTGAGTGCCACCCCTTCCCAAAGGACTTGTCTTTGGAGAAAGGGTGCTTGGAACCTTCCAAGTAACCACCCATAACCAACTTGGTGTGAAAGGATGTGTGGTGACCTTTGTGTAACCACCTATAACCACCCTTAACCAACTTGGTGTAACCACCCATAATGGTGACTTTTCATCCATAAGGAAGAGAGAGATTTATGTGTTGCCATGTGTCACACGTGGTTAAGTCACATGTCAATTGGCTAGTAGTCCATGTAAGCTGCCATGTCATCACCCGATGACATGTCACTGCCACCTCACTATCACTCAGCTAGTGTCACTGCCCTGAGTTGGGTCCAACTACCTTGAGTTGACTTGAGCTAGAGTGAGCTAGGTGAGCTGGAGTTGAGCTGGAGTGAGTTAGCTTAAGCTACTGTGAGCTATTCAAAACTCACGTTGAGCTCTCTCTAGCTATCTCATGAGCACATTGCTGCTAAGCAATTCATGATCCATCTGATTAAGTTTAACTTGTGCGTACACAAGGATTCGCTCAAATTCCAACAGCTCCCACTCGCACATGGTAAACTTGAACCAATCTTCACTAACACATCAAGAACACATAAAAGTAAATGCAGACTCATACAAGGCATATGGGCCGTGACCCTTTGGCGAAAGTTGAGTTTTTCTTACTATGCCTAAAACTCAAGTTTTCAAAACTTCCAAAAATCTGAATTTGAACTTTCATTAGTGTATTAAGTGTATCAAAATGTCTTCTTTCACATAGATTCAGAATCGTTAAGAGCAAAGAAGTCAATTTTGAGATATCCTTGATTGAACAAAGTTGTGTCTTTCTTTATTCAAGCGTTCTATTGTGGACCCATGGCTAAAACTCAAGTTTCTAAAACTTCCTGAAACCCAAATTTGGACTCTCTTTAGTGTATTTAATGTATCAAAATGTCATCTTTCACATAGATTCAAAATTGTCAAAAGTAAATAAGTCAATTTTGAGATACCGTTGATTGAACAAAGGTGTCTCTTTCATGTTTCAAGTGTTCTACTATAGACCCATGGCTAAAACTCAAGTTTT
This sequence comes from Diospyros kaki, assembly GCA_036245055.1. Classification (NCBI taxonomy): domain Eukaryota; kingdom Viridiplantae; phylum Streptophyta; class Magnoliopsida; order Ericales; family Ebenaceae; genus Diospyros; species Diospyros kaki. The sequence goes on along the minus strand of BSEG01000011.1, from coordinate 16,183,624 downwards.
CAAAATTTCCCGAAATCTAAATTTAGACCTTCTTTAGTGTATTTAATGTTTCAAAATGTCATCTTTCACATAGATTTGTAATCGTCAAAAGCGAATAAGTCAATTTTGAGATATCCTTGATTGAACAAAGTTGTATCTTTCTTGTTTCAAGTGTTCTACTATAGACCCATGGCAAAAACAAAAGTTTTAAAACTTTTTTAAATCCGACTTTGGACTTTCATGAGTGTATTAAGTGTATCAAAATGTCGTCTTTCACAGAGATTCAGAATCATCAAAAGAAAATAAGTAGATTTTGAGATATCCTTGATTGAACAAAGCTGTCTCTTTCTTGTTTCAGATGTTCTACAATGGACCCATGGCTAAAACTCAAGTTTCCAAAGATTCCTGAAATCCGAATTTTAAATTTCTTTGGTGTATTTAATGTATCAAAATGTCGTCTTTCACATTGATTCGGAATCGTCAAAAGCAAGTAACTCAATTTTGAGATATCCTAGATTGAACAAAGTTGTCACTTTCTTGTTTCAGGTGTTGCCCATGGCTAAAACTCAAGTTTCCAAAACTTTCAGAAATTTGAATTTAGAATTTCTTTGGTGTATCTAATGTACCAAAATGTCGTCTTTCGTATAGATTCAGAATCGTCAAAAGCAAATAAGTCAATTTTGAGATATCCATGATTGAACAAAGTTGTCACATTCTTGTTTCAAATGTTCTACTATGGACCCATGGCTAAAACTCAAGTTTTCAAAACTTCTTGAAATTCGAATTTGGACTTTCATTAGTGTATTAAGTATATCAAAATGTCATCTTTCACAATGATTCAGAATAATCAAAAGCAAATAAGTCAATTTTCAGTTATCCTTCATTGAACAAGGTTGTGTCTTTCTTGTTTCAAGTGTTCTATTGTGGACCTTTGCCTAAAACTCAAGTTTTCAAAACTTCCAAAAATCTGAATTTGAACATTCATTAGTGTATTAAGTGTATCAAAATGTCATCTTTCACATAGATTTAGAATCGTTAAAAGCAAAGAAGTCAATTTTGAGATATCCTTGATTGAACAAAGTTGTGTCTTTCTTTATTCAAGCGTTCTATTATGGACCCATGGCTAGAACTCAAGTTTCTAAAACTTCCTGAAATTCGAATGTGGACTTTCTTTAGTGTATTTAATGTATCAAAATGTCATCTTTCACATAGATTCAAAATTGTCAAAGTAAATAAGTCAATTTTGAGATACCGTTGATTGAACAGAGGTGTCTCTTTCATGTTTCAAGTGTTCTACTATAGACCCATGGCTAAAACTCAAGTTTCCAAAATTTTTTGAAATCTAAATTTAGACCTTCTTTAGTATATTTAATGTTTCAAAATGTCGTCTTTCACATAGATTTGGAATCGTCAAAAGCGAATAAGTCAATTTTGAGATATCCTTGATTGAACAAAGTTGTATCTTTCTTGTTTCAAGTGTTCTACTATAGACCCATGGCCAAAACAAAAGTTTTAAAAACTTTTTGAAATTCAAATTTGGACTTTCATGAGTGTATTAAGTGTATCAAAATGTTGTCTTTCACATAGATTCAGAATCATCAAAAGCAAGTAAGTAAATTTTGAGATATCCTTGATTGAACAAAGCTGTCTCTTTCCTGTTTCAGATGTTCTAGAATGGACCCATGGCTAAAACTCAAGTTTCCAAAGATTCCTGAAATCCGAATTTTAAATTTCTTTGGTGTATTTAATGTATCAAAATGTCGTCTTTCACATTGATTTGGAATCGTCAAAAGCAAATAACTCAATTTTGAGATATCCTAGATTGAACAAAGTTGTCACTTTCTTGTTTCAGGTGTTGCCCATGGCTAAAACTCAAGTTTCCAAAACTTCCAGAAATTTGAATTTAGAATTTCTTTGGTGTATCTAATGTACCAAAATGTCGTCTTTCGCATAGATTCAGAATCGTCAAAAGCAAATAAGTCAATTTTGAGATATCCATGATTGAACAAAGTTGTCACATTCTTGTTTCAAATGTTTTACTATGGACCCATGGCTAAAACTCAAGTTTTCAAAACTTCTTGAAATTCGAATTTGGACTTTCATTAGTGTATTAAGTATATCAAAATGTCATCTTTCACAATGATTCAGAATCGTCAAAAGCAAATAAGTCAATTTTCAGATATCCTTCATTGAACAAAGTTGTGTCTTTCTTGTTTCATGTGTTCTATTGTGGACCTATGCCTAAAACTCAAGTTTTCGAAACTTCCAAAAATCCGAATTTGAACTTTCATTAGTGTATTAAGTGTATCAAAATGTCGTCTTTCACATAGATTCAGAATCGTTAACAGCAAAGAAGTCAATTTTGAGATATCCTTGATTGAACAAAGTTGTGTCTTTCTTTATTCAAGCGTTTTATTGTGGACCCATGGCTAAAACTCAAGTTTCTAAAACTTCCTGAAATCCAAATTTGGACTTTCATTAGTGTATTAAGTGTATCAAAATGTCGTCTTTCACATAAATTCAAAATCGTCAAAAGCAAATAAGGTAATTTTGAGATATCCTTGATTTTACAAAGTTGTGTCTTTCTTTAATCAAGCGTTCTATTGTAGACCCATGGGTAAAACTCAAGTTTCCAAAGCTTCCCGAAATCCAAATTTAGACTTTCTTTAGTGTATTTAGTGTGCCAAAATGTCGTATTTCACATAGATTTAGAATCGTCAAAAGCAAATAAGTCAATTTTGAGATACGGTTGATTGAACAATGTTGTCTCTCTCATGTTTCAAGTGTTCTACTATAGACCCATGGCTAAAACTCAAGTTTTCTAAATCTCCTGAAATCTAAATTTAGACCTTCTTTAGTGTATTTAATGCATCAAAATGTCGTCTTTCACATAGATTCAGAATCATCAAAAGCAAATATTTCAATTTTCAGATATCGTTGATTGAACAAAGTTGTTTCTTCCTTGTTTCAGGTGTTCTACTATGGACCCGTGGCATCAACTCAAGTTTTAAAAACTTTTTGAAATCCGAGTTTGGACTTTCATTAGTGTATTAAGTGTATCAAAATGTCATCTATCACATAGATTCAGAATCGTCAAAAGCATATAAGTTGATTTTGTGATATGCTTAATTGAACAAAATTGTCTCTTTCTTGTTTCAAGTGTTCTACTATGGACCCATGGCTAAAACTCAAGGTTTCAAAACTTCTTGAAATTCGAATTTGGACTTTCATTCGTGTATTAAGTATATCAAAGTTGTTGAGTGTAGATTTTTATGATTGATGATTGGCATGTGTGAATGTGAATGTACATTTATATTTTATGTACTAACAGAGCAGCCTTCATAAGGCTTACAAAGCTATACTTTAGTGATTTCATGACACAGGTTATATATGGAAACTTCTTATACTTATATAGAGATTTTATTATATATGGAAACAAGTTTTTACAGAGCTTTCTAGAAATTTGAGTATTTAAGCTATATATGAAATGTTCTTCTTGGAATGGAAAGTCTAGAGGATATATATATGAAATCCTTGTTCATATATGGGAAGTTCAAAAGATCTATATGGAAGGTTTTGAGGAGATTGGGGTAGTCTGAAAGTTAAACATGATCACTACGGGGTAAGCAGCTTAGTTCAAAAATTTTGAACCTTACCCCGATCCTAGCGATTGGATCAACGTCGAAATCAAAACAATCACAAACATAATAAAGTAAATCTAACCTTTAGCTTTTAAGTCGTTTATAGATTCAAGCCGTCCAAGTGTCCGGCCTCTAACTTGTGATACGCGGTGCACGTCCGTTGGCGAGGAGAGCGGAATGGGAGTGCTAGCTCCATCTCCTAACAAGGCTTATGAATGGACCAGAAAAAATCGATTTTCAACTCTTGAAAACCAACAAAAATCATAGGCTTAATTTGGCATCCCATAAAGTGCTATTTATAGAGAAGGAATCTCCTAGGGTTTCCCAAACCCTAATGGCCATGGATTAGGCTAGCCCATTAATCCTAGTCCAAATAGAAATTAAAGTGGCCCAAATCCATTTATAAAATATTTGGCCCAAATTTAATTCAATCCCAAATATTTAATATTTAATATTTGGCTCAAATCTTATTTAGCCCAAATATAATATTTATTATTTAATATTTGACCCAAATATTTAATTTAATTTATTATTTGGCTCAAATACTTTATTTAGCCCAAGTATTAAATTAAGCCCAAATTATTAAATTAGAAACTTCTTTCTAATTTAATCATTAAGTTAGAAACTTCTTTCTAATTTAATCAATTGCTATTTTAGGAAACTTTTCCTTTATGACGACCCCTCGTCATATCGACGTCATTACGTCTGTTTGTTCTTTTCCCGTGAGAACCTACGACGGCACAACTTCTTGCCGAAGTGTCCCACTTAACCATATGTCCGCTTTCCTGGTTTAAGCCAGGGACTGTGCCTATTGCGTATGACTCATTAGGCTCCCGAATATGTTGGCAATGTGTCGGTACGAACACATAAGACAAGATTGGCCTCTAGCAAGGCATCATGCCTACCCAATTATTCAGAAGGATTCATAATCCGCAAATAACCTTTCACGAGCATGGTTACCGTGTAATTCGATCATCTCGTCAATGTATCCTATGTGATCTCAAGTTGGCAATGTGTTGCTTGATTATGATCACATAAGTCTTTCTTCGGTCATCCGGATATCTTCACTTAATAGAAAGTGAATCAATAACTCCTTATTGATCTCTTTCACCATGGCCATGGATTTAAAGTGAATATCCACCGAATGCGCCTTAGATACATCATCCTCTATCAAGGGATAAACGAGTCCCATCTTGGTTATGCACCCATCTCCATAAGTCTCACGATATGCCTAACGATAGCCCACGTGCAGCTTTTATCTAGGCCCATCGAAACGATGTCAAAGCATATTGGTCTTCTTATGAGTTGACCGTGGCAACCTCAGGTCCAAGGATTAGTTATACACCCATCTCGTATGAGAATTCCATCAACATCTAACCAAAATGGATTCTCATGGCAAGTCATGTCCAGTGACACGTTCTCCAACATTGGTCACCTATGTACTTGTCTGGGCATCCCCATGCCTATGGGTGTGAGACCCCATTACTATCTGATAGCATGCATATTTGTGCTATATTTTGGCATTTCACCTCAATCTTATTACACCATTTGAAGTAATTTTGCTGATCTTTCATTGTTTCCATTTTATTATACTTCAAATCATCCTTACACTATTTTCTATCTTATTACTCCTTTAGGGAATATTGGAAGCAGTTGTAAAGGACTTGAAGTGGCAGATTTGGGCTGCATTTGGGCTGCTCGTTTTTGTTGTCTTGGGCTCATATCTGTTGGGCTAGGCTAGGCCCAACCCTAGCCTTCCTAGCCTTTCCTTTCTTGGCCATGTATTTAAGGCCTCTTAGCACTTATTTCCATATCAGATAGAGAGGAGGAAAGGGAGGAGATTCTGGCCATTTTTTTGTTGTTAGCATATTTTCTGTGTTCTTCATTTTTGTTTTCCATTTTGTCTTCTTTGCTGCAATGAAAGGCTAGAACTATTGTAACCGGTTGTGTAATCTTGAACCCATGTGGAATCTGAGTCCCGGATGAGCTACAAAAACCTGGTTTGTTTGTTTTAATCTAATTCATTTCCATTTAGTTTAGTTTGAACAGATTTTGGAATGCATGAAGTTCATGGCAGGTTTGTGTGAGTTTGCATGGATTCATTTTCTGTTAAATGCTTAATAGAACAGAGTGTTGTAGTCGGTTGGTATAACATCTCGGAAATGAATATTATGTGCTTGAATGGTTGTTCTTGCATAGCTTCGGATGGGTTGAATAGAGAATGAATGGCTGCATTTTGCTTATAAGAGATTTCTGTATTCATTTTGTTGTTCCAATCATTCTAATCCTTGGACGGTTGTTGGGGAGGCTTTGAGTTTGATATCCGGATATTAAAACCATCTAACAAACCAAGATATATAGGTTGGACAAGGAAGATTTCACAAGGGGACAAATACACAACTGGTTGCTCTCCATTTACTGATTTTCATCTATATTTGTGTTTCTGTTTTGTTACTTAATTTTCTGTCAAAACCCCCCCCTAAACAAACTGCTGTGTTGCTTATATTGGTTCTCATTGTTGGTAGAAGAAGATAAGGCTCCTTGTGAGAGACGACCTAGGTTGTGCTTTGCTGCAAACTAGAGAAGATAGATAATTAGTTCTGGAGTGGTTCGACATCCGCTGGTCACTATCACATAGCAAAAACATAGCACATACAAGTCTTACCGCAATTGTCAATGTCCATTCTTGACATTGCTACGACTTGGGACATTTAATGATGTCGAGAAACTGTGATGCATCATCTCACATCTTTATAGATTAATCACAGTATACATCATATGGACTTCTATCTAGTTTCATCCGATCATTACATTAATAACAAGAAACTAATAGAATGACTTCTTGTAGAATTAAATAACTCTTTATTCAATATGAAATATGATTTCAAATGTTAATGTACAATTTTCCCAATCTAATTGGGTCTAGAGAACCTACACTAACAATCTCCCACTTAATAGATTTCTTATTGAACAAATAGCGGAATAGAAATCTTACTTTGAAAACTCCAAGATAGATAACACTACCTTTCCTTGCTAGGATCGATTTGATGTAAAACACAACTCCACACCAAGGGTAATTTGATTACCAACTTAAAAAAGAAGCAACCAAAATACTTTCACAACCCAATGTGCCTTCTTTGCTAGTCTCTTATTCTTCTCTCTAGAAGAATATCTTTCAATCCTTTTCTCTTACCTTACTTTGTAATATACAAATAAAAGGCTCTCAAATTCATGCCTTGGATATAATGGGTGGTGGTCTATTTATATTTTAGTGCCACCCCTTCCCAAAGGACTTGTCCTTTTGGAGAAAGGGTGCTTGGAACCTTCCAAATAACCACCCATAACCACCCTTAACCAACTTGGTGTAACCACCCATAATGGTGACCTTTCATCCATAAGGAAGAGAGAGAGAGATTTATGTGTTGCCATGTGTCAGCACATGGTTAAGTCACATGTCAATTGGCTAGTAGTCCATGTAAGCTGCCATGTCATCACCCGATGACATGTCACTGCCACCTCACTATCACTTAGCTAGTGTCACTGCCCCGAGCTGGGTCCAACTACCTTGAGTTGACTTGAGCTAGAGTGAGCTAGGTGAGCTGGAGTTGAGCTAGAGTGAGTTAGCTTAAGTTTCTGTGAGCTATTCAAAACTCATGTTGAGCTATCTCTAGCTATCTCATGAGCACATTGCTGCTAAGCTTCAATTCATGATCCATCTGATCAAGTTTAACTTGTGCGTGCACAAGTATTTACTCAAATTCCAACAGCTCCCACTCGCACATGGTAAACTTGAACCAATCATCAGTAACACATCAAGAACACATAAAAACAAATGCAGACTCATACAAGGCATATGGGCCGTGACCCTTTGGCGAAAGTTGAGTTTTTCTTACTATGCAACTGTTAAGTTAGACATAGCAAATTTTCTCAAATCGATGTGACCTACCTACCTAAATAGATAGTCGTCAAAATGACTCCCCCTGTCATTAGCATTAATGGTTATAACCATTAAGTTCGCTTGATACCTAAGACTTGTTGTTACGCAATGTTTGGCTACTTTCAATCCCTTTTGTGAGTTGAAACTAATTCAAACTCATGAACCGTACCAAACAACGAGTACTCATGCTTTTAAACTGCTGTGCAGTGGAGTCTTGTTTCTCTGAGAAACATATGATCTGGATCGATTCCACATACAAGTGACAGCGTATTCAAACAAAGTCTTTCCTTTTGAACTCAATATCTTACAACTACAAGTTATTTAATTGCCCAACAAAGAAACCGACAACCGCATATTCTCATGGTCATAGGTTACCCATCAAAGCAACATAAATAACTCATAATCACAAAATAGTAGTCAATAGTCACTAAAGGCATACAAAAATGAGAAGCTCACACAACATAAGAGATAGGGATCACTCTTAGTTACTTCTCGGCGGTCACTATATTAAATATACACACATGGTATGAGACATGTGCCACGGTATCACAAGCCACGTAAATGATTTACTACAAGAACCACCCAAATTTTCCCACTTAAATCATGTCTAATGGAATTCTACCAAGTGTACCCACTCAAAGAAATGGTCTCGTTCAACTTGGAGTGTATGTCAAGATTTGAATTATACATACCGTGCAGACATTGACCAAAACACACATGTTTTGGATGAACTTCTTTAGAAAGTCCTGTCTGGTTCATAGGTTGAGCAACAAATGTGGGGTACATATATGCTCGGTGAATCACACATCACCTCAACTTGAGGTTCTAACACAAAGAACTCATCAAGGCAACTATCACACTCAAGATCACATCTACAAAATAATGTGACTACCTCGAATAATCATCTCATGATTATGTTGGTATTTGAGTAAGTCTCATCCTTGGTTCACAAACTAAGAGCGGATTACTCGTGTGAGAGAGCCAATCCTCAACCTATACTTGACATATCCTGTAAGTGTTATGGAATATGCTAATGGTAATGAAAAGAATACATCTACTCATTTCATTAATAAAACAACCTTGAATACAATATGGTTTGCATGTTATAAGGAAGTACAATCATATCCTACGCAACCCCATTGCTTGAACATGACAGACAAATAAATCAGGTGGTAAAGGCTTAGTTAAAGGATCTGCCACCATAGCCGTCGTAGGTATATATTTCAAACAAACTTCCTTGGACTCAAGTGCATCTCTCACAAAATTATATTTTATCCCAATATGCTTGGTTTTCCCATGATACTTTGGATCCTTTGTATAAGCCAAGGCAGCTTGACTATCACAGCATATTGTGATAGGCTCATTCTTGCAAGGCATTATACTTAAATGGGAAATAAAACGACCAAGCCATATGGCTTCTTGTACTGCAGTAGCACTCGCCACAAACTCAGCCTCCATTGTGGATAAAGTCGTACAAGTTTGCTTCTTGCTACTCCAATCAGCAAAATATAACCCGATGTAGATTTGCATCTATCCTTATCACCTCCCCAATCAGCATCCGTGTATCCAACGAACTGTAAACTACCACCTTGGTAGCATAAACAATAATCTTTCGTACCTTTGAGGTAACGAAAAATCCTTTTAATACACTTCCAATGCTGACTTCCAGGGTTGGATTGATACCTGGCTAATAACCTAGCAGCTTGACTTATATCAGGCCGTGTACACATCATGGCATACATTAGGCTCCCTATAGCACTTGAATATGGAACTTGTTCCATTTCATATTTCTCTTGAGGGTTTTGTGGACACATTACCTCACTAATTTTGGCATTATAGGAAATCGGGGTATTCATTGGTTTAGCATCCTTCATATGGAAGCGTTCAAGAATCTTATCTATATAAGTTTCTTGAGATTGAGCTAGCAAATTTGTAGCCCGATTCCTTAGAATCTGAACTCCAAGGATGTATGCAGCTTCTCCCATATCTTTCATTTCAAAGGTTGATGATAACGATCCTTTGATGACTTTCAAAAACCCTTTATTATTACTTGCTAATAGAATGTCATCTGCATATGTGACATGATCACAAATTTGTCCTTGGAATGCAAGACATATACACAATGATCTTCATCCATCATTTTGAAACCATAGCTCAAAATTGATTGATGGAATTTTAGGTACCACTGCCTAGAAGCTTGCTTCAGGCCGTATATCGACTTCATTAAGTGACATAACTTTTGTTCTTGACCCTTAACGACATAACCCGCTAGTTGTGTCATATAGATTTTTTCACTCAAATCACCATTGAGGAAGGCAGTCTTAACATCCATTTGATGTAATTCCAAGTCCATATGGGCTACTATTGCAAGTATTAACCTAACGGAGTTAAACCTGACAACAGGTGAGAAAGTGTCTTGATAATCAACACCTTCTACCTGTGTGTAACCTTTGGCAACCAATCGTGCCTTGTACCTATCAATGGAACCATCTGCTTTTCGCTTGATTCGAAAAACCCATTTGTTCCCAATTGCTTTCCTCCCTTGTGGAAGATCAACCAAATCCCAGACATGGTTATCCCTCATAGAATTTAGTTCTTCTTCCATAGCCATTTTCCACTTATCTGAATCAAGACTATTAAGTGCATCCTTAATAGTACGAGGTTCATCATCCACCTCAGGTGAAACCATGTTCACTTCATCATTTAGAATCCACCACTTCTTTAGTCTTCTAAATATTCTTAAAGACCTACGCACACTAGGAGAAGCATCATGATGCACATCATCATCATGTTGTTCAGGAGGTTGATCTTCTTCAACCAATTCTTGATGTTGATCTATTTGATCACTTTCTTGTGTGGGCATATCTTGATCAATATTTTGATCATTGTTACTCACATCTTGACCAACTTCAGTTGGATGCTCAACGCTCCCACTCAACCCAACATTCCCAAACACTCCTTGTGGTGTAGGTATAGTTGATACATTGTGAGTATCAACTTGTGATTCAGACATTTCATAAAAGGAAACTCCTGTAGAAACATTCCCTTTACTTGGAAACTCATTTTCCAATAATACTACATCCCTTGAATCAAATTCAGGTCTTTTACTCCCTTCCTCTAAATCAGCAAACACATAGCCTTTAGAGTGTTCATAGTACCTAAGGAAAACACATTTCTTTCCTTTTGGTCCTAACTTTCCAAATTCAGATTTGGTGTTATGGACATAGGCTGCACAGCCCCAAGGCCTTAGATTGCTCAAATTTGGCTTCCTTTTAGTCCATAACTCATAAGGAGTAGAAGATACTGATTTGGAGGGCATTCGATTGAGCACATATGTTGCTGTTAGCAACGCATCTCCCCAATAAGACATATCTAAGTTGGCTTGAGCCATCATAGATCTCACCATGTCTAAGAGTGTGCGATTCTTTCTTTCGGCCACTCCATTTTGTTGGGGTGTATCAAGAATAGTAAGATGCCTTTCTATTCCTTTTTGCTCACAGAACCCCTTAAACAAATTAGACATATATTCAACTCCACGATATGTCCTTAGACATTTGATCGTAATATTAAGTTGATTCTCAACCAATTGCACATATGCCAAGAACAACTCATTGCTTCACTTTTGAACTTTAACAAGTACACATGTGTATAACGAGTATAGTCATCAGTGAATGTGAGGAAATATCTAAACCCTTGTCTAGATATCACATTCTAGGGACCACATATGTCAGAATGTACTAAAGCTAATGAAAACTGAACTCGGGACCCTTTCCCAAATGGTTTTCTACTCATCTTTCCAGCAAGGTAATATTCACATGTAGGAAGAGATACATTTCTCAAAGAACCAAGTAAGCCTTGTTTAGCTAACCTTTTCATTCTTGATTCTCCTACATGCCCTAATCTTGAATGCCATAAACATTCATCTTTCCTTTCAGCTATAAGACAATGAGTGTTTGAATTTTCATTTGAAGAATTCAAAACAAAGAAACCATCATGTAAGAAACCAGAACCAACAAACTTCTTATTGGAAAATAAATCAACTTTATTTCCATGAAATGTTAATTCAAAACCAAGATCCAAAAGACAAGATATAGAAATCAAGTTTCTTCTAATCTGTGGTACATAAAGTACATCTACTAAATGGAGACAATATCCATCCTTTATTGAAATTTCACAAATCCCGATTCCTTGTACTTCAAGTTCTGCATTATTTCCAACATATACCTACTTGGTATTTGGTGGAATCTTCCTGAAATGCATGAACAACTCACGATCTTTTACGATGTGACTGGTTGCTCCTGAATCCAGAACCCATCCTGAGTTAGAATCAACCATGAAAGTACATGATGCAACTAATGCATCAAACGTAAAAGGAGTAGAGTGTACATTTGGTATAGTGCAATCACATGCACAATGACCCATTCGGCCACAGTTGAAGCACTTGATTTTCTTGGGATCATTTCCTTTCTTGGGATCTATCATGGTTTCGGTGATCATTTCAAGGGTTTCTTGTTTAGGCCATATAGCATAATTGTGATCATCAGCATTAGCCATCTACATGCACATGCACATGCACCCATTAGCAACTTGTCCATAACTTTTCATTCAAAGCATTATACTAAACAACCAATCAAATAACATACATACTCAATCCAAAAGTATGTTTTTATCATACAATCAAAACCTCATATGCATGCATGTGATCAGCGTGTTTAATATAATCCGTGAATGACAATACAACCCTTTTTTTTTATATTTGTTGTAGATCTAAGGTATGATAATCAGTTATAACTGTAGATCAACACCGAGGATAATCTGTTTGAATTTGAGCGAATACTTGTGTATGCACAAGTTAAACTTGATCAGATGGATCATGAATTGCTTAGCAGCAATGTGCTCATGAGATAGTTAGAGAGAGCTCAACGTGAGTTCTGAATAACTCACAGTAGCTTAAGCTAACTCACTCCAGCTCAACTCCAGCTCACCTAGCTCACTCTAGCTCAAGTCAACTCAAGGTAGTTGGACCCAACTTGGGGCAGTGACACTAGCTGAGTGATAGTGAGGTAGCAGTGACATGTCATCGGGTGATGACATGGCAGCTTACATGGACTACTAGCCAATTGACATGTGACTTAACCACGTGCTGACACATGGAAACACATAAATATCTCTCTCTCTTTCTTATGGATGAAAAGTCACCATTATGGGTGGTTACACCAAGTTGGTTAAGGGTGGTTATAGGTGGTTACACAAAGGTCACCACACATCCTTTCACACTAAGTTGGTTATGGGTGGTTACTTGGAAGGTTCCAAGCACCCTTTCTCCAAAGACAAGTCCTTTGGGAAGGGGTGGCACTCACATATAAATAGACTACCACCCATTTCATCCAAGGCATAAAAATTTGAGAGCCTTTATTTGTATATTACAAAGAAAAGGTAAGAGAAGAGGATTGAAAGATATTCCTCTAGAGAGAAGAATAAGAGACTTGCAAAGAAGGCACATTGGGTTGTGAAAGTATTTTGGTTGCTGCTTCTTTAAGTTGGTAATCAAATTACCCTTGGTGTGGAGTTGTGTTTTACATCAAATCGATCATAGCACGAAAAGGTAGAGTTATCTATCTTGGATTTTTTCAAAGTAAGATTTCTATTCCGCTATTGTTCTATAAGAAATCTTTCAGTGGTATCAGAGCCAAGGTTTTGTGCCTTTTGCTCTCTCTTCTATTTTTCTTTTATTTCATCTTATTTGGCCATCACTAAAGCAATATTCTAAATTGTTTCAGTTTTATGATACATGTTATTTTGTTATGATGTATCATATATATTTGGTTCCTTTTAAGATGAAAATCCATGCTTAAAGAAAATGGACTCAAGAACGGGCTAGGCTGATCTTTGTATCGGTAAGACCTGACTTGAGTGAATAGGCTCATTATCCTTGGTATTGATCTACAGTTATGACTGATTATCATACCTTGGATCTACAGCAAGTTGTGATTGACCCTTGAGTCAATAGGTTGATTATCCTTGGTATTGATCTACAGTTGCTACTGATTATCATACCTTGGGTCTACGGCTTGAGTCAATAGGCTGATTATCCTCGGTGTTGATCTACAGTTATAACTGATTATCATACCTTGGATCTACAGCAAATATAAAAAAAAAAGGGTTGTATTGTCATTCACAAATTATATTAAACACGCTGATCACATGCATGCATATGAGGTTTTGATTGTATGATAAAAACATACTTTTGGATTGAGTATGTATGTTATTTGATTAGTTGTTTAGTATAATGCTTTGAATGAAAAGTTATGGACAAGTTGCTAATGGGTGCATGTGCATGTAGATGGCTAATGCTACTAAGGGCATAATTGTCGAGCTCAATAAAGATTTGAAGCTTGATGGTGACAATTATGCTATATGGCAACAAAAGGTTCAATTCATACTAATTGAGCAAGAAACCCTTGAAATGATCACCAAAACCATGATAGATCCCGGTGACAAGGCAACGCCCCAACAAAAGATGGATTATGTCAAAAGAAAGATACCATGGCGAGAATCACTTTGCTTAGTGCAATGATTGATGACATCATAGTGGATTTTGTTGTGTTCGAATTAGCCAAAGCCATATGGGACAAGGCTAAGGAAAAGTTTGGTAGCATCTCTCTGGAGAGGCAAAGAGCACTAATTCTCAAATTTGAGAATTATATGAAAAAGCCTGATCATACAATGGGAAGGCATCTACGAGAGATGTCCAAAATGATCACTGGATTAAAGGCTGTGGGACATACTCTAACTGATGAACAATAAGTGCAGGCTGTCATTCGTTCACTTTCTGATAGTGAGTGGCAATTGATAAAGATCAATTTGCGACACAACACTGAAATTAAGACCTTTGAGGATATTGCCCGTCATTTGCTTTTGGAAGCAGAAGTGATGGATATTACAAACCCTAAAGCTTTTGTAGTTGAAGGTAATACTTCTAAAAAGAAGAAGTGGAACAAAGGTTTCAAGAAAGGGAAAAGAATGAATGGAAAGTTGTCTGTAAAGAAGGGAAAAGACAAGAAGGGAAAAGATCCCAAGAAGGGAAAGGATCCCAAGAAAATCAAGTGCTTCAACTGTGGCCAAAAGGGTCATTTTGCACGTGATTGCACTATACCAAAGGTACACTTTACTCCTTTTACATTTGGTTCGGGAGGAAGAGGTGTTTCTATCGTATAGAGGATCTTTTCATGAGTGAGGACTATCCTCACATTCATCTCCCAATCAAGGAAATTCGTCCCGTTGAAGGTATTATTTCCATCGAGTATCGATCTTATCGACACGTTTCCAGACATTCTGGATCAACAACCTGAATTATAGAGATAAATGTTATAATCATATTTAATTACGAAATCATAAATTGCAAAAAGTAACATTTTATGATTGCTCCCACTATTTTCTACGAGTTTGCCACCCTCAAGACATAACTCGGGAAATCTCGTTGGAAGATTTCCTAATGGGTTAGGATCCCATCTCCCCTCGCACAACCTTGAGTGACTCAACAAATTGTGCTAGGATCGATTAGTTAGGTACTTGCTACCAATTACATCTCCATGCAACTCCTACATTCATTGGGTTGACAACTCCTTTTCAAGCACATCTTATGTGATTCCCAATCTTTGCCTCTATACTCAGTAAGGTCTTGAGTGACTCAACAAACCCCACCTTTCTAGTTAAGTCGGACCCATCATTCAGGGACATCTCATGGCCTATGAAACATAGGAATCATAGGTGACACATGACCTTGAGTGACTCAACAAATCAAGTGCCAGCTAGAAACCTAATGCTTCATAATGATGGAAGGGAAGTTGGCTTAATATTAATGAAGGATTTATTATTTATTTATTTAGGTCTCATCACACGCAATTAATCAAATTAATCATACATAATAAACGACTCAAACCAGTGTATGGTATGGATAACTACGGCTAGCCCCCTTGAATCATAGAAGGGAAGCTAGCGGGTCAAACCTAGGTGAAGAATCACAACTTGCTTCTCAAGCACATTCTATAAACCTTCATTGGTCTTTGAATCTTGTCTTCAATTTGGCTCCATCTCTTTCTCTTCATACAAACTACAACTATCACTACTCTATTCTATTCTAGATACATTACATAGAATGAGAAACCCCGAGTTACATTCGGGGGGAGTGAGATGAGAAGAGAATGTACATCAAAGTATAAGAGAGGCAGGACACGCAGGCCCTATTTCAAAAATCAAATTTACAAGAATTCATTCCCAACAATAAATAAATGGTCGACTCGATCCATACTACACCCATGCAATCAATCACATTGATTTATTCACTATTATGTTAATTAATTGTTGCATCTATTTCAATCTTAATGAAACACTTTCAATAAATTAAAAATTTGTATAATTTTGGAAAAACAAAATTGTTTTAATTGTGTTGGGCTTGGGCTCCATCCATTAGTTTAACTAATAAGGCTCAACAGACCTTGGATCAACTAATGCATGTCAAACATACACTAGCAACCCAATAATTAATAAATAACTCAATTAACGGCCCTGTCTCATTTTTAATCACAGCCCATAGGTGTCATACACTCATGGATCAGATAAAAATAATAAAAACAGCCAAACAATTTGGCTGGGCCCCACCTAAGGGAACAGAATGCACTGGGCCACCGAAAGGTCGGCCAGAGTGCTTCACGTGAACCCCGAGAAAGGGTCAAACCGAAGTCCGAGGGAGCGGGAGGGGCCAGGAGGCGGCCGGGCAGCCCAAAAGGGCAAGGGGTGCGGCTGGGGTTGCATGGGGCACGCCTGGTGCGCGCTGGGTGAGCCTGGAGCGCTCGGCCGCTGCCCATGCGGGTGGTAGGGGCCGCGCAATGCCGCTCGCGGGTCACGGGTCGCACCCGCGGGCCGCGCGCTGCTCGCTGGTCAAACCCGCGGGCCGTGCGTGGTTCGCGGGTAACGCCCGCGCCCGGCTGTACCTTGCGCGAGCGACCGCCTTGCAGCACCTGTGCGCGCGGCTGCGCTTGGGGGGCATTCACGCTTGCGCGGCCGTGCCTGGCCGGGCCTTGAGCGCACCCAGGCCGTGCCCAGCGCGTGCGGGCCTCAGTTGGCCGCGTCTTTCGACGGCCCGGTGCATCCGTATGCACCCCAAACCCTGTTTTGCCCCTTTTCGTGTCATACACGATCTTTTGCCCTTCACCCAACAACGTTTTACAATCTAAAAAATACAAACGCAACAATTAATTAATTATTTCACAAATAACAACATAACCGAATCCACACGTAAGGAATTGAAATATTTCGACGATGGCTCTGATACCACTGAAAGTAAAGCAAGATCGCTACGGGGTAAGTAGCTTAGTTCAAAAATTTTGAACCTTACCCCGATCCTAGCGATTGGATCAAAGTCGAAATCAAAACAATCACAAACATAATAAAGTAAATCTAACCTTTAGATTTTAAGTCGTTTGCGGATTCAAGCCGTCCAAGTGTCCAGCCTCTAACTTGTGATATGTGGCGCGCGTCCGTTGGCGAGGAGAGCAGAATGGGAGTGCTAGCTCCTTCTCCTAACAAGGCTTATGAATGGACAAAAAAAAATCGATTTTCAACTCTTGAAAACCAACAAAAATCATAGGCTTAATTTGGGCATCCCATAAAGGGCTATTTATAGAGAAGGAATCTCCTAGGGTTTCCCAAACCCTAATGGCCATGGATTAGGCTAGCCCATTAATCCTAGTCCAAATAGAAATTAAAGTGGCCCAAATCCATTTGTAAACTATTTGGCCCAAATCTAATTCAAGCCCAAATATTTAATATTTAATATTTGGCTCAAATCTTATTTAGCCCAAATATAATATTTATTATTTAATATTTGACCCAAATCTAATTTAGCCCAAATATTTAATTTAATTTAATATTTGACCCAAATACTTTATTTAGCCCAAGTATTAAATTAAGCCTAAATTATTAAATTAGAAACTTCTTTCTAATTTAATCATTAAGTTAGAAACTTCTTTCTAATTTAATCAATTGCTATTTTAGGAAACTTTTCCTTTATGACGACCCCTCGTCATACGACGTCATTACGTCTGTTTGTTCTTTTCCCGTGAGAACCTACGACGGCACAACTTCTTGCCGAAGTGTCCCACTTAACCATATGTCCGCTTTCCTGGTTTAAGCCAGGGACCGTGCCTATTGCGTATGACTCATTAGGCTCCCGAATATGTTGGCAATGTGTCGGTACGAACACATAAGACAAGATTCGCCTTTAGCAAGGCATCATGCCTACCCAATTATTCAGAAGGATTCATAATCCGTAAATAACCTTTCACGAGCATGGTTACCGTGTAATTCGATCCTCTCGTCAATGTATCCTATGTGATCTCAAGTTGGTAATGTGTTGCTTGATTATGATCACATAAGTCATTCTTCGGTCATCCGGATATCTTCACTTAATATAAAGCGAATCAATAACTCCTTATTGATCTCTTTCACCATGGCCATAGATTTAAAGTGAATATCCACCGAAGGTGCCTTAGATACATCATCCTCTATCAAGGGATAAATGAGTCCCATCTTGGTTATGCACCCATCTCCATAAGCCTCACGATATGCCCAATGATCGCCCACGTGTAGCCTTTATCTAGGCCCATCGAAACAATATCAAAGCATTCGGTCTTCTTATGAGTTAACCGTGACAACCTCAGGTCCAAGGATTAGTTACACCCATCTCGTATGAGAATTCCATCAACATCTAACCAAAATGGATTCTCATGGCGAGTCATGTCCAGTGACACATTCTCCAACATTGGTCACCTATGTACTTGTCTGGGCATCCCCATGCCTATGGGTGTGAGACCCCATTGCTATCACATAGCAAAAACATAGCATATACAAGTCTTACCGCAATTGTCAATGTCCATTCTTGACATTGCTACGACTTGGGACATTTAATGATGTCGAGAAATTATGATGCATCATCTCACATCTTTATAGATTAATCACAGTATACATCATATGGACTTCTATCTAGTTTCATTCGATCATTACATTAATAACAAGAAACTAATAGAATGACTTTTTGTAGAATTAAATAACTCTTTATTCAATATGAAATATGATTACAAATGTCAATGTACAATTTGCCCAATCTAATTGGGTCTAGAGCACCTACACTAACATAGTCCACTATATGGAGTTACCATATATGTAATTTGGCGAAATGGCATTGTTAATGTGGCATTTTGATGACATGGCAGCCACGTGGAGCACACTCATCAAGACTACATCATTTCATTGGTTTAAATATGGTAAGAGAATCATGGAGTAAATTTAAAGGTTCTTAGAAGCTCCTTTACTCAGTTAAATATGGAAGAATTTTTGGAATTGCATTCAAATGAAGAAGTTAAAGGTTTAATTTTATTGTTCATTATTAATGGAGAAAATTAAGGTTTGAAAGTCAAAACCTTGATAGATACTACTTTCCTTTATTGTTGATTCTCTCTCTTTAAAAGGATATGAAAACTCAAATCATGGAATCAAGTATCCTAATCATTATGGCTAATTCATGTCTTCATTATGGGAGAATATTCAAAGGATATTTTGCATATATTCAGCTACACAAATTGATTCTCTTCTTATTGTCAACATTTTTACTATGGAAACTTGATCAATTAAGGGCTTTTGAAGTTATAACTGATATATTCATTGTTGGACAAATTTGCTTCATTATTTGAGTATTTGGATGGATTTTCCATCATTTGGAGGTTTAAATTCAAATTTGAAATTAGCCATGCTTGTTATGGAAGCTAAGGGGTCAATTGCACAATCAAAGGTGATTGAAGATCAACTAGAAGTCAGAATTGATTATTTCTTATTTATGGTCGATTTTACAAGAATTATGAAGGATTTTGAAGATATTTTATTCCTTAAAATCAGCCATGCATTATTGGAATTGATTTGCTCATTTAAGACTGATTGGAAATCAACAAAAGTCAAAGGTATTGATGATCAATCAAGTTAGCTGATTATGGAAGGTAAATCAAGAATTCAAATGAAGGGCTAAGATTAGCTTGAAGAATTGACACATGAGGGCTGAGATTGATCAAGGAAAGCTTTCTCTAACACTCTATAAAAGGGTACCTTGAAAGCTTTGGAACAAATTTTGGAAGCTTTATTATTGTCTACATTATTAGCCGAAATTTTCATTCTTTCTAAATCTTTCTGTTCCTCTATCTTCTTGTGAGAAAACTAAGAGAGTTCTCTACACTTCATTGTATTATTTTTGAGAGAACCCTATTTCTCAATCTTTACTATTCTTGTATCTTATAAAGAGCGTACAAAATCCAAACTAGTGAGTGTGAGACTCCAGAAGTAGTTTGGTGGTAGTGAAACCAAGTGAAGGCTTTGGTGGTTGTAACAAAAGTTTCATATAGTGGATATGGTTAAAAATCCTAAGGAAGGAAATCCTTAGGTAGTGGATGTAAGCCATAAGGGTCGAGCCACTATACATCGTTGTGTTCTTCTTCTTTTCACTCTTACTTATTCTTGCTTGATTATACTTGTTTGTTTTGGTCTTGTGCTATCTAAAACGGCCGAATCCTAAGGCCTACATTCTTGGTGGTTATTTTGATTATATTCTGATTTGCTTTAATTGATCATTCTTTGTACTAATTCAATATTCCATTTGGTTTGTTTAAAGGCTTTCTATTGGGTGTATTCAAATCACTTGTTTTCACCAAGTTGTAATTTGAAGAGTATATTGGATCAAAGCACATACTAACACAGCTG
Source organism: Diospyros kaki (assembly GCA_036245055.1). Lineage (NCBI taxonomy): Eukaryota > Viridiplantae > Streptophyta > Magnoliopsida > Ericales > Ebenaceae > Diospyros > Diospyros kaki. Next base: position 16,163,263 of record BSEG01000011.1, on the reverse strand, counting down.
GCGGATATCATATTATCCATTTAGTATTTAAGTGCTCCAGTGCTCTCAACTATAATTTTAGTTTATATTAAATTTGTTTTCTCATATATATATATACGTGCATAAGTTTTGCATTAGAGTTTTAAAAAGGTGTCAATTCACCCCCCCTCTTGACTAGGTTAGAACTCAACAAAAATGTCGTCTTTTACAAAGATTCAGAATCGTCAAAAGCAAATAAGTCAATTTTAAGATATCCTTGATTGAACAAAGTTGTGTCTTTCTTGCTTCAAGTGTTCTATTGTGAACCCATGGCTAAAACCCAAGTTTCACAAACTTCCCGAAATCCGAATTTGGACTTTCGTTAGTGTATTTAACGTATCAAAATGTCGTCTTTCACATAGATTCGTAATTGTCAACAACAAATAAGTCAATTTTGAGATATCGTTAATTGAGAAAAGTTGTCTCTTTGATGTTTCAAGTGTTCTACTATAGACTCATGGCTAAAACTCAAGTTTCTAAAACTTCCTGAAATCTGAATTTACACTTTCTTTAGTGTATTTAATGTATCAAAATGTCGTCTTTGACATATATTTGGAATCGTCAAAAGAAAATAAGTCAATTTTGAGATACCGTTGATTGAACAAGGTTGTCTCTTTCATGTTTCAAGTGTTCTACTATAGACCCATGGCTAAAACTCAAGTTTCAATAATTTCGTGAAATCTGAATTTAGACATTCTTTAATGTATCAAAATGTCGTCTTTCACATAGATTCGTAATTGTCAAAAGCAAATAAGTTAATTTTGAGATACCGTTGATTGAGCAAAGTCATCCCTTTCATGTTTCAAGTGTTCTACTATAGACTCATGGCTAAAACTCAAGTTTCCAAAACTTTCTGAAATCTGAATTTAGACTTTCTTTAGTGTATTTAACTCAAGTTTTAATAACTTCTCGAAATCTAAATTTGGACTTTGATTAGTGTATTGAGTGTATCAAAATGTAGTCTTTCACATAGATTCAGAATCGTCAAAAGCAAATAAGTCAATTTTGAGATATCCCTGATTGAACAAAGTTGTCTCTTTCTTGTTTCAAGCGTTCTACTATGGACCCATGGCTAAAACTAAAGTTTTAAAAACTTCTTGAAATCCGAATTTGAACTTTCATGAGTTTATTGAGTGCATCAAAATGTCATCTTTCACATAGATTCAGAATCGTCAAAAGTGAATAAGTCAATTTTGAGATATCCTTGATTGAACAAAGTTGTATCTTTCTTGTTTCAAGTGTTCTACTATAGACCCATGGTCAAAACAAACGTTTTAAAAACTTTGTGAATTTCGAATTTGGACTTTCATGAGTGTATTAAGTGTATCAAAATGTCGTCTTTCACATAGATTCGGAATCATCAAAAGCAAAAAAGTAAATTTTGAGATATCCTTGATTGAACAAAGTTGTCTCTTTCTTGTTTCAAATGTTCAACAATGGACCCATGGCTAAAACTCAAGTTTCCAAAGATTCCTGAAATCTAAATTTTAAATTTCTTTGGTGTATTTAATGTATCAAAATGTCTTCTTTCACATAAATTCAAAATTGTCAAAAGGAAATAACTCAGTTTTAAGATATCCTAGATTGAACAAAGTTGTCACTTTCTTGTTGAGTGTTCTACTATAGACCCATGGCTAAAACTCAAGTTTCCAAAACTTCCAGAAATTTGAATTTAGACTTTCTTTAATGTATCTAATGTACCAAAATGTCATCTTTAACATAGAATCGGAATCGTCAAAAGAAAATAAGTCAACTTTGAGATATCCTTGATTGAACAAAGTTGTCACTTTCTTGTTTCAAATGTTCTACTATGGACCCATGGCTAAAACTCAAGTTTCAAAAAATTGCCGAAATCCAAATTTGGAATTTTTTTAGTGTATTTAATGTATCAAAATGTCATCTTTAACATAGATTCAGAGTACTTAAAAGCAAATAAGTCAATTTTGAGATATCCTTTATTGAACAAAGTTGTGTCTTTTTTGTTTCAAGTGTTCTATTGTGGACCCTTGGCTAAAACTCATGTTACACAAACTTCCCGAAATCCAAATTTTGTCTTTCTTTAGTGTATTTAATGTATCAAAATGTCGTCTTTCACATAGATTCGGAATCGCCAAAAACAAATAAGTCAATTTTGAGATAACGTTGATTGAACAAAGTTGTCTCATTAATGTTTCAAGTGTTCTACTATAGACCCATTGCTTAAACTCAAGTTTCCAAAACTTCCCGAGATCTAAATTTAGACATTCTTTAGTGTATTGAATGTATCAAAATGTCGTCTTCCACATAGATTCAGAACCTTCAAAAGCAAATAAGTCAATTTTGAGATATCTTTGAGTGAACAAAGTTGTCTCTTTCTTGTTCTAAGTGTTCTACTCCGGACCCATGGCTAAAACTCAAGTTTTCAAAACATCTCGAGATCTAAATTTGGACTTCCATTCTTGTATTAAGTGTATCAAAATGTCGTCTTTCACATATATTCAGAATCGTCTAAAGCGAATAAGTCAATTTTGAGATATCCTTGATTGAACAAAGTTGTCTCTTTCTTGATTCCAATGTTCTACAATGGACCCATGGCTAAAACTCAAATTTCCAAAGATTCCCGAAATCCGAATTTGAAATTTCTTTGGGGTATTCAATGTATCAAAATGTTGTCTTTCACATAGATTCGGAATCGTCAAAAGCAAATAACTCAGTTTTTAGATATCTTAGATTGAACAAAGTTGTCACTTTCTTGTTTCAAGTGTTCTACTATAGACCCATGGTTATAACTCAAGTTTACAAAACTTGCCGAATTTTGAATTTAGACTTTCTTTAGTGTATTTAATGTATTAAGTGTATCAAAATGTCATCTTTCACATACATTTGTAATCGTCAAAAGCAAATACGTCAGTTTTGAGATATTCTTGATTGAACAAAATTGTGTCTTTTTTGTTTCAAGTGTTCTATTGTGGACCCATGGCTAAAACTCAAGTTACACAAACTTTCCCAAGATCCGGATTTGGACTTTCTTTAGTGTTTTTAATGTATCAAAATGTCGTCTTTCACATAGATTCATAATCATCAAAAGCAAGTAAGTCAATTTTGAGATATCCTTGATTGAACAAAGTTGTCTCTTTCATGTTTCAAGTGTTCTACTATAGACCCATGGCTAAAACTCAAGTTTCCAAAACTTCCAGAAATCTGAATTTAGACCTTCTTTAGTGTATTTAATGTATCACAATATCATCTTTCACATAGATTCGTAATCGTCAAAAGCAAATAAGTCAATTTTGAGATACCGTTGATTGAGCAAAGTTGTCTCTTTCATGTCTCAACTATTCTACTATAGACTCATGGCTAAAATTCAAGTTTCCAAAACTTCTTGAAACCTGAATTTTGACCTTCTTTAGTGTATTTAATGTATCAAAATGTCGTCTTTCTCATTTATTCGGAATCTTCAAAAGCAAATAAGCCAATTTTGAGATAGCTATTATTGAAAAAAGTTGTTTCTTTCTTGTTTCAAGGGATCTACTATGGACCCATGGCTAAAACTCAAGTTTTAACAACTTCCCGAAATCTAAATTTGGAGTTCTTTAGTGTATCAAGTGTATCAAAATGTCGTCTTTCAAATAGATTTAGAATCGTCAAAAGCAAATAAATCAATTTTGACATATCCTTGATTGAACAAGTATCGTTCTTGTTGCAAATGTTCTACAATGGACCCATGGCTAAAACTAAAGTTTAAAAAGCATCTCGAAATCCGAATTTGGATTTTCATGAGTTTATTAAGTGTATCAAAATGTCGTCTTTCACATTGATTCGGAATCGTCAAAAATGAATAAGTCAATTTTGAGATATCCTTCATTGAACAAAGTTGTATCTTTCTTGTTTAAAGTGTTCTACTATAGACCCAAGGCAAAAAAAAAAGTTTTAAAAACTTTTCGAAATCCAAACTTGGACTTTCATGTGTGTATTAAGTGTATCAAAATGTCGTCTTTCACATAGATTCGGAATAATCAAAAGCAAATAAGTCAATTTTGAGATATCCTTGATTGAACAAAGTTGTGTCTTTCTTGTGTCAAGTGTTCTACAATAGACTTAGGCAAAAAAAAAAGTTATAAAAACTTTTTGAAATCCGAATTTAGACATTCATGTGTGTATTAAGTGTATTAAAATGTCGTCTTTCACATAGATTCAGAATCATCAAAAGCAAATAAGTCAATTTTGAGATATCTTTGATTGAACAAAGTTGTCACTTTCTTGTTTCAAGTGTTCTACTATGGACCTATCGTAACAACTCAAGTTTTAAAAACTTTCTGAAATATGAATTTCCACTTTCATTAGTGTATTAAGTGTATCAAAATGTCGTCTGTCACATAGATTCAGAATCGTGAAAAAGCATATAAGTCGATTTGTGATATGCTGGATTGAACGAAATTATCTCTTTCATGTTTCAAGTGTTCTACTATGGACCCATGGCTAAAACTGACGTTTTCAAAACTTTCTCAAATTTGAATTTGGACTTTAATTAGAGTATTAAGTCTATCAAAACGTTGTCTTTCGCAAAGATTCAGAATCGTCAAATGCAAAAAAGTCAATTTAGGGATATCCTTGATTGAACAAAATTATGTCTTTTTTGTTTCAAGTGTTCTATTGTGGACCCATGGCTAAAATTCAAGTTTTGAAAACTTTCCAAAATTCGAATTTCGACTTTCATTTGTGTATTAAGTGTATCAAAATGTCATCTTTCACATAGATTTGGAATCGTCAAAGCAAAAAGTCAATTTTGAGATATCCTTGATTGAACAAAGTTGTGGCTGTCTTGTTTCAAGTGTTCTACTATGGGACCCATGGCTAAAATTCAAGTTTTAAAAACTTCCCAAAATCCAAATTTTGGACTTTCATTAGTGTATTAAGTGTATCAAAATGTCATTTTTCACATAGATTCTGAATCGTCAAAAGCAAATAAGTCAATTTTGAGATATCCTTGATTGAACAAAGTTGTGTCTTTCTTGTGTCAAGTGTTCTACTATGGACCCATGGGTAAAACTCAAGTTTTAAAAACTTCCCAAAATCCGAATTTGGACTTTCATTAGTATTTGAATTGTATCAAAATGTCGTCTTTCACATAGATTTGGAATCGTCAAAAGTAAATAAGTCAATTTTGAGATATCCTTGATTGAACAAAGTTGTCACTTTCTTGTTTCAAGTGTTCCGCTACGGACCCATGGTAACAACTCAAGTTTTAAAAACCTCCTGAAATCTGAATTTCCACTTTCATTAGTGTATTAAGTGTATCAAAATGTCGTCTGTCACATAGATTCAGAATCGAGAAAAACATATAAGTCGATTTGTGATATGCTTGATTGAACGAAATTATCTCTTTCATGTTTCAAGTGTTCTACTATGGACCCATGGCTAAAACTGACGTTTTCAAAACTTCCTCAAATTCGAATTTTGAGTTTCATTAGTGTATTAAGTCTATCAAAATGTTGTCCTTCGTAAAGACTCAGAATCGTCAAAAGAAAATAAGTTAATTTAGGATATCCTTGATTGAACAAAGTTGTGTCTTTTTTGTTTCTAGTGTTCTATTGTGGACCCATGGCTAAAATTGAAGTTTTGAAAACTTCCCAAAATCCAAATTTGGACTTTCACTTGTGTATTAAGTGTATCAAAATGTCATCTTTCACATAGATTCGAAATCATCAAAAGAAAATAAGTCAATTTTGCGATATCCTTGATTGAACAAAGTTGTGGCTTTCTTGTTTCAAGTGTTCTACTATGGGACCCATGGCTAAAATTCAGGTTTCAAAATCTTCCCAAAATCCAAATTTTGGACTTTCATTAGTGTATTAAGTGTATCAAAATGTCGTCTTTCACATAGATTCAGAATCGTCAAAAGTAAATAAGTCAATTTTGAGATATCCTTGATTGAACAAAGTTGTGTCTTTTCTTGTGTCAAGTGTTCTACTATGGACCCATGGGTGAAACTCAAGTTTTAAAAACTTCCCAAAATCCGAATTTGTACTTTCATTAGTATATTAAGTGTATCGAAATGTCGTCTTTCACATAGATTTGGAATCGTCAAAAGTAAATAAGTCAATTTTGAGATATCCTTGATTGAACAAAGTTGTGTCTTTCTTTATTCGAGCGTTCTATTGTGGACCCGTGGCTAAAACTCAAGTTTCTAAAACTTCCCAAAATCCGCATTTGGACTTCCTTTATCGTATTTAATGTATCAAAACGATGTTTTTCACATAGATTTGGAATCGCCAAAAGCAAATAAGTCAATTTTGAGATACCGTTGATTGAAAAAAGTTGTCTCTTTCATGTTTCGAGTGTTCAACTATAGACCCATGGCTAAAACTCAAGTTTACAAAACTTCTCGAAATCTAAATTTAGACCCTCTTTAGTGTATTTAAAGTATCAAAATGTCGTCTTTCACGTAGATTCAGAATTGTCAAAAGCAAATATGTGTATTTTGATATCGTTGATTGAACAAAGTTGTCTCTTCCTTGTTTCAAGTGTTCTACTATGGACCAATTGCAACAACTCAAGTTTTAAAAACTTTCAGAAATCTGAATTTCCACTTTCATTAGTGTATTAAGTGTATCAAAATGTCGTCTGTCACATAGATTCAGAATCATCAAAAGCATATAAGTTGATTTGTGATATGCTTGATTGAACGAAATTATCTCTTTCATGTTTCAAGTGCTCTACGATGGACCCATGGCTAAAACTGACGTTTTCTAAACTTCTTGAAATTCGAATTTGGACTTTCATTCTTGTATTAAGTCCATCATAATGTCGTCATTCGCAAAGATTCGGAATCGTCAAAAGCAAAAAAGTCAATTTAGGGATATCCTTGATCGAATAAAGTTGTGTCTTTTTTCTTTCAACTGTTCTATTGTGGACCCATGGCCAAAATTCAAGTTTTGAAAACTTCCCAAAATCCAAATTTGGACTTTCATTTGTGTATTAAGTGTATCAAAATGTTGTCTTTCACATAGATTCGAAATCGTCAAAAGCAAAAAGTCAATTTTGCAATATCCTTGATTGTACAAAGTTGAGGCTTTCTTGTTTCAAGTGTTCTACTATGGCACCCATGGCTAAAATTCAAGTTTTAAAAACTTCCCAAAATATGAATTTTGGACTTTCATTAGTGTATTAAGTGTATCAAAATGTCATCTTTCACATAGATTCGGAATCCTAAAAAGCAAATAAGTCAATTTTGAGATATCCTTGATTGAACAAAGTTGTGTCTTTCTTGTGTCAAGTGTTCTACTATGGACCCATGGGTAAAACTCAAGTTTTAAAAACCTCCCAAAATTCGAATTTGGACTTTTATTAGTATTTGAAGTGTATCAAAATGTCGTCTTTCACATAGATTTGGAATCGTCAAAAGTAAATAAGTTAATTTTGAGATATCCTTGATTGAACAAAGTTGTATCTTTCTTGTTTCAAGTGTTCTACTATAGACCCAAGGCCAAAAAAAATGTTTTAAAAACTTTTCGAAATCCGAACTTTGACTTTCATGTGTGTATTAAGTGTATCAAAATGTCGTCTTTCACATAGATTCGGAATCATCAAAAGCAAATAAGTCAATTTTGAGATACCGTTTATTCAACAAAGTTGTCTCTTTCATGTTTCAAGTCTTCAACTATAGACCCATGGCTAAAACTCAAGTTTCCAAAACTTCTCGAAATCTAAATTTAGACCTTCTTTAGTGTATTCAATGTATCAAAATGTCGTCTTTCACATAGATTCAGAATTGTCAAAAGCAAATATGTCAATTTTGAGATATCGTTGATTGAACAAAGTTGTCTCTTCCTTGTTTCAAGTGTTCTACTATGGACCCATTACAACAACAACTCAAGTTTTAAAAACTTTCTAAAATCTTAATTTCCACTTTCACTAGTGTATTAAGTGTATCAAAATGTCGTCTGTCACATAGATTCAAAATCGTCAAAAGCATATAAGTCGACTTGTGATATGCTTGATTGAACGAAATTATCTATTTCATGTTTCAAGTGTTCTACTATGGACCCATGGCTAGCACTGACGTTTTAAAAATTTCCTGATATTCAAATTTGGACTTTCATTCTTACATGAAGTCTATCATAATGTCATCTTTTACAGAGATTCGGAATCGTCAAAAGCAAAGAAGTCAATTTTGAGATATCCTTGATTGAACAAAGTTGCGTCTTTTTTGTTTCAAGTGTTCTATTGTGGACCCATGGCTATAACTCAAGTTTCACAAACTTCCTGAAATCCGAATTTGGACTTTCTTTAGTTTATTTAATGTATGAAAATGTCGTCTTTCACATAGATTCATAATCGTCAAAAGAAAATAAGTCAATTTTGAGATACCGTTGATTGAGCAAAGTTGTCTCTTTCATGTTTCAAGTGTTCTACTATAGACTCATGGCTAAAACTTAAGTTTTCAAAACATCCTGAAATCTGAATTTAGACTTTCTTTAGTGCATTTAATGTAACAAAATGTCGTCTTATAGATATATTAAGAATCTCCGAAAGAAAATAAGTAAATTTTTAGATATCAGTTATTGAAAAAAGTTGTTTCTTTCTTGTTTCAAGGGATCTACTATGGACCCATGCCGAAAACTCAAGTTTTAATAACTTTTCGAAATCTAAATTTGGAGTTTCCTTAGTGTAATAAGTGTATCATAATGTCATATTTCACATATATTAAGAATCGTCAAAAGGAAGTAAGTCAATTTTGAGATATCCTTGATTGAACAAAGTTGTCTCTTTCATGTTTCAAGTGTTCTACAATAGACCAATGGCCAAAACTCATGTTTCCAAAACTTCCAGAAATCAGAATTTAGACCTTCTTTAGTGTATTTAATGTATCACAATGTCGTCTTTCATATAGATTCGTAATCGTCAAAAGCAAATAAAGCAATTTTGAGATACCATTGATTGAGCAAAGTTGTCTCTTTCATGTCTCAACTGTTCTACTATAGACTCATGGCTAAAACTCAAGTTTCCAAAACTTCTTGAAACCTGAATTTAGACCTTCTTTAGTGTATTTAATGTATCAAAATGTCGTCTTTCACATATATTTGGAATCTTCAAAAGCAAATAAGTCAATTTTGAGATACCGTTGATTGAACAAAGTTGCCTCTTTCATGTTTCAAGTGTTCAACTATAGACCCATGGCTAAAAATCTAGTTTCCAAAACTTCTTGAAACTTGAATTTAGACCTTCTTTAGTGTATTTAATGTATCATAATGTCATCTTTCACATTTATTCGGAATCTTGAAAAGCAAATAAGTCAATTTTGAAATATCTATTATTGAACAAAGTTATTTGTTTCTTGTTTCAAGGGATCTACTATGGACCCATGGCTAAAACTCAAGTTTTAACAAGTTCCCGAAATCTAAATTTGGAGTTTCTTTAGTGTATCAAGTGTATCAAAATGTCGTCTTTCACATAGATTTAGAATCGTCAAAAGCAAATAAATCAATTTTGACATATCCTTGATAGAACAAAGTTGTATCGTTCCTGTTTCAAATGTTCTACTGTGGACCCATGGCTAAAACTAAAGTTTAAAAAACATCTCGAAATCCAAATTTGGACTTTCATGAGTTTATTAAGTGTATCAAAATGTCGTCATTCACATTGATTCGGAATCGTCAAAAACGAATAAGTCAATTTTGAGATATCCTTGACTAAAATAAGTTGTATCTTTCTTGTTTCAAGTGTTCTACTATAGACCCAAGGCCAAAAAAGAAATTTTAAAAACTTTTCAAAATCCGAATTTGGACTTTCACGTGTGTATTAACTCTATCAAAATGTCATCTTTCACATAGATTCAGAATCATCAAAAGCAAATAAGTCAATTTTGAGATATCCTTGATTGAACAAAGTTTTCACTTTCTTGTTTCAAGTGTTCCGCTATGGACCCATGGTAACAACTTTTTAAATCTGAATTTCTACTTTCATTAGTGTATTAAGTGTATCAAAATGTCGTCTGTCACATAGATTCAGAATCGTGAAAAACATATAAGTCGATTTGTGATATGCTTGATTGAACGAAATTATCTCTTTCATGTTTCAAGTGTTCTACTATGGACCCATGGCTAAAATTGACGTTTTCAAAACTTCCTCAAATTCGAATTTTCACTTTCACTAGTGTATTAAGTCTATCAAAATATTTTCGTTCGCAAAGATTCGAAATCGTCAAAAGCAAATAAGTTAATTTAGAGATATCCTTTATTGAACAAAGTTGTGTCTTTTTTGTTTCAAGTGTTCTATTGTGGACCTGTGGCTAAAATTAAAGTTTTGAAAACTTCCCAAAATCCGAATATGGCCTTTCATTTGTGTATTAAGTGTATCAAAATGTCATCTTTCACATAGATTCGGAATCGTCAAAAGCAAATAAGTCAATTTTGCGATATCCTTGATTGAACAAAGTTGTGACTTTTTAGTTTCAAGTGTTCTACAATGGGACCCATGGCTAAAATTCAAGTTTCAAAATCTTCCCAAAATTCGAATTTTGGACTTTCATTAGTGTATTAAGTGTATCAAAATGTCGTCTTTCACATAGATTCGGAATCGTCAAAAGTAAATAAGTCAATTTTGAGATATCCTTGATTGAATAAAGTTGGGTCTTTCTTGTGTCAAGTGTTCTACTATGGGCCAATGGGTAAAAGTCAAGTTTTAAAAACTTCCCAAAATCCGAATTTGGAGTTTCATTAGTGTATATTAAGTGTACCAAAATGTCATCTTTCACATAGATTTGGAATAGTCAAAAGTATATAAGTCAATTTTGAGATATCCTTGATTGAAAAAAGTTGTAACTTTCTTTATTCTAGCGTTCTATTATGGACCCGTGGCTAAAACTCAAGTTTCTAAAACTTCCCAAAATCCGCATTTGGACTTCCTTTTTCGTATTTAATGCATCAAAACGACGTTTTTCACATAGATTCAGAATCGCCAAAAGCAAATAAGTCAATTTTGAGATACCGTTGATTGAACAAAGTTGTCTCTTTCATGTTTCGAGTGTTCAACTATAGACCCATCGCTAAAACTCAAGTTTCCAAAACTTCTCGAAATCTAAATTTAGACCTTCTTTAGTGTATTTAATGTATCAAAATGTCGTCTTTCACATAGATTCAGAATTGTCAAAAGCAAATATGTCAATTTTGAGATATCGTTGATTGAACAAAGTTGTCTCTTCCTTATTTCAAGTGTTCTACTATGCGCCCATTGCAACAACTCAAGTTTTAAAAACTTTCTGAAATCTTAATTTCCACTTTCGTTAGTGTATTAAGTGTATCAAAATGTCGTCTGTCACGTAGATTCAAAATTGTCAAAAGTATATAAGTCGATTTGTGACATGCTTGATTGAACGAAATTATCTCATTCATGTTTCAAGTGTTCTACTATGGACCCATGGCTAAGACTGACGTTTTCAAAACTTCCTGAAATTTGAATTTGGACCTTCATTCTTGTATTAACTCTATCATAATGTCGTCTTTCAAAAAGATTCGGAATCGTCAAAAGCAAATAAGTCAATTTTGAGATATCATTGATTGATCAAAGTTGTCTTTTTTGTTTCAAGTGTTCTATTGTGGACCCATGGCTACAACTCAAGTTTCACAAACTTCCCGAAATCCGAATTTTGACTTTCTTTAGTGTATTTAATGCATCGAAATGTCATCTTTCACATAGATTCGTAATCGTCAAAGGCAAATAAGTCAATTTTGAGATACCGTTGATTGAGAAAAGTTGCCTCCTTCATGTTTCAAGTTTTCTACTATAAACTCAAGGCTAAAACTCAAGTTTTCAAAACTTCCTGAAATCTGAATTTAGACTTTCTTTAGTTCATTTAATGTATCAAAATGTCTCTTACAGATATATTCGGAATCGTCAAAAGCAAATAAGTCAATTTTGAGATATCGGTTATTGAACAAACTTGTTTCTTTCTTCTTTCAAGGGATGTACTATGGACCCATGGCGAAATTAGTCTATTAAGTGTATCAAAATGTCGTCTTTCACAGAGATTCAGAATCGTCAAAAGCAAGTCAATTTTGAGATATCCTTGATTGAACAAAGTTGTGGCTTTCTTGTTTCAAGTGTTCTACTATAGGACCCATGGCTAAAATTCAAGTTTCAAAATGTTCCCAAAATCCAAATTTTGGACTTTCATTAGTGTATTAAGTGTATCAAAATGTCGTCTTTCATATAGATTCAGAATCGTCAAAAGTAAATAAGTCAATTTTGAGATATCCTTGATTGAACAAAGTTGTGTCTTTCTTGTGTCAAGTGTTCTACTGGTGAAAGTCAAGTTTTAAAACTTCCCAAAATCCGAATTTGGACTTTCATTAGTATTTGAAGGGTATCAAAATGTCGTCTTTCACATAGATTTGGAATCGTCAAAAGTAAATAAGTCAATTTTGAGATATCCTTGATTGAACAAAGATGTGTCTTTCTTTATTCGAGCGTTCTATTGTGGACTCGTGGCTAAAACTCAAGTTTCTGAAACCTTTCGAAATCTGAATTTAGACTTTCTTTATCGTATTTAATGTATCAAAACGACGTATTTCACATAGATTCGGAATCGCCAAAAGCAAATAAGTCAATTTTGAGATATCCTTCATTGAACAAAGTTGTCTCTTTCATGTTTCAAGTGTTCTACTATAAACTCATGGCTAAAACTCAAGTTTTCAAAACTTCCTGAAATCTGAATTTTGACTTTCTTTAGTTCATTTAATGTAACAAAATGTCGTCTTACAGATATATTCGGAATCGTCAAAAGCAAATAAGTCAATTTTGAGATATCGGTTATTGAACAAACTTGTTTCTTTCTTGTTTCAAGGGATCTACTATGGACCCATGGCGAAAACTCAAGTTTTAATAACTTCCCGAAATCTAAATTTGGAGTTTCATTAGTCTATTAAGTGTATCAAAATGTCGTGTTTCACATAGATTCAGAATCGTCAAAAGCAAGTAAGTCAATTTTGAGATATCCTTGATTGAACAAAGTTGTCTCTTTCATGTTTCAAGTGTTCTACTATAGACCCATGGCTAAAACTCAAGTTTCCAAAACTTTCAGAAATCTGAATTTAGGCCTTCTTTAGTGTATTTAATGTATCACAATGTCATCTTTCACATAGATTCGAAATCATCAAAAGCAAATAAGTCAATTTTGCTATATCCTTGATTGAACAAAGTTGTGACTTTTTTGTTTCAAGTGTTCTACAATGGGACCCATGGCTAAAATTCAAGTTTCAAAATCTTCCCAAAATTCGAATTTTGGACTTTCATTAGTGTATTAAGTGTATCAAAATGTCGTCTTTCACATAGATTCGGAATCGTCAAAAGTAAATAAGTCAATTTTGAGATATCCTTGATTGAACAAAGTTGTGTCTTTCTTGTGTCAAGTGTTCTACTATGGGCCAATGGGTAAAACTCAAGTTTTAAAAACTTCCCAAAATCTGAATTTTGGACTTTCATTAGTGTATTAAGTATATCAAAATGTCGTCTTTCACAGAGATTCGGAATCATCAAAAGTAAATAAGTCAATTTTGAGATATCCTTGACTGAACAAAGTGTTCACTTTCTTGTTTCAAATGTTCTACTATGGACCCATGGTAACAACTCAAGTTTTAAAAACTTTCTGAAATTCGAATTTCCACTTTCATTAGTGTATTAACTGTATCAAAATGTCGTCTTTCACATAGATTCGGAATCGTCAAAAGTAAATAAGTCAATTTTGAGATATCCTTGATTGAACAAAGTTGTCTCTTTCTTGTGTCAAGTGTTCTACTATGGGCCAATGGGTAAAACTCAAGTTTTAAAAACTTCCCAAAATCCGAATTTGGAGTTTCATTAGTGTATGTTAAGTGTATTAAAATGTCATCTTTCACATAGATTTGGAATCGTCAAAAGTATATAAGTCAATTTTGAGATATCCTAGATTGAAAAAAGTTGTGCCTTTCTTTATTCGAGCGTTCTATTGTGGACCCGTGGCTAAAACTCAAGTTTCTAAAACTTCCCAAAATCCGCATTTGGACTTCCTTTATCGTATTTAATGTATCAAAACGACGTTTTTCACATAGATTCGGAATCGTCAAAAGCAAATAAGTCAATTTTGCTATATCCTTGATTGAACAAAGTTGTGGCTTTCTTGTTTCAAGTGTTCTACTATGGGACCCATGGCTAAAATTCAAGTTTCAAAATCTTCCCAAAATCCAAATTTTGGACTTTCATTAGTGTATTAAGTGTATCAAAAAGTCGTCTTTCATATAAATTCAGAATCGTGAAAAGTAAATAAGTCAATTTTGAAATATCCTTGATTGAACAAAGTTGTGTCTTTCTTGTGTCAAGTGTTCTACTATGTACCCATGGGTGAAACTCAAGTTTTAAAACTTCCCAAAATCTGAATTTGGACTTTCATTAGTGTATATTAAGGGTATCAAAATGTCGTCTTTCACATAGATTTGGAATCGTCAAAAGTAAATAAGTCAATTTTGAGATATCCTTGATTGAACAAAGATGTGTCTTTCTTTATTCGAGCGTTCTATTGTGGACTCGTGGCTAAAACTCAAGTTTCTGAAACCTTCCGAAATCTGAATTTGGACTTTCTTTATCGTATTTAATGTATCAAAAGACATTTTTCACATAGATTCGGAATCGCCAAAAGCAAATAAGTCAATTTTGAGATACCGTTGATTGAACAAAGTTGTCTCTTTCATGTTTCGAGTGTTCAACTATAGACCCATGGCTAAAACTCAAGTTTCCAAAACTTCTCGAAATCTAAATTTAGTCTTTCTTTAGTGTATTTAATGTATCAAAATGTTGTCTTTCACATAGATTCAGATTTGTCAAAAGCAAATATGTCAATTTTGAGATATCGTTGATTGAACAAAGTTGTCCTTTCCATGTTTCAAGTGTTCTACTGTGGACCCATTGCAACAACTCAAGTTTTAAAAACTTTCTGAAATCTGAATTTCCATTTTCATTAGTGTATTAAGTGTATCAAAATGTCATCTTTCACATAGATTCGGAATCGTTAAAAGCAAATAAGTCAATTTTGAGATATCCTTCATTGAACAAAGTTGTCTCTTTCATGTTTCAAGTGTTCTACTATAAACTCATGGCTAAAACTCAAGTTTTCAAAACTTCCTGAAATGTGAATTTTTACTTTCTTTAGTTCATTTAATGTATCAAAATGTCATCTTACAGATATATTCGGAATCGTCAAAAGCAAATAAGTCAATTTTGAGATATCGGTTATTGAACAAACTTGTTTCTTTCTTGTTTCAAGGGATCTACTATGGACCCATGGCGAAAACTCAAGTTTTAATAACTTCTCGAAATCTAAATTTGGAGTTTCATTAGTCTATTATGTGTATCAAAATGTCGTCTTTCACATAGATTCAGAATCGTCAAAAGCAAGTAAGTCAATTTTGAGATATCCTTGATTGAACAAAGTTGTCTCTTTCATGTTTCAAGTGTCCTATTATAGACCCATGGCTAAAACTCAAGTTTCCAAAACTTTCAGAAATCTGAATTTAGGCCTTCTTTAGTGTATTTAATGTATCACAATGTCATCTTTCACATAGATTCGTAATCGTTAAAAGCAAATAAGTCAATTTTGAGATACCGTTGATTGAGCAAAGTTGTGTCTTTTTTGTCTCAAGTGTTCTACTATAGACTCATGGCTAAAATTCAAGTTTCCAATACTTCTTGAAACCTGAATTTAGACCTTCTTTAGTGTATTTAATGTATCAAAATGTCGTCTTTCACATTTATTCGTAATCTTCAAAAGCAAATAAGTCAATTTTGAGATATCTATTATTGAACAAAGTTGTATCTTTCTTGTTTCAAGTGTTCTACTGTAGACCCAAGGCCAAAAAAAATGTTTTAAAAACTTTTCGAAATCCGAACTTGGACATTCATGTGTGTATTAAGTGTATCAAAATATCGTCTTTCACATAGATTCGGAATCCTCAAAAGTAAATAAGTCAATTTTGAGATATCCTTGATTGAACAAAGTGTTCACTTTCTTGTTTCAAATGTTCTACTATGGACCCATGGTAACAACTCAAGTTTTAAAAACTTTCTGAAATCTGAATTTCCACTTTCATTAGTGTATTAACTGTATCAAAATGTCGTCTTTCACATAGATTCGGAATCGTCAAAAGTAAATAAGTCAATTTTGAGATATCCTTGATTGAACAAAGTTGTCTCTTTCTTGTGTCAAGTGTTCTACTATGGGCCAATGGGTAAAACTCAAGTTTTAAAAACTTCCCAAAATCCAAATTTGGAGTTTCATTAGTGTATATTAAGTGTATCAAAATGTCATCTTTCACATAGATTTGGAATCGTCAAAAGTATATAAGTCAATTTTGAGTTATCCTTGATTGAAAAAAGTTGTGCCTTTCTTTATTCGAGCGTTCTATTGTGGACCCGTGGCTAAAACTCAAGTTTCTAAAACTTCCCAAAATTCGCATTTGGACTTCCTTTATCATATTTAATGTATCAAAACGAAGTTTTTCACATAGATTCGAAATCGTCAAAAGCAAATAAGTCAATTTTGCTATATCCTTGATTGAACAAAGTTGTGGCTTTCTTGTTTCAAGTGTTCTACTATGGGCCAATGGGTAAAACTCAAGTTTTAAAAACTTCCCAAAATCCGAATTTGGACTTTCATTAGTGTATATTAAGTGTATCAAAATGTCGTCTTTCACATAGATTTGGAATCGTCAAAAGTAAATAAGTCAATTTTGAGATATCCTTGATTGAAAAAAGTTGTGCCTTTCTTTATTCGAGCGTTCTATTATGGACCCGTGGCTAAAACTCAAGTTTCTAAAACATCCGAAAATCTGCATTTAGACTTCCTTTTTCGTGTTTAATGTATCAAAACGACGTTTTTCACATAGATTCGGAATCGCCAAAAGCAAATAAGTCAATTTTGAGATACCGTTGATTGAACAAAGTTGTCTCTTTCATGTTTCGAGTGTTCAACCATAGACCCATGGCTAAAACTCAAGTTTCAAAAACTTCTCGAAATCTAAATTTAGACCTTCTTTAGTGTATTTAATGTATCAAAATGTCGTCTTTCACATAGATTCGGAATTGTCAAAAGCAAATATGTCAATTTTGAGATATCGTTGATTGAACAAAGTTGTCTCTTCCTTGTTTCAAGTGTTCTACTATGGACCCATTGCAACAACTCAAGTTTTAAAAACTTTCTGAAATCTGAATTTCCACTTTCGTTAGTGTATTAAGTGTATCAAAATGTCATCTGTCACGTAGATTCAGAATCGTCAAAAGTATATAAGTCGATTTGTGACATGCTTGATTGAACGAAATTATCTCTTTCATGTTTCAAGTGTTCTACTATGGACCCATGGCTAAGACTGACGTTTTCAAAACTTCCTAAAATTTGAATTTGGTCTTTCATTCTTGTATTAAGTCTATCATAATGTCGTCTTTCAAAAAGATTCGGAATCGTCAAAACCAAATAAGTCAATTTTGAGATATCATTGATTGAACAAAGTTGTGTCTTTTTTGTTTCAAGTGTTCTATTGTGGACCCATGGCTACAACTCAATTTTCACAAACTTCCCGAAATCTGAATTTTGACTTTCTTTAGTGTATTTAATGCATCGAAATGTCGTCTTTCACATAGATTCGTAATCGTCAAAAGTAAATAAGTTAATTTTGAGATACCGTTGATTGAGCAAAGTTGCCTCCTTCATGTTTCAAGTTTTCTACTATAAACTCATGGCTAAAACTCAAGTTTTCAAAACTTCCTGAAATTTGAATTTGGACTTTCATTCTTGTATTAAGTCTATCATAATGTCGTCTTTCAAAAAGATTCGGAATCGTCAAAAGCAAATAAGTCAATTTTGAGATATCATTGATTGAACAAAGTTGTGTCTTTTTTGTTTTAAGTGTTCTATTGTGGACCCATGGCTACAACTCAAGTTTCACAAACTTCCCGAAATCCGAATTTTGACTTTCTTTAGTGTATTTAATGCATCGAAATGTCGTCTTTCACATAGATTCGTAATCGTCAAAAGCAAATAAGTTAATTTTGAGATACTGTTGATTGAGCAAAGTTGCCTCCTTCATGTTTCAAGTTTTCTACTATAAACTCATGGCTAAAACTCAAGTTTTCAAAACTTCTTGAAATCTGAATTTAGACTTTCTTTAGTTCATTTAATGTATCAAAATGTCGTCTTACAGATATATTCGGAATCGTCAAAAGCAAATAAGTCAATTTTGAGATATCGGTTATTGAACAAACTTGTTTCTTTCTTGTTTCAAGGGATCTACAATGGGACCCATGGCGAAAACTCAAGTTTTAATAACTTCCCGAAATCAAAATTTGGAGTTTCATTAGTCTATTAAGTGTATCAAAATGTCGTCTTTCACATAGATTCAGAATCGTCAAAAGCAAGTAAGTCAATTTTGAGGTATCCTTGATTGAACAAAGTTGTCTCTGTCATGTTTCAAGTGTTCTACTATAGACCCATGGCTAAAACTCAAGTTTCCAAAACTTCCAGAAATCTGAATTTAGGCCTTCTTTAGTGTATTTAATGTATCACAATGTCATCTTTCACATAGATTCGGAATCGTCAAAAGCAAATAAGTCAATTTTGCTATATCCTTGATTGAACAAAGTTGTGACTTTTTTGTTTCATGTGTTCTACAATGGGACCCATGGCTAAAATTCAAGTTTCAAAATCTTCCCAAAATTTGAATTTTGGACTTTCATTAGTGTATTAAGTGTATCAAAATGTCATCTTTCACATAGATTCGAAATCGTTAAAAGTAAATAAGTCAATTTTGAGATATCCTTGATTGAACAAAGTTGTGTCTTTCTTGTGTCAAGTGTTCTACTATGGGCCAATGGGTAAAACTCAAGTTTTAAAAACTTCCCAAAATCCGAATTTTGGACTTTCATTAGTGTATTAAGTGTATCAAAATGTCGTCTTTCACATAGATTCGGAATCATCAAAAGTAAATAAGTCAATTTTGAGATATCCTTGATTGAACAAAGTGTTCACTTTCTTGTTTCAAATGTTCTACTATGGACCCATGGTAACAACTCAAGTTTTAAAAACTTTCTGAAATCCGAATTTCCACTTTCATTAGTGTATTAACTGTATCAAAATGTCGTCTTTCACATAGATTCGGAATCGTCAAAAGTAAATAAGTCAATTTTGAGATATCCTTGATTGAACAAAGTTGTGTCTTTCTTGTGTCAAGTGTTCTACTATGGGCCAATGGGTAAAACTCAAGTTTTAAAACTTCTCAAAATCCGAATTTGGACTTTCATTAGTATTTGAAGTGTATCAAAATGTCGTCTTTCACATAGATTCGAAATCGTTAGAAGTAAATAAGTCAATTTTGAGATATCCTTGATTGAACAAAGTTGTGTCTTTCTTGTGTCAAGTGTTCTACTATGGGCCAATGGGTAAAACTCAAGTTTTAAAAACTTCCCAAAATCCGAATTTTGGACTTTCATTAGTGTATTAAGTGTATCAAAATGTCGTCTTTCACATAGATTCTGAATCATCAAAAGTAAATAAGTTAATTTTGAGATATCCTTGATTGAACAAAGTGTTCACTTTCTTGTTTCAAATGTTCTACTATGGACCCATGGTAACAACTCAAGTTTTAAAAACTTTCTGAAATCCGAATTTCCACTTTCATTAGTGTATTAACTGTATCAAAATGTCGTCTTTCACATAGATTCGGAATCGTCAAAAGTAAATAAGTCAATTTTGAGATATCCTTGATTGAACAAAGTTGTGTCTTTCTTGTGTCAAGTGTTCTACTATGGGCCAATGGGTAAAACTCAAGTTTTAAAACTTCTCAAAATCCGAATTTGGACTTTCATTAGTATTTGAAGTGTATCAAAATGTCGTCTTTCACATAGATTCGAAATCGTTAAAAGTAAATAAGTCAATTTTGAGATATCCTTGATTGAACAAAGTTGTGTCTTTCTTGTGTCAAGTGTTCTACTATGGGCCAATGGGTAAAACTCAAGTTTTAAAAACTTCCCAAAATCCGAATTTTGGACTTTCATTAGTGTATTAAGTGTATCAAAATGTCGTCTTTCACATAGATTCGGAATCATCAAAAGTAAATAAGTCAATTTTGAGATATCCTTGACTGAACAAAGTGTTCACTTTCTTGTTTCAAATGTTCTACTATGGACCCATGGTAACAACTCAAGTTTTAAAAACTTTCTGAAATCCGAATTTCCATTTTCATTAGTGTATTAACTGTATCAAAATGTCGTCTTTCACATAGATTCGGAATCGTCAAAAGTAAATAAGTCAATTTTGAGATATCCTTGATTGAACAAAGTTGTCTCTTTCTTGTGTCAAGTGTTCTACTTTGGGCCAATGGGTAAACTCAAGTTTTAAAAACTTCCCAAAATCCGAATTTGGAGTGTCATTAGTGTATATTAAGTGTATCAAAATGTCATCTTTCACATAGATTTGGAATCGTCAAAAGTATATAAGTCAATTTTGAGATTTCCTTGATTGAAAAAAGTTGTGCCTTTCTTTATTCGAGCGTTCTATTATGGACCCGTTGCTAAAACTCAAGTTTCTAAAACTTCCCAAAATCCGCATTTGGACTTCCTTTTTCGTATTTAATGCATCAAAACGACGTTTTTCACATAGATTCGGAATCGTCAAAAGCAAATAAGTCAATTTTGCTATATCCTTGATTGAACAAAGTTGTGGCTTTCTTGTTTCATGTGTTCTACTATGGGACCCAAGGGTAAAATTCAAGTTTCAAAATCTTCCCAAAATCCAAATTTTGGACTTTCATTAGTGTATTAAGTGTATCAAAATGTCGTCTTTCATATAGATTCAGAATCGTCAAAAGTAAATAAGTCAATTTTGAGATATCCTTGATTGAACAAAGTTGTGTCTTTCTTGTGTCAAGTGTTCTACTATGGACCCATGGGTGAAACTCAAGTTTTAAATCTTCCCAAAATCCGAATTTGGACTTTCATTAGTATTTGAAGTGTATCAAAATGTCGTCTTTCACATAGATTTGGAATCGTCAAAAGTAAATAAGTCAATTTTGAGATATCCTTGATTGAACAAAGATGTGTCTTTCTTTATTCGAGCGTTCTATTGTGGACTCGTGGCTAAAACTCAAGTTTCTGAAACCTTCCGAAATCTGAATTTGGACTTTCTTTATCGTATTTAATGTATCAAAACGACGTTTTTCACATAGATTCGGAATCGTAAAAAGCAAATAAGTCAATTTTGAGATACCGTTGATTGAACAAAGTTGTCTCTTTCATGTTTCGAGTGTTCAACTATAGACCCATGGCTAAAACTCAAGTTTCCAAAACTTCTCGAAATCTAAATTTAGTCTTTCTTTAGTGTATTTAATGTATCAAAATGTTGTCTTTCACATAGATTCGGATTTGTCAAAAGCAAATATGTCAATTTTGAGATATCGTTGATTGAACAAAGTTGTCATTTCCATGTTTCAAGTGTTCTACTGTGGACCCATTGCAACAACTCAAGTTTTAAAAACTTTCTGAAATCTGAATTTCCATTTTCAATAGTGTATTAAGTGTATCAAAATGTCATCTTTCACATAGATTCGGAATCGTTAAAAGCAAATAAGTCAATTTTGAGATATCCTTCATTGAACAAAGTTGTCTCTTTCATGTTTCAAGTGTTCTACTATAAACTCATGGCTAAAACTCAAGTTTTCAAAACTTCCTGAAATCTGAATTTTGACTTTCTTTAGTTCATTTAATGTATCAAAATGTCGTCTTACAGATATATTCGGAATCGTCAAAAGCAAATAAGTCAATTTTGAGATATCGGTTAATGAACAAACTTGTTTCTTTCTTGTTTCAAGGGATCTACTATGGACCCATGGCGAAAACTCAAGTTTTAATAACTTCTCAAAATCTAAATTTGGAGTTTCATTAGACTATTATGTGTATCAAAATGTCGTCTTTCACATAGATTCAGAATCGTCAAAAGCAAGTAAGTCAATTTTGAGATATCCTTGATTGAACAAAGTTGTCTCTTTCATGTTTCAAGTGTCCTATTATAGACCCATGGCTAAAACTCAAGTCTCCAAAACTTTCAGAAATCTGAATTTAGGCCTTCTTTAGTGTATTTAATGTATCACAATGTCATCTTTCACATAGATTCGTAATCGTTAAAAGCAAATAAGTCAAATTTGAGATACCGTTGATTGAGCAAAGTTGTGTCTTTTTTGTCTCAAGTGTTCTACTATAGACTCATGGCTAAAATTCAAGTTTCCAAAACTTCTTGAAACCTGAATTTAGACCTTCTTTAGTGTATTTAATGTATCAAAATGTCATCTTTCACATTTATTCGTAATCTTCAAAAGCAAATAAGTCAATTTTGAGATATCTATTATTGAACAAAGTCGTATCTTTCTTGTTTCAAGTGTTCTACTGTAGACCCAAGGCCAAAAAAATTTTTTTAAAAACTTTTCGAAATCCGAACTTGGTCATTCATGTGTGTATTAAGTGTATCAAAATGTCGTCTTTCACATAGATTCGGAATCCTCAAAAGTAAATAAGTCAATTTTGAGATATCCTTGATTGAACAAAGTTGTGTCTTTCTTGTGTCAAGTGTTCTACTATGGGCCAATGGGTAAAACTCAAGTTTTAAAAACTTCCCAAAATCCGAATTTTGGACTTTCATTAGTGTATTAAGTGTATCAAAATGTCGTCTTTCACATAGATTCTGAATCATCAAAAGTAAATAAGTCAATTTTGAGATATCCTTGATTGAACAAAGTGTTCACTTTCTTGTTTCAAATGTTCTACTATGGACCCATGGTAACAACTCAAGTTTTAAAAACTTTCTGAAATCCGAATTTCCACTTTCATTAGTGTATTAACTGTATCAAAATGTCGTCTTTCACATAGATTCGGAATCGTCAAAAGTAAATAAGTCAATTTTGAGATATCCTTGATTGAACAAAGTTGTGTCTTTCTTGTGTCAAGTGTTCTACTATGGGCCAATGGGTAAAACTCAAGTTTTAAAACTTCTCAAAATCCGAATTTGGACTTTCATTAGTATTTGAAGTGTATCAAAATGTCGTCTTTCACATAGATTCGAAATCGTTAAAAGTAAATAAGTCAATTTTGAGATATCCTTGATTGAACAAAGTTGTGTCTTTCTTGTGTCAAGTGTTCTACTATGGGCCAATGGGTAAAACTCAAGTTTTAAAAACTTCCCAAAATCCGAATTTTGGACTTTCATTAGTGTATTAAGTGTATCAAAATGTCGTCTTTCACATAGATTCGGAATCATCAAAAGTAAATAAGTCAATTTTGAGATATCCTTGACTGAACAAAGTGTTCACTTTCTTGTTTCAAATGTTCTACTATGGACCCATGGTAACAACTCAAGTTTTAAAAACTTTCTGAAATCCGAATTTCCATTTTCATTAGTGTATTAACTGTATCAAAATGTCGTCTTTCACATAGATTCGGAATCGTCAAAAGTAAATAAGTCAATTTTGAGATATCCTTGATTGAACAAAGTTGTCTCTTTCTTGTGTCAAGTGTTCTACTTTGGGCCAATGGGTAAACTCAAGTTTTAAAAACTTCCCAAAATCCGAATTTGGAGTGTCATTAGTGTATATTAAGTGTATCAAAATGTCATCTTTCACATAGATTTGGAATCGTCAAAAGTATATAAGTCAATTTTGAGATTTCCTTGATTGAAAAAAGTTGTGCCTTTCTTTATTCGAGCGTTCTATTATGGACCCGTTGCTAAAACTCAAGTTTCTAAAACTTCCCAAAATCCGCATTTGGACTTCCTTTTTCGTATTTAATGCATCAAAACGACGTTTTTCACATAGATTCGGAATCGTCAAAAGCAAATAAGTCAATTTTGCTATATCCTTGATTGAACAAAGTTGTGGCTTTCTTGTTTCATGTGTTCTACTATGGGACCCAAGGGTAAAATTCAAGTTTCAAAATCTTCCCAAAATCCAAATTTTGGACTTTCATTAGTGTATTAAGTGTATCAAAATGTCGTCTTTCATATAGATTCAGAATCGTCAAAAGTAAATAAGTCAATTTTGAGATATCCTTGATTGAACAAAGTTGTGTCTTTCTTGTGTCAAGTGTTCTACTATGGACCCATGGGTGAAACTCAAGTTTTAAATCTTCCCAAAATCCGAATTTGGACTTTCATTAGTATTTGAAGTGTATCAAAATGTCGTCTTTCACATAGATTTGGAATCGTCAAAAGTAAATAAGTCAATTTTGAGATATCCTTGATTGAACAAAGATGTGTCTTTCTTTATTCGAGCGTTCTATTGTGGACTCGTGGCTAAAACTCAAGTTTCTGAAACCTTCCGAAATCTGAATTTGGACTTTCTTTATCGTATTTAATGTATCAAAACGACGTTTTTCACATAGATTCGGAATCGTAAAAAGCAAATAAGTCAATTTTGAGATACCGTTGATTGAACAAAGTTGTCTCTTTCATGTTTCGAGTGTTCAACTATAGACCCATGGCTAAAACTCAAGTTTCCAAAACTTCTCGAAATCTAAATTTAGTCTTTCTTTAGTGTATTTAATGTATCAAAATGTTGTCTTTCACATAGATTCGGATTTGTCAAAAGCAAATATGTCAATTTTGAGATATCGTTGATTGAACAAAGTTGTCATTTCCATGTTTCAAGTGTTCTACTGTGGACCCATTGCAACAACTCAAGTTTTAAAAACTTTCTGAAATCTGAATTTCCATTTTCAATAGTGTATTAAGTGTATCAAAATGTCATCTTTCACATAGATTCGGAATCGTTAAAAGCAAATAAGTCAATTTTGAGATATCCTTCATTGAACAAAGTTGTCTCTTTCATGTTTCAAGTGTTCTACTATAAACTCATGGCTAAAACTCAAGTTTTCAAAACTTCCTGAAATCTGAATTTTGACTTTCTTTAGTTCATTTAATGTATCAAAATGTCGTCTTACAGATATATTCGGAATCGTCAAAAGCAAATAAGTCAATTTTGAGATATCGGTTAATGAACAAACTTGTTTCTTTCTTGTTTCAAGGGATCTACTATGGACCCATGGCGAAAACTCAAGTTTTAATAACTTCTCAAAATCTAAATTTGGAGTTTCATTAGACTATTATGTGTATCAAAATGTCGTCTTTCACATAGATTCAGAATCGTCAAAAGCAAGTAAGTCAATTTTGAGATATCCTTGATTGAACAAAGTTGTCTCTTTCATGTTTCAAGTGTCCTATTATAGACCCATGGCTAAAACTCAAGTCTCCAAAACTTTCAGAAATCTGAATTTAGGCCTTCTTTAGTGTATTTAATGTATCACAATGTCATCTTTCACATAGATTCGTAATCGTTAAAAGCAAATAAGTCAAATTTGAGATACCGTTGATTGAGCAAAGTTGTGTCTTTTTTGTCTCAAGTGTTCTACTATAGACTCATGGCTAAAATTCAAGTTTCCAAAACTTCTTGAAACCTGAATTTAGACCTTCTTTAGTGTATTTAATGTATCAAAATGTCATCTTTCACATTTATTCGTAATCTTCAAAAGCAAATAAGTCAATTTTGAGATATCTATTATTGAACAAAGTCGTATCTTTCTTGTTTCAAGTGTTCTACTGTAGACCCAAGGCCAAAAAAATTTTTTTAAAAACTTTTCGAAATCCGAACTTGGTCATTCATGTGTGTATTAAGTGTATCAAAATGTCGTCTTTCACATAGATTCGGAATCCTCAAAAGTAAATAAGTCAATTTTGAGATATCCTTGATTGAACAAAGTTGTGTCTTTCTTGTGTCAAGTGTTCTACTATGGGCCAATGGGTAAAACTCAAGTTTTAAAAACTTCCCAAAATCCGAATTTTGGACTTTCATTAGTGTATTAAGTGTATCAAAATGTCGTCTTTCACATAGATTCTGAATCATCAAAAGTAAATAAGTCAATTTTGAGATATCCTTGATTGAACAAAGTGTTCACTTTCTTGTTTCAAATGTTCTACTATGGACCCATGGTAACAACTCAAGTTTTAAAAACTTTCTGAAATCCGAATTTCCACTTTCATTAGTGTATTAACTGTATCAAAATGTCGTCTTTCACATAGATTCGGAATCGTCAAAAGTAAATAAGTCAATTTTGAGATATCCTTGATTGAACAAAGTTGTGTCTTTCTTGTGTCAAGTGTTCTACTATGGGCCAATGGGTAAAACTCAAGTTTTAAAACTTCTCAAAATCCGAATTTGGACTTTCATTAGTATTTGAAGTGTATCAAAATGTCGTCTTTCACATAGATTCGAAATCGTTAAAAGTAAATAAGTCAATTTTGAGATATCCTTGATTGAACAAAGTTGTGTCTTTCTTGTGTCAAGTGTTCTACTATGGGCCAATGGGTAAAACTCAAGTTTTAAAAACTTCCCAAAATCCGAATTTTGGACTTTCATTAGTGTATTAAGTGTATCAAAATGTCGTCTTTCACATAGATTCGGAATCATCAAAAGTAAATAAGTCAATTTTGAGATATCCTTGACTGAACAAAGTGTTCACTTTCTTGTTTCAAATGTTCTACTATGGACCCATGGTAACAACTCAAGTTTTAAAAACTTTCTGAAATCCGAATTTCCACTTTCATTAGTGTATTAACTGTATCAAAATGTCGTCTTTCACATAGATTCGGAATCGTCAAAAGTAAATAAGTCAATTTTGAGATATCCTTGATTGAACAAAGTTGTCTCTTTCTTGTGTCAAGTGTTCTACTTTGGGCCAATGGGTAAACTCAAGTTTTAAAAACTTCCCAAAATCCAAATTTGGAGTGTCATTAGTGTATATTAAGTGTATCAAAATGTCATCTTTCACATAGATTTGGAATCGTCAAAAGTATATAAGTCAATTTTGAGATTTCCTTGATTGAAAAAAGTTGTGCCTTTCTTTATTCGAGCGTTCTATTATGGACCCGTTGCTAAAACTCAAGTTTCTAAAACTTCCCAAAATCCGCATTTGGACTTCCTTTTTCGTATTTAATGCATCAAAACGACGTTTTTCACATAGATTCGGAATCGTCAAAAGCAAATAAGTCAATTTTGCTATATCCTTGATTGAACAAAGTTGTGGCTTTCTTGTTTCATGTGTTCTACTATGGGACCCAAGGGTAAAATTCAAGTTTCAAAATCTTCCCAAAATCCAAATTTTGGACTTTCATTAGTGTATTAAGTGTATCAAAATGTCGTCTTTCATATAGATTCAGAATCGTCAAAAGTAAATAAGTCAATTTTGAGATATCCTTGATTGAACAAAGTTGTGTCTTTCTTGTGTCAAGTGTTCTACTATGGACCCATGGGTGAAACTCAAGTTTTAAATCTTCCCAAAATCCGAATTTGGACTTTCATTAGTATTTGAAGTGTATCAAAATGTCGTCTTTCACATAGATTTGGAATCGTCAAAAGTAAATAAGTCAATTTTGAGATATCCTTGATTGAACAAAGATGTGTCTTTCTTTATTCGAGCGTTCTATTGTGGACTCGTGGCTAAAACTCAAGTTTCTGAAACCTTCCGAAATCTGAATTTGGACTTTCTTTATCGTATTTAATGTATCAAAACGACGTTTTTCACATAGATTCGGAATCGCAAAAAGCAAATAAGTCAATTTTGAGATACCGTTGATTGAACAAAGTTGTCTCTTTCATGTTTCGAGTGTTCAACTATAGACCCATGGCTAAAACTCAAGTTTCCAAAACTTCTCGAAATCTAAATTTAGTCTTTCGTTAGTGTATTTAATGTATCAAAATGTTGTCTTTCACATAGATTCGGATTTGTCAAAAGCAAATATGTCAATTTTGAGATATCGTTGATTGAACAAAGTTGTCATTTCCATGTTTCAAGTGTTCTACTGTGGACCCATTGCAACAACTCAAGTTTTAAAAACTTTCTGAAATCTGAATTTCCATTTTCAATAGTGTATTAAGTGTATCAAAATGTCATCTTTCACATAGATTCGGAATCGTTAAAAGCAAATAAGTCAATTTTGAGATATCCTTCATTGAACAAAGTTGTCTCTTTCATGTTTCAAGTGTTCTACTATAAACTCATGGCTAAAACTCAAGTTTTCAAAACTTCCTGAAATCTGAATTTTGACTTTCTTTAGTTCATTTAATGTATCAAAATGTCGTCTTACAGATATATTCGGAATCGTCAAAAGCAAATAAATCAATTTTGAGATATCGGTTAATGAACAAACTTGTTTCTTTCTTGTTTCAAGGGATCTACTATGGACCCATGGCGAAAACTCAAGTTTTAATAACTTCTCAAAATCTAAATTTGGAGTTTCATTAGACTATTATGTGTATCAAAATGTCGTCTTTCACATAGATTCAGAATCGTCAAAAGCAAGTAAGTCAATTTTGAGATATCCTTGATTGAACAAAGTTGTCTCTTTCATGTTTCAAGTGTCCTATTATAGACCCATGGCTAAAACTCAAGTCTCCAAAACTTTCAGAAATCCGAATTTAGGCCTTCTTTAGTGTATTTAATGTATCACAATGTCATCTTTCACATAGATTCGTAATCGTTAAAAGCAAATAAGTCAAATTTGAGATACCGTTGATTGAGCAAAGTTGTGTCTTTTTTGTCTCAAGTGTTCTACTATAGACTCATGGCTAAAATTCAAGTTTCCAAAACTTCTTGAAACCTGAATTTAGACCTTCTTTAGTGTATTTAATGTATCAAAATGTCATCTTTCACATTTATTCGTAATCTTCAAAAGCAAATAAGTCAATTTTGAGATATCTATTATTGAACAAAGTCGTATCTTTCTTGTTTCAAGTGTTCTACTGTAGACCCAAGGCCAAAAAAAATTTTTTAAAAACTTTTCAAAATCCGAACTTGGTCATTCATGTGTGTATTAAGTGTATCAAAATGTCGTCTTTCACATAGATTCGGAATCCTCAAAAGTAAATAAGTCAATTTTGAGATATCCTTGATTGAACAAAGTGTTCACTTTCTTGTTTCAAATGTTCTACTATGGACCCATGGTAACAACTCAAGTTTTAAAAACTTTCTGAAATCCGAATTTCCACTTTCATTAGTGTATTAACTGTATCAAAATGTCATCTTTCACATAGATTCGGAATCGTCAAATGTAAATAAGTCAATTTTGAGATATCGGTTATTGAACAAACTTGTTTCTTTCTTGTTTCAAGGGATCTACAATGGACCCATGGCGAAAACTCAAGTTTTAATAACTTCCCGAAATCTAAATTTGGAGTTTCATTAGTCTATTATGTGTATCAAAATGTCATCTTTCACATAGATTCAGAATCGTCAAAAGCAAGTAAGTCAATTTTGAGATATCCTTGATTGAACAAAGTTGTCTCTTTCATGTTTCAAGTGTTCTACTATAGACCCATGGCTAAAACTCAAGTTTCCAAAACTTCAAGAAATCTGAATTTAGGCCTTCTTTAGTGTATTTAATGTATCACAATGTCATCTTTCACATAGATTCGGAATCGTCAAAAGCAAATAAGTCAATTTTGCTATATCCTTGATTGAACAAAGTTGTGACTTTTTTGTTTCAAGTGTTCTACAATGGGACCCATGGCTAAAATTCAAGTTTCAAAATCTTCCCAAAATTCGAATTTTGGACTTTCATTAGTGTATTAAGTGTATCAAAATGTCGTCTTCCACATAGATTCGGATTCGTCAAAAGTAAAAAAGTCAATTTTGAGATATCCTTGATTGAACAAAGTTGTGTCTTTCTTGTGTCAAGTGTTCTACTATGGGCCAATGGGTAAAACTCAAGTTTTAAAAATTTCCCAAAATCCGAATTTTGGACTTTCATTAGTGTATTAAGTGTATGAAAATGTCGTCTTTCACATAGATTCGGAATCATCAAAAGTAAATAAGATAATTTTGAGATATCCTTGACTGAACAAAGTGTTCACTTTCTTGTTTCAAATGTTCTACTATGGACCCATGGTAACAACTCAAGTTTTAAAAACTTTCTGAAATCCGAATTTCCACTTTCATTAGTGTATTAACTGTATCAAAATGTCGTCTTTCACATAGATTCGGAATCGTCAAATGTAAATAAGTCAATTTTGAGATATCCTTGATTGAACAAAGTTGTCTCTTTCTTGTGTCAAGTGTTCTACTTTGGGCCAATGGGTAAAACTCAAGTTTTAAAAACTTCCCAAAATCCGAATTTGGAGTTTCATTAGTGTATATTAAGTGTATCAAAATGTCATCTTTCACATAGATTTGGAATCGTCAAAAGTATATAAGTCAATTTTGAGATTTCCTTGATTGAAAAAAGTTGTGCCTTTCTTTATTCGAGCGTTCTATTGTGGACCCGTGGCTAAAACTCAAGTTTCTAAAACTTCCCAAAATCCGCATTTGGACTTTCTTTATCGTATTTAATGTATCAAAACGACGTTTTTCACATAGATTCGGAATCATCAAAAGTAAATAAGTCAATTTTGCTATATCCTTGATTGAACAAAGTTGTGGCTTTCTTGTTTCAAGTGTTCTACTATGGGACCCATGGCTAAAATTCAAGTTTCAAAATCTTCCCAAAATTCGAATTTTGGACTTTCATTAGTGTATTAAGTGTATCAAAATGTCGTCTTTCATATAGATTTGGAATCGTCAAAAGTAAATTAGTCAATTTTGAGATATCCTTGAATGAAACAAGTTGTGTCTTTCTTGTGTCAAGTGTTCTACTATGGGCCAATGGGTAAAACTCAAGTTTTAAAAACTTCCCAAAATCCGAATTTGGATTTTCATTAGTGTATATTAAGTGTATCAAAATGTCGTCTTTCACATAGATTTGGAATCGTCAAAAGTAAATAAGTCAATTTTGAGATATCCTTGATTGAAAAAAGTTGTGCCTTTCTTTATTCGAGCGTTCTATTATGGACCCGTGGCTAAAACTCAAGTTTCTAAAACTTCTCAAAATCCGCATTTGGACTTTCTTTTTCGTATTTAATGTATCAAAACGACGTTTTTCACACAGATTCGGAATCGCCAAAAGCAAATAAGTCAATTTTGAGATACTGTTGATTGAACAAAGTTGTCTCTTTCATGTTTCGAGTGTTCAACTATAGACCCATGGCTAAAACTCAAGTTTCCAAAACTTCTCGAAATCTAAATTTAGACCTTCTTTAGTGTATTTAATGTATCAAAATGTCGTCTTTCACATAGATTCAGAATTGTCAAAAGCAAATATGTCAATTTTTAGATATCGTTGATTGAACAAAGTTGTCTCTTCCTTGTTTCAAGTGTTCTACTATGGACCCATTGCAACAACTCAAGTTTTAAAAACTTTCTGAAATCTGAATTTCCACTTTCGTTAGTGTATTAAGTGTATCAAAATGTCGTCTGTCACGTAGATTCAGAATCGTCAAAAGTATAAAAGTCGATTTGTGACATGCTTGATTGAACGAAATTATCTCTTTCATGTTTCAAGTGTTCTACTATGGACCCATGGCTAAGACTGACGTTTTCAAAACTTCCTGAAATTTGAATTTGGACTTTCATTCTTGTATTAAGTCTATCATAATGTCGTCTTTCAAAAAGATTCGGAATCGTCAAAAGCAAATAAGTCAATTTTGAGATATCATTGATTGAACAAAGTTGTGTCTTTTTTGTTTCAAGTTTTCTATTGTGGACCCATGGCTACAACTCAAGTTTCACAAACTTCCCAAAATCCGAATTTTGACTTTCTATAGTGTATTTAATGCATCGAAATGTCGTCTTTCACATAGATTCGTAATCGTCAAAAGTAAATAAGTCAATTTTGAGATACCGTTGATTGAGCAAAGTTGCCTCCTTCATGTTTCAAGTTTTCTACTATAAACTCATGGCTAAAACTCAAGTTTTCAAAACTTCCTGAAATCTGAATTTAGACTTTCTTTAGTTCATTTAATGTATCAAAATGTCATCTTACAGATATATTCAGAATCGTCAAAAGCAAATAAGTCAATTTTGAGATATCGGTTATTGAACAAACTTGTTTCTTTCTTGTTTCAAGGGATCTACAATGGACCCATGGCGAAAACTCAAGTTTTAATAACTTCCCGAAATCTAAATTTGGAGTTTCATTAGTCTATTATGTGTATCAAAATGTCATCTTTCACATAGATTCAGAATCGTCAAAAGCAAGTAAGTCAATTTTGAGATATCCTTGATTGAACAAAGTTGTCTCTTTCATGTTTCAAGTGTTCTACTATAGACCCATGGCTAAAACTCAAGTTTCCAAAACTTCCAGAAATCTGAATTTAGGCCTTCTTTAGTGTATTTAATGTATCACAATGTCATCTTTCACATAGATTCGGAATCGTCAAAAGCAAATAAGTCAATTTTGCTATATCCTTGATTGAACAAAGTTGTGACTTTTTTGTTTCAAGTGTTCTACAATGGGACCCATGGCTAAAATTCAAGTTTCAAAATCTTCCCAAAATTCGAATTTTGGACTTTCATTAGTGTATTAAGTGTATCAAAATGTCGTCTTTCACATAGATTCGGATTCGTCAAAAGTAAAAAAGTCAATTTTGAGATATCCTTGATTGAACAAAGTTGTGTCTTTCTTGTGTCAAGTGTTCTACTATGGGCCAATGGGTAAAACTCAAGTTTTAAAAATTTCCCAAAATCCGAATTTTGGACTTTCATTAGTGTATTAAGTGTATGAAAATGTCGTCTTTCACATAGATTCGGAATCATCAAAAGTAAATAAGTCAATTTTGAGATATCCTTGACTGAACAAAGTGTTCACTTTCATGTTTCAAATGTTCTGCTATGGACCCATGGTAACAACTCAAGTTTTAAAAACTTTCTGAAATCCGAATTTCCACTTTCATTAGTGTATTAACTATATCAAAATGTCCTCTTTCACATAGATTCGGAATCGTCAAAAGTAAATAAGTCAATTTTGAGATATCCTTGATTGAACAAAGTTGTCTCTTTCTTGTGTCAAGTGTTCTACTTTGGGCCAATGGGTAAAACTCAAGTTTTAAAAACTTCCCAAAATCCGAATTTGGAGTTTCATTAGTGTATATTAAGTGTATCAAAATGTCATCTTTCACATAGATTTGGAATCGTCAAAAGTATATAAGTCAATTTTGAGATTTCCTTGATTGAAAAAAGTTGTGCCTTTCTTTATTCGAGCGTTCTATTGTGGACCCGTGGCTAAAACTCAAGTTTCTAAAACTTCCCAAAATCCGCATTTGGACTTTCTTTATCGTATTTAATGTATCAAAACGACGTTTTTCACATAGATTCGGAATCGTCAAAAGCAAATAAGTCAATTTTGCTATATCCTTGATTGAACAAAGTTGTGGCTATCTTGTTTCAAGTGTTCTACTATGGGACCCATGGCTAAAATTCAAGTTTCAAAATCTTCCCAAAATCCGAATTTTGGACTTTCATTAGTGTATTAAGTGTATCAAAATGTCGTCTTTCATATAGATTCAGAATCGTCAAAAGTAAATAAGTCAATTTTGAGATATCCTTGATTGAACAAAGTTGTGTCTTTCTTGTGTCAAGTGTTCTACTATGGACCCATGGGTGAAACTCAAGTTTTAAAACTTCCCAAAATCCGGATTTGGACTTTCATTAGTATTTGAAGTGTATCAAAATGTCGCTTTCACATAGATTTGGAATCGTCAAAAGTAAATAAGTCAATTTTGAGATATCCTTGATTGAACAAAGATGTGTCTTTCTTTATTTGAGCGTTCTATTGTGGACTCGTGGCTAAAACTCAAGTTTCTGAAACCTTCCGAAATCTGAATTTGGACTTTCTTTATCGTATTTAATGTATCAAAACGACGTTTTTCACATAGATTCGGAATCGCCAAAAGCAAATAAGTCAATTTTGAGATACCGTTGATTGAACAAAGTTGTCTCTTTCATGTTTCGAGTGTTCAACTATAGACCCATGTCT
This sequence comes from Diospyros kaki, assembly GCA_036245055.1. Lineage (NCBI taxonomy): Eukaryota > Viridiplantae > Streptophyta > Magnoliopsida > Ericales > Ebenaceae > Diospyros > Diospyros kaki. The sequence goes on along the minus strand of BSEG01000011.1, from coordinate 16,129,308 downwards.
AAAACTCAAGTTTCCAAAACTTCTCGAAATCTAAATTTAGTCTTTCTTTAGTGTATTTAATGTATCAAAATGTTGTCTTTCACATAGATTCGGATTTGTCAAAAGCAAATATGTCAATTTTGAGATATCGTTGATTGAACAAATTTGTCCTTTCCATGTTTCAAGTGTTCTATTGTGGACCCATTGCAACAACTCAAGTTTTAAAAACTTACTGAAATCGAAATTTCCATTTTCATTAGTGTATTAAGTGTATCAAAATGTCATCTTTCGCATAGATTCGGAATCGTCAAAAGCAAATAAGTCAATTTTGAGATATCATTCATTGAACAAAGTTGTCTCTTTCATGTTTCAAGTGTTCTACTATAAACTCATGGCTAAAACTCAAGTTTTCAAAACTTCCTGAAATCTGAATTTTGACTTTCTTTAGTTCATTTAATGTATCAAAATGTCGTCTTACAGATATATTCGGAATCGTCAAAAGCAAATAAGTTAATTTTGAGATATCGGTTATTGAACAAACTTGTTTCTTTCTTGTTTCAAGGGATCTACTATGGACCCATGGCGAAAACTCAAGTTTTAATAACTTCTCGAAATCTAAATTTGGAGTTTCATTAGTCTATTATGTGTATCAAAATGTCGTCTTTCACATAGATTCAGAATCGTCAAAAGCAAGTAACTCAATTTTGAGATATCCTTGATTGAACAAAGTTGTCTCTTTCATGTTTCAAGTGTCCTATTATAGACCCATGGCTAAAACTCAAGTTTCCAAAACTTTCAGAAATCTGAATTTAGGCCTTCTTTAGTGTATTTAATGTATCACAATGTCATCTTTCACATACATTCATAATCGTTAAAAGCAAATAAGTCAATTTTGAGATATCGTTGATTGAGCAAAGTTGTGTCTTTTTTGTCTCAAGTGTTCTACTACAGACTCATGGCTAAAATTCAAGTTTCCAAAACTTCTTGAAACCTGAATTTAGACCTTCTTTAGTGTATTTAATGCATCAAAATGTCGTCTTTCACATTTATTCGTAATCTTCAAAAGCAAATAAGTCAATTTTGAGATATCTATTATTGAACAAAGTTGTATCTTTCTTGTTTCAAGTGTTCTACTGTAGACCCAAGGCCAAAAAAAATGTTTTAAAAACTTTTTGAAATCCGAACTTGGACATTCATGTGTGTATTAAGTGTATCAAAATGTCATCTTTCACATAGATTCGGAATCCTCAAAAGTAAATAAGTCAATTTTGAGATATCCTTGATTGAACAAAGTGTTCACTTTCTTGTTTCAAATGTTCTACTATGGACCCATGGTAACAACTCAAGTTTTAAAAACTTTCTGAAATCCGAATTTCCACTTTTATTAGTGTATTAACTGTATCAAAATGTCGTCTTTCACATAGATTCGGAATCGTCAAAAGTAAATAAGTCAATTTTGAGATATCCTTGATTGAACAAAGTTGTGTCTTTCTTGTGTCAAGTGTTCTACTATGGGCCAATGGGTAAAACTCAAGTTTTAAAAACTTCCCAAAATCCGACTTTGGAGTTTCATTAGTGTATATTAAGTGTATCAAAATGTCGTCTTACAGATACATTCGGAATCGTCAAAAGACAATAAGTCAATTTTGAGATATCGGTTATTGACCAAACTTATTTCTTTCTTGTTTCAAGGGATCTACTATGGACCCATGGCGAAAGCTCAAGTTTTAATAACTTCCCGAAATCTAAATTTGGAGTTTCATTAGTCTATTAAGTGTATCAAAATGTCGTCTTTCACATAGATTCAGAATCGTCAAAAGCAAGTAAGTCAATTTTGAGATATCCTTGACTGAACAAAGTTGTCTCTTTCATGTTTCAAGTGTTCTACTATAGACCCATGGCTAAAACTCAAGTTTCCAAAACTTCCAGAAATCTGAATTTAGGCCTTCTTTAGTGTATTTAATGTATCACAATGTCATCTTTCACATAGATTCGGAAACGTCAAAAGCAAATAAGTCAATTTTGCTATATCCTTGATTGAACAAAGTTGTGACTTTTTTGTTTCAAGTGTTCTACAATGGGACCCATGGCTAAAATTCAAGTTTCAAAATCTTCCCAAAATTCGAATTTTGGACTTTCATTAGTGCATTAAGTGTATCAAAATGTCGTCTTTCACATAGATTCGGAATCGTCAAAAGTAAATAAGTCAATTTTGAGATATCCTTGATTGAACAAAGTTGTGTCTTTCTTTATGTCAAGTGTTCTACTATGGGCCAATGGGTAAAACTCAAGTTTTAAAAACTTCCCAAAATCCGAATTTGGACTTTCATTAGTCTATATTAAGTGTATCAAAATGTCATCTTTCACATAGATTTGGAATCGTCAAAAGTAAATAAGTCAATTTTGAGATATCCTTGATTGAAAAAAGTTGTGCCTTTCTTTATTCGAGCGTTCTATTATGGACCCGTGGCTAAAACTCAAGTTTCTAAAACTTCCCAAAATCCGCATTTGGACTTCCTTTTTCGTGTTTAATGTATCAAAACGACGTTTTTCACATAGATTCGGAATCGCCAAAAGCAAATAAGTCAATTTTGAGATACCGTTGATTGAACAAAGTTGTCTCTTTCATGTTTCGAGTGTTCAACTATAGACCCATGGCTAAAACTCAAGTTTCCAAAACTTCTCGAAATCTAAATTTAGACCTTCTTTAGTGTATTTAATGTATCAAAATGTCGCCTTTCACATAGATTCGGAATTGTCAAAAGCAAATATGTCAATTTTTAGATATCGTTGATTGAACAAAGTTGTCTCTTCCTTGTTTCAAGTGTTCTACTATGGACCCATTGCAACAACTCAAGTTTTAAAAACTTTCTGAAATCTGAATTTCCACTTTCGTTAGTGTATTAAGTGTATCAAAATGTCGTCTGTCACGTAGATTCAGAATCGTCAAAAGTATATAAGTCGATTTGTGACATGCTTGATTGAACGAAATTATCTCTTTCATGTTTCAAGTGTTCTACTATGGACCCATGGATAAGACTGACGTTTTCAAAACTTCCTAAAATTTGAATTTGGACTTTCATTCTTGTATTAAGTCTATCATAATGTCGTCTTTCAAAAAGATTCGGAATCGTCAAAAGCAAATAAGTAAATTTTGAGATATCATTAATTGAACAAAGTTGTGTCTTTTTTGTTTCAAGTGTTCTATTGTGGACCCATGGCTACAACTCAAGTTTCACAAACTTCCCGAAATCCGAATTTTGACTTTCTTTAGTGTATTTAATGCATCGAAATGTCGTCTTTCACATAGATTCGTAATCGTCAAAAGCAAGTAAGTCAATTTTGCTATATCCTTGATTGAACAAAGTTGTGGCTTTCTTGTTTCATGTGTTCTACTATGGGACCCAAGGGTAAAATTCAAGTTTCAAAATCTTCCCAAAATCCAAATTTTGGACTTTCATTAGTGTATTAAGTGTATCAAAATGTCGTCTTTCATATAGATTCAGAATCGTCAAAAGTAAATAAGTCAATTTTGAGATATCCTTGATTGAACAAAGTTGTGTCTTTCTTGTGTCAAGTGTTCTACTATGGACCCATGGGTGAAACTCAAGTTTTAAAACTTCCCAAAATCCGAATTTGGACTTTCATTAGTATTTGAAGTGTATCAAAATGTCGTCTTTCACATAGATTTGGAATCGTCAAAAGTAAATAAGTCAATTTTGAGATATCCTTGATTGAACAGAGATGTGTCTTTCTTTATTCGAGCGTTCTATTGTGGACTCGTGGCTAAAACTCAAGTTTCTGAAACCTTCCGAAATCTGAATTTGGACTTTCTTTATCGTATTTAATGTATCAAAACGACGTTTTTCACATAGATTTGGAATCGCAAAAAGCAAATAAGTCAATTTTGAGATACCGTTGATTGAACAAAGTTGTCTCTTTCATGTTTCGAGTGTTCAACTATAGACCCATGGCTAAAACTCAAGTTTCCAAAACTTCTCGAAATCTAAATTTAGTCTTTCTTTAGTGTATTTAATGTATCAAAATGTCGTCTTTCACATAGATTCGGATTTGTCAAAAGCAAATATGTCAATTTTTAGATATCGTTGATTGAACAAAGTTGTCTCTTCCTTGTTTCAAGTGTTCTACTATGGACCCATTGCAACAACTCAAGTTTTAAAAACTTTCTGAAATCTGAATTTCCACTTTCGTTAGTGTATTAAGTGTATCAAAATGTCGTCTGTCACGTAGATTCAGAATCGTCAAAAGTATATAAGTCGATTTGTGACATGCTTGATTGAACGAAATTATCTCTTTCATGTTTCAAGTGTTCTACTATGGACCCATGGCTAAGACTGACGTTTTCAAAACTTCCTGAAATTTGAATTTGGACTTTCATTCTTGTATTAAGTCTATCATAATGTCGTCTTTCAAAAAGATTCGGAATCGTCAAAAGCAAATAAGTAAATTTTGAGATATCATTGATTGAACAAAGTTGTGTCTTTTTTGTTTCAAGTGTTCTATTGTGGACCCATGGCTACAACTCAAGTTTCACAAACTTCCCGAAATCCGAATTTTGACTTTCTTTAGTGTATTTAATGCATCGAAATGTCGTCTTTCACATAGATTCGTAATCGTCAAAAGCAAGTAAGTCAATTTTGCTATATCCTTGATTGAACAAAGTTGTGGCTTTCTTGTTTCATGTGTTCTACTATGGGACCCAAGGGTAAAATTCAAGTTTCGAAATCTTCCCAAAATCCAAATTTTGGACTTTCATTAGTGTATTAAGTGTATCAAAATGTCGTCTTTCATATAGATTCAGAATCGTCAAAAGTAAATAAGTCAATTTTGAGATATCCTTGATTGAACAAAGTTGTGTCTTTCTTGTGTCAAGTGTTCAACTATGGACCCATGGGTGAAACTCAAGTTTTAAAACTTCCCAAAATCCGAATTTGGACTTTCATTAGTATTTGAAGTGTATCAAAATGTCGTCTTTCACATAGATTTGGAATCGTCAAAAGTAAATAAGTCAATTTTGAGATATCCTTGATTGAACAAAGATGTGTCTTTCTTTATTCGAGCGTTCTATTGTGGACTCGTGGCTAAAACTCAAGTTTCTGAAACCTTCCGAAATCTGAATTTGGACTTTCTTTATCGTATTTAATGTATCAAAACGACGTTTTTCACATAGATTCGGAATCGCAAAAAGCAAATAAGTCAATTTTGAGATACCGTTGATTGAACAAAATTGTCTCTTTCATGTTTCGAGTGTTCAACTATAGACCCATGGCTAAAACTCAAGTTTCCAAAACTTCTCGAAATCTAAATTTAGTCTTTCTTTAGTGTATTTAATGTATCAAAATGTTGTCTTTCACATAGATTCGGATTTGTCAAAAGCAAATATGTCAATTTTGAGATATCGTTGATTGAACAAAGTTGTCATTTCCATGTTTCAAGTGTTCTACTGTGGACCCATTGCAACAACTCAAGTTTTAAAAACTTTCTGAAATCTGAATTTCTATTTTCAATAGTGTATTAAGTGTATCAAAATGTCATCTTTCATATAGATTCGGAATCGTTAAAAGCAAATAAGTCAATTTTGAGATATCCTTCATTGAACAAAGTTGTCTCTTTCATGTTTCAAGTGTTCTACTATAAACTCATGGCTAAAACTCAAGTTTTCAAAACTTCCTGAAATCTGAATTTTGACTTTCTTTAGTTCATTTAATGTATCAAAATGTCGTCTTACAGATATATTCGGAATCGTCAAAAGCAAATAAGTCAATTTTGAGATATCGGTTAATGAACAAACTTGTTTCTTTCTTGTTTCAAGGGATCTACTATGGACCCATGGCGAAAACTCAAGTTTTAATAACTTCTCGAAATCTAAATTTGGAGTTTCATTAGACTATTATGTGTATCAAAATGTCGTCTTTCACATAGATTCAGAATCGTCAAAAGCAAGTAAGTCAATTTTGAGATATCCTTGATTGAACAAAGTTGTCTCTTTCGTGTTTCAAGTGTCCTATTATAGACCCATGGCTAAAACTCAAGTCTCCAAAACTTTCAGAAATCTGAATTTAGGCCTTCTTTAGTGTATTTAATGTATCACAATGTCATCTTTCACATAGATTCGTAATCGTTAAAAGCAAATAAGTCAAATTTGATATACCGTTGATTGAGCAAAGTTGTGTCTTTTTTGTCTCAAGTGTTCTACTATAGACTCATGGCTAAAATTCAAGTTTCCAAAACTTCTTGAAACCTGAATTTAGACCTTCTTTAGTGTATTTAATGTATCAAAATGTCATCTTTCACATTTATTCGTAATCTTCAAAAGCAAATAAGTCAATTTTGAGATATCTGTTATTGAACAAAGTCGTATCTTTCTTGTTTCAAGTGTTCTACTGTAGACCCAAGGCCAAAAAAAATTTTTTAAAAACTTTTTGAAATCCGAACTTGGTCATTCATGTGTGTATTAAGTGTATCAAAATGTCGTCTTTCACATAGATTCGGAATCCTCAAAAGTAAATAAGTCAATTTTGAGATATCCTTGATTGAACAAAGTGTTCACTTTCTTGTTTCAAATGTTCTACTATGGACCCATGGTAACAACTCAAGTTTTAAAAACTTTCTGAAATCCGAATTTCCACTTTCATTAGTGTATTAACTGTATCAAAATGTCATCTTTCACATAGATTCGGAATCGTCAAAAGTAAATAAGTCAATTTTGAGATATCCTTGATTGAAAAAAGTTGTGCCCTTCTTTATTCGAGCGTTCTATTGTGGACCCGTGGCTAAAACTCAAGTTTCTAAAACTTCCCAAAATCCACATTTGGACTTCCTTTATCGTATTTAATGTATCAAAATGACGTTTTTCACATAGATTCGTTATCGTCAAAAGTAAATAAGTCAATTTTGCTATATCCTTGATTGAACAAAGTTGTGGCTTTCTTGTTTCAAGTGTTCTACTATGAGACCCATGGCTAAAATTCAAGTTTCAAAATCTTCCCAAAATTCGAATTTTGGACTTTCATTAGTGTATTAAGTGTATCAAAATGTCGTCTTTCATATAGATTTGGAATCGTCAAAAGTAAATTAGTCAATTTTGAGATATCCTTGATTGAAACAAGTTGTGTCTTTCTTGTGTCAAGTGTTCTACTATGGGCCAATGGGTAAAACTCAAGTTTTAAAAACTTCCCAAAATCCGAATTTGGATTTTCATTAGTGTATATTAAGTGTATCAAAATGTCGTCTTTCACATAGATTTGGAATCGTCAAAAGTAAATAAGTCAATTTTGAGATATCCTTGATTGAAAAAAGTTGTGCCTTTCTTTATTCGAGCGTTCTATTATGGACCCGTGGCTAAAACTCAAGTTTCTAAAACTTCTCAAAATCCGTATTTGGACTTTCTTTTTCGTATTTAATGTATCAAAACGACGTTTTTCACATAGATTCGGAATCGCCAAAAGCAAATAAGTCAATTTTGAGATACTGTTGATTGAACAAAGTTGTCTCTTTCATGTTTCGAGTGTTCAACTATAGACCCATGGCTAAAACTCAAGTTTCCAAAACTTCTCGAAATCTAAATTTAGACATTCTTTAGTGTATTTAATGTATCAAAATGTCGTCTTTCACATAGATTCGGAATTGTCAAAAGCAAATATGTCAATTTTTAGATATCGTTGATTGAACAAAGTTGTCTCTTCCTTGTTTCAAGTGTTCTACTATGGACCCATTGCAACAACTCAAGTTTTAAAAACTTTCTGAAATCTGAATTTCCACTTTCGTTAGTGTATTAAGTGTATCAAAATGTCGTCTGTCACGTAGATTCAGAATCGTCAAAAGTATATAAGTCGATTTGTGACATGCTTGATTGAACGAAATTATCTCTTTCATGTTTCAAGTGTTCCACTATGGACCCATGGCTAAGACTAACGTTTTCAAAACTTCCTGAAATTTGAATTTGGACTTTCATTCTTGTATTAAGTCTATCATAATGTCGTCTTTCAAAAAGATTCGGAATCGTCAAAAACAAATAAGTCGATTTTGAGATATCATTGATTGAACAAAGTTGTGTCTTTTTTGTTTCAAGTGTTGTATTGTGGACCCATGGCTACAACTCAAGTTTCACAAACTTCCCGAAATCTGAATTTTGACTTTCTATAGTGTATTTAATGCATCGAAATGTCGTCTTTCACATAGATTCGTAATCGTCAAAAGTAAATAAGTCAATTTTGAGATACCGTTGATTGAGCAAAGTTGCCTCCTTCATGTTTCAAGTTTTCTACTATAAACTCATGGCTAAAACTCAAGTTTTCAAAACTTCCTGAAATCTGAATTTAGACTTTCTTTAGTTCATTTAATGTATCAAAATGTCATCTTACAGATATATTCAGAATCGTCAAAAGCAAATAAGTCAATTTTGAGATATCGGTTATTGAACAAACTTGTTTCTTTCTTGTTTCAAGGGATCTACAATGGACCCATGGCGAAAACTCAAGTTTTAATAACTTCCCGAAATCTAAATTTGGAGTTTCATTAGTCTATTATGTGTATCAAAATGTCATCTTTCACATAGATTCAGAATCGTCAAAAGCAAGTAAGTCAATTTTGAGATATCCTTGATTGAACAAAGTTGTCTCTTTCATGTTTCAAGTGTTCTACTATAGACCCATGGCTAAAACTCAAGTTTCCAAAACTTCCAGAAATCTGAATTTAGGCCTTCTTTAGTGTATTTAATGTATCACAATGTCATCTTTCACATAGATTCGGAATCGTCAAAAGCAAATAAGTCAATTTTGCTATATCCTTGATTGAACAAAGTTGTGACTTTTTTGTTTCAAGTGTTCTACAATGGGACCCATGGCTAAAATTCAAGTTTCAAAATCTTCCCAAAATTCGAATTTTGGACTTTCATTAGTGTATTAAGTGTATCAAAATGTCGTCTTTCACATAGATTCGGAATCGTCAAAAGTAAATAAGTCAATTTTGAGATATCCTTGATTGAACAAAGTTGTGTCTTTCTTGTGTCAATTGTTCTACTATGGGCCAATGGGTAAAACTCAAGTTTTAAAAATTTCCCAAAATCCGAATTTTGGACTTTCATTAGTGTATTAAGTGTATGAAAATGTCGTCTTTCACATAGATTCGGAATCCTCAAAAGTAAATAAGTCAATTTTGAGATATCCTTGACTGAACAAAGTGTTCACTTTCTTGTTTGAAATGTTCTACTATGGACCCATGGTAACAACTCAAGTTTTAAAAACTTTCTGAAATCCGAATTTCCACTTTCATTAGTGTATTAACTGCATCAAAATGTCGTCTTTCACATAGATTCGGAATCGTCAAAAGTAAATAAGTCAATTTTGAGATATCCTTGATTGAACAAAGTTGTCTCTTTCTTGTGTCAAGTGTTCTACTTTGGGCCAATGGGTAAAACTCAAGTTTTAAAAACTTCCCAAAATCCGAATTTGGACTTTCATTAGTGTATATTAAGTGTATCAAAATGTCATCTTTCACATAGATTTGGAATCGTCAAAAGTATATAAGTCAATTTTGAGATTTCCTTGATTGAAAAAAGTTGTGCCTTTCTTTATTCGAGCGTTCTATTGTGGACCCGTGGCTAAAACTCAAGTTTCTAAAACTTCCCAAAATCCGCATTTGGACTTCCTTTATCGTATTTAATGTATCAAAACGACGTTTTTCACATAGATTCAGAATCGTTAAAAGCAAATAAGTCAATTTTGCTATATCCTTGATTGAACAAAGTTGTGGCTTTCTTGTTTCAAGTGTTCTACTATGGGACCCATGGCTAAAATTCAAGTTTCAAAATCTTCCCAAAATCCGAATTTTGGACTTTCATTAGTGTATTAAGTGTATCAAAATGTCGTCTTTCATATAGATTCAGAATCGTCAAAAGTAAATAAGTCAATTTTGAGATATCCTTGATGGAACAAAGTTGTGTCTTTCTTGTGTCAAGTGTTCTACTATGGACCCATGGGTGAAACTTAAGTTTTAAAACTTCCCAAAATCCGAATTTGGACTTTCATTAGTATTTGAAGTGTATCAAAATGTCCTTGATTGAACAAAGTTGTCTCTTTCATGTTTCGAGTGTTCAACTATAGACCCATGTCTAAAACTCAAGTTTCCAAAACTTCTCGAAATCTAAATTTAGTCTTTCTTTAGTGTATTTAATGTATCAAAATGTTGTCTTTCACATAGATTCGGATTTGTCAAAAGCAAATATGTCAATTTTGAGATATCGTTGATTGAACAAATTTGTCCTTTCCATGTTTCAAGTGTTCTATTGTGGACCCATTGCAACAACTCAAGTTTTAAAAACTTACTGAAATCGAAATTTCCATTTTCATTAGTGTATTAAGTGTATCAAAATGTCATCTTTCGCATAGAGTCGGAATCGTCAAAAGCAAATAAGTCAATTTTGAGATATCATTCATTGAACAAAGTTGTCTCTTTCATGTTTCAAGTGTTCTACTATAAACTCATGGCTAAAACTCAAGTTTTCAAAACTTCCTGAAATCTGAATTTTGACTTTCTTTAGTTCATTTAATGTATCAAAATGTCGTCTTACAGATATATTCGGAATCGTCAAAAGCAAATAAGTTAATTTTGAGATATCGGTTATTGAACAAACTTGTTTCTTTCTTGTTTCAAGGGATCTACTATGGACCCATGGCGAAAACTCAAGTTTTAATAACTTCTCGAAATCTAAATTTGGAGTTTCATTAGTCTATTATGTGTATCAAAATGTCGTCTTTCACATAGATTCAGAATCGTCAAAAGCAAGTAAGTCAATTTTGAGATATCCTTGATTGAACAAAGTTGTCTCTTTCATGTTTCAAGTGTCCTATTATAGACCCTTGGCTAAAACTCAAGTTTCCAAAACTTTCAGAAATCTGAATTTAGGCCTTCTTTAGTGTATTTAATGTATCACAATGTCATCTTTCACATACATTCATAATCGTTAAAAGCAAATAAGTCAATTTTGAGATATCGTTGATTGAGCAAAGTTGTGTCTTTTTTGTCTCAAGTGTTCTACTACAGACTCATGGCTAAAATTCAAGTTTCCAAAACTTCTTGAAACCTGAATTTAGACCTTCTTTAGTGTATTTAATGCATCAAAATGTCGTCTTTCACATTTATTCGTAATCTTCAAAAGCAAATAAGTCAATTTTGAGATATCTATTATTGAACAAAGTTGTATCTTTCTTGTTTCAAGTGTTCTACTGTAGACCCAAGGCCAAAAAAAATGTTTTAAAAACTTTTTGAAATCCGAACTTGGACATTCATGTGTGTATTAAGTGTATCAAAATGTCATCTTTCACATAGATTCGGAATCCTCAAAAGTAAATAAGTCAATTTTGAGATATCCTTGATTGAACAAAGTGTTCACTTTCTTGTTTCAAATGTTCTACTATGGACCCATGGTAACAACTCAAGTTTTAAAAACTTTCTGAAATCCGAATTTCCACTTTTATTAGTGTATTAACTGTATCAAAATGTCGTCTTTCACATAGATTCGGAATCGTCAAAAGTAAATAAGTCAATTTTGAGATATCCTTGATTGAACAAAGTTGTGTCTTTCTTGTGTCAAGTGTTCTACTATGGGCCAATGGGTAAAACTCAAGTTTTAAAAACTTCCCAAAATCCGACTTTGGAGTTTCATTAGTGTATATTAAGTGTATCAAAATGTCGTCTTACAGATACATTCGGAATCGTTAAAAGACAATAAGTCAATTTTGAGATATCGGTTATTGACCAAACTTATTTCTTTCTTGTTTCAAGGGATCTACTATGGACCCATGGCGAAAGCTCAAGTTTTAATAACTTCCCGAAATCTAAATTTGGAGTTTCATTAGTCTATTAAGTGTATCAAAATGTCGTCTTTCACATAGATTCAGAATCGTCAAAAGCAAGTAAGTCAATTTTGAGATATCCTTGACTGAACAAAGTTGTCTCTTTCATGTTTCAAGTGTTCTACTATAGACCCATGGCTAAAACTCAAGTTTCCAAAACTTCCAGAAATCTGAATTTAGGCCTTCTTTAGTGTATTTAATGTATCACAATGTCATCTTTCACATAGATTCGGAAACGTCAAAAGCAAATAAGTCAATTTTGCTATATCCTTGATTGAACAAAGTTGTGACTTTTTTGTTTCAAGTGTTCTACAATGGGACCCATGGCTAAAATTCAAGTTTCAAAATCTTCCCAAAATTCGAATTTTGGACTTTCATTAGTGCATTAAGTGTATCAAAATGTCGTCTTTCACATAGATTCGGAATCGTCAAAAGTAAATAAGTCAATTTTGAGATATCCTTGATTGAACAAAGTTGTGTCTTTCTTTATGTCAAGTGTTCTACTATGGGCCAATGGGTAAAACTCAAGTTTTAAAAACTTCCCAAAATCCGAATTTGGACTTTCATTAGTCTATATTAAGTGTATCAAAATGTCATCTTTCACATAGATTTGGAATCGTCAAAAGTAAATAAGTCAATTTTGAGATATCCTTGATTGAAAAAAGTTGTGCCTTTCTTTATTCGAGCGTTCTATTATGGACCCGTGGCTAAAACTCAAGTTTCTAAAACTTCCCAAAATCCGCATTTGGACTTCCTTTTTCGTGTTTAATGTATCAAAACGACGTTTTTCACATAGATTCGGAATCGCCAAAAGCAAATAAGTCAATTTTGAGATACCGTTGATTGAACAAAGTTGTCTCTTTCATGTTTCGAGTGTTCAACTATAGACCCATGGCTAAAACTCAAGTTTCCAAAACTTCTCGAAATCTAAATTTAGACCTTCTTTAGTGTATTTAATGTATCAAAATGTCGCCTTTCACATAGATTCGGAATTGTCAAAAGCAAATATGTCAATTTTTAGATATCGTTGATTGAACAAAGTTGTCTCTTCCTTGTTTCAAGTGTTCTACTATGGACCCATTGCAACAACTCAAGTTTTAAAAACTTTCTGAAATCTGAATTTCCACTTTCGTTAGTGTATTAAGTGTATCAAAATGTCGTCTGTCACGTAGATTCAGAATCGTCAAAAGTATATAAGTCGATTTGTGACATGCTTGATTGAACGAAATTATCTCTTTCATGTTTCAAGTGTTCTACTATGGACCCATGGATAAGACTGACGTTTTCAAAACTTCCTAAAATTTGAATTTGGACTTTCATTCTTGTATTAAGTCTATCATAATGTCGTCTTTCAAAAAGATTCGGAATCGTCAAAAGCAAATAAGTAAATTTTGAGATATCATTAATTGAACAAAGTTGTGTCTTTTTTGTTTCAAGTGTTCTATTGTGGACCCATGGCTACAACTCAAGTTTCACAAACTTCCCGAAATCCGAATTTTGACTTTCTTTAGTGTATTTAATGCATCGAAATGTCGTCTTTCACATAGATTCGTAATCGTCAAAAGCAAGTAAGTCAATTTTGCTATATCCTTGATTGAACAAAGTTGTGGCTTTCTTGTTTCATGTGTTCTACTATGGGACCCAAGGGTAAAATTCAAGTTTCAAAATCTTCCCAAAATCCAAATTTTGGACTTTCATTAGTGTATTAAGTGTATCAAAATGTCGTCTTTCATATAGATTCAGAATCGTCAAAAGTAAATAAGTCAATTTTGAGATATCCTTGATTGAACAAAGTTGTGTCTTTCTTGTGTCAAGTGTTCTACTATGGACCCATGGGTGAAACTCAAGTTTTAAAACTTCCCAAAATCCGAATTTGGACTTTCATTAGTATTTGAAGTGTATCAAAATGTCGTCTTTCACATAGATTTGGAATCGTCAAAAGTAAATAAGTCAATTTTGAGATATCCTTGATTGAACAGAGATGTGTCTTTCTTTATTCGAGCGTTCTATTGTGGACTCGTGGCTAAAACTCAAGTTTCTGAAACCTTCCGAAATCTGAATTTGGACTTTCTTTATCGTATTTAATGTATCAAAACGACGTTTTTCACATAGATTTGGAATCGCAAAAAGCAAATAAGTCAATTTTGAGATACCGTTGATTGAACAAAGTTGTCTCTTTCATGTTTCGAGTGTTCAACTATAGACCCATGGCTAAAACTCAAGTTTCCAAAACTTCTCGAAATCTAAATTTAGTCTTTCTTTAGTGTATTTAATGTATCAAAATGTCGTCTTTCACATAGATTCGGATTTGTCAAAAGCAAATATGTCAATTTTTAGATATCGTTGATTGAACAAAGTTGTCTCTTCCTTGTTTCAAGTGTTCTACTATGGACCCATTGCAACAACTCAAGTTTTAAAAACTTTCTGAAATCTGAATTTCCACTTTCGTTAGTGTATTAAGTGTATCAAAATGTCGTCTGTCACGTAGATTCAGAATCGTCAAAAGTATATAAGTCGATTTGTGACATGCTTGATTGAACGAAATTATCTCTTTCATGTTTCAAGTGTTCCACTATGGACCCATGGCTAAGACTGACGTTTTCAAAACTTCCTGAAATTTGAATTTGGACTTTCATTCTTGTATTAAGTCTATCATAATGTCGTCTTTCAAAAAGATTCGGAATCGTCAAAAACAAATAAGTCGATTTTGAGATATCATTGATTGAACAAAGTTGTGTCTTTTTTGTTTCAAGTGTTGTATTGTGGACCCATGGCTACAACTCAAGTTTCACAAACTTCCCGAAATCTGAATTTTGACTTTCTATAGTGTATTTAATGCATCGAAATGTCGTCTTTCACATAGATTCGTAATCGTCAAAAGTAAATAAGTCAATTTTGAGATACCGTTGATTGAGCAAAGTTGCCTCCTTCATGTTTCAAGTTTTCTACTATAAACTCATGGCTAAAACTCAAGTTTTCAAAACTTCCTGAAATCTGAATTTAGACTTTCTTTAGTTCATTTAATGTATCAAAATGTCATCTTACAGATATATTCAGAATCGTCAAAAGCAAATAAGTCAATTTTGAGATATCGGTTATTGAACAAACTTGTTTCTTTCTTGTTTCAAGGGATCTACAATGGACCCATGGCGAAAACTCAAGTTTTAATAACTTCCCGAAATCTAAATTTGGAGTTTCATTAGTCTATTATGTGTATCAAAATGTCATCTTTCACATAGATTCAGAATCGTCAAAAGCAAGTAAGTCAATTTTGAGATATCCTTGATTGAACAAAGTTGTCTCTTTCATGTTTCAAGTGTTCTACTATAGACCCATGGCTAAAACTCAAGTTTCCAAAACTTCCAGAAATCTGAATTTAGGCCTTCTTTAGTGTATTTAATGTATCACAATGTCATCTTTCACATAGATTCGGAATCGTCAAAAGCAAATAAGTCAATTTTGCTATATCCTTGATTGAACAAAGTTGTGACTTTTTTGTTTCAAGTGTTCTACAATGGGACCCATGGCTAAAATTCAAGTTTCAAAATCTTCCCAAAATTCGAATTTTGGACTTTCATTAGTGTATTAAGTGTATCAAAATGTCGTCTTTCACATAGATTCGGAATCGTCAAAAGTAAATAAGTCAATTTTGAGATATCCTTGATTGAACAAAGTTGTGTCTTTCTTGTGTCAATTGTTCTACTATGGGCCAATGGGTAAAACTCAAGTTTTAAAAATTTCCCAAAATCCGAATTTTGGACTTTCATTAGTGTATTAAGTGTATGAAAATGTCGTCTTTCACATAGATTCGGAATCATCAAAAGTAAATAAGTCAATTTTGAGATATCCTTGACTGAACAAAGTGTTCACTTTCATGTTTCAAATGTTCTGCTATGGACCCATGGTAACAACTCAAGTTTTAAAAACTTTCTGAAATCCGAATTTCCACTTTCATTAGTGTATTAACTGTATCAAAATGTCCTCTTTCACATAGATTCGGAATCGTCAAAAGTAAATAAGTCAATTTTGAGATATCCTTGATTGAACAAAGTTGTCTCTTTCTTGTGTCAAGTGTTCTACTTTGGGCCAATGGGTAAAACTCAAGTTTTAAAAACTTCCCAAAATCCGAATTTGGAGTTTCATTAGTGTATATTAAGTGTATCAAAATGTCATCTTTCACATAGATTTGGAATCGTCAAAAGTATATAAGTCAATTTTGAGATTTCCTTGATTGAAAAAAGTTGTGCCTTTCTTTATTCGAGCGTTCTATTGTGGACCCGTGGCTAAAACTCAAGTTTCTAAAACTTCCCAAAATCCGCATTTGGACTTTCTTTATCGTATTTAATGTATCAAAACGACGTTTTTCACATAGATTCGGAATCGTCAAAAGCAAATAAGTCAATTTTGCTATATCCTTGATTGAACAAAGTTGTGGCTATCTTGTTTCAAGTGTTCTACTATGGGACCCATGGCTAAAATTCAAGTTTCAAAATCTTCCCAAAATCCGAATTTTGGACTTTCATTAGTGTATTAAGTGTATCAAAATGTCGTCTTTCATATAGATTCAGAATCGTCAAAAGTAAATAAGTCAATTTTGAGATATCCTTGATTGAACAAAGTTGTGTCTTTCTTGTGTCAAGTGTTCTACTATGGACCCATGGGTGAAACTCAAGTTTTAAAACTTCCCAAAATCCGAATTTGGACTTTCATTAGTATTTGAAGTGTATCAAAATGTCGCTTTCACATAGATTTGGAATCGTCAAAAGTAAATAAGTCAATTTTGAGATATCCTTGATTGAACAAAGATGTGTCTTTCTTTATTTGAGCGTTCTATTGTGGACTCGTGGCTAAAACTCAAGTTTCTGAAACCTTCCGAAATCTGAATTTGGACTTTCTTTATCGTATTTAATGTATCAAAACGACGTTTTTCACATAGATTCGGAATCGCCAAAAGCAAATAAGTCAATTTTGAGATACCGTTGATTGAACAAAGTTGTCTCTTTCATGTTTCGAGTGTTCAACTATAGACCCATGTCTAAAACTCAAGTTTCCAAAACTTCTCGAAATCTAAATTTAGTCTTTCTTTAGTGTATTTAATGTATCAAAATGTTGTCTTTCACATAGATTCGGATTTGTCAAAAGCAAATATGTCAATTTTGAGATATCGTTGATTGAACAAATTTGTCCTTTCCATGTTTCAAGTGTTCTATTGTGGACCCATTGCAACAACTCAAGTTTTAAAAACTTACTGAAATCGAAATTTCCATTTTCATTAGTGTATTAAGTGTATCAAAATGTCATCTTTCGCATAGAGTCGGAATCGTCAAAAGCAAATAAGTCAATTTTGAGATATCATTCATTGAACAAAGTTGTCTCTTTCATGTTTCAAGTGTTCTACTATAAACTCATGGCTAAAACTCAAGTTTTCAAAACTTCCTGAAATCTGAATTTTGACTTTCTTTAGTTCATTTAATGTATCAAAATGTCGTCTTACAGATATATTCGGAATCGTCAAAAGCAAATAAGTTAATTTTGAGATATCGGTTATTGAACAAACTTGTTTCTTTCTTGTTTCAAGGGATCTACTATGGACCCATGGCGAAAACTCAAGTTTTAATAACTTCTCGAAATCTAAATTTGGAGTTTCATTAGTCTATTATGTGTATCAAAATGTCGTCTTTCACATAGATTCAGAATCGTCAAAAGCAAGTAAGTCAATTTTGAGATATCCTTGATTGAACAAAGTTGTCTCTTTCATGTTTCAAGTGTCCTATTATAGACCCTTGGCTAAAACTCAAGTTTCCAAAACTTTCAGAAATCTGAATTTAGGCCTTCTTTAGTGTATTTAATGTATCACAATGTCATCTTTCACATACATTCATAATCGTTAAAAGCAAATAAGTCAATTTTGAGATATCGTTGATTGAGCAAAGTTGTGTCTTTTTTGTCTCAAGTGTTCTACTACAGACTCATGGCTAAAATTCAAGTTTCCAAAACTTCTTGAAACCTGAATTTAGACCTTCTTTAGTGTATTTAATGCATCAAAATGTCGTCTTTCACATTTATTCGTAATCTTCAAAAGCAAATAAGTCAATTTTGAGATATCTATTATTGAACAAAGTTGTATCTTTCTTGTTTCAAGTGTTCTACTGTAGACCCAAGGCCAAAAAAAATGTTTTAAAAACTTTTTGAAATCCGAACTTGGACATTCATGTGTGTATTAAGTGTATCAAAATGTCATCTTTCACATAGATTCGGAATCCTCAAAAGTAAATAAGTCAATTTTGAGATATCCTTGATTGAACAAAGTGTTCACTTTCTTGTTTCAAATGTTCTACTATGGACCCATGGTAACAACTCAAGTTTTAAAAACTTTCTGAAATCCGAATTTCCACTTTTATTAGTGTATTAACTGTATCAAAATGTCGTCTTTCACATAGATTCGGAATCGTCAAAAGTAAATAAGTCAATTTTGAGATATCCTTGATTGAACAAAGTTGTGTCTTTCTTGTGTCAAGTGTTCTACTATGGGCCAATGGGTAAAACTCAAGTTTTAAAAACTTCCCAAAATCCGACTTTGGAGTTTCATTAGTGTATATTAAGTGTATCAAAATGTCGTCTTACAGATACATTCGGAATCGTTAAAAGACAATAAGTCAATTTTGAGATATCGGTTATTGACCAAACTTATTTCTTTCTTGTTTCAAGGGATCTACTATGGACCCATGGCGAAAGCTCAAGTTTTAATAACTTCCCGAAATCTAAATTTGGAGTTTCATTAGTCTATTAAGTGTATCAAAATGTCGTCTTTCACATAGATTCAGAATCGTCAAAAGCAAGTAAGTCAATTTTGAGATATCCTTGACTGAACAAAGTTGTCTCTTTCATGTTTCAAGTGTTCTACTATAGACCCATGGCTAAAACTCAAGTTTCCAAAACTTCCAGAAATCTGAATTTAGGCCTTCTTTAGTGTATTTAATGTATCACAATGTCATCTTTCACATAGATTCGGAAACGTCAAAAGCAAATAAGTCAATTTTGCTATATCCTTGATTGAACAAAGTTGTGACTTTTTTGTTTCAAGTGTTCTACAATGGGACCCATGGCTAAAATTCAAGTTTCAAAATCTTCCCAAAATTCGAATTTTGGACTTTCATTAGTGCATTAAGTGTATCAAAATGTCGTCTTTCACATAGATTCGGAATCGTCAAAAGTAAATAAGTCAATTTTGAGATATCCTTGATTGAACAAAGTTGTGTCTTTCTTTATGTCAAGTGTTCTACTATGGGCCAATGGGTAAAACTCAAGTTTTAAAAACTTCCCAAAATCCGAATTTGGACTTTCATTAGTCTATATTAAGTGTATCAAAATGTCATCTTTCACATAGATTTGGAATCGTCAAAAGTAAATAAGTCAATTTTGAGATATCCTTGATTGAAAAAAGTTGTGCCTTTCTTTATTCGAGCGTTCTATTATGGACCCGTGGCTAAAACTCAAGTTTCTAAAACTTCCCAAAATCCGCATTTGGACTTCCTTTTTCGTGTTTAATGTATCAAAACGACGTTTTTCACATAGATTCGGAATCGCCAAAAGCAAATAAGTCAATTTTGAGATACCGTTGATTGAACAAAGTTGTCTCTTTCATGTTTCGAGTGTTCAACTATAGACCCATGGCTAAAACTCAAGTTTCCAAAACTTCTCGAAATCTAAATTTAGACCTTCTTTAGTGTATTTAATGTATCAAAATGTCGCCTTTCACATAGATTCGGAATTGTCAAAAGCAAATATGTCAATTTTTAGATATCGTTGATTGAACAAAGTTGTCTCTTCCTTGTTTCAAGTGTTCTACTATGGACCCATTGCAACAACTCAAGTTTTAAAAACTTTCTGAAATCTGAATTTCCACTTTCGTTAGTGTATTAAGTGTATCAAAATGTCGTCTGTCACGTAGATTCAGAATCGTCAAAAGTATATAAGTCGATTTGTGACATGCTTGATTGAACGAAATTATCTCTTTCATGTTTCAAGTGTTCTACTATGGACCCATGGATAAGACTGACGTTTTCAAAACTTCCTAAAATTTGAATTTGGACTTTCATTCTTGTATTAAGTCTATCATAATGTCGTCTTTCAAAAAGATTCGGAATCGTCAAAAGCAAATAAGTAAATTTTGAGATATCATTAATTGAACAAAGTTGTGTCTTTTTTGTTTCAAGTGTTCTATTGTGGACCCATGGCTACAACTCAAGTTTCACAAACTTCCCGAAATCCGAATTTTGACTTTCTTTAGTGTATTTAATGCATCGAAATGTCGTCTTTCACATAGATTCGTAATCGTCAAAAGCAAGTAAGTCAATTTTGCTATATCCTTGATTGAACAAAGTTGTGGCTTTCTTGTTTCATGTGTTCTACTATGGGACCCAAGGGTAAAATTCAAGTTTCAAAATCTTCCCAAAATCCAAATTTTGGACTTTCATTAGTGTATTAAGTGTATCAAAATGTCGTCTTTCATATAGATTCAGAATCGTCAAAAGTAAATAAGTCAATTTTGAGATATCCTTGATTGAACAAAGTTGTGTCTTTCTTGTGTCAAGTGTTCTACTATGGACCCATGGGTGAAACTCAAGTTTTAAAACTTCCCAAAATCCGAATTTGGACTTTCATTAGTATTTGAAGTGTATCAAAATGTCGTCTTTCACATAGATTTGGAATCGTCAAAAGTAAATAAGTCAATTTTGAGATATCCTTGATTGAACAGAGATGTGTCTTTCTTTATTCGAGCGTTCTATTGTGGACTCGTGGCTAAAACTCAAGTTTCTGAAACCTTCCGAAATCTGAATTTGGACTTTCTTTATCGTATTTAATGTATCAAAACGACGTTTTTCACATAGATTTGGAATCGCAAAAAGCAAATAAGTCAATTTTGAGATACCGTTGATTGAACAAAGTTGTCTCTTTCATGTTTCGAGTGTTCAACTATAGACCCATGGCTAAAACTCAAGTTTCCAAAACTTCTCGAAATCTAAATTTAGTCTTTCTTTAGTGTATTTAATGTATCAAAATGTCGTCTTTCACATAGATTCGGATTTGTCAAAAGCAAATATGTCAATTTTTAGATATCGTTGATTGAACAAAGTTGTCTCTTCCTTGTTTCAAGTGTTCTACTATGGACCCATTGCAACAACTCAAGTTTTAAAAACTTTCTGAAATCTGAATTTCCACTTTCGTTAGTGTATTAAGTGTATCAAAATGTCGTCTGTCACGTAGATTCAGAATCGTCAAAAGTATATAAGTCGATTTGTGACATGCTTGATTGAACGAAATTATCTCTTTCATGTTTCAAGTGTTCTACTATGGACCCATGGCTAAGACTGACGTTTTCAAAACTTCCTGAAATTTGAATTTGGACTTTCATTCTTGTATTAAGTCTATCATAATGTCGTCTTTCAAAAAGATTCGGAATCGTCAAAAGCAAATAAGTAAATTTTGAGATATCATTGATTGAACAAAGTTGTGTCTTTTTTGTTTCAAGTGTTCTATTGTGGACCCATGGCTACAACTCAAGTTTCACAAACTTCCCGAAATCCGAATTTTGACTTTCTTTAGTGTATTTAATGCATCGAAATGTCGTCTTTCACATAGATTCGTAATCGTCAAAAGCAAGTAAGTCAATTTTGCTATATCCTTGATTGAACAAAGTTGTGGCTTTCTTGTTTCATGTGTTCTACTATGGGACCCAAGGGTAAAATTCAAGTTTCAAAATCTTCCCAAAATCCAAATTTTGGACTTTCATTAGTGTATTAAGTGTATCAAAATGTCGTCTTTCATATAGATTCAGAATCGTCAAAAGTAAATAAGTCAATTTTGAGTTATCCTTGATTGAACAAAGTTGTGTCTTTCTTGTGTCAAGTGTTCTACTATGGACCCATGGGTGAAACTCAAGTTTTAAAACTTCCCAAAATCCGAATTTGGACTTTCATTAGTATTTGAAGTGTATCAAAATGTCGTCTTTCACATAGATTTGGAATCGTCAAAAGTAAATAAGTCAATTTTGAGATATCCTTGATTGAACAAAGATGTGTCTTTCTTTATTCGAGCGTTCTATTGTGGACTCGTGGCTAAAACTCAAGTTTCTGAAACCTTCCGAAATCTGAATTTGGACTTTCTTTATCGTATTTAATGTATCAAAACGACGTTTTTCACATAGATTCGGAATCGCAAAAAGCAAATAAGTCAATTTTGAGATACCGTTGATTGAAAAAAATTGTCTCTTTCATGTTTCGAGTGTTCAACTATAGACCCATGGCTAAAACTCAAGTTTCCAAAACTTCTCGAAATCTAAATTTAGTCTTTCTTTAGTGTATTTAATGTATCAAAATGTTGTCTTTCACATAGATTCGGATTTGTCAAAAGCAAATATGTCAATTTTGAGATATCGTTGATTGAACAAAGTTGTCATTTCCATGTTTCAAGTGTTCTACTGTGGACCCATTGCAACAACTCAAGTTTTAAAAGCTTTCTGAAATCTGAATTTCTATTTTCAATAGTGTATTAAGTGTATCAAAATGTCATCTTTCACATAGATTCGGAATCGTTAAAAGCAAATAAGTCAATTTTGAGATATCCTTCATTGAACAAAGTTGTCTCTTTCATGTTTCAAGTGTTCTACTATAAACTCATGGCTAAAACTCAAGTTTTCAAAACTTCCTGAAATCTGAATTTTGACTTTCTTTAGTTCATTTAATGTATCAAAATGTCGTCTTACAGATATATTCGGAATCGTCAAAAGCAAATAAGTCAATTTTGAGATATCGGTTAATGAACAAACTTGTTTCTTTCTTGTTTCAAGGGATCTACTATGGACCCATGGCAAAAACTCAAGTTTTAATAACTTCTCGAAATCTAAATTTGGAGTTTCATTAGACTATTATGTGTATCAAAATGTCGTCTTTCACATAGATTCAGAATCGTCAAAAGCAAGTAAGTCAATTTTGAGATATCCTTGATTGAACAAAGTTGTCTCTTTCATGTTTCAAGTGTCCTATTATAGACCCATGGCTAAAACTCAAGTCTCCAAAACTTTCAGAAATCTGAATTTAGGCCTTCTTTAGTGTATTTAATGTATCACAATGTCATCTTTCACATAGATTCGTAATCGTTAAAAGCAAATAAGTCAATTTTGAGATACCGTTGATTGAGCAAAGTTGTGTCTTTTTTGTCTCAAGTGTTCTACTATAGACTCATGGCTAAAATTCAAGTTTCCAAAACTTCTTGAAACCTGAATTTAGACCTTCTTTAGTGTATTTAATGTATCAAAATGTCATCTTTCACATTTATTCGTAATCTTCAAAAGCAAATAAGTCAATTTTGAGATATCTGTTATTGAACAAAGTCGTATCTTTCTTGTTTCAAGTGTTCTACTGTAGACCCAAGGCCAAAAAAATTTTTTTAAAAACTTTTTGAAATCCGAACTTGGTCATTCATGTGTGTATTAAGTGTATCAAAATGTCGTCTTTCACATAGATTCGGAATCCTCAAAAGTAAATAAGTCAATTTTGAGATATCCTTGATTGAACAAAGTGTTCACTTTCTTGTTTCAAATGTTCTACTATGGACCCATGGTAACAACTCAAGTTTTAAAAACTTTCTGAAATCCGAATTTCCACTTTCATTAGTGTATTAACTGTATCAAAATGTCATCTTTCACATAGATTCGGAATCGTCAAAAGTAAATAAGTCAATTTTGAGATATCCTTGATTGAAAAAAGTTGTGCCCTTCTTTATTCGAGCGTTCTATTGTGGACCCGTGGCTAAAACTCAAGTTTCTAAAACTTCCCAAAATCCACATTTGGACTTCCTTTATCGTATTTAATGTATCAAAACGACGTTTTTCACATAGATTCGTTATCGTCAAAAGTAAATAAGTCAATTTTGCTATATCCTTGATTGAACAAAGTTGTGGCTTTCTTGTTTCAAGTGTTCTACTATGAGACCCATGGCTAAAATTCAAGTTTCAAAATCTTCCCAAAATTCGAATTTTGGACTTTCATTAGTGTATTAAGTGTATCAAAATGTCGTCTTTCATATAGATTTGGAATCGTCAAAAGTAAATTAGTCAATTTTGAGATATCCTTGATTGAAACAAGTTGTGTCTTTCTTGTGTCAAGTGTTCTACTATGGGCCAATGGGTAAAACTCAAGTTTTAAAAACTTCCCAAAATCCGAATTTGGATTTTCATTAGTGTATATTAACTGTATCAAAATGTCGTCTTTCACATAGATTTGGAATCGTCAAAAGTAAATAAGTCAATTTTGAGATATCCTTGATTGAAAAAAGTTGTGCCTTTCTTTATTCGAGCGTTCTATTATGGACCCGTGGCTAAAACTCAAGTTTCTAAAACTTCTCAAAATCCGTATTTGGACTTTCTTTTTCGTATTTAATGTATCAAAACGACGTTTTTCACATAGATTCGGAATCGCCAAAAGCAAATAAGTCAATTTTGAGATACTGTTGATTGAACAAAGTTGTCTCTTTCATGTTTCGAGTGTTCAACTATAGACCCATGGCTAAAACTCAAGTTTCCAAAACTTCTCGAAATCTAAATTTAGACCTTCTTTAGTGTATTTAATGTATCAAAATGTCGTCTTTCACATAGATTCGGAATTGTCAAAAGCAAATATGTCAATTTTTAGATATCGTTGATTGAACAAAGTTGTCTCTTCCTTGTTTCAAGTGTTCTACTATGGACCCATTGCAACAACTCAAGTTTTAAAAACTTTCTGAAATCTGAATTTCCACTTTCGTTAGTGTATTAAGTGTATCAAAATGTCGTCTGTCACGTAGATTCAGAATCGTCAAAAGTATATAAGTCGATTTGTGACATGCTTGATTGAACGAAATTATCTCTTTCATGTTTCAAGTGTTCCACTATGGACCCATGGCTAAGACTGACGTTTTCAAAACTTCCTGAAATTTGAATTTGGACTTTCATTCTTGTATTAAGTCTATCATAATGTCGTCTTTCAAAAAGATTCGGAATCGTCAAAAACAAATAAGTCGATTTTGAGATATCATTGATTGAACAAAGTTGTGTCTTTTTTGTTTCAAGTGTTGTATTGTGGACCCATGGCTACAACTCAAGTTTCACAAACTTCCCGAAATCTGAATTTTGACTTTCTATAGTGTATTTAATGCATCGAAATGTCGTCTTTCACATAGATTCGTAATCGTCAAAAGTAAATAAGTCAATTTTGAGATACCGTTGATTGAGCAAAGTTGCCTCCTTCATGTTTCAAGTTTTCTACTATAAACTCATGGCTAAAACTCAAGTTTTCAAAACTTCCTGAAATCTGAATTTAGACTTTCTTTAGTTCATTTAATGTATCAAAATGTCATCTTACAGATATATTCAGAATCGTCAAAAGCAAATAAGTCAATTTTGAGATATCGGTTATTGAACAAACTTGTTTCTTTCTTGTTTCAAGGGATCTACAATGGACCCATGGCGAAAACTCAAGTTTTAATAACTTCCCGAAATCTAAATTTGGAGTTTCATTAGTCTATTATGTGTATCAAAATGTCATCTTTCACATAGATTCAGAATCGTCAAAAGCAAGTAAGTCAATTTTGAGATATCCTTGATTGAACAAAGTTGTCTCTTTCATGTTTTAAGTGTTCTACTATAGACCCATGGCTAAAACTCAAGTTTCCAAAACTTCCAGAAATCTGAATTTAGGCCTTCTTTAGTGTATTTAATGTATCACAATGTCATCTTTCACATAGATTCGGAATCGTCAAAAGCAAATAAGTCAATTTTGCTATATCCTTGATTGAACAAAGTTGTGACTTTTTTGTTTCAAGTGTTCTACAATGGGACCCATGGCTAAAATTCAAGTTTCAAAATCTTCCCAAAATTCGAATTTTGGACTTTCATTAGTGTATTAAGTGTATCAAAATGTCGTCTTTCACATAGATTCGGAATCGTCAAAAGTAAATAAGTCAATTTTGAGATATCCTTGATTGAACAAAGTTGTGTCTTTCTTGTGTCAATTGTTCTACTATGGGCCAATGGGTAAAACTCAAGTTTTAAAAATTTCCCAAAATCCGAATTTTGGACTTTCATTAGTGTATTAAGTGTATCAAAATGTCGTCTTTCACATAGATTCGGAATCATCAAAAGTAAATAAGTCAATTTTGAGATATCCTTGACTGAACAAAGTGTTCACTTTCTTGTTTGAAATGTTCTACTATGGACCCATGGTAACAACTCAAGTTTTAAAAACTTTCTGAAATCCGAATTTCCACTTTCATTAGTGTATTAACTGCATCAAAATGTCGTCTTTCACATAGATTCGGAATCGTCAAAAGTAAATAAGTCAATTTTGAAATATCCTTGATTGAACAAAGTTGTCTCTTTCTTGTGTCAAGTGTTCTACTTTGGGCCAATGGGTAAAACTCAAGTTTTAAAAACTTCCCAAAATCCGAATTTGGACTTTCATTAGTGTATATTAAGTGTATCAAAATGTCATCTTTCACATAGATTTGGAATCGTCAAAAGTATATAAGTCAATTTTGAGATTTCCTTGATTGAAAAAAGTTGTGCCTTTCTTTATTCGAGCGTTCTATTGTGGACCCGTGGCTAAAACTCAAGTTTCTAAAACTTCCCAAAATCCGCATTTGGACTTCCTTTATCGTATTTAATGTATCAAAACGACGTTTTTCACATAGATTCAGAATCGTTAAAAGCAAATAAGTCAATTTTGCTATATCCTTGATTGAACAAAGTTGTGGCTTTCTTGTTTCAAGTGTTCTACTATGGGACCCATGGCTAAAATTCAAGTTTCAAAATCTTCCCAAAATTCGAATTTTGGACTTTCATTAGTGTATTAAGTGTATCAAAATGTCGTCTTTCATATAGATTCAGAATCGTCAAAAGTAAATAAGTCAATTTTGAGATATCCTTGATGGAACAAAGTTGTGTCTTTCTTGTGTCAAGTGTTCTACTATGGACCCATGGGTGAAACTTAAGTTTTAAAACTTCCCAAAATCCGAATTTGGACTTTCATTAGTATTTGAAGTGTATCAAAATGTCGTCTTTCACATAGATTTGGAATCGTCAAAAGTAAATAAGTCAATTTTGAGATATCCTTGATTGAACAAAGATGTGTCTTTCTTTATTCGAGCGTTCTATTGTGGACTCGTGGCTAAAACTCAAGTT
This sequence comes from Diospyros kaki, assembly GCA_036245055.1. Lineage (NCBI taxonomy): Eukaryota > Viridiplantae > Streptophyta > Magnoliopsida > Ericales > Ebenaceae > Diospyros > Diospyros kaki. The sequence continues at coordinate 16,102,236 of BSEG01000011.1, read as the reverse complement.
TATGAAACCTTCCGAAATCTGAATTTGGACTTTCTTTATCGTATTTAATGTATCAAAACGATGTTTTTCACATAGATTCGGAATCGCCAAAAGAAAATAAGTCAATTTTGAGATACCGTTGATTGAACAAAGTTGTCTCTTTCATGTTTCGAGTGTTCAACTATAGACCCATGGCTAAAACTCAAGTTTCCAAAACTTCTCGAAATCTAAATTTAGTCTTTCTTTAGTGTATTTAATGTATCAAAATGTTGTCTTTCACATAGATTCGGATTTGTCAAAAGCAAATATGTCAATTTTGAGATATCGTTGATTGAACAAAGTTGTCCTTTCCATGTTTCAAGTGTTCTACTGTGGACCCATTGCAACAACTCAAGTTTTAAAAACTTTCTGAAATTTGAATTTCCATTTTCATTAGTGTATTAAGTGTATCAAAATGTCATCTTTCACATAGATTCGGAATCGTCAAAAGCAAATAAGTCAATTTTGAGATATCCTTCATTGAACAAAGTTGTCTCTTTCATGTTTCAAGTGTTCTACTATAAACTCATGGCTAAAACTCAAGTTTTCAAAACTTCCTGAAATCTGAATTTTGACTTTCTTTAGTTCATTTAATGTATCAAAATGTCGTCTTACAGATATATTCGGAATCGTCAAAAGCAAATAAGTCAATTTTGAGATATCGGTTATTGAACAAACTTGTTTCTTTCTTGTTTCAAGGGATCTACTATGGACCCATGGCGAAAACTCAAGTTTTAATAACTTCTCGAAATCTAAATTTGGAGTTTCATTAGACTATTATGTGTATCAAAATGTCGTCTTTCACATAGATTCAGAATCGTCAAAAGCAAGTAACTCGATTTTGAGATATCCTTGATTGAACAAAGTTGTCTCTTTCATGTTTCAAGTGTCCTATTATAGACCCATGGCTAAAACTCAAGTTTCCAAAACTTTCAGAAATCTGAATTTAGGCCTTCTTTAGTGTATTTAATGTATCACAATGTCATCTTTCACATAGATTCGTAATCGTTAAAAGCAAATAAGTCAATTTTGAGATACCGTTGATTGAGCAAAGTGGTGTCTTTTTTGTCTCAAGTGTTCTTCTATAGACTCATGGCTAAAATTCAAGTTTCCAAAACTTCTTGAAACCTGAATTTAGACCTTCTTTAGTGTATTTAATGTATCAAAATGTCATCTTTCACATTTATTCGTAATCTTCAAAAGCAAATAAGTCAATTTTGAGATATCTATTATTGAACAAAGTTGTATCTTTCTTGTTTCAAGTGTTCTACTGTAGACCCAAGGCCAAAAAAAATGTTTTAAAAACTTTTCGAAATCCGAACTTGGACATTCATGTGTGTAATAAGTGTATCAAAATGTCGTCTTTCACATAGATTCGGAATCCTCAAAAGTAAATAAGTCAATTTTGAGATATCCTTGATTGAACAAAGTGTTCACTTTCTTGTTTCAAATGTTCTACTATGGACCCATGGTAACAACTCAAGTTTTAAAAACTTTCTGAAATCTGAATTTCCACTTTCATTAGTGTATTAACTGTATCAAAATGTCGTCTTTCACATAGATTCGGAATCGTCAAAAGTAAATAAGTCAATTTTGAGATATCCTTGATTGAACAAAGTTGTGTCTTTCTTGTGTCAAGTGTTCTACTATGGGCCAATGGGTAAAACTCAAGTTTTAAAAACTTCCCAAAATCCGAATTTGGAGTTTCATTAGTGTATATTAAGTGTATCAAAATGTCATCTTTCACATAGATTTGGAATCGTCAAAAGTATATAAGTCAATTTTGAGATATCCTTGATTGAAAAAAGTTGTGCCTTTCTTTATTCGAGCGTTCTATTGTGGACCCGTGGCTAAAACTCAAGTTTCTAAAACTTCCCAAAATCCGCATTTGGACTTCCTTTATCGTATTTAATGTATCAAAACGACGTTTTTCACATAGATTCGGAATCATCAAAAGCAAATAAGTCAATTTTGCTATATCCTTGATTGAACAAAGTTGTGGCTTTCTTGTTTCAAGTGTTCTACTATGGGACCCATGGCTAAAATCAAGTTTCAAAATCTTCCCAAAATTCGAATTTTGGACTTTCATTAGTGTATTAAGTGTATCAAAATGTCGTCTTTCATATAGATTTGGAATCGTCAAAAGTAAATTAGTCAATTTTGAGATATCCTTGATTGAAACAAGTTGTGTCTTTCTTGTGTCAAGTGTTCTACTATGGGCCAATGGGTAAAACTCAAGTTTTAAAAACTTCCCAAAGTCCGAATTTGGACTTTCATTAGTGTATATTAAGTGTATCAAAATGTCGTCTTTCACATAGATTTGGAATCGTCAAAAGTAAATAAGTCAATTTTGAGATATCCTTGATTGAAAAAAGTTGTGCCTTTCTTTATTCGAGCGTTCTATTATGGACCCGTGGCTAAAACTCAAGTTTCTAAAACTTCTCAAAATCCGCATTTGGACTTCCTTTTTCGTATTTAACGTATCAAAACGACGTTTTTCACATAGATTCGGAATCGCCAAAAGCAAATAAGTCAATTTTGAGATACCGTTGATTGAACAAAGTTGTCTCTTTCATGTTTCGAGTGTTCAACTATAGACCCACGGCTAAAACTCAAGTTTCCAAAACTTCTCGAAATCTAAATTTAGACCTTCTTTAGTGTATTTAATGTATCAAAATGTCGTCTTTCACATAGATTCGGAATTGTCAAAAGCAAATATGTCAATTTTTAGATATCGTTGATTGAACAAAGTTGTCTCTTCCTTGTTTCAAGTGTTCTACTATGGACCCATTGCAACAACTCAAGTTTTAAAAACTTTCTGAAATCTGAATTTCCACTTTCGTTAGTGTATTAAGTGTATCAAAATGTCATCTGTCACGTAGATTCAGAATCGTCAAAAGTATATAAGTCGATTTGTGACATGCTTGATTGAACGAAATTATCTCTTTCATGTTTCAAGTGTTCTACTATGGACCCATGGCTAAGACTGACGTTTTCAAAACTTCCTGAAATTTGAATTTGGACTTTCATTCTTGTATTAAGTCTATCATAATGTCGTCTTTCAAAAAGATTCGGAATCGTCAAAAGCAAATAAGTCAATTTTGAGATATCATTGATTGAACAAAGTTGTGTCTTTTTTGTTTCAAGTGTTCTATTGTGGACCCATGGCTACAACTCAAGTTTCACAAACTTCCCGAAATCCGAATTTTGACTTTCTTTAGTGTATTTAATGCATCAAAATGTCATCTTTCACATAGATTCGTAATCGTCAAAAGCAAATAAGTCAATTTTGAGATACCGTTGATTGAGCAAAGTTGCCTCCTTCATGTTTCAAGTTTTCTACTATAAACTCATGGCTAAAACTCAAGTTTTCAAAACTTCCTGAAATCTGAATTTAGACTTTCTTTAGTTCATTTAATGTATCAAAATGTCATCTTACAGATATATTCGGAATCGTCAAAAGCAAATAAGTCAATTTTGAGATATCGGTTATTGAACAAACTTGTTTCTTTCTTGTTTCAAGGGATCTACTATGGACCCATGGCGAAAACTCAAGTTTTAATAACTTCTCGAAATCCAAATTTGGAGTTTCATTAGTCTATTATGTGTATCAAAATGTCGTCTTTCACATAGATTCAGAATCGTCAAAAGCAAGTAACTCAATTTTGAGATATCCTTGATTGAACAAAGTTGTCTCTTTCATGTTTCAAGTGTCCTATTATAGACCCATGGCTAAAACTCAAGTTTCCAAAACTTTCAGAAATCTGAATTTAGGCCTTCTTTAGTGTATTTAATGTATCACAATGTCATCCTTCACATAGATTCGTAATCGTTAAAATCAAATAAGTCAATTTTGAGATACCGTTGATTGAGCAAAGTTGTGTCTTTTTTGTCTCAAGTGTTCTACTATAGACTCATGGCTAAAATTCAAGTTTCCAAAACTTCTTGAAACCTGGATTTAGACCTTCTTTAGTGTATTTAATGTATCAAAATGTCGTCTTTCACATTTTTTCGTAATCTTCAAAAGCAAATAAGTCAATTTTGAGATATCTATTATTGAACAAAGTTGTATCTTTCTTGTTTCAAGTGTTCTACTGTAGACCCAAGGCCAAGAAAAATGTTTTAAAAACTTTTCGAAATCCGAACTTGGACATTCATGAGTGTATTAAGTGTATCAAAATGTCGTCTTTCACATAGATTCGGAATCCTCAAAAGTAAATAAGTCAATTTTGAGATATCCTTGATTGAACAAAGTGTTCACTTTCTTGTTTCAAATGTTCTACTATGGACCCATGGTAACAACTCAAGTTTTAAAAACTTTCTGAAATCCGAATTTCCACTTTCATTAGTGTATTAACTGTATCAAAATGTCGTCTTTCACATAGATTCGGAATCGTCAAAAGTAAATAAGTCAATTTTGAGATATCCTTGATTGAACAAAGTTGTGTCTTTCTTGTGTCAAGTGTTCTACTATGGGCCAATGGGTAAAACTCAAGTTTTAAAAGCTTCCCAAAATCCAAATTTGGAGTTTCATTAGTGTATATTAAGTGTATCAAAATGTCATCTTTCACATAGATTTGGAATCGTCAAAAGTATATAAGTAAATTTTGAGATATCCTTGATTGAAAAAAGTTGTGCCTTTCTTTATTCGAGCGTTCTATTGTGGACCCGTGGCTAAAACTCAAGTTTCTAAAACTTCCCAAAATCCGCATTTGGACTTCCTTTATCGTATTTAATGTATCAAAACGACGTTTTTCACATAGATTCGGAATCGTCAAAAGCAAATAAGTCAATTTTGCTATATCCTTGATTGAACAAAGTTGTGGTTTTCTTGTTTCAAGTGTTCTACTATGGGACCCATGGCTAAAATTCAAGTTTCAAAATCTTCCCAAAATTCGAATTTTGGACTTTCATTAGTGTATTAAGTGTATCAAAATGTCGTCTTTCATATAGATTTGGAATCGTCAAAAGTAAATTAGTCAATTTTGAGATATCCTTGATTGAAACAAGTTATGTCTTTCTTGTGTCAAGTGTTCTACTATGGGCCAATGGGTAAAACTCAAGTTTAAAAACTTCCCAAAATCCGAATTTGGACTTTCATTAGTGTATATTAAGTGTATCAAAATGTCGTCTTTCACATAGATTTGGAATCGTCAAAAGTAAATAAGTCAATTTTGAGATATCCTTGATTGAAAAAAGTTGTGCCTTTCTTTATTCGAGCGTTCTATTATGGACCCGTGGCTAAAACTCAAGTTTCTAAAACTTCTCAAAATCCGCATTTGGACTTCCTTTTTCGTATTTAATGTATCAAAACGACGTTTTTCACATAGATTCGGAATCGCCAAAAGCAAATAAGTCAATTTTGAGATACCGTTGATTGAACAAAGTTGTCTCTTTCATGTTTCGAGTGTTCAACTATAGACCCATGGCTAAAACTAAAGTTTCCAAAACTTCTCGAAATCTAAATTTAGACCTTCTTTAGTGTATTTAATGTATCAAAATGCCGTCTTTCACATAGATTCGGAATTGTCAAAAGCAAATATGTCAATTTTTAGATATCGTTGAGTGAACAAAGTTGTCTCTTCCTTGTTTCAAGTGTTCTACTATGGACCCATTGCAACAACTCAAGTTTTAAAAACTTTCTGAAATCTGAATTTCCACTTTCGTTAGTGTATTAAGTGTATCAAAATGTCGTCTGTCACGTAGATTCAGAATCGTCAAAAGTATATAAGTCGATTTGTGACATGCTTGATTGAACGAAATTATCTCTTTCATGTTTCAAGTGTTCTACTATGGACCCATGGCTAAGACTGACGTTTTCAAAACTTCCTGAAATTTGAATTTGGACTTTCATTCTTGTATTAAGTCTATCATAATGTCGTCTTTCAAAAAGATTCGGAATCGTTAAAAGCAAATAAGTCAATTTTGAGATATCATTGATTGAACAAAGTTGTGTCTTTTTTGTTTCAAGTGTTCTATTGTGGACCCATGGCTACAACTAAAGTTTCACAAACATCCCGAAATCCAAATTTTGACTTTCTTTAGTGTATTTAATGCATCGAAATGTCATCTTTCACATAGATTCGTAATCGTCAAAAGCAAATAAGTCAATTTTGAGATACCGTTGATTGAGCAAAGTTGCCTCCTTCATGTTTCAAGTTTTCTACTATAAACTCATGGCTAAAACTCAAGTTTTCAAAACTTCCTGAAATCTGAATTTAGACTTTCTTTAGTTCATTTAATGTATCAAAATGTCATCTTACAGATATATTCGGAATCGTCAAAAGCAAATAAGTCAATTTTGAGATATCGGTTATTGAACAAACTTGTTTCTTTCTTGTTTCAAGGGATCTACTATGGACCCATGGCGAAAACTCAAGTTTTAATAACTTCTCGAAATCCAAATTTGGAGTTTCATTAGTCTATTATGTGTATCAAAATGTCGTCTTTCACATAGATTCAGAATCGTCAAAAGCAAGTAACTCAATTTTGAGATATCCTTGATTGAACAAAGTTGTCTCTTTCATGTTTCAAGTGTTCTACTATAGACCCATGGCTAAAACTCAAGTTTCCAAAACTTCTACAAATCTGAATTTAGGCCTTCTTTAGTGTATTTAATGTATCACAATGTCATCTTTCACATAGATTCGGAATCGTCAAAAGCAAATAAGTCAATTTTACTATATCCTTTGTTGAACAAAGTTGTGACTTTTTTGTTTCAAATGTTCTACAATGGGACCCATGGCTAAAATTCAAGTTTCAAAATCTTCCCAAAATTCGAATTTTGGACTTTCATTAGTGTATTAAGTGTATCAAAATGTCATCTTTCACATAGATTCGGAATCGTCAAAAGTAAATAAGTCAATTTTGAGATATCCTTGATTGAATAAAGTTGTGTCTTTCTTGTGTCAAGTGTTCTACTATGGGCCAATGGGTAAAACTCAAGTTTTAAAAACTTCCCAAAATCCGAATTTTGGACATTCATGTGTGTAATAAGTGTATCAAAATGTCGTCTTTCACATAGATTCGGAATCATCAAAAGTAAATAAGTCAATTTTGAGATATCCTTAATTGAACAAAGTGTTCACTTTCTTGTTTCAAATGTTCTACTATGGACCCATGGTAACAACTCAAGTTTTAAAAACTTTCTGAAATCTGAATTTCCACTTTCATTAGTGTATTAACTGTATCAAAATGTCGTCTTTCACATAGATTCGGAATCGTCAAAAGTAAATAAGTCAATTTTGAGATATCCTTGATTGAACAAAGTTGTGTCTTTCTTGTGTCAAGTGTTCTACTATGGGCCAATGGGTAAAACTCAAGTTTTAAAACTTCCCAAAATCCGAATTTGGACTTTCATTAGTATTTGAAGTGTATCAAAATGTCGTCTTTCACATAGATTTGAAATCGTCAAAAGTAAATAAGTCAATTTTGAGATATCCTTGATTGAACAAAGATGTGTCTTTCTTTATTCGAGCGTTCTATTGTGGACTCGTGGCAAAAACTCAAGTTTCTGAAACCTTCCGAAATCTGAATTTTGACTTTCTTTATCGTATTTAATGTATCAAAACGACGTTTTTCACATAGATTCGGAATCGTCAAAAGCAAATAAGTCAATTTTGCTATATCCTTGATTGAACAAATTTGTGTCTTTCTTCTGTCAAGTGTTCTACTATGGGACCCATGGCTAAAATTCAAGTTTCAAAATCTTCCAAAAATCCGAATTTTGGACTTTCATTAGTGTATTAAGTGGATCAAAATGTCATCTTTCAGATAGATTCAGAATCGTCAAATGTAAATAAGTCAATTTTGAGATATCCTTGATTGAACAAAGTTGTGGCTTTCTTGTTTCAAGTGTTTTACTATGGGACCCATGGCTAAAATTCAAGTTTCAAAATCTTCCCAAAATCCGAATTTTAGACTTTCATTAGTGTATTAAGTGTATCAAAATGTCGTCTTTCATATAGATTTAGAATCGTCAAAAGTAAATAAGTCAATTTTGAGATATCCTTGATTGAACAAAGTTGTGTCTTTCTTGTGTCAAGTGTTCTACTATGGACCCATGGGTGAAACTCAGGTTTTAAAACTTCCCAAAATCCGAATTTGGACTTTCATTAGTATTTGAAGTGTACCAAAATGTCGTCTTTCACATAGATTTGGAATCGTCAAAAGTAAATAAGTCAATTTTGAGATATCGGTTATTGAACATACTTGTTTCTTTCTTATTTCAAGGGATCTACTATGGACCCATGGCGAAAACTCAAGTTTTAATAACTTCCTGAAATCTAAATTTGGAGTTTCATTAGTCTATTAAGTGTATCAAAATGTCGTCTTTCACATAGATTCAGAATCGTCAAAAGCAAGTAAGTCAATTTTGAGATATCCTTAATTGAACAAAGTTGTGCCTTTCTTGTTTCAAGTGTTCTACTATGGGACCCATGGCTAAAATTCAAGTTTCAAAATCTTCCCAAAATTCGAATTTTGGACTTTCACTAGTGTATTAAGTGTATGAAAATGTCGTCTTTCATATAGATTCAGAATCGTCAAAAGTAAATAAGTCAATTTTGAGATATCCTTGATTGAACAAAGTTGTGTGTTTCTTGTGTCAAGTGTTCTACTATGGACCCATGGGTGAAACTCAAGTTTTAAAACTTCCCAAAATCCGAATTTGGAATTTCATTAGTATTTGAAGTGTATCAAAATGTCGTCTTTCACATAGATTTGGAATCGTCAAAAGTAAATAAGTCAATTTTGAGATATCCTTGATTGAACAAAGATGTGTCTTTCTTTATTCGAGCGTTCTATTGTGGACTCGTGGCTAAAACTCAAGTTTCTGAAACCTTCCGAAATCTGAATTTGGACTTTCTTTATCGTATTTAATGTATCAAAACGACGTCTTTCACATAGATTCAGAATCTCCAAAAGCAAATAAGTCAATTTTGAGATACCGTTGATTGAACAAAGTTGTCTCTTTCATGTTTCGAGTGTTCAACTATAGACCCATGGCTAAAACTCAAGTTTTCAAAACTTCTCGAAATCTAAATTTAGTCTTTCTTTAGTGTATTTAATGTATCAAAATGTTGTCTTTCACATAGATTCGGATTTGTCAAAAGCAAATATGTCAATTTTGAGATATCGTTCATTGAACAAAGTTGTCTCTTTCATGTTTCAAGTGTTCTACTGTAAACTCATGGCTAAAACTCAAGTTTTCAAAACTTCCTGAAATCTGAATTTTGACTTTCTTTAGTTCATTTAATGTATCAAAATGTCGTCTTACAGATATAATCGGAATCGTCAAAAGCAAATAAGTCAATTTTGAGATATCGGTTATTGAACAAACTTGTTTCTTTCTTATTTCAAGGGATCTACTATGGACCCATGGCGAAAACTCAAGTTTTAATAACTTCCCGAAATCTAAATTTGGAGTTTCATTAGTCTATTAAGTGTATCAAAATGCCGTCTTTCACATAGATTCAGAATCGTCAAAAGCAAGTAAGTCAGTTTTGAGATATCCTTGATTGAACAAAGTTGTCTCTTTCATGTTTCAAGTGTCCTATTATAGACCCATGGCTAAAACTCAAGTTTCCAAAACTTCCAGAAATCTGAATTTAGGCCTTCTTTAGTGTATTTAATGTATCACAATGTCATCTTTCACATAGATTCGTAATCGTTAAAAGCAAATAAGTCAATTTTGAGATACCGTTGATTGAGCAAAGTTGTGTCTTTTTTGTCTCAAGTGTTCTGCTATAGACTCATGGCTAAAATTCAAGTTTCCAAAACTTCTTGAAACCTGAATTTAGACCTTCTTTAGTGTATTTAATGTATCAAAATGTCGTCTTTCACATTTATTCGTAATCTTCAAAAGCAAATAAGTCAATTTTGAGATATCTATTATTGAACAAGGTTGTATCTTTCTTGTTTCAAAAGTTCTACTGTAGACCCAAGGCCAAAAAAAAAGTTTTAAAAACTTTTCGAGATCCAAACTTGGACATTCATGTGTGTATTAAGTGTATCAAAATGTCATCTTTCACATAGATTCGGAATCATCGAAAGTAAATAAGTCAATTTTGAGATATCCTTGATTGAACAAAGTGTTCACTTTCTTGTTTCAAATGTTCTACTATGGACCCATGGTAACAACTGAAGTTTTAAAAACTTTCTGAAATCCAAATTTCCACTTTCATTAGTGTATTAACTGTATCAAAATGTCGTTTTTCACATAGATTCGGAATCGTCAAAAGTAAATAAGTCAATTTTGAGATATCCTTGATTGAACAAAGTTGTGTCTTTCTTGTGTCAAGTGTTCTACTATGGACCAATGGGTAAAACTCAAGTTTTAAAAACTTCCCAAAATCCGAATTTGGACTTTCATTAGTGTATATTAAGTGTATCAAAATGTCATCTTCCACATAGATTTGGAATCGTCAAAAGTATTTAAGTCAATTTTGAGATATCCTTGATTGAAAAAAGTTGTGCCTTTCTTTATTCGAGCGTTCTATTGTGGACCCGTGGCTAAAACTCAAGTTTCTAAAACTTCCCAAAATCCGCATTTGGACTTCCTTTATCGTATTTAATGTATCAAAACAACGTTTTTCACATAGATTCGGAATCGCCAAAAGCAAATAAGTCAATTTTGAGATACCGTTGATTGAACAAAGTTGTCTCTTTCATGTTTCGAGTGTTCAACTATAGACCCATGGCTAAAACTCAAGTTTCCAAAATTTCTCGAAATCTAAATTTAAACCTTCTTTAGTGTATTTAGTGTATCAAAATGTCGTCTTTCACATAGATTTGGAATCGTCAAAAGTATATAAGTCAATTTTTAGATTTCCTTGATTGAAAAAAGTTGTGCCTTTCTTTATTCGAGCGTTCTATTGTGGACCCGTGGCTAAAACTCAAGTTTCAAAAACTTCCCAAAATCTGCATTTGGACTTTCATTAGTATTTGAAGTGTATCAAAATGTCGTCTTTCACATAGATTTGGAATCGTCAAAAGCGAATAAGTCAATTTTGCTATATCCTTGATTGAACAAAGTTGTGGCTTTGTTGTTTCAAGTGTTCTACTATGGGACCCATGGCTAAAATTCAAGTTTCAAAATCTTCCAAAAATTCGAATTTTGGACTTTCATTAGTGTATTAAGTGTATCAAAATGTCGTTTTTCACATAGATTCAGAATCGTCAAAAGTAAATAAGTCAATTTTGAGATATCCTTGATTGAACAAAGTTGTGTCTTTCTTGTGTCAAGTGTTCTACTATGGGCCAATGGGTAAAACTCAAGTTTTAAAACTTCCCAAAATCCGAATTTGGACTTTCATTAGTATTTGAAGTGTATCAAAATGTCGTCTTTCACATAGATTTGAAATCGTCAAAAGTAAATAAGTCAATTTTGAGATATCCTTGATTGAACAAAGATGTGTCTTTCTTTATTCGAGCGTTCTATTGTGGACTCGTGGCAAAAACTCAAGTTTCTGAAACCTTCCGAAATCTGAATTTTGACTTTCTTTATCGTATTTAATGTATCAAAACGACGTTTTTCACATAGATTCGGAATCGTCAAAAGCAAATAAGTCAATTTTGCTATATCCTTGATTGAACAAAGTTGTGTCTTTCTTCTGTCAAGTGTTCTACTATGGGACCCATGGCTAAAATTCAAGTTTCAAAATCTTCCAAAAATCCGAATTTTGGACTTTCATTAGTGTATTAAGTGGATCAAAATGTCGTCTTTCAGATAGATTCAGAATCGTAAAATGTAAATAAGTCAATTTTGAGATATCCTTGATTGAACAATGTTGTGGCTTTCTTGTTTCAAGTGTTTTACTATGGGACCCATGGCTAAAATTCAAGTTTCAAAATCTTCCCAAAATCCGAATTTTAGACTTTCATTAGTGTATTAAGTGTATCAAAATGTCGTCTTTCATATAGATTCAGAATCGTCAAAAGTAAATAAGTCAATTTTGAGATATCCTTGATTGAACAAAGTTGTGTCTTTCTTGTGTCAAGTGTTCTACTATGGACCCATGGGTGAAACTCAGGTTTTAAAACTTCCCAAAATCCGAATTTGGACTTTCATTAGTATTTGAAGTGTACCAAAATGTCGTCTTTCACATAGATTTGGAATCGTCAAAAGTAAATAAGTCAATTTTGAGATATCGGTTATTGAACATACTTGTTTCTTTCTTATTTCAAGGGATCTACTATGGACCCATGGCGAAAACTCAAGTTTTAATAACTTCCCGAAATCTAAATTTGGAGTTTCATTAGTCTATTAAGTGTATCAAAATGCCGTCTTTCACATAGATTCAGAATCGTCAAAAGCAAGTAAGTCAGTTTTGAGATATCCTTGATTGAACAAAGTTGTCTCTTTCATGTTTCAAGTGTCCTATTATAGACCCATGGCTAAAACTCAAGTTTCCAAAACTTCCAGAAATCTGAATTTAGGCCTTCTTTAGTGTATTTAATGTATCACAATGTCATCTTTCACATAGATTCGTAATCGTTAAAAGCAAATAAGTCAATTTTGAGATACCGTTGATTGAGCAAAGTTGTGTCTTTTTTGTCTCAAGTGTTCTGCTATAGACTCATGGCTAAAATTCAAGTTTCCAAAACTTCTTGAAACCTGAATTTAGACCTTCTTTAGTGTATTTAATGTATCAAAATGTCGTCTTTCACAATTATTCGTAATCTTCAAAAGCAAATAAGTCAATTTTGAGATATCTATTATTGAACAAAGTTGTATCTTTCTTGTTTCAAAAGTTCTACTGTAGACCCAAGGCCAAAAAAAAAGTTTTAAAAACTTTTCGAGATCCGAACTTGGACATTCATGTGTGTATTAAGTGTATCAAAATGTCGTCTTTCACATAGATTCGGAATCATCGAAAGTAAATAAGTCAATTTTGAGATATCCTTGATTGAACAAAGTGTTCACTTTCTTGTTTCAAATGTTCTACTATGGACCCATGGTAACAACTGAAGTTTTAAAAACTTTCTGAAATCCAAATTTCCACTTTCATTAGTGTATTAACTGTATCAAAATGTCGTTTTTCACATAGATTCGGAATCGTCAAAAGTAAATAAGTCAATTTTGAGATATCCTTGATTGAACAAAGTTGTGTCTTTCTTGTGTCAAGTGTTCTACTATGGACCAATGGGTAAAACTCAAGTTTTAAAAACTTCCCAAAATCCGAATTTGGACTTTCATTAGTGTATATTAAGTGTATCAAAATGTCATCTTCCACATAGATTTGGAATCGTCAAAAGTATTTAAGTCAATTTTGAGATATCCTTGATTGAAAAAAGTTGTGCCTTTCTTTATTCGAGCGTTCTATTGTGGACCCGTGGCTAAAACTCAAGTTTCTAAAACTTCCCAAAATCCGCATTTGGACTTCCTTTATCGTATTTAATGTATCAAAACAACGTTTTTCACATAGATTCGGAATCGCCAAAAGCAAATAAGTCAATTTTGAGATACCGTTGATTGAACAAAGTTGTCTCTTTCATGTTTCGAGTGTTCAACTATAGACCCATGGCTAAAACTCAAGTTTCCAAAATTTCTCGAAATCTAAATTTAAACCTTCTTTAGTGTATTTAGTGTATCAAAATGTCGTCTTTCACATAGATTTGGAATCGTCAAAAGTATATAAGTCAATTTTTAGATTTCCTTGATTGAAAAAAGTTGTGCCTTTCTTTATTCGAGCGTTCTATTGTGGACCCGTGGCTAAAACTCAAGTTTCAAAAACTTCCCAAAATCTGCATTTGGACTTTCATTAGTATTTGAAGTGTATCAAAATGTCGTCTTTCACATAGATTTGGAATCGTCAAAAGCGAATAAGTCAATTTTGCTATATCCTTGATTGAACAAAGTTGAGGCTTTGTTGTTTCAAGTGTTCTACTATGGGACCCATGGCTAAAATTCAAGTTTCAAAATCTTCCAAAAATTCGAATTTTGGACTTTCATTAGTGTATTAAGTGTATCAAAATGTCGTTTTTCACATAGATTCAGAATCGTCAAAAGTAAATAAGTCAATTTTGAGATATCCTTGATTGAACAAAGTTGTGTCTTTCTTGTGTCAAGTGTTCTACTATGGGCCAATGGGTAAAACTCAAGTTTTAAAACTTCCCAAAATCCGAATTTGGACTTTCATTAGTATTTGAAGTGTATCAAAATGTCGTCTTTCACATAGATTTGAAATCGTCAAAAGTAAATAAGTCAATTTTGAGATATCCTTGATTGAACAAAGATGTGTCTTTCTTTATTCGAGCGTTCTATTGTGGACTCGTGGCAAAAACTCAAGTTTCTGAAACCTTCCGAAATCTGAATTTTGACTTTCTTTATCGTATTTAATGTATCAAAACGACGTTTTTCACATAGATTCGGAATCGTCAAAAGCAAATAAGTCAATTTTGCTATATCCTTGATTGAACAAAGTTGTGTCTTTCTTCTGTCAAGTGTTCTACTATGGGACCCATGGCTAAAATTCAAGTTTCAAAATCTTCCAAAAATCCGAATTTTGGACTTTCATTAGTGTATTAAGTGGATCAAAATGTCGTCTTTCAGATAGATTCAGAATCGTAAAATGTAAATAAGTCAATTTTGAGATATCCTTGATTGAACAATGTTGTGGCTTTCTTGTTTCAAGTGTTTTACTATGGGACCCATGGCTAAAATTCAAGTTTCAAAATCTTCCCAAAATCCGAATTTTAGACTTTCATTAGTGTATTAAGTGTATCAAAATGTCGTCTTTCATATAGATTCAGAATCGTCAAAAGTAAATAAGTCAATTTTGAGATATCCTTGATTGAACAAAGTTGTGTCTTTCTTGTGTCAAGTGTTCTACTATGGACCCATGGGTGAAACTCAGGTTTTAAAACTTCCCAAAATCCGAATTTGGACTTTCATTAGTATTTGAAGTGTACCAAAATGTCGTCTTTCACATAGATTTGGAATCGTCAAAAGTAAATAAGTCAATTTTGAGATATCGGTTATTGAACATACTTGTTTCTTTCTTATTTCAAGGGATCTACTATGGACCCATGGCGAAAACTCAAGTTTTAATAACTTCCCGAAATCTAAATTTGGAGTTTCATTAGTCTATTAAGTGTATCAAAATGCCGTCTTTCACATAGATTCAGAATCGTCAAAAGCAAGTAAGTCAGTTTTGAGATATCCTTGATTGAACAAAGTTGTCTCTTTCATGTTTCAAGTGTCCTATTATAGACCCATGGCTAAAACTCAAGTTTCCAAAACTTCCAGAAATCTGAATTTAGGCCTTCTTTAGTGTATTTAATGTATCACAATGTCATCTTTCACATAGATTCGTAATCGTTAAAAGCAAATAAGTCAATTTTGAGATACCGTTGATTGAGCAAAGTTGTGTCTTTTTTGTCTCAAGTGTTCTGCTATAGACTCATGGCTAAAATTCAAGTTTCCAAAACTTCTTGAAACCTGAATTTAGACCTTCTTTAGTGTATTTAATGTATCAAAATGTCGTCTTTCACAATTATTCGTAATCTTCAAAAGCAAATAAGTCAATTTTGAGATATCTATTATTGAACAAAGTTGTATCTTTCTTGTTTCAAAAGTTCTACTGTAGACCCAAGGCCAAAAAAAAAGTTTTAAAAACTTTTCGAGATCCGAACTTGGACATTCATGTGTGTATTAAGTGTATCAAAATGTCATCTTTCACATAGATTCGGAATCATCGAAAGTAAATAAGTCAATTTTGAGATATCCTTGATTGAACAAAGTGTTCACTTTCTTGTTTCAAATGTTCTACTATGGACCCATGGTAACAACTGAAGTTTTAAAAACTTTCTGAAATCCAAATTTCCACTTTCATTAGTGTATTAACTGTATCAAAATGTCGTTTTTCACATAGATTCAGAATCGTCAAAAGTAAATAAGTCAATTTTGAGATATCCTTGATTGAACAAAGTTGTGTCTTTCTTGTGTCAAGTGTTCTACTATGGACCAATGGGTAAAACTCAAGTTTTAAAAACTTCCCAAAATCCGAATTTGGACTTTCATTAGTGTATATTAAGTGTATCAAAATGTCATCTTTCACATAGATTTGGAATCGTCAAAAGTATTTAAGTCAATTTTGAGATATCCTTGATTGAAAAAAGTTGTGCCTTTCTTTATTCGAGCGTTCTATTGTGGACCCGTGGCTAAAACTCAAGTTTCTAAAACTTCCCAAAATCCGCATTTGGACTTCCTTTATCGTATTTAATGTATCAAAACAACGTTTTTCACATAGATTCGGAATCGCCAAAAGCAAATAAGTCAATTTTGAGATACCGTTGATTGAACAAAGTTGTCTCTTTCATGTTTCGAGTGTTCAACTATAGACCCATGGCTAAAACTCAAGTTTCCAAAATTTCTCGAAATCTAAATTTAAACCTTCTTTAGTGTATTTAGTGTATCAAAATGTCGTCTTTCACATAGATTTGGAATCGTCAAAAGTATATAAGTCAATTTTGAGATTTCCTTGATGGAAAAAAGTTGTGCCTTTCTTTATTCGAGCGTTCTATTGTGGACCCGTGGCTAAAACTCAAGTTTCTAAAACTTCCCAAAATCCGCATTTGGACTTTCATTAGTATTTGAAGTCTATCAAAATGTCGTCTTTCACATAGATTTGGAATCGTCAAAAGTAAATAAGTCAATTTTGAGATATCCTTGATTGAACAAAGATGTGTCTTTCTTTATTCGAGCGTTCTATTGTGGACTCGTGGCTAAAACTCAAGTTTCTGAAACCTTCCAAAATCTGAATTTGGACTTTCTTTATCGTATTTAATGTCTCAAAACGACGTCTTTCACATAGATTCAGAATCGCCAAAAGCAAATAAGTCAATTTTGAGATACCGTTGATTGAACAAAGTTGTCTCTTTCATGTTTCGAGTGTTCAACTATAGACCCATGGCTAAAACTCAAGTTTTCAAAACTTCTCGAAATCTAAATTTAGTCTTTCTTTAGTGTATTTAATGTATCAAAATGTTGTCTTTCACATAGATTCGGATTTTCAAAAGCAAATATGTCAATTTTGAGATATCGTTGATTGAACAAAGTTGTCCTTTCTATATTTCAAGTGTTCTACTGTGGACCCATTGCAACAACTCAAGTTTTAAAAACTTTCTGAAATCTGAATTTCCATTTTCATTAGTGTATTAAGTGTATCAAAATGTCATCTTTCACATAGATTCAGAATCGTCAAAAGCAAATAAGTCAATTTTGAGATATCCTTCATTGAACAAAGTTGTCTCTTTCATGTTTCAAGTGTTCTACTATAAACTCATGGCTAAAACTCAAGTTTTCAAAACTTCCTGAAATCTGAATTTTGACTTTCTTTAGTTCATTTAATGTATCAAAATGTCGTCTTACAGATATAATCGGAATCGTCAAAAGCAAATAAGTCAATTTTGAGATATCGGTTATTGAACAAACTTGTTTCTTTCTTATTTCAAGGGATCTACTATGGACCCATGGCGAAAACTCAAGTTTTAATAACTTCCCGAAATCTAAATTTGGAGTTTCATTAGTCTATTAAGTGTATCAAAATGCCGTCTTTCACATAGATTCAGAATCGTCAAAAGCAAGTAAGTCAATTTTGAGATATCCTTGATTGAACAAAGTTGTCTCTTTCATGTTTCAAGTGTCGTATTATAGACCCATGGCTAAAACTCAAGTTTCCAAAACTTCCAGAAATCTGAATTTAGGCCTTCTTTAGTGTATTTAATGTATCACAATGTCATCCTTCACATAGATTCGTAATCGTTAAAAGCAAATAAGTCAATTTTGAGATACCGTTGATTGAGCAAAGTTGTGTCTTTTTTGTCTCAAGTGTTCTGCTATAGACTCATGGCTAAAATTCAAGTTTCCAAAACTTCTTGAAACCTGAATTTAGACCTTCTTTAGTGTATTTAATGTATCAAAATGTCGTCTTTCACATTTATTCGTAATCTTCAAAAGCAAATAAGTCAATTTTGAGATATCTATTATTGAACAAAGTTGTATCTTTCTTGTTTCAAAAGTTCTACTGTAGACCCAAGGCCAAAAAAAAAGTTTTAAAAACTTTTTGAGATCCGAACTTGGACATTCATGTGTGTATTAAGTGTATCAAAATGTCATCTGTAACGCCCCACTTTTCTTTTTCCAAGGTACACATACAAAGATGCATGATGATGCTAGCGTCCACATGGTAATTAAAGGGCGTTTATGGAAGCCTTTGCCAATGGAAGCAAAGGATCGAACCTGAAAGCTTTGTAAAAACCATAAGCTAGATATTTAAGGCTTCCACTACATGTTTTTAACACAAAAATCACTTGAAAAGCCATAATACAACTCGGGGATCTAGGGATCATTTAGGCTCCCATTTTACAGCAATTAAAACTCACACTAAAGCCATAATACAATACTTTTACAATTTAAATGCAAGGAAGCTAGCTATCCGAGAACCACTTCCTTTCCTTTCTTCTGGCTTGATTCCGGGGCACCTGTCACGACTAACCCACCTGGAACGTTGAATGTTCCAGGGGTATGAGACACCCAAGTTAGATAGTTATATCTAAGTGAGTGCAACAAGAAGAGATAGCATGTATGAAGATGAATTATGCAAAATGATATGAAACCGCCTGTGTGGTAGTGATGCCGAGGTGTTGCAATCACCCCCGCTGATCAATCATGTTCCCACATCTCCAAGACTTTTCACCAGTCTAACATGAGATCCTGACTTCAGCTAGCCACACACACCAAATGATGCATGACAAAAAAAGAGAAAATGCTTGATTTAAAAGAAAATCATGCTTATGCAAGTAATCACCCTTACCCGTGTGAAGACAAAATGTTCGATATGTAATATAAAGATGCAAGAAGCACTCACCTTGCTGGTTCGGAAACTCTAAGGTACTGTTCACAGGGTTCGGGAAAGCTTTTCTGCAAAAATAACATAACGTCGAAACTTAAACCTAAAATATATTTATATGGGGTGCTAGGGAAAAATTTGAGGACCATGTGTACAAAATTTGAGGCCAAGAGGGCCTCTCACGCGCCCTCACGCGCTGTAGGAAGGAGCTCCACGCGCTCCACTCGCGGCAGTCAGGTGGCGCGTGAACTGCACGCGCCGCCCCTCCAGCTTTGACGCCTTGTGGTTTTTTGGCCCGTTCTCCCTCGTCCGGACTCCGATTTGACTTCCGTTTGAACCCACACGACCCTTATTCAATTATCTATCGAACTACGGAGAGAAATTAGAATTACCTTGCTGTTTAGTCGCTGTTTAACTCCTTCTACGGTGGCGGTTCAACTTTTCCGACGAAGCGTTTCACCACTCTATTTTTTGGTAAAGGTTCTCCTCTCAACTCACCTCCTCTTTTCCTCTTGATTAATGGTGAGAATTTCCCTTCCAAGGCCTTGGTATTTATAGGCATTTAGGGCCAATCCAAGAGTGTCATGTGTCACTTGCCATGTGACACTAATTAGATAAGGTTGTAATCATCACTTTCGTAGGATTGTGCCAAGTGTCCCTTGAGATTTGAGCCATTTCTCCCCCTTGCGACATGTGTCCTTTTAAACATGTGTCACCACATGCTAATTTCATTTTTCAAGATTCTTCATGATTATGTCTCCTAACTAAGTTAGCTTACTTGGTTCCTTTAACTAACTAGTCACAAGATATTTTAACTTCTTACAAATAACTCTTTAACCCAAAAACTTCTTTGCACTTATATCCCTAGAGCCCTATAACTCCTTAAACTTCTCCAAAATACCTTAGATGATGTCCCCTTGCGATAGTTTTCATGATTTTTCAGAAAACCCTTCATTCGTTCCTCGGCGATTACCTCGGAACTTCACATGTATCCTTCGGTTTCCAACGAAATGTTTTATTTCTTAAACAACAATGACTAGGAAAACTTCGGGTATTACATTCTCCCCCCCTTAAAAAAAGATTTCGTCCTCGAAATACACTCCTAGGTTTCCATGTAGTTGAAGAGGTGTGAGAACTTTTGTTGCATTTCTTCTTCTCTCTCCCAAGTGGCTTCCTCAATGTTGTGGTGTTTCCACAACACTTTCACCAGTGGTATCACCTTGTTCCTTAATACTTTCTCCTTCCGGTCCAAGATCTCAACAGGTTCTTCGGGGTAGGTCAAATTCTCTTGTAGCTCAATCGTTTCTTCTGGAATCTTTTGAGAAGGATCGGGTTCGCACTTTCGTAAACGAGAAACATGGAATACATCGTGTACTCCAGACATTGATGGGGGTAGTGCTAACCGATATGCTACTGGCCCAATACGTTCCAAAACCTCATATGGCCCAACGTAGCGCGGGTTTAACTTTCCTCGTTTCTTCCCTTGGTGCAAGATCTTCAAGTATACCTTGTCTCCAGTTTGAAATTCCAAACCCCTCCTTCGATTATCGGCATATGACCTCTGTCGGCTTTGAGCTGCCCTAATCTTCTCCTGAATCAGCTTAATCTTTTTGTTAGTTTGTTGCACCATTTCAGGTCCTAAAAGCTGTCTTTCTCCTACCTCGGTCCAACATAGAGGTGTTCTGCACCTTCGACCATAGAGAGCTTCGTATGGTGCCATACCAATACTACTGTGATAACTGTTATTATATGCAAACTCAATTAAGGGTATGTGCTCCTCCCATATTTTTGAAAACTCAATCACACAGGCTCGCAACATGTCTTCCATGGTCTGAATTGTCCGTTCTGATTGTCCGTCTGTTTGGGGATGATATGCTGTACTCAGCCGCAATTTGGTCCCCAAACTTTTTTGCAAACTCTCCCAAAATCGAGAAGTGAATCTCGGATCTCTGTCGGATACTATACTCACTGGAGTTCCATGTAGTCTGATTATCTCTTTTATATACAACTGTGCTAACTTACTGACTGGTTGCCCTACTTTCATGGGCAAAAAATGAGCGGACTTAGTTAGCCTATCCACAATCACCCATATTGCATCATTTCCCGTAGGTCCTCTTGGCAAACCCGTAACAAAATCCATAGTGATATGCTCCCACTTCCATTCAGGAATATCTAGGGGTTGCAGCTTCCCAGCAGGCTTTTGATGTTCGATCTTTATCCTTTGACAAGTGTCACATCGACTCACGTGACGAGCTATATCTTTCTTCATTCCCGGCCACCAGTACAAATTTCTCAAGTCCCTATACATTTTGGTAGCACCAGGGTGGATAGTGTATTTGGCTCGGTGCGCCTCTCCCAGAATGGTTTGCCTCAATTCCTTGACCCTAGGCACATAGATTCGGTCCATGAACCGTAATATACCATCAGAAAAATTGAAGTCAGGGTTCTTGACCCTTCCCCGGTCATCTACCCACAACTTCACCCTCGAGTCTTCCAGAGTAGCTTGCCGGATTTGTTCCACCAGATGGGAATGAACTACCAGGCCAGCGACGTAGACGGACGTTCTTTTAGGAATCGCGCCCACTGACAAATGGCTAAAAGCCTCCACCAGTCCCCACTCCCGGGCCATCAAATTAGCTATCAGAGCAGGCCTTTTCCTGCTTAATGCGTCAGCCACAACATTTGCCTTCCCGGGGTGGTACTGGATCGTACAATCGTAGTCCTTCAAGAATTCCATCCACCGCCGTTGCCTCATGTTCAAATCCCTCTGTGAAAATAAATACCGCAAGCTCTTATGATCTGTGAAGATCTCAAACTTTTCCCCATATAAATAGTGCCGCCAAAGTTTCAAGGCAAACACGACCGCAGCCAACTCCAAATCATGGGTAGGGTAGTGTTGCTCATGATTTTTCAATTGCCGAGACCCATATGCCACCACCTTTTCGTTTTGCATGAGTACACACCCCAAGCCAGTTTTTGAGGCGTCAGTGTAAACTACGAACCCTCCTGTCCCACATGGCATGGCTAAAATAGGTGCAGAGGTTAGTCTCTTTTTGAGTTCATTAAAACTATGCTCGCACGCCATATCCCATTTAAACTTAATTCCTTTTCTTGTCAACTGGGTAAGTGGTAAAGCAATATGAGAAAATCCTTCAACATATTTTCTATAATAACCTGCCAGCCCCAAAAAACTACGTACCTCAGTTACGGTCTTAGGTTGCTCCCAATTCCTTATTGTCTCAACTTTTGAAGGATCCACCGCAATTCCTTCCTCTGATATGACATGGCCCAGAAAAGCTATTTGGGTTAGCCAAAACTCACATTTAGAAAATTTGGCATATAGTCGATGCTCCCGCAATGTCTTTAGGACTGTTTCCAGGTGTTGCTCATGTTCCTCCCTGCTAGCTGAGTATATTAGAATATCATCAATAAACACAATTACAAACTGGTCTAAGTATGGCCTGAATATTCTATTCATCAAGTCCATAAAGGCTGCTGGTGCGTTAGTCAAACCAAATGGCATCACCAAGTACTCATAGTGTCCATAACGAGATCTAAAGGCAGTTTTCAATACATCCTCCTTCTTGATCCGCAATTGGTAGTAGCCCGACCTCAAATCTATCTTCGAGAATACCCTAGCACCCTGTAACTGGTCAAACAATTCATCAATTCTAGGGAGCGGATACTTATTTTTTATAGTAACCTTATTCAGTTGACGGTAATCTATGCACATCCTTAGACTCCCATCTTTCTTCTTTACAAACAATATAGGTGCTCCCCAAGGTGACATGCTAGGTTGGATAAAACCCTTGTCCAAAAGATCCTGCAGCTGACTTTTCAATTCCCTTAATTCTGCTGGGGCCATCCTATAAGGAGGTATTGATATTGGGTCTGTCCCTGGTAGGACATCTATGGCAAGCTCAATTTCCCGATAAGGGGGTAGTCCAGGTAAGTCTTCAGGAAACACATCAGGGAAGTCTCTTACTATGGCCACTTCCCCAAGCTCAACCTTTTTGTTATCCCCTTGTACACAAGCTAGGTAGCCATATGCTCCTTTCCCTAACATTCTAACAGCTTTAAGGGCTGTTATCCATTTGATCCTCCCACTCCCATTTTGCCCTCGAAACTTTTCCCAAGTTCCATCATCTGCTTGTAACTCAACTGTCTTTGCTTGACAGTTAATTTTTGCATTATATTTAGTCAAGAAATCCATCCCCAAGATTATGTCAAAATCCTGAATATCTAGGGACGTAAGTTCGACTGGAAACTCATTATTCCCCAATACGATCCGTCCATCCCAATAGCCTGTATATGTTTCTACTTGTCTTCCAAAAGGGGTAGATACTATCATGGGACACCCTAGTTCTCCCAATTCCAATTTTAAACAACGTGCCAATGCATGCGATACAAATGAATGAGTAGACCCTGGGTCTATCAATACTTGCACCGGCGTATCAAGAAAGATCATTGTACCTTGTATTATTGACGGGTTGGCACTGGCATCTTCTCTCGTCAAATTGAACACGCGTCCCCGCTGTGGCTCCATGCTTCCTTTATTCGCCCCGAATTGAACAATACTTTTCTTCTGAGGGCAGTCACGAGAGATATGTCCAGGCTTCTGGCAAGTGAAACACACGATCCCCTTTGGGCAATCCCGAGCCACGTGGCCAGTTCCTCCACAAGAATAGCATCCCTGGGCTCCTGTCCTACAAGGCTTCCCTGGATGATATTTCTGACATTTCGGGCACGAACCTTTGGTCTTGAACTTCCTCCCTCGAGTCCCCAAGTCATGCTTTCTTCCCAACCTTCCATCCTCGGGCCCACGAAACTCCGTTCCCAAAGTCTCCATTCGTCGAAGGTTGCTTTCTACTGTCAAGGCTTGCAGCACCACTTCTGCATAGGTGCGTGTCCCTAAGGAGCTTAAGGCCAATTGAATCTTCCACTTCAGTCCTCCAAGGAACTTCTGCGCTTTGGCTTCCTCGTCCAGGTTATATATAGGCATATACTTGATTAGCCTGGTGAAGTGATCCTCATATTGGGCGACGGTCATGTCCCCAGTTTGTTTTAGATTCATGAACTCCCGGCCTTTCTCCATTTTCTTACATAAAGGAAAGTATTTCGTATTAAAAAGTTCCTTAAACTGTACCCACGTGGTAACTGGCGTACCTCGTCCTTCAGGACCTTGCAGGGTTCTCTGCATCGTTTTCCACCACTGGTCAGCTTCATCACGAAGCATGAATGTTGCACAACCAACCTTGTCCTCCTCCTCACAGCCAATAAAGTCGAAGATCTTTTCGATCTGCTCCAGCCAAAACTCACTTTCACAGGGGTCAGTCCCTGCCTTTCCTCGAAAAACAGGCGGGTTCAACCGCTGGAATTTGTCGCTCACATTAGGATTTCGAGGGATAACCTGACCCGTTGGTTGTGTTCCTCGCATAAGGGTGACCATACTTTCCAAGACCCGTTCCATTTGATCCATACGAGTTCCTCCTCCTTGGTTCCCTTCGGGCAGTGGGTTACCTTGGGGCGTCTCCGTCCCTTCCTCGTGGTGGTCCTGCATCTCCTCCTCTCGAACGTTGTCTCCATGCCTACGGTTCCTGGTTCGGCGAGTGTTTACCATCTTCTATATGACAATCACCCACCTATCCATACCCGTTTGAGGGGTCTTTATAAAGCCATTACCAAGCATGCAAATCCCTAAGTCTCAAATTCCATATTGTAACAACCTCTTTGTGTTCTTGTCACTCACTTGGGGCCCTTAGATTTACAATACATTCCCAAAATTCCTACGACATCAATTTACCAAGTCTGTTTGTCCAAAATCCTCAAGGCTCTTAATCCTTCACCTACAACCACTTGTTCACTTCACAAATCATTACTCAAGGCATTCTTATCAAATAAAACTGGTTAGTCCTAGTTCATCAAATTCCTAAAGCAACAATCAACAAATCTCCAAATGATAATGACCATCACATAATCATCACTTGTTTTTCTTTTGGAAAGTAACAATCATCAACTTCTAAGAACAATGACCACCAATTTCCAGGAAATAATAACCATCAAGTTCCAAGAAACAATAATTAGAACTTTATATGACAATCCAAAATTGCCTCCCAAAATCCAATATGCTTCGTGGTTATGACAACAAAGTGGTTTAACCTACCGAACGACCAACTTACTCCTTCCTTCCTTAACCCACTTACTCATCGGGTTTAGGTGTCATTCCTTCGGGTTCCTTCTTCCTTATGTTTTACATAACCTGTCACCACAAATCATCAAGATTAGTACAACTATAACATCTTGTATATTACATCACCGCATACATAGCGGTTCATTCCCTTACCACGACCTCCCTACCTTACTATTCTAAGCATACATAAGCCATATCCGCCACTATCACTATTCTATGTGTACATATGTGTAAGCCATATCCGCCACTACTCCACTTTCCTATATACATATCCAAAATTTACATAAACCCAAAATTGTCTTCCTAAACCTCCAACTGTCATCACTCCTCGTCCTCGGATCCAGATGGGGGTGTCAGGGCACGTTCCTCGGGCTCTTGCACGGGTACCTCCACAAGCGCAGGCATAACCTGATCAGCCGCCGGCATGACCTGATCAACCACGAGAGCCTCAACCTCACGTAAGCGGTCCATGAAAGCTATGAAATTGGGGTGAACCTCGTGGATGATGAGATGATTTCCTGCATCCTTCCACTCCGGGGTGAGTAGGGAAACTAGGTACGCTATTTGGAGTCCTGCCAGATGTGGCACCACTACGTCCGGTGGAAGCTCCATGATGGTAGGTGACACAGCATCAAGAAAATCTCCTAAGGCATCTCCAGGGATCATATACACTCCCCCTAACTGCATGGTCCACCACCCCATGATAATGCGCTGGTTTTGATGTTCAACTACGTTGGGGTCCATTTCCTGTATTTAACCAAAAACATCCTCAAAGTCAATCATGTAAGAAAACTAAACCGAGTTATGTAAATCCAGCTCTGATACCAACTGTAACGCCCCACTTTTCTTTTTCCAAGGTACACATACAAAGATGCATGATGATGCTAGCGTCCACATGGTAATTAAAGGGCGTTTATGGAAGCCTTTGCCAATGGAAGCAAAGGATCGAACCTGAAAGCTTTGTAAAAACCATAAGCTAGATATTTAAGGCTTCCACTACATGTTTTTAACACAAAAACCACTTGAAAAGCCATAATACAACTCGGGGATCTAGGGATCATTTAGGCTCCCATTTTACAGCAATTAAAACTCACACTAAAGCCATAATACAATACTTTTACAATTTAAATGCAAGGAAGCTAGCTATCCGAGAACCACTTCCTTTCCTTTCTTCTGGCTTGATTCCGGGGCACCTGTCACGACTAACCCACCTGGAACGTTGAATGTTCCAGGGGTATGAGACACCCAAGTTAGATAGTTATATCTAAGTGAGTGCAACAAGAAGAGATAGCATGTATGAAGATGAATTATGCAAAATGATATGAAACCGCCTGTGTGGTAGTGATGCCGAGGTGTTGCAATCACCCCCGCTGATCAATCATGTTCCCACATCTCCAAGACTTTTCACCAGTCTAACATGAGATCCTGACTTCAGCTAGCCACACACACCAAATGATGCATGACAAAAAAAGAGAAAATGCTTGATTTAAAAGAAAATCATGCTTATGCAAGTAATCACCCTTACCCGTGTGAAGACAAAATGTTCGATATGTAATATAAAGATGCAAGAAGCACTCACCTTGCTGGTTCGGAAACTCTAAGGTACTGTTCACAGGGTTCGGGAAAGCTTTTCTGCAAAAATAACATAACTTCGAAACTTAAACCTAAAATATATTTATATGGGGTGCTAGGGAAAAATTTGAGGACCATGTGTACAAAATTTGAGGCCAAGAGGGCCTCTCACGCGCCCTCACGCGCTGTAGGAAGGAGCTCCACGCGCTCCACTCGCGGCAGTCAGGTGGCGCGTGAACTGCACGCGCCGCCCCTCCAGCTTTGACGCCTTGTGGTTTTTTGGCCCGTTCTCCCTCGTCCGGACTCCGATTTGACTTCCGTTTGAACCCACACGACCCTTATTCAATTATCTATCGAACTACGGAGAGAAATTAGAATTACCTTGCTGTTTAGTCGCTGTTTAACTCCTTCTACGGTGGCGGTTCAACTTTTCCGACGAAGCGTTTCACCACTCTATTTTTTGGTAAAGGTTCTCCTCTCAACTCACCTCCTCTTTTCCTCTTGATTAATGGTGAGAATTTCCCTTCCAAGGCCTTGGTATTTATAGGCATTTAGGGCCAATCCAAGAGTGTCATGTGTCACTTGCCATGTGACACTAATTAGATAAGGTTGTAATCATCACTTTCGTAGGATTGTGCCAAGTGTCCCTTGAGATTTGAGCCATTTCTCCCCCTTGCGACATGTGTCCTTTTAAACATGTGTCACCACATGCTAATTTCATTTTTCAAGATTCTTCATGATTATGTCTCCTAACTAAGTTAGCTTACTTGGTTCCTTTAACTAACTAGTCACAAGATATTTTAACTTCTTACAAATAACTCTTTAACCCAAAAACTTCTTTGCACTTATATCCCTAGAGCCCTATAACTCCTTAAACTTCTCCAAAATACCTTAGATGATGTCCCCTTGCGATAGTTTTCATGATTTTTCAGAAAACCCTTCATTCGTTCCTCGGCGATTACCTCGGAACTTCACATGTATCCTTCGGTTTCCAACGAAATGTTTTATTTCTTAAACAACAATGACTAGGAAAACTTCGGGTATTACATTCTCCCCCCCTTAAAAAAAGATTTCGTCCTCGAAATACACTCCTAGGTTTCCATGTAGTTGAAGAGGTGTGAGAACTTTTGTTGCATTTCTTCTTCTCTCTCCCAAGTGGCTTCCTCAATGTTGTGGTGTTTCCACAACACTTTCACCAGTGGTATCACCTTGTTCCTTAATACTTTCTCCTTCCGGTCCAAGATCTCAATAGGTTCTTCGGGGTAGGTCAAATTCTCTTGTAGCTCAATCGTTTCTTCTGGAATCTTTTGAGAAGGATCGGGTTCGCACTTTCGTAAACGAGAAACATGGAATACATCGTGTACTCCAGACATTGATGGGGGTAGTGCTAACCGATATGCTACTGGCCCAATACGTTCCAAAACCTCATATGGCCCAACGTAGCGCGGGTTTAACTTTCCTCGTTTCTTCCCTTGGTGCAAGATCTTCAAGTATACCTTGTCTCCAGTTTGAAATTCCAAACCCCTCCTTCGATTATCGGCATATGACCTCTGTCGGCTTTGAGCTGCCCTAATCTTCTCCTGAATCAGCTTAATCTTTTTGTTAGTTTGTTGCACCATTTCAGGTCCTAAAAGCTGTCTTTCTCCTACCTCGGTCCAACATAGAGGTGTTCTGCACCTTCGACCATAGAGAGCTTCGTATGGTGCCATACCAATACTACTGTGATAACTGTTATTATATGCAAACTCAATTAAGGGTATGTGCTCCTCCCATATTTTTGAAAACTCAATCACACAGGCTCGCAACATGTCTTCCATGGTCTGAATTGTCCGTTCTGATTGTCCGTCTGTTTGGGGATGATATGCTGTACTCAGCCGCAATTTGGTCCCCAAACTTTTTTGCAAACTCTCCCAAAATCGAGAAGTGAATCTCGGATCTCTGTCGGATACTATACTCACTGGAGTTCCATGTAGTCTGATTATCTCTTTTATATACAACTGTGCTAACTTACTGACTGGTTGCCCTACTTTCATGGGCAAAAAATGAGCGGACTTAGTTAGCCTATCCACAATCACCCATATTGCATCATTTCCCGTAGGTCCTCTTGGCAAACCCGTAACAAAATCCATAGTGATATGCTCCCACTTCCATTCAGGAATATCTAGGGGTTGCAGCTTCCCAGCAGGCTTTTGATGTTCGATCTTTATCCTTTGACAAGTGTCACATCGACTCACGTGACGAGCTATATCTTTCTTCATTCCCGGCCACCAGTACAAATTTCTCAAGTCCCTATACATTTTGGTAGCACCAGGGTGGATAGTGTATTTGGCTCGGTGCGCCTCTCCCAGAATGGTTTGCCTCAATTCCTTGACCCTAGGCACATAGATTCGGTCCATGAACCGTAATATACCATCAGAAAAATTGAAGTCAGGGTTCTTGACCCTTCCCCGGTCATCTACCCACAACTTCACCCTCGAGTCTTCCAGAGTAGCTTGCCGGATTTGTTCCACCAGATGGGAATGAACTACCAGGCCAGCGACGTAGACGGACGTTCTTTTAGGAATCGCGCCCACTGACAAATGGCTAAAAGCCTCCACCAGTCCCCACTCCCGGGCCATCAAATTAGCTATCAGAGCAGGCCTTTTCCTGCTTAATGCGTCAGCCACAACATTTGCCTTCCCGGGGTGGTACTGGATCGTACAATCGTAGTCCTTCAAGAATTCCATCCACCGCCGTTGCCTCATGTTCAAATCCCTCTGTGAAAATAAATACCGCAAGCTCTTATGATCTGTGAAGATCTCAAACTTTTCCCCATATAAATAGTGCCGCCAAAGTTTCAAGGCAAACACGACCGCAGCCAACTCCAAATCATGGGTAGGGTAGTGTTGCTCATGATTTTTCAATTGCCGAGACCCATATGCCACCACCTTTTCGTTTTGCATGAGTACACACCCCAAGCCAGTTTTTGAGGCGTCAGTGTAAACTACGAACCCTCCTGTCCCACATGGCATGGCTAAAATAGGTGCAGAGGTTAGTCTCTTTTTGAGTTCATTAAAACTATGCTCGCACGCCATATCCCATTTAAACTTAATTCCTTTTCTTGTCAACTGGGTAAGTGGTAAAGCAATATGAGAAAATCCTTCAACATATTTTCTATAATAACCTGCCAGCCCCAAAAAACTACGTACCTCAGTTACGGTCTTAGGTTGCTCCCAATTCCTTATTGTCTCAACTTTTGAAGGATCCACCGCAATTCCTTCCTCTGATATGACATGGCCCAGAAAAGCTATTTGGGTTAGCCAAAACTCACATTTAGAAAATTTGGCATATAGTCGATGCTCCCGCAATGTCTTTAGGACTGTTTCCAGGTGTTGCTCATGTTCCTCCCTGCTAGCTGAGTATATTAGAATATCATCAATAAACACAATTACAAACTGGTCTAAGTATGGCCTGAATATTCTATTCATCAAGTCCATAAAGGCTGCTGGTGCGTTAGTCAAACCAAATGGCATCACCAAGTACTCATAGTGTCCATAACGAGATCTAAAGGCAGTTTTCAATACATCCTCCTTCTTGATCCGCAATTGGTAGTAGCCCGACCTCAAATCTATCTTCGAGAATACCCTAGCACCCTGTAACTGGTCAAACAATTCATCAATTCTAGGGAGCGGATACTTATTTTTTATAGTAACCTTATTCAGTTGACGGTAATCTATGCACATCCTTAGACTCCCATCTTTCTTCTTTACAAACAATATAGGTGCTCCCCAAGGTGACATGCTAGGTTGGATAAAACCCTTGTCCAAAAGATCCTGCAGCTGACTTTTCAATTCCCTTAATTCTGCTGGGGCCATCCTATAAGGAGGTATTGATATTGGGTCTGTCCCTGGTAGGACATCTATGGCAAGCTCAATTTCCCGATAAGGGGGTAGTCCAGGTAAGTCTTCAGGAAACACATCAGGGAAGTCTCTTACTATGGCCACTTCCCCAAGCTCAACCTTTTTGTTATCCCCTTGTACACAAGCTAGGTAGCCATATGCTCCTTTCCCTAACATTCTAACAGCTTTAAGGGCTGTTATCCATTTGATCCTCCCACTCCCATTTTGCCCTCGAAACTTTTCCCAAGTTCCATCATCTGCTTGTAACTCAACTGTCTTTGCTTGACAGTTAATTTTTGCATTATATTTAGTCAAGAAATCCATCCCCAAGATTATGTCAAAATCCTGAATATCTAGGGACGTAAGTTCGACTGGAAACTCATTATTCCCCAATACGATCCGTCCATCCCAATAGCCTGTATATGTTTCTACTTGTCTTCCAAAAGGGGTAGATACTATCATGGGACACCCTAGTTCTCCCAATTCCAATTTTAAACAACGTGCCAATGCATGCGATACAAATGAATGAGTAGACCCTGGGTCTATCAATACTTGCACCGGCGTATCAAGAAAGATCATTGTACCTTGTATTATTGACGGGTTGGCACTGGCATCTTCTCTCGTCAAATTGAACACGCGTCCCCGCTGTGGCTCCATGCTTCCTTTATTCGCCCCGAATTGAACAATACTTTTCTTCTGAGGGCAGTCACGAGAGATATGTCCAGGCTTCTGGCAAGTGAAACACACGATCCCCTTTGGGCAATCCCGAGCCACGTGGCCAGTTCCTCCACAAGAATAGCATCCCTGGGCTCCTGTCCTACAAGGCTTCCCTGGATGATATTTCTGACATTTCGGGCACGAACCTTTGGTCTTGAACTTCCTCCCTCGAGTCCCCAAGTCATGCTTTCTTCCCAACCTTCCATCCTCGGGCCCACGAAACTCCGTTCCCAAAGTCTCCATTCGTCGAAGGTTGCTTTCTACTGTCAAGGCTTGCAGCACCACTTCTGCATAGGTGCGTGTCCCTAAGGAGCTTAAGGCCAATTGAATCTTCCACTTCAGTCCTCCAAGGAACTTCTGCGCTTTGGCTTCCTCGTCCAGGTTATATATAGGCATATACTTGATTAGCCTGGTGAAGTGATCCTCATATTGGGCGACGGTCATGTCCCCAGTTTGTTTTAGATTCATGAACTCCCGGCCTTTCTCCATTTTCTTACATAAAGGAAAGTATTTCGTATTAAAAAGTTCCTTAAACTGTACCCACGTGGTAACTGGCGTACCTCGTCCTTCAGGACCTTGCAGGGTTCTCTGCATCGTTTTCCACCACTGGTCAGCTTCATCACGAAGCATGAATGTTGCACAACCAACCTTGTCCTCCTCCTCACAGCCAATAAAGTCGAAGATCTTTTCGATCTGCTCCAGCCAAAACTCACTTTCACAGGGGTCAGTCCCTGCCTTTCCTCGAAAAACAGGCGGGTTCAACCGCTGGAATTTGTCGCTCACATTAGGATTTCGAGGGATAACCTGACCCGTTGGTTGTGTTCCTCGCATAAGGGTGACCATACTTTCCAAGACCCGTTCCATTTGATCCATACGAGTTCCTCCTCCTTGGTTCCCTTCGGGCAGTGGGTTACCTTGGGGCGTCTCCGTCCCTTCCTCGTGGTGGTCCTGCATCTCCTCCTCTCGAACGTTGTCTCCATGCCTACGGTTCCTGGTTCGGCGAGTGTTTACCATCTTCTATATGACAATCACCCACCTATCCATACCCGTTTGAGGGGTCTTTATAAAGCCATTACCAAGCATGCAAATCCCTAAGTCTCAAATTCCATATTGTAACAACCTCTTTGTGTTCTTGTCACTCACTTGGGGCCCTTAGATTTACAATACATTCCCAAAATTCCTACGACATCAATTTACCAAGTCTGTTTGTCCAAAATCCTCAAGGCTCTTAATCCTTCACCTACAACCACTTGTTCACTTCACAAATCATTACTCAAGGCATTCTTATCAAATAAAACTGGTTAGTCCTAGTTCATCAAATTCCTAAAGCAACAATCAACAAATCTCCAAATGATAATGACCATCACATAATCATCACTTGTTTTTCTTTTGGAAAGTAACAATCATCAACTTCTAAGAACAATGACCACCAATTTCCAGGAAATAATAACCATCAAGTTCCAAGAAACAATAATTAGAACTTTATATGACAATCCAAAATTGCCTCCCAAAATCCAATATGCTTCGTGGTTATGACAACAAAGTGGTTTAACCTACCGAACGACCAACTTACTCCTTCCTTCCTTAACCCACTTACTCATCGGGTTTAGGTGTCATTCCTTCGGGTTCCTTCTTCCTTATGTTTTACATAACCTGTCACCACAAATCATCAAGATTAGTACAACTATAACATCTTGTATATTACATCACCGCATACATAGCGGTTCATTCCCTTACCACGACCTCCCTACCTTACTATTCTAAGCATACATAAGCCATATCCGCCACTATCACTATTCTATGTGTACATATGTGTAAGCCATATCCGCCACTACTCCACTTTCCTATATACATATCCAAAATTTACATAAACCCAAAATTGTCTTCCTAAACCTCCAACTGTCATCACTCCTCGTCCTCGGATCCAGATGGGGGTGTCAGGGCACGTTCCTCGGGCTCTTGCACGGGTACCTCCACAAGCGCAGGCATAACCTGATCAGCCGCCGGCATGACCTGATCAACCACGAGAGCCTCAACCTCACGTAAGCGGTCCATGAAAGCTATGAAATTGGGGTGAACCTCGTGGATGATGAGATGATTTCCTGCATCCTTCCACTCCGGGGTGAGTAGGGAAACTAGGTACGCTATTTGGAGTCCTGCCAGATGTGGCACCACTACGTCCGGTGGAAGCTCCATGATGGTAGGTGACACAGCATCAAGAAAATCTCCTAAGGCATCTCCAGGGATCATATACACTCCCCCTAACTGCATGGTCCACCACCCCATGATAATGCGCTGGTTTTGATGTTCAACTACGTTGGGGTCCATTTCCTGTATTTAACCAAAAACATCCTCAAAGTCAATCATGTAAGAAAACTAAACCGAGTTATGTAAATCCAGCTCTGATACCAACTGTAACGCCCCACTTTTCTTTTTCCAAGGTACACATACAAAGATGCATGATGATGCTAGCGTCCACATGGTAATTAAAGGGCGTTTATGGAAGCCTTTGCCAATGGAAGCAAAGGATCGAACCTGAAAGCTTTGTAAAAACCATAAGCTAGATATTTAAGGCTTCCACTACATGTTTTTAACACAAAAACCACTTGAAAAGCCATAATACAACTCGGGGATCTAGGGATCATTTAGGCTCCCATTTTACAGCAATTAAAACTCACACTAAAGCCATAATACAATACTTTTACAATTTAAATGCAAGGAAGCTAGCTATCCGAGAACCACTTCCTTTCCTTTCTTCTGGCTTGATTCCGGGGCACCTGTCACGACTAACCCACCTGGAACGTTGAATGTTCCAGGGGTATGAGACACCCAAGTTAGATAGTTATATCTAAGTGAGTGCAACAAGAAGAGATAGCATGTATGAAGATGAATTATGCAAAATGATATGAAACCGCCTGTGTGGTAGTGATGCCGAGGTGTTGCAATCACCCCCGCTGATCAATCATGTTCCCACATCTCCAAGACTTTTCACCAGTCTAACATGAGATCCTGACTTCAGCTAGCCACACACACCAAATGATGCATGACAAAAAAAGAGAAAATGCTTGATTTAAAAGAAAATCATGCTTATGCAAGTAATCACCCTTACCCGTGTGAAGACAAAATGTTCGATATGTAATATAAAGATGCAAGAAGCACTCACCTTGCTGGTTCGGAAACTCTAAGGTACTGTTCACAGGGTTCGGGAAAGCTTTTCTGCAAAAATAACATAACTTCGAAACTTAAACCTAAAATATATTTATATGGGGTGCTAGGGAAAAATTTGAGGACCATGTGTACAAAATTTGAGGCCAAGAGGGCCTCTCACGCGCCCTCACGCGCTGTAGGAAGGAGCTCCACGCGCTCCACTCGCGGCAGTCAGGTGGCGCGTGAACTGCACGCGCCGCCCCTCCAGCTTTGACGCCTTGTGGTTTTTTGGCCCGTTCTCCCTCGTCCGGACTCCGATTTGACTTCCGTTTGAACCCACACGACCCTTATTCAATTATCTATCGAACTACGGAGAGAAATTAGAATTACCTTGCTGTTTAGTCGCTGTTTAACTCCTTCTACGGTGGCGGTTCAACTTTTCCGACGAAGCGTTTCACCACTCTATTTTTTGGTAAAGGTTCTCCTCTCAACTCACCTCCTCTTTTCCTCTTGATTAATGGTGAGAATTTCCCTTCCAAGGCCTTGGTATTTATAGGCATTTAGGGCCAATCCAAGAGTGTCATGTGTCACTTGCCATGTGACACTAATTAGATAAGGTTGTAATCATCACTTTCGTAGGATTGTGCCAAGTGTCCCTTGAGATTTGAGCCATTTCTCCCCCTTGCGACATGTGTCCTTTTAAACATGTGTCACCACATGCTAATTTCATTTTTCAAGATTCTTCATGATTATGTCTCCTAACTAAGTTAGCTTACTTGGTTCCTTTAACTAACTAGTCACAAGATATTTTAACTTCTTACAAATAACTCTTTAACCCAAAAACTTCTTTGCACTTATATCCCTAGAGCCCTATAACTCCTTAAACTTCTCCAAAATACCTTAGATGATGTCCCCTTGCGATAGTTTTCATGATTTTTCAGAAAACCCTTCATTCGTTCCTCGGCGATTACCTCGGAACTTCACATGTATCCTTCGGTTTCCAACGAAATGTTTTATTTCTTAAACAACAATGACTAGGAAAACTTCGGGTATTACATTCTCCCCCCCTTAAAAAAAGATTTCGTCCTCGAAATACACTCCTAGGTTTCCATGTAGTTGAAGAGGTGTGAGAACTTTTGTTGCATTTTGTAATACCCGAGAACGTTGGGTTAATTAGGAAATGATATTTTATTAGAAAAATCGAATTCTGAGGAAAATAGGTATCAGAATAGCCAGATATTTTGACTAAATCGATTTCCGGGAGTACCCTGGAGCCGAGATGCCTTAAGAAAATGATATGTCAGTGTCGAGTAATTTAAGATATGATTTATGGCATCAAAAGAATTTGAATCGGAAATAGTTTCCGGAACAGCAAAAATACAGTTGTGGAATAGGCTGTAAAACCGAATTATCGTAGGAGGCTCCCGAAATGAAAACGAAAGCCTAGGGAAGCTTCGATTCGTCGAGTAGAGCAACCCTTTAATGAGTTTTGGAAGAAACGGATGGATTTGAGGCCGAAATGAAAATTCGGGCCTAAGTGCAATATTTCAAAGTTGCTCGAGGGGGTTCAAAATGTCATTTTTTGAAAAAGTTCTAAAGAGAAAATTGAAAGATTGAAACTCAAGGAACCAATGGAAATTACAAAAAGTCTAGGGGTTAAGTGGAAGAGGGCCAAAATGAGATTACCAAAATCTGGGGGCCAAAGTGCAAAATTGCAAAAAATGGAAGCCATGGCCGACCAGCGCACGGACGGTCGCCGACCGGCCGTTTTCAGGCACGAGGATGCACGAGGGATGGTTGGGCTTGCTTTAGGGATGCTTGGCGACCAAGTTTGAGTCATCATTGATCGTCATGGTGGTCGGATTTTGAAGAAAAGCCGACCAGCTTTTGGTCGCGCGGTGGAGCACCTGCAAGTCGCTTTTGTTGTCGGATAAGGCCGATTTAGGATCCATCTGGGGGAGGTAGAGCTTCTAAGGGGCATGGGTTGGTCGGCCAAGGGCATTTGGAAGCCCGATTTTCTCTATAAATAGCGCTAGGGTTCGGCCGAAATTTTAGAAGATTGAAGCTTGAAATCGACCCACTTTTTGAACGAATTGAGAGGTAAGATTAAGGGGCTTTTGTTGCCCACGAGTAGTAGATCCATTCTGGAAATTTTGAGGCATTTTCGTTGAGTTTTGGTGAGGTTTCGAGCTTGGCCGGATTTTGGAGGCGGCGAGTTTGGCCGAGGCTTTGGCCGGCCATT
Source organism: Diospyros kaki (assembly GCA_036245055.1). NCBI lineage: Eukaryota > Viridiplantae > Streptophyta > Magnoliopsida > Ericales > Ebenaceae > Diospyros > Diospyros kaki. The sequence goes on along the minus strand of BSEG01000011.1, from coordinate 16,065,618 downwards.
TGAGGCATCTCCGGCCATCCTTTCGAGCTCCAAAAGGTTCCAAGCTGATCGACTGGAAGAGGGCTATCTGTTGGTGGAGTCGGGGGAAAATTCCGGCGCCGGCCGGCGAACCAGCTCGCCGGAGAAGACGATGCGCGTGCATCACACGCGCGGCTTTCACGCGCAGGCGCGTGGGCTTCCTTCCTTCGGCGCGTGAGGGTGCGTCCCTGCATGGAAAAGTGTGAGAAAAATTCCTAAATTCCTAGAATTTTGTGTTCTTGAAGTGTGTGCAATTAGTTTTGGATTTGGAGCTTCTTTCGTCTCAGTTTCCGCATCAAAGTGCATCGTTTTGCGTGAAAACGCACCATCCGGGTAAGTCTAGTAATTTTATCTTGAAGTTCATAGGTTATAATGATTTTTAGTGAAGAAACATTGGAGAAAATAGTTTGATTGCTATTTATTTGGAATTTCTAGAGAGAAAATGGGAGAAAATAAGGAAATTATGAGAAAAATGAGATTTATGATATTTAAATGATGTTTAGGGTACTTTGAGGCATAGAGTTGAGTGTTGGTGCAACTTTTGAGGTTGGCACGAAAAACGAGGTCGGGCACGCAAATCGAGACAGTGCGCGCTTTACGAGGTACTTTGGATTTTGTCAAAAGGTGAGCTGTTCTGACCCTAAAAATTGTTTATTCCAAGTCATTCTCTTAAACTTGATTTAATCCATGCAAATGTTTTGCTGCATGTGAATGTTTTGTACCTGTTATGGTTGGTTTCATAGGGATTTGTCCCGAAATGGTTTATGCATGTGCATTGAATTTTCGTGATAAAATTATGTACATGAAATGTTGTTACACATGATCATTGGCATGTTTTTGGGTTGGGATGTCAACTTATGAGGTGGCACTTGAAGTGGTAGCACTAGGGAAACGTGCCAAGGGAAAACTACCCACTTGTGACGGGGGCTGCGAGTGGACACCACCCTTGCGAGTCGACAAGTGGCGGGGCTGCGAGTGTACACCACCTCGGACCGGCAAGAGGGGGCTGCGAGTGGACACCACCCCAGATTCCTTGCGCGGTAGTATTGTTTCCAAGGTGGACGTGGATAGTGTTGATCATCATTTGGCCAGGATTAAGTGTGACGTGTGCTCCGTAAGCTTCTGAGTGGGAACGTAATGATGACGGGGTGGTTCCCGGGTTCATGCATTGACGTTGCTTCCTCTTAAGCCAGGACTGTGTTGTGCCAATGAGTCGATGTTGTTGTGTTGCCTTTAGAGAGATTGCATTTTCCCCGGTTAGGGTTAAGTGCTTGGTGGGTTTCTCTTGGGTCGGGTTTTTGTCATGATATTATGTTGTTTCATATCTTGCATACATTCATGAAAACGTTTTGAACTCTCACTTTGATGATTCATCATCTTATGTTGGACTTTGGTCCCTGGAATATTCTAACGTTCCAGGTGGTAGCAGCTATTCTAAAGGGAAAGGAATTGCCGAGGACTGACGGCAACTAGTAGATGGATAGTAGCATATGTTTTAGAATATATGTACTTCATTTTGATGATGTTAGATGATGATACAGTTTTGATGTTATATATAAAATGATTTCGGTTATGTATTACATCAGGTTTCGATCTAGCTTCCGCATTTGTATTGTGTAAAGATATTACCTGTCTTAGCTTGATGTCTTTAAGTTTGATATGCTGAGAAGGTAATTGGAATTGTAGGGGAAGTTATGGATTTAAGTGTTATGTGGTGAAATGTGCATGTCTAGGCTAGTTCTGGCTAAGGAAAGATTTGGTACTTAAGTGTGTCCGTTTGTGACCCACCTCTCTTTCCTGGGAACTTACCTGGTGCACTATTCACGAGCAGACACTTTTATTACATATTTATGAAAAAAAAATATTTCTCCGAAATTCATGATGGTTTATTCCGCATATATTAACGCCCCTCGGTTGGAGCGGGGTGTTACAGTTGGTATCAGAGCTGAAGGTTTGGAGACTTAGGAAAAGTCTGATTTTGGAAGTCTTAATAGACTCTGATATAGTGATATTAGAGTCTAACCCTATTTGGAGATTTAGGGAATAGCAATTTGGAGATTTAGGTAGCTCGATTACAGTTAGTACCAGAGCTGAATATTTGGAAACTTTGGAAAAGTCTAAATGGGAAAGACTTTAGTGATTCTGAAAGATAGTGAGATAAGGATCTCGGAAATTGTGAAACGAGAATAGATGTGAGGTTACCTCAAGGAAATAAATCTCGTGATAGATGTAAAGTGCATTGGGTTTATTTTTTTTAAAACTTAGAAAATGATTCAATCGAGGTACAGTTTTGAGCTTATAAAGATTTTGGAGATTAGAAAATTTGATGATTTATGATATGGGTAGGTTACCCCTAAGATGGTCATATTGAGAGCCAGAAATCGTTAGCAAGGTTAAGTTTAACCCTAAGTGATTTTTGGCGATGATTAAAGAAAGTGTTTTTCTTTTTCAGATGGTGAAAACTCGGAGAGTTATGGATCCCAATGGACGAGGAGAAGAAAGCAGTGGTAGTAGCCACCAAGGTCACTCTGCGAATCACGTCACAAGCAATCGCCGTAGTCGCTCTGCGGATCGCACCGCAAGCAGTCACCGTGGTCATTCTGTAAACCATGCCGCGAGTGATAGGCGACAAGAAGAAAGATCTGGTTCAGGTGGGAGTAAGCTCAGCCGAATAGAAAGAATCATAGAAGGCCTAGTAACACATGTGGCGAGAAATGAGCCGCCGAGGCATACCCCCCATGTGCTGGATCAGTACCGTCGGCAAAGACCCCCGATTTTCAGAGGAAAGGCGAATGACGACCCTAGCATTGCAGAGTATTGGATGGAGCAAACCGAGAAGCTGCTCCAGCATTTACAATGCGCTAACGAAGAGAAAGTCAACTGCGCTACTTTCATGTTAGAAGATGAAGCTGCAAAATGGTGGCAGTCAACTCAGCGGGCGTTGCAAAGGACACCCAGGCAAGTGGAACAAGATCCAAGGAATGGACGAACTCAGCCTGTGACCTGGGCAAGATTCAAGGAAGTCTTCGACGCCAAATATTTTCCTCGGACTTGGAGAGAAGTAAAGACTTGGGAATTTATGAATTTGAGGCAGACAGATGGGATGTCAGTGTCTCAGTACGATGCAAAGTTTACCCAGCTGATTAGGTACGTGCCAATGTACGAAGCTGATGAGTGGCAGAAGGCACATAAATTTGTGGGTGGATTACGAGTAGAATTAATGCAAGCTCTTAGCTCATGTACTATTGACTCTTACAATGAGGCGTTGGATAGGGCTCTAACTACTGAGACGAATCTTTTGCGAGTAAGTCTGAGAATGTCTGATGATAAGAAAAGAGATCCGAAACCCACAGAACCTAAGTCAGGAGGAAGGAATTTCAAGGATGCCCAACCATGTCCTAGATGCAATAAAATGCACGCAGGGAGGAATTGTTACCAAAAGGCAATCGTGTGTTTTACATGCGGTAAGGAAGGACACAAAGAGATAGATTGTCCCAAAGCTAAGGAGACACCTCAAAACAAGGCTCGAGTCGGGATTACTTGTTACTCGTGCCATCAACCCGGTCATTATGCAAATGAGTGTCCGAAGAGGCAAAAGATAGAGCAACCAGGAAAAGTTGCGGAGACACAAGGACCTCGCACTGGACGAGTTTACTGCCTGACAAAAGCGAATCAAGAGATCTACCCGACGATGGATAAAGGTATGTCAATTTTATTGAAGTAATTTTTTTGATGTTTTCATGAGCATGTCATATACATTGGTTTAAGATTGAGTCGGGAATAATTGAGAGACAAATGGAATGAGCTATAAATTTTAAAGGATCTTTGGATAGTACAATTAGAAAAGTTATTGAGTGATGTGGGCCATTGGATCATGAGATGATATGCCAAAGGATTAGTGATGATTTATGATTGAGGTATTTAAGTTTGTTCGAAAATTGGGAGTTATTATTAGTAATCTGATTTATTGAGAGCAAAAATTTCGAGGACGAAATTTCCTAAGGGGGGAAGAATGTAATACCCGAGAACGTTGGGTTAATTAGGAAATGATATTTTATTAGAAAAATCGAATTCTGAGGAAAATAGGTATCAGAATAGCCAGATATTTTGACTAAATCGATTTCCGGGAGTACCCTGGAGCCGAGATGCCTTAAGAAAATGATATGTCAGTGTCGAGTAATTTAAGATATGATTTATGGCATCAAAAGAATTTGAATCGGAAATAGTTTCCGGAACAGCAAAAATACAGTTGTGGAATAGGCTGTAAAACCGAATTATCGTAGGAGGCTCCCGAAATGAAAACGAAAGCCTAGGGAAGCTTCGATTCGTCGAGTAGAGCAACCCTTTAATGAGTTTTGGAAGAAACGGATGGATTTGAGGCCGAAATGAAAATTCGGGCCTAAGTGCAATATTTCAAAGTTGCTCGAGGGGGTTCAAAATGTCATTTTTTGAAAAAGTTCTAAAGAGAAAATTGAAAGATTGAAACTCAAGGAACCAATGGAAATTACAAAAAGTCTAGGGGTTAAGTGGAAGAGGGCCAAAATGAGATTACCAAAATCTGGGGGCCAAAGTGCAAAATTGCAAAAAATGGAAGCCATGGCCGACCAGCGCACGGACGGTCGCCGACCGGCCGTTTTCAGGCACGAGGATGCACGAGGGATGGTTGGGCTTGCTTTAGGGATGCTTGGCGACCAAGTTTGAGTCATCATTGATCGTCATGGTGGTCGGATTTTGAAGAAAAGCCGACCAGCTTTTGGTCGCGCGGTGGAGCACCTGCAAGTCGCTTTTGTTGTCGGATAAGGCCGATTTAGGATCCATCTGGGGGAGGTAGAGCTTCTAAGGGGCATGGGTTGGTCGGCCAAGGGCATTTGGAAGCCCGATTTTCTCTATAAATAGCGCTAGGGTTCGGCCGAAATTTTAGAAGATTGAAGCTTGAAATCGACCCACTTTTTGAACGAATTGAGAGGTAAGATTAAGGGGCTTTTGTTGCCCACGAGTAGTAGATCCATTCTGGAAATTTTGAGGCATTTTCGTTGAGTTTTGGTGAGGTTTCGAGCTTGGCCGGATTTTGGAGGCGGCGAGTTTGGCCGAGGCTTTGGCCGGCCATTTGAGGCATCTCCGGCCATCCTTTCGAGCTCCAAAAGGTTCCAAGCTGATCGACTGGAAGAGGGCTATCTGTTGGTGGAGTCGGGGGAAAATTCCGGCGCCGGCCGGCGAACCAGCTCGCCGGAGAAGACGATGCGCGTGCATCACACGCGCGGCTTTCACGCGCAGGCGCGTGGGCTTCCTTCCTTCGGCGCGTGAGGGTGCGTCCCTGCATGGAAAAGTGTGAGAAAAATTCCTAAATTCCTAGAATTTTGTGTTCTTGAAGTGTGTGCAATTAGTTTTGGATTTGGAGCTTCTTTCGTCTCAGTTTCCGCATCAAAGTGCATCGTTTTGCGTGAAAACGCACCATCCGGGTAAGTCTAGTAATTTTATCTTGAAGTTCATAGGTTATAATGATTTTTAGTGAAGAAACATTGGAGAAAATAGTTTGATTGCTATTTATTTGGAATTTCTAGAGAGAAAATGGGAGAAAATAAGGAAATTATGAGAAAAATGAGATTTATGATATTTAAATGATGTTTAGGGTACTTTGAGGCATAGAGTTGAGTGTTGGTGCAACTTTTGAGGTTGGCACGAAAAACGAGGTCGGGCACGCAAATCGAGACAGTGCGCGCTTTACGAGGTACTTTGGATTTTGTCAAAAGGTGAGCTGTTCTGACCCTAAAAATTGTTTATTCCAAGTCATTCTCTTAAACTTGATTTAATCCATGCAAATGTTTTGCTGCATGTGAATGTTTTGTACCTGTTATGGTTGGTTTCATAGGGATTTGTCCCGAAATGGTTTATGCATGTGCATTGAATTTTCGTGATAAAATTATGTACATGAAATGTTGTTACACATGATCATTGGCATGTTTTTGGGTTGGGATGTCAACTTATGAGGTGGCACTTGAAGTGGTAGCACTAGGGAAACGTGCCAAGGGAAAACTACCCACTTGTGACGGGGGCTGCGAGTGGACACCACCCTTGCGAGTCGACAAGTGGCGGGGCTGCGAGTGTACACCACCTCGGACCGGCAAGAGGGGGCTGCGAGTGGACACCACCCCAGATTCCTTGCGCGGTAGTATTGTTTCCAAGGTGGACGTGGATAGTGTTGATCATCATTTGGCCAGGATTAAGTGTGACGTGTGCTCCGTAAGCTTCTGAGTGGGAACGTAATGATGACGGGGTGGTTCCCGGGTTCATGCATTGACGTTGCTTCCTCTTAAGCCAGGACTGTGTTGTGCCAATGAGTCGATGTTGTTGTGTTGCCTTTAGAGAGATTGCATTTTCCCCGGTTAGGGTTAAGTGCTTGGTGGGTTTCTCTTGGGTCGGGTTTTTGTCATGATATTATGTTGTTTCATATCTTGCATACATTCATGAAAACGTTTTGAACTCTCACTTTGATGATTCATCATCTTATGTTGGACTTTGGTCCCTGGAATATTCTAACGTTCCAGGTGGTAGCAGCTATTCTAAAGGGAAAGGAATTGCCGAGGACTGACGGCAACTAGTAGATGGATAGTAGCATATGTTTTAGAATATATGTACTTCATTTTGATGATGTTAGATGATGATACAGTTTTGATGTTATATATAAAATGATTTCGGTTATGTATTACATCAGGTTTCGATCTAGCTTCCGCATTTGTATTGTGTAAAGATATTACCTGTCTTAGCTTGATGTCTTTAAGTTTGATATGCTGAGAAGGTAATTGGAATTGTAGGGGAAGTTATGGATTTAAGTGTTATGTGGTGAAATGTGCATGTCTAGGCTAGTTCTGGCTAAGGAAAGATTTGGTACTTAAGTGTGTCCGTTTGTGACCCACCTCTCTTTCCTGGGAACTTACCTGGTGCACTATTCACGAGCAGACACTTTTATTACATATTTATGAAAAAAAAATATTTCTCCGAAATTCATGATGGTTTATTCCGCATATATTAACGCCCCTCGGTTGGAGCGGGGTGTTACACATTTCTTCTTCTCTCTCCCAAGTGGCTTCCTCAATGTTGTGGTGTTTCCACAACACTTTCACCAGTGGTATCACCTTGTTCCTTAATACTTTCTCCTTCCGGTCCAAGATCTCAACAGGTTCTTCGGGGTAGGTCAAATTCTCTTGTAGCTCAATCGTTTCTTCTGGAATCTTTTGAGAAGGATCGGGTTCGCACTTTCGTAAACGAGAAACATGGAATACATCGTGTACTCCAGACATTGATGGGGGTAGTGCTAACCGATATGCTACTGGCCCAATACGTTCCAAAACCTCATATGGCCCAACGTAGCGCGGGTTTAACTTTCCTCGTTTCTTCCCTTGGTGCAAGATCTTCAAGTATACCTTGTCTCCAGTTTGAAATTCCAAACCCCTCCTTCGATTATCGGCATATGACCTCTGTCGGCTTTGAGCTGCCCTAATCTTCTCCTGAATCAGCTTAATCTTTTTGTTAGTTTGTTGCACCATTTCAGGTCCTAAAAGCTGTCTTTCTCCTACCTCGGTCCAACATAGAGGTGTTCTGCACCTTCGACCATAGAGAGCTTCGTATGGTGCCATACCAATACTACTGTGATAACTGTTATTATATGCAAACTCAATTAAGGGTATGTGCTCCTCCCATATTTTTGAAAACTCAATCACACAGGCTCGCAACATGTCTTCCATGGTCTGAATTGTCCGTTCTGATTGTCCGTCTGTTTGGGGATGATATGCTGTACTCAGCCGCAATTTGGTCCCCAAACTTTTTTGCAAACTCTCCCAAAATCGAGAAGTGAATCTCGGATCTCTGTCGGATACTATACTCACTGGAGTTCCATGTAGTCTGATTATCTCTTTTATATACAACTGTGCTAACTTACTGACTGGTTGCCCTACTTTCATGGGCAAAAAATGAGCGGACTTAGTTAGCCTATCCACAATCACCCATATTGCATCATTTCCCGTAGGTCCTCTTGGCAAACCCGTAACAAAATCCATAGTGATATGCTCCCACTTCCATTCAGGAATATCTAGGGGTTGCAGCTTCCCAGCAGGCTTTTGATGTTCGATCTTTATCCTTTGACAAGTGTCACATCGACTCACGTGACGAGCTATATCTTTCTTCATTCCCGGCCACCAGTACAAATTTCTCAAGTCCCTATACATTTTGGTAGCACCAGGGTGGATAGTGTATTTCTTGAAATCTAAATTTAAACCTTGATTGAACAAAGTTTTCAAAGTTTTCAAAGTGGATAGTGTATTTCAAAGTTTTCAAAGTTTTCAAAGTTTTCAAAGTTTTCAAAGTTTTCAAAGTTTTCAAAGTTTTCAAAGTTTTCAAAGTTTTCAAAGTTTCTCAAAGTTTTCAAAGTTTTCAAAGTTTTCAAAGTTTTCAAAGTTTTGAGATACCGTTGATTGAACAAAGTTGTCTCTTTCATGTTTCGAGTGTTCAACTATAGACCCATGGCTAAAACTCAAGTTTCCAAAACTTCTCGAAATCTAAATTTAGTCTTTCTTTAGTGTATTTAATGTATCAAAATGTTGTCTTTCACATAGATTCGGATTTGTCAAAAGCAAATATGTCAATTTTGAGATATCGTTGATTGAACAAAGTTGTCCTTTCCATGTTTCAAGTGTTCTACTGTGGACCCATTGCAACAACTCAAGTTTTAAAAACTTTCTGAAATCTGAATTTCCAATTTCATTAGTGTATTAAGTGTATCAAAATGTCATCTTTTACATAGATTCGGAATCGTCAAAAGCAAATAAGTCAATTTTGAGATATCCTTCATTGAACAAAGTTGTCTCTTTTATGTTTCAAGTGTTCTACTATAAACTCATGGCTAAAACTCAAGTTTTCAAAACTTCCTGAAATCTGAATTTTGACTTTCTTTAGTTCATTTAATGTATCAAAATGTCGTCCTACAGATATATTCGGAATCGTCAAAAGCAAATAAGTCAATTTTGAGATATCGGTTATTGAACAAACTTGTTTCTTTCTTGTTTCAAGGGATCTACTATGGACCCATGGCGAAAACTCAAGTTTTAATAACTTCTCGAAATCCAAATTTGGAGTTTCATTAGTCTATTATGTGTATCAAAATGTCGTCTTTCACATAGATTTAGAATCGTCAAAAGCAAGTAAGTCAATTTTGAGATATCCTTGATTGAACAAAGTTGTCTCTTTCATATTTCAAGTGTCCTATTATAGACCCATGGCTAAAACTCAAGTTTCCAAAACTTTCAGAAATCTGAATTTAGGCCTTCTTTAGTGTATTTAATGTATCACAATGTCATCTTTCACATAGATTCGTAATCGTCAAAAGCAAATAAGTCAATTTTGAGATACCGTTGATTGAGCAAAGTTGTGTCTTTTTTGTCTCAAGTGTTCTACTATAGACTCATGGCTAAAATTCAAGTATCCAAAACTTCTTGAAACCTGAATTTAGACCTTCTTTAGTGTATTTAATGTATCAAAATGTCATCTTTCACATTTATTCATAATCTTCAAAAGCAAATAAGTCAATTTTGAGATATCTATTATTGAACAAAGTTGTATCTTTCTTGTTTCAAGTGTTCTACTGTAGACCCAAGGCCAAAAAAAATGTTTTAAAAACTTTTCAAAATCCGAACTTGGACATTCATGTGTGTATTAAGTGTATCAAAATGTCATCTTTCACATAGATTCGGAATCCTCAAAGTAAATAAGTCAATTTTGAGATATCCTTGATTGAACAAAGTGTTCACTTTCTTGTTTCAAATGTTCTACTATGGACCCATGGTAACAACTTAAGTTTTAAAAACTTTCTGAAATCAGAATTTCCACTTTCATTAGTGTATTAACTATATCAAAATGTCTTCTTTCACATAGATTCGGAATCGTCAAAAGTAAATAAGTCAATTTTGAGATATCCTTGATTGAACAAATTTGTGTCTTTCTTGTGTCAAGTGTTCTACTATGGGCCAATGGGTAAAACTCAAGTTTTAAAAACTTCCCAAAATCCGAATTTGGAGTTTAATTAGTGTATATTAAGTGTATCAAATTGTCGTCTTACAGATACATTCAGAATCGTCAAAAGACAATAAGTCAATTTTGAGATATCGGTTATTGACCAAACTTGTTTCTTTCTTGTTTCAAGGGATCTACTATGGACCCATGGCGAAAACTCAAGTTTTAATAACTTCTCGAAATCTAAATTTGGAGTTTCATTAGTCTATTAAGTGTATCAAAATGTCGTCTTTCACATAGATTCAGAATCGTCAAAAGCAAGTAAGTCAATTTTGAGATATCCTTGATTGAACAAAGTTGTCTCTTTCATGTTTCAAGTGTTCTACTATAGACCCATGGCTAAAACTCAAGTTTCCAAAACTTCCAGAAATCTGAATTTAGGCCATCTTTAGTTTATTTAATGTATCACAATGTCATCTTTCACATAGATTCGGAATCGTCAAAAGCAAATAAGTCAATTTTGCTATATCCTTGATTGAACAAAGTTGTGACTTTTTTGTTTCATGTGTTCTACAATGGTACCCATGGCTAAAATTCAAGTTTCAAAATCTTCCCAAAATTCAAATTTTGGACTTTCATTAGTGTATTAAGTGTATCAAAATGTCGTCTTTCACATAGATTCGGAATCGTCAAAAGTAAATAAGTCAATTTTGAGATATCCTTGATTGAACAAAGTTGTGTCTTTCTTGTGTCAAGTGTTCTACTATGGGCCAATGGGTAAAACTCAAGTTTTAAAAACTTCCCAAAATCCAAATTTTGGACATTCATGTGTGTAATAAGTGTATCAAAATGTCGTCTTTCACATAGATTCGGAATCATCAAAAGTAAATAAGTCAATTTTGAGATATCCTTGATTGAACAAAGTGTTCAATTTCTTGTTTCAAATGTTCTACTATGGACCCATGGTAACAACTCAAGTTTTAAAAACTTTCTGAAATCCGAATTTCCACTTTCATTAGTGTATTAACTGTATCAAAATGTCGTCTTTCACATAGATTCGGAATCGTCAAAAGTAAATAAGTCAATTTTGAGATATCCTTGATTGAACAAAGTTGTGTCTTTCTTGTGTCAAGTGTTCTACTATGGACCCAAGGGTGAAACTCAAGTTTCAAAACTTCCCAAAATCCGAATTTGGACTTTCATTAGTATTTGAAGTGTATCAAAATGTCGTCTTTCACATAGATTTGGAATCGTCAAAAGTAAATAAGTCAATTTTGAGATATCCTTGATTGAACAAAGATGTGTCTTTCTTTGTTCGAGCGTTCTATTGTGGACTCGTGGCTAAAACTCAAGTTTCTGAAACCTTCCGAAATCTGAATTTGGACTTTCTTTATCGTATTTAATGTATCAAAACGACGTTTTTCACATAGATTCGGAATCGCCAAAAGCAAATAAGTCAATTTTGAGATACCGTTGATTGAACAAAGTTGTCTCTTTCATGTTTCGAGTGTTCAACTATAGACCCATGGCTAAAACTCAAGTTTCCAAAACTTCTCGAAATCTAAATTTAGTCTTTCTTTAGTGTATTTAATGTATCAAAATGTTGTCTTTCACATAGATTCGGATTTGTCAAAAGCAAATATGTCAATTTTGAGATATCGTTGATTGAACAAAGTTGTCCTTTCCATGTTTCAAGTGTTCTACTGTGGACCCATTGCAACAACTCAAGTTTTAAAAACTTTCTGAAATCTGAATTTCCAATTTCATTAGTGTATTAAGTGTATCAAAATGTCATCTTTTACATAGATTCGGAATCGTCAAAAGCAAATAAGTCAATTTTGAGATACCGTTGATTGAACAAAGTTGTCTCTTTGTTGTGTCAAGTGTTCTACTATGGGCCAATGGGTAAAACTCAAGTTTTAAAAACTTTCCAAAATCCGAATTTGGAGTTTCATTAGTCTATATTAGGTGTATCAAAATGTCATCTTTCACATAGATTTGGAATCGTCAAAAGTATATAAGTCAATTTTGAGATTTCCTCGATTGAAAAAAGTTATGCCTTTCTTTATTCGAGCATTCTATTGTGGACCCGTTGCTAAAACTCAAGTTTCTAAATCTTCCCAAAATCAGCATTTGGACTTCCTTTATCGTATTTAATGTATCAAAACGACGTTTTTCACATAGATTCGGAATCGTCAAAAGCGAATAAGTCAATTTTGCTATATCCTTGATTGAACAAAGTTGTGGCTTTCTTGTTTCAAGTGTTCTACTATGGGACCCATGGCTAAAATTCAAGTTTCAAAATCTTCCCAAAATCCGAATTTTGGACTTTCATTAGTGTATTAAGTGTATCAAAATGTCGTCTTTCATATAGATTCAGAATCGTCAAAAGTAAATAAGTCAATTTTGAGATATCCTTGATTGAACAAAGTTGTGTCTTTCTTGTGTCAAGTGTTCTACTATGGACCCAAGGGTGAAACTCAAGTTTCAAAACTTCCCAAAATCCGAATTTGGACTTTCATTAGTATTTGAAGTGTATCAAAATGTCGTCTTTCACATAGATTTGGAATCGTCAAAAGTAAATAAGTCAATTTTGAGATATCCTTGATTGAACAAAGATGTGTCTTTCTTTGTTCGAGCGTTCTATTGTGGACTCGTGGCTAAAACTCAAGTTTCTGAAACCTTCCGAAATCTGAATTTGGACTTTCTTTATCGTATTTAATGTATCAAAACGACGTCTTTCACATAGATTCAGAATCGCCAAAAGCAAATAAGTCAATTTTGAGATACCGTTGATTGAACAAAGTTGTCTCTTTCATGTTTCGAGTGTTCAACTATAGACCCATGGCTAAAACTCAAGTTTTCAAAACTTCTCGAAATCTAAATTTAGTCTTTCTTTAGTGTATTTAATGTATCAAAATGTTGTCTTTCACATAGATTCGGATTTGTCAAAAGCAAATATGTCAATTTTGAGATATCGTTCATTGAACAAAGTTGTCTCTTTCATGTTTCAAGTGTTCTACTGTAAACTCATGGCTAAAACTCAAGTTTTCAAAACTTCCTGAAATCTGAATTTTGACTTTCTTTAGTTCATTTAATGTATCAAAATGTCGTCTTACAGATATAATCGGAATCCTCAAAAGCAAATAAGTCAATTTTGAGATATCGGTTATTGAACAAACTTGTTTCTTTCTTATTTCAAGGGATCTACTATGGACCCATGGCGAAAACTCAAGTTTTAATAACTTCCCGAAATCTAAATTTGGAGTTTCATTAGTCTATTAAGTGTATCAAAATGCCGTCTTTCACATAGATTCAGAATCGTCAAAAGCAAGTAAGTCAGTTTTGAGATATCCTTGATTGAACAAAGTTGTCTCTTTCATGTTTCAAGTGTCCTATTATAGACCCATGGCTAAAACTCAAGTTTCCAAAACTTCCAGAAATCTGAATTTAGGCCTTCTTTAGTGTATTTAATGTATCATAATGTCATCTTTCACATAGATTCGTAATCGTTAAAAGCAAATAAGTCAATTTTGAGATACCGTTGATTGAGCAAAGTTGTGTCTTTTTTGTCTCAAGTGTTCTGCTATAGACTCATGGCTAAAATTCAAGTTTCCAAAACTTCTTGAAACCTGAATTTAAACCTTCTTTAGTGTATTTAATGTATCAAAATGTCGTCTTTCACATTTATTCGTAATCTTCAAAAGCAAATAAGTCAATTTTGAGATATCTATTATTGAACAAAGTTGTATCTTTCTTGTTTCAAAAGTTCTACTGTAGACCCAAGGCCAAAAAAAAAGTTTTAAAAACTTTTCGAGATCCGAACTTGGACATTCATGTGTGTATTAAGTGTATCAAAATGTCATCTTTCACATAGATTCAGAATCATCGAAAGTAAATAAGTCAATTTTGAGATATCCTTGATTGAACAAAGTGTTCACTTTCTTGTTTCAAATGTTCTACTATGGACCCATGGTAACAACTGAAGTTTTAAAAACTTTCTGAAATCCAAATTTCCACTTTCATTAGTGTATTAACTGTATCAAAATGTCGTTTTTCACATAGATTCAGAATCGTCAAAAGTAAATAAGTCAATTTTGAGATATCCTTGATTGAACAAAGTTGTGTCTTTCTTGTGTCAAGTGTTCTACTATGGACCAATGGGTAAAACTCAAGTTTTAAAAACTTCCCAAAATCCGAATTTGGACTTTCATTAGTGTATATTAAGTGTATCAAAATGTCATCTTTCACATAGATTTGGAATCGTCAAAAGTATTTAAGTCAATTTTGAGATATCCTTGATGGAAAAAAGTTGTGCCTTTCTTTATTCGAGCGTTCTATTGTGGACCCGTGGCTAAAACTCAAGTTTCTAAAACTTCCCAAAATCCGCATTTGGACTTCCTTTATCGTATTTAATGTATCAAAACAACGTTTTTCACATAGATTCGGAATCGCCAAAAGCAAATAAGTCAATTTTGAGATACCGTTGATTGAACAAAGTTGTCTCTTTCATGTTTCGAGTGTTCAACTATAGACCCATGGCTAAAACTGAAGTTTCCAAAATTTCTCGAAATCTAAATTTAAACCTTCTTTAGTGTATTTAGTGTATCAAAATGTCGTCTTTCACATAGATTTGGAATCGTCAAAAGTATATAAGTCAATTTTGAGATTTCCTTGATTGAAAAAAGCTGTGCCTTTCTTTATTCGAGCGTTCTATTGTGGACCCGTGGCTAAAACTCAAGTTTCTAAAACTTCCCAAAATCCGCATTTGGACTTTCATTAGTATTTGAAGTGTATCAAAATGTCGTCTTTCACATAGATTTGGAATCATCAAAAGTAAATAAGTCAATTTTGAGATATCCTTGATTGAACAAAGATGTGTCTTTCTTTATTCGAGCGTTCTATTGTGGACTCGTGGCTAAAACTCAAGTTTCTGAAACCTTCCAAAATCTGAATTTGGACTTTCTTTATCGTATTTAATGTCTCAAAACGACGTCTTTCACATAGATTCAGAATCGCCAAAAGCAAATAAGTCAATTTTGAGATACCGTTGATTGAACAAAGTTGTCTCTTTCATGTTTCGAGTGTTCAACTATAGACCCATGGCTAAAACTCAAGTTTTCAAAACTTCTCGAAATCTAAATTTAGTCTTTCTTTAGTGTATTTAATGTATCAAAATGTTGTCTTTCACATAGATTCGGATTTGTCAAAAGCAAATATGTCAATTTTGAGATATCGTTGATTGAACAAAGTTGTCCTTTCTATGTTTCAAGTGTTCTACTGTGGACCCATTGCAACATCTCAAGTTTTAAAAACTTTCTTAAATCTGAATTTCCAATTTCATTAGTGTATTAAGTGTATCAAAATGTCATCTTTCACATAGATTCAGAATCGTCAAAAGCAAATAAGTCAATTTTGAGATATCCTTCATTGAACAAAGTTGTCTCTTTCATGTTTCAAGTGTTCTACTATAAACTCATGGCTAAAACTCAAGTTTTCAAAACTTCCTGAAATCTGAATTTTGACTTTCTTTAGTTCATTTAATGTATCAAAATGTCGTCTTACAGATATAATCGGAATCGTCAAAAGCAAATAAGTCAATTTTGAGATATCGGTTATTGAACAAACTTGTTTCTTTCTTATTTCAAGGGATCTACTATGGACCCATGGCGAAAACTCAAGTTTTAATAACTTCCCGAAATCTAAATTTGGAGTTTCATTAGTCTATTAAGTGTATCAAAATGTCGTGTTTCACATAGATTCAGAATCGTCAAAAGCAAGTAAGTCAATTTTGAGATATCCTTGATTGAACAAAGTTGTCTCTTTCATGTTTCAAGTGTTCTACTATAGACCCATGGCTAAAACTCAAGTTTCCAAAACTTTCAGAAATCTGAATTTAGGCCTTCTTTAGTGTATTTAATGTATCATAATGTCATCTTTCACATAGATTCGTAATCGTTAAAAGCAAATAAGTCAATTTTGAGATACCGTTGATTGAGCAAAGTTGTGTCTTTTTTGTCTCAAGTGTTCTGCTATAGACTCATGGCTAAAATTCAAGTTTCCAAAACTTCTTGAAACCTGAATTTAGACCTTCTTTAGTGTATTTAATGTATCAAAATGTCATCTTTCACATTTATTCGTAATCTTCAAAAGCAAATAAGTCAATTTTGAGATATCTATTATTGAACAAAGTTGTATCTTTCTTGTTTCAAGTGTTCTACTGTAGACCCAAGGCCAAAAAAAAAGTTTAAAAGCTTTTCGAAATCCGAACTTGGACATTCATGTGTGTATTAAGTGTATCAAAATGTCGTCTTTCACATAGATTCGGAATCATCGAAAGTAAATATGTCAATTTTGAGATATCGTTGATTGAACAAAGTTGTCCTTTCCATGTTTCAAGTGTTCTACTGTGGACCCATTGCAACAACTCAAGTTTTAAAAACTTTCTGAAATCTGAATTTCCAATTTCATTAGTGTATTAAGTGTATCAAAATGTCATCTTTTACATAGATTCGGAATCGTCAAAAGCAAATAAGTCAATTTTGAGATACCGTTGATTGAACAAAGTTGTCTCTTTGTTGTGTCAAGTGTTCTACTATGGGCCAATGGGTAAAACTCAAGTTTTAAAAACTTTCCAAAATCCGAATTTGGAGTTTCATTAGTCTATATTAGGTGTATCAAAATGTCATCTTTCACATAGATTTGGAATCGTCAAAAGTATATAAGTCAATTTTGAGATTTCCTCGATTGAAAAAAGTTATGCCTTTCTTTATTCGAGCATTCTATTGTGGACCCGTTGCTAAAACTCAAGTTTCTAAATCTTCCCAAAATCAGCATTTGGACTTCCTTTATCGTATTTAATGTATCAAAACGACGTTTTTCACATAGATTCGGAATCGTCAAAAGCGAATAAGTCAATTTTGCTATATCCTTGATTGAACAAAGTTGTGGCTTTCTTGTTTCAAGTGTTCTACTATGGGACCCATGGCTAAAATTCAAGTTTCAAAATCTTCCCAAAATCCGAATTTTGGACTTTCATTAGTGTATTAAGTGTATCAAAATGTCGTCTTTCATATAGATTCAGAATCGTCAAAAGTAAATAAGTCAATTTTGAGATATCCTTGATTGAACAAAGTTGTGTCTTTCTTGTGTCAAGTGTTCTACTATGGACCCAAGGGTGAAACTCAAGTTTCAAAACTTCCCAAAATCCGAATTTGGACTTTCATTAGTATTTGAAGTGTATCAAAATGTCGTCTTTCACATAGATTTGGAATCGTCAAAAGTAAATAAGTCAATTTTGAGATATCCTTGATTGAACAAAGATGTGTCTTTCTTTGTTCGAGCGTTCTATTGTGGACTCGTGGCTAAAACTCAAGTTTCTGAAACCTTCCGAAATCTGAATTTGGACTTTCTTTATCGTATTTAATGTATCAAAACGACGTCTTTCACATAGATTCAGAATCGCCAAAAGCAAATAAGTCAATTTTGAGATACCGTTGATTGAACAAAGTTGTCTCTTTCATGTTTCGAGTGTTCAACTATAGACCCATGGCTAAAACTCAAGTTTTCAAAACTTCTCGAAATCTAAATTTAGTCTTTCTTTAGTGTATTTAATGTATCAAAATGTTGTCTTTCACATAGATTCGGATTTGTCAAAAGCAAATATGTCAATTTTGAGATATCGTTCATTGAACAAAGTTGTCTCTTTCATGTTTCAAGTGTTCTACTGTAAACTCATGGCTAAAACTCAAGTTTTCAAAACTTCCTGAAATCTGAATTTTGACTTTCTTTAGTTCATTTAATGTATCAAAATGTCGTCTTACAGATATAATCGGAATCCTCAAAAGCAAATAAGTCAATTTTGAGATATCGGTTATTGAACAAACTTGTTTCTTTCTTATTTCAAGGGATCTACTATGGACCCATGGCGAAAACTCAAGTTTTAATAACTTCCCGAAATCTAAATTTGGAGTTTCATTAGTCTATTAAGTGTATCAAAATGCCGTCTTTCACATAGATTCAGAATCGTCAAAAGCAAGTAAGTCAGTTTTGAGATATCCTTGATTGAACAAAGTTGTCTCTTTCATGTTTCAAGTGTCCTATTATAGACCCATGGCTAAAACTCAAGTTTCCAAAACTTCCAGAAATCTGAATTTAGGCCTTCTTTAGTGTATTTAATGTATCATAATGTCATCTTTCACATAGATTCGTAATCGTTAAAAGCAAATAAGTCAATTTTGAGATACCGTTGATTGAGCAAAGTTGTGTCTTTTTTGTCTCAAGTGTTCTGCTATAGACTCATGGCTAAAATTCAAGTTTCCAAAACTTCTTGAAACCTGAATTTAAACCTTCTTTAGTGTATTTAATGTATCAAAATGTCGTCTTTCACATTTATTCGTAATCTTCAAAAGCAAATAAGTCAATTTTGAGATATCTATTATTGAACAAAGTTGTATCTTTCTTGTTTCAAAAGTTCTACTGTAGACCCAAGGCCAAAAAAAAAGTTTTAAAAACTTTTCGAGATCCGAACTTGGACATTCATGTGTGTATTAAGTGTATCAAAATGTCATCTTTCACATAGATTCAGAATCATCGAAAGTAAATAAGTCAATTTTGAGATATCCTTGATTGAACAAAGTGTTCACTTTCTTGTTTCAAATGTTCTACTATGGACCCATGGTAACAACTGAAGTTTTAAAAACTTTCTGAAATCCAAATTTCCACTTTCATTAGTGTATTAACTGTATCAAAATGTCGTTTTTCACATAGATTCAGAATCGTCAAAAGTAAATAAGTCAATTTTGAGATATCCTTGATTGAACAAAGTTGTGTCTTTCTTGTGTCAAGTGTTCTACTATGGACCAATGGGTAAAACTCAAGTTTTAAAAACTTCCCAAAATCCGAATTTGGACTTTCATTAGTGTATATTAAGTGTATCAAAATGTCATCTTTCACATAGATTTGGAATCGTCAAAAGTATTTAAGTCAATTTTGAGATATCCTTGATGGAAAAAAGTTGTGCCTTTCTTTATTCGAGCGTTCTATTGTGGACCCGTGGCTAAAACTCAAGTTTCTAAAACTTCCCAAAATCCGCATTTGGACTTCCTTTATCGTATTTAATGTATCAAAACAACGTTTTTCACATAGATTCGGAATCGCCAAAAGCAAATAAGTCAATTTTGAGATACCGTTGATTGAACAAAGTTGTCTCTTTCATGTTTCGAGTGTTCAACTATAGACCCATGGCTAAAACTGAAGTTTCCAAAATTTCTCGAAATCTAAATTTAAACCTTCTTTAGTGTATTTAGTGTATCAAAATGTCGTCTTTCACATAGATTTGGAATCGTCAAAAGTATATAAGTCAATTTTGAGATTTCCTTGATTGAAAAAAGCTGTGCCTTTCTTTATTCGAGCGTTCTATTGTGGACCCGTGGCTAAAACTCAAGTTTCTAAAACTTCCCAAAATCCGCATTTGGACTTTCATTAGTATTTGAAGTGTATCAAAATGTCGTCTTTCACATAGATTTGGAATCATCAAAAGTAAATAAGTCAATTTTGAGATATCCTTGATTGAACAAAGATGTGTCTTTCTTTATTCGAGCGTTCTATTGTGGACTCGTGGCTAAAACTCAAGTTTCTGAAACCTTCCAAAATCTGAATTTGGACTTTCTTTATCGTATTTAATGTCTCAAAACGACGTCTTTCACATAGATTCAGAATCGCCAAAAGCAAATAAGTCAATTTTGAGATACCGTTGATTGAACAAAGTTGTCTCTTTCATGTTTCGAGTGTTCAACTATAGACCCATGGCTAAAACTCAAGTTTTCAAAACTTCTCGAAATCTAAATTTAGTCTTTCTTTAGTGTATTTAATGTATCAAAATGTTGTCTTTCACATAGATTCGGATTTGTCAAAAGCAAATATGTCAATTTTGAGATATCGTTGATTGAACAAAGTTGTCCTTTCTATGTTTCAAGTGTTCTACTGTGGACCCATTGCAACATCTCAAGTTTTAAAAACTTTCTTAAATCTGAATTTCCAATTTCATTAGTGTATTAAGTGTATCAAAATGTCATCTTTCACATAGATTCAGAATCGTCAAAAGCAAATAAGTCAATTTTGAGATATCCTTCATTGAACAAAGTTGTCTCTTTCATGTTTCAAGTGTTCTACTATAAACTCATGGCTAAAACTCAAGTTTTCAAAACTTCCTGAAATCTGAATTTTGACTTTCTTTAGTTCATTTAATGTATCAAAATGTCGTCTTACAGATATAATCGGAATCGTCAAAAGCAAATAAGTCAATTTTGAGATATCGGTTATTGAACAAACTTGTTTCTTTCTTATTTCAAGGGATCTACTATGGACCCATGGCGAAAACTCAAGTTTTAATAACTTCCCGAAATCTAAATTTGGAGTTTCATTAGTCTATTAAGTGTATCAAAATGTCGTGTTTCACATAGATTCAGAATCGTCAAAAGCAAGTAAGTCAATTTTGAGATATCCTTGATTGAACAAAGTTGTCTCTTTCATGTTTCAAGTGTTCTACTATAGACCCATGGCTAAAACTCAAGTTTCCAAAACTTTCAGAAATCTGAATTTAGGCCTTCTTTAGTGTATTTAATGTATCATAATGTCATCTTTCACATAGATTCGTAATCGTTAAAAGCAAATAAGTCAATTTTGAGATACCGTTGATTGAGCAAAGTTGTGTCTTTTTTGTCTCAAGTGTTCTGCTATAGACTCATGGCTAAAATTCAAGTTTCCAAAACTTCTTGAAACCTGAATTTAGACCTTCTTTAGTGTATTTAATGTATCAAAATGTCATCTTTCACATTTATTCGTAATCTTCAAAAGCAAATAAGTCAATTTTGAGATATCTATTATTGAACAAAGTTGTATCTTTCTTGTTTCAAAAGTTCTACTGTAGACCCAAGGCCAAAAAAAAAGTTTTAAAAACTTTTTGAGATCCGAACTTGGACATTCATGTGTGTATTAAGTGTATCAAAATGTCATCTTTCACATAGATTCGGAATCATCGAAAGTAAATAAGTCAATTTTGAGATATCCTTGATTGAACAAAGTGTTCACTTTCTTGTTTCAAATGTTCTACTATGGACCCATGGTAACAACTGAAGTTTTAAAAACTTTCTGAAATCCAAATTTCCACTTTCATTAGTGTATTAACTGTATCAAAATGTCATTTTTCACATAGATTCGGAATCGTCAAAAGTAAATAAGTCAATTTTGAGATATCCTTGATTGAACAAAGTTGTGTCTTTCTTGTGTCAAGTGTTCTACTATGGGACAATGGGTAAAACTCAAGTTTTAAAAACTTCCCAAAATCCGAATTTGGAGTTTCATTAGTGTATATTAAGTGTATCAAAATGTCATCTTTCACATAGATTTGGAATAGTCAAAAGTATTTAAGTCAATTTTGAGATATCCTTGATTGAAAAAAGTTGTGCCTTTCTTTATTCGAGCGTTCTATTGTGGACCCGTGGCTAAAACTCAAGTTTCTAAAACATCCCAAAATCCGCATTTGGACTTCCTTTATCGTATTTAATGTATCAAAACAACGTTTTTCACATAGATTCGGAATCGCCAAAAGCAAATAAGTCAATTTTGAGATACCGTTGATTGAACAAAGTTGTCTCTTTCATGTTTCGAGTGTTCAACTATAGACCCATGGCTAAAACTCAAGTTTCCAAAATTTCTTGAAATCTAAATTTAAACCTTCTTTAGTGTATTTAATGTATCAAAATGTCGTCATTCACATAGATTTGGAATCGTCAAAAGTATATAAGTCAATTTTGAGATTTCCTTGATTGAAAAAAGTTGTGCCTTTCTTTATTCGAGCGTTCTATTGTGGACCCGTGGCTAAAACTCAAGTTTCTAAAACTTCCCAAAATCTGCATTTGGACTTTCATTAGTATTTGAAGTGTATCAAAATGTCGTCTTTCACATAGATTTGGAATCGTCAAAAGCGAATAAGTCAATTTTGCTATATCCTTGATTGAACAAAGTTGTGGCTTTGTTGTTTCAAGTGTTCTACTATGGGACCCATGGCTAAAATTCAAGTTTCAAAATCTTCCAAAAATTCGAATTTTGGACTTTCATTAGTGTATTAAGTGTATCAAAATGTCGTCTTTCATATAGATTCAGAATCGTCAAAAGTAAATAAGTCAATTTTGAGATATCCTTGATTGAACAAAGTTGTGTCTTTCTTGTGTCAAGTGTTCTACTATGGACCCATGGGTGAAACTCAAGTTTTAAAACTTCCCAAAATCCGAATTTGGACTTTCATTAGTATTTGAAGTGTATCAAAATGTCGTCTTTCACATAGATTTGAAATCGTCAAAAGTAAATAAGCCAATTTTGAGATATCCTTGATTGAACAAAGATGTGTCTTTCTTTATTCGAGCGTTCTATTGTGGACTCATGGCTAAAACTCAAGTTTCTGAAACCTTCCGAAATCTGAATTTGGACTTTCTTTATCGTATTTAATGTATCAAAACGACGTTTTTCACATAGATTCGGAATCGCCAAAAGCAAATAAGTCAATTTTGAGATACCGTTGATTGAACAAAGTTGTCTCTTTGTTGTGTCAAGTGTTCTACTATGGGCCAATGGGTAAAACTCAAGTTTTAAAAACTTCCCAAAATCCGAATTTGGAGTTTCATTAGTCTATATTAGGTGTATCAAAATGTCATCTTTCACATAGATTTGGAATCGTCAAAAGTATATAACTCAATTTTGAGATTTCCTCGATTGAAAAAAGTTATGCCTTTCTTTATTCGAGCATTCTATTGTGGACCCGTGGCTAAAACTCAAGTTTCTAAATCTTCCCAAAATCTGCATTTGGACTTCCTTTATCGTATTTAATGTATCAAAACGACGTTTTTCACATAGATTCGGAATCGTCAAAAGCGAATAAGTCAATTTTGCTATATCCTTGATTGAAAAAAGTTGAGGCTTTCTTATTTCAAGTGTTCTACTATGGGACCCATGGCTAAAATTCAAGTTTCAAAATCTTCCCAAAATCTGAATTTTGGACTTTCAATAGTGTATTAAGTGTATCAAAATGTCGTCTTTCATATAGATTCAGAATCGTCAAAAGTAAATAAGTCAATTTTGAGATATCCTTTATTGAACAAAGTTGTGTCTTTCTTGTGTCAAGTGTTCTACTATGGACCCATGGGTGAAACTCAAGTTTTAAAACTTCCCAAAATCCGAATTTGGACTTTCATTAGTATTTGAAGTGTATCAAAATGTCGTCTTTCACATAGATTTGGAATCGTCAAAAGTAAATAAGTCAATTTTGAGATATCCTTGATTGAACAAAGATGTGTCTTTCTTTGTTCGAGCGTTCTATTGTGGACTCGTGGCTAAAACTCAAGTTTCTGAAACCTTCCGAAATCTGAATTTGGACTTTCTTTATCGTATTTAATGTATCAAAACGACGTTTTTCACATAGATTCGGAATCGTCAAAAGCAAATAAGTCAATTTTGAGATACCGTTGATTGAACAAAGTTGTCTCTTTCATGTTTCGAGTGTTCAACTATAGACCCATGGCTAAAACTCAAGTTTCCAAAACTTCTCGAAATCTAAATTTAGTCTTTCTTTAGTGTATTTAATGTATCAAAATGTTGTCTTTCACATAGATTCGGATTTGTCAAAAGCAAATATGTCAATTTTGAGATATCGTTGATTGAACAAAGTTGTCCTTTCCATGTTTCAAGTGTTCTACTGTGGACCCATTGCAACAACTCAAGTTTTAAAAACTTTCTGAAATCTGAATTTCCAATTTCATTAGTGTATTAAGTGTATCAAAATGTCATCTTTTACATAGATTCGGAATCGTCAAAAGCAAATAAGTCAATTTTGAGATATCCTTCATTGAACAAAGTTGTCTCTTTCATGTTTCAAGTGTTCTACTATAAACTCATGGCTAAAACTCAAGTTTTCAAAACTTCCTGAAATCTGAATTTTGACTTTCTTTAGTTCATTTAATGTATCAAAATGTCGTCCTACAGATATATTCGGAATCGTCAAAAGCAAATAAGTCAATTTTGAGATATCGGTTATTGAACAAACTTGTTTCTTTCTTGTTTCAAGGGATCTACTATGGACCCATGGCGAAAACTCAAGTTTTAATAACATCTCGAAATCCAAATTTGGAGTTTCATTAGTCTATTATGTGTATCAAAATGTCGTCTTTCACATAGATTCAGAATCGTCAAAAGCAAGTAAGTCAATTTTGAGATATCCTTGATTGAACAAAGTTGTCTCTTTCATATTTCAAGTGTCCTATTATAGACCCATGGCTAAAACTCAAGTTTCCAAAACTTTCAGAAATCTGAATTTAGGCCTTCTTTAGTGTATTTAATGTATCACAATGTCATCTTTCACATAGATTCGTAATCGTCAAAAGCAAATAAGTCAATTTTGAGATACCGTTGATTGAGCAAAGTTGTGTCTTTTTTGTCTCAAGTGTTCTACTATAGACTCATGGCTAAAATTCAAGTATCCAAAACTTCTTGAAACCTGAATTTAGACCTTCTTTAGTGTATTTAATGTATCAAAATGTCGTCTTTCACATTTATTCATAATCTTCAAAAGCAAATAAGTCAATTTTGAGATATCTATTATTGAACAAAGTTGTATCTTTCTTGTTTCAAGTGTTCTACTGTAGACCCAAGGCCAAAAAAAATGTTTTAAAAACTTTTCAAAATCTGAACTTGGACATTCATGTGTGTATTAAGTGTATCAAAATGTCATCTTTCACATAGATTCGGAATCCTCAAAAGTAAATAAGTCAATTTTGAGATATCCTTGATTGAACAAAGTGTTCACTTTCTTGTTTCAAATGTTCCACTATGGACCCATGGTAACAACTTAAGTTTTAAAAACTTTCTGAAATCCGAATTTCCACTTTCATTAGTGTATTAACTATATCAAAATGTCGTCTTTCACATAGATTTGGAATCGTCAAAAGTAAATAAGTCAATTTTGAGATATCCTTGATTGAACAAAGTTGTGTCTTTCTTGTGTCAAGTGTTCTACTATGGGCCAATGGGTAAAACTCAAGTTTTAAAAACTTCCCAAAATCTGAATTTGGAGTTTAATTAGTGTATATTAAGTGTATCAAAATGTCGTCTTACAGATACATTCGAAATCGTCAAAAGACAATAAGTCAATTTTGAGATATCGGTTATTGACCAAACTTGTTTCTTTCTTGTTTCAAGGGATCTACTATGGACCCATGGCGAAAACTCAAGTTTTAATAACTTCTCGAAATCTAAATTTGGAGTTTCATTAGTCTATTAAGTGTATCAAAATGTCGTCTTTCACATAGATTCAGAATCGTCAAAAGCAAGTAAGTCAATTTTGAGATATCCTTGATTGAACAAAGTTGTCTCTTTCATGTTTCAAGTGTTCTACTATAGACCCATGGCTAAAACTCAAGTTTCCAAAACTTCCAGAAATCTGAATTTAGGCCATCTTTAGTTTATTTAATGTATCACAATGTCATCTTTCACATAGATTCGGAATCGTCAAAAGCAAATAAGTCAATTTTGCTATATCCTTGATTGAACAAAGTTGTGACTTTTTTGTTTCATGTGTTCTACAATGGTACCCATGGCTAAAATTCAAGTTTCAAAATCTTCCCAAAATTCAAATTTTGGACTTTCATTAGTGTATTAAGTGTATCAAAATGTCGTCTTTCACATAGATTCGGAATCGTCAAAAGTAAATAAGTCAATTTTGAGATATCCTTGATTGAACAAAGTTGTGTCTTTCTTGTGTCAAGTGTTCTACTATGGGCCAATGGGTAAAACTCAAGTTTTAAAAAATTCCCAAAATCCAAATTTTGGACATTCATGTGTGTAATAAGTGTATCAAAATGTCGTCTTTCACATAGATTCGGAATTATCAAAAGTAAATAAGTCAATTTTGAGATATCCTTGATTGAACAAAGTGTTCACTTTCTTGTTTCAAATGTTCTACTATGGACCCATGGTAACAACTCAAGTTTTAAAAACTTTCTGAAATCCGAATTTCCACTTTCATTAGTGTATTAACTGTATCAAAATGTCGTCTTTCACATAGATTCGGAATCGTCAAAAGTAAATAAGTCAATTTTGAGATATCCTTGATTGAACAAAGTTGTGTCTTTCTTGTGTCAAGTGTTCTACTATGGGCCAATGGGTGAAACTCAAGTTTTAAAACTTCCCAAAATCTGAATTTGAACTTTCATTAGTATTTGAAGTGTATCAAAATGTCGTCTTTCACATAGATTTGAAATCGTCAAAAGTAAATAAGTCAATTTTGAGATATCCTTGATTGAACAAAGATGTGTCTTTCTTTATTCGAGCGTTCTATTGTGGACTCGTGGCTAAAACTCAAGTTTCTGAAACCTTCCGAAATCTGAATTTGGACTTTATTTATCGTATTTAATGTATCAAAACGACGTTTTTCACATAGATTCGGAATCGTCAAAAGTAAATAAGTCAATTTTGCTATATCCTTGATTGAACAAAGTTGTGGCTTTCTTGTTTCAAGTGTTCTACTATGGGACCCATGGCTAAAATTCAAGTTTCAAAATCTTCCCAAAATCCGAATTTTGGACTTTCATTAGTGTATTAAGTGTATCAAAATGTCGTCTTTCATATAGATTCAGAATCGTCAAAAGTAAATAAGTCAATTTTGAGATATCCTTGATTGAACAAAGTTGTGTCTTTCTTGTGTCAAGTGTTCTACTATAGACCCATTGGTGAAACTCAAGTTTTAAAACTTCCCAAAATCCGAATTTGGACTATCATTAGTATTTGAAGTGTATCGAAATGTCGTCTTTCACATAGATTTGGAATCGTCAAAAGTAAATAAGTCAATTTTGAGATATCCTTGATTGAACAAAGATGTGTCTTTCTTTATTCAAGCGTTCTATTATGGACTCGTGGCTAAAACTCAAGTTTCTGAAACCTTCCGAAATCTGAATTTGGACTTTCTTTATCGTATTTAATGTATCAAAACGACGTTTTTCACATAGATTCGAAATCGTCAAAAGTAAATAAGTCAATTTTGCTATATCCTTGATTGAACAAAGTTGTGGCTTTCTTGTTTCAAGTGTTCTACTATGGGACCCATGGCTAAAATTCAAGTTTCAAAATCTTCCCAAAATCCGAATTTTGGACTTTCATTAGTGTATTAAGTGTATCAAAATTTCGTCTTTCATGTAGATTCAGAATCGTCAAAAGTAAATAAGTCAATTTTGAGATATCCTTGATTGAACAAAGTTGTGTCTTTCTTGTGTCAAGTGTTCTACTATGGACCCATGGGTGAAACTCAAGTTTTAAAACTTCCCAAAATCCGAATTTGGACTATCATTAGTATTTGAAGTGTATCGAAATGTCGTCTTTCACATAGATTTGGGATCGTCAAAAGTAAATAAGTCAATTTTGAGATATCCTTGATTGAACAAAGATGTGTCTTTCTTTATTCAAGCGTTCTATTGTGGACTCGTGGCTAAAACTTAAGTTTCTGAAACCTTCCGAAATCTGAATTTGGACTTTCTTTATCGTATTTAATGTATCAAAACGACGTTTTTCACATAGATTCGGAATCGTCAAAAGCGAATAAATCAATTTTGCTATATCCTTGATTGAACAAAGATGTGAATTTCTTGTTTGAAGTGTTCTACTATGGGACCCATGGCTAAAATTCAAGTTTCAAAACTTCCCAAAATCCGAATTTTGGACTTTCATTAGTGTATTAAGTGTATCAAAATGTCGTCTTTCATATAGATTCAGAATCGTCAAAAGTAAATAAGTCAATTTTGAGATATCCTTGATTGAACAAAGTTGTGTCTTTCTTGTGTCAAGTGTTCTACTATGGGCCAATGGGTAAAACTCAAGTTTTAAAACTTCCCAAAATCTGAATTTGAACTTTCATTAGTATTTGAAGTGTATCAAAATGTCGTCTTTCACATAGATTTGGAATCGTCAAAAGTAAATAAGTCAATTTTGAGATATCCTTGATTGAACAAAGATGTGTCTTTCTTTGTTCGAGCGTTCTATTGTGGACTCGTGGCTAAAACTCAAGTTTCTGAAACCTTCCGAAATCTGAATTTGGACTTTCTTTATCGTATTTAATGTATCAAAACGACGTTTTTCACATAGATTCGGAATCGTCAAAAGCAAATAAGTCAATTTTGAGATACCGTTGATTGAACAAAGTTGTCTCTTTCATGTTTCGAGTGTTCAACTATAGACCCATGGCTAAAACTCAAGTTTCCAAAACTTCTCGAAATCTAAATTTAGTCTTTCTTTAGTGTATTTAATGTATCAAAATGTTGTCTTTCACATAGATTCGGATTTGTCAAAAGCAAATATGTCAATTTTGAGATATCGTTGATTGAACAAAGTTGTCCTTTCCATGTTTCAAGTGTTCTACTGTGGACCCATTGCAACAACTCAAGTTTTAAAAACTTTCTGAAATCTGAATTTCCAATTTCATTAGTGTATTAAGTGTATCAAAATGTCATCTTTTACATAGATTCGGAATCGTCAAAAGCAAATAAGTCAATTTTGAGATATCCTTCATTGAACAAAGTTGTCTCTTTCATGTTTCAAGTGTTCTACTATAAACTCATGGCTAAAACTCAAGTTTTCAAAACTTCCTGAAATCTGAATTTTGACTTTCTTTAGTTCATTTAATGTATCAAAATGTCGTCCTACAGATATATTCGGAATCGTCAAAAGCAAATAAGTCAATTTTGAGATATCGGTTATTGAACAAACTTGTTTCTTTCTTGTTTCAAGGGATCTACTATGGACCCATGGCGAAAACTCAAGTTTTAATAACTTCTCGAAATCCAAATTTGGAGTTTCATTAGTCTATTATGTGTATCAAAATGTCGTCTTTCACATAGATTCAGAATCATCAAAAGTAAATAAGTCAATTTTGAGATATCCTTGATTGAACAAAGTGTTCACTTTCTTGTTTCAAATGTTCTACTATGGACCCATGGTAACAACTCAAGTTTTAAAAACTTTCTGAAATTCGAATTTCCACTTTCATTAGTGTATTAACTGTATCAAAATGTCGGCTTTCACATAGATTCGGAATCGTTAAAAGTAAATAAGTCAATTTTGAGATATCCTTGATTGAACAAAGTGTTCACTTTCTTGTTTCAAATGTTCTACTATGGACCCATGGTAACAACTCAAGTTTTAAAAACTTTCTGAAATCCGAATTTCCACTTTCATTAGTGTATTAACTGTATCAAAATGTCGTCTTTCACATAGATTCAGAATCTTCAAAAGTAAATAAGTCAATTTTGAGATATCCTTGATTGAACAAAGTTGTGTCTTTCTTGTGTCAAGTGTTCTACTATGGGCCAATGGGTAAAACTCAAGTTTTAAAACTTCCCAAAATCTGAATTTGAACTTTCATTAGTATTTGAAGTGTATCAAAATGTCGTCTTTCACATAGATTTGAAATCGTCAAAAGTAAATAAGTCAATTTTGAGATATCCTTGATTGAACAAAGATGTGTCTTTCTTTATTCGAGCGTTCTATTGTGGACTCGTGGCTAAAACTCAAGTTTCTGAAACCTTCCGAAATCTGAATTTGGACTTTCTTTATCGTATTTAATGTATCAAAACGACGTTTTTCACATAGATTCGGAATCGTCAAAAGTAAATAAGTCAATTTTGCTTATCCTTGATTGAACAAAGTTGTGGCTTTCTTGTTTCAAGTGTTCTACTATGGGACCCATGGCTAAAATTCAAGTTTCAAAATCTTCCCAAAATCTGAATTTTGGACTTTCATTAGTGTATTAAGTGTATCAAAATGTCGTCTTTCATATAGATTCAGAATCGTCAAAAGTAAATAAGTCAATTTTGAGATATCCTTGATTGAACAAAGTTGTGTCTTTCTTGTGTCAAGTGTTCTACTATGGGCCAATGGGTAAAACTCAAGTTTTAAAACTTCCCAAAATCTGAATTTGAACTTTCATTAGTATTTGAAGTGTATCAAAATGTCGTCTTTCACATAGATTTGGAATCGTCAAAAGTAAATAAGTCAATTTTGAGATATCCTTGATTGAACAAAGATGTGTCTTTCTTTGTTCGAGCGTTCTATTGTGGACTCGTGGCTAAAACTCAAGTTTCTGAAACCTTCCGAAATCTGAATTTGGACTTTCTTTATCGTATTTAATGTATCAAAACGACGTTTTTCACATAGATTCGGAATCGTCAAAAGCAAATAAGTCAATTTTGAGATACCGTTGATTGAACAAAGTTGTCTCTTTCATGTTTCGAGTGTTCAACTATAGACCCATGGCTAAAACTCAAGTTTCCAAAACTTCTTGAAATCTAAATTTAGTCTTTCTTTAGTGTATTTAATGTATCAAAATGTTGTCTTTCACATAGATTCGGATTTGTCAAAAGCAAATATGTCAATTTTGAGATATCGTTGATTGAACAAAGTTGTCCTTTCCATGTTTCAAGTGTTCTACTGTGGACCCATTGCAACAACTCAAGTTTTAAAAACTTTCTGAAATCTGAATTTCCAATTTCTTTAGTGTATTAAGTGTATCAAAATGTCATCTTTTACATAGATTCGGAATCGTCAAAAGCAAATAAGTCAATTTTGAGATATCCTTCATTGAACAAAGTTGTCTCTTTCATGTTTCAAGTGTTCTACTATAAACTCATGGCTAAAACTCAAGTTTTCAAAACTTCCTGAAATCTGAATTTTGACTTTCTTTAGTTCATTTAATGTATCAAAATGTCGTCCTACAGATATATTCGGAATCGTCAAAACCAAATAAGTCAATTTTGAGATATCGGTTATTGAACAAACTTGTTTCTTTCTTGTTTCAAGGGATCTACTATGGACCCATGGCGAAAACTCAAGTTTTAATAACTTCTCGAAATCCAAATTTGGAGTTTCATTAGTCTATTATGTGTATCAAAATGTCGTCTTTCACATAGATTCAGAATCATCAAAAGTAAATAAGTCAATTTTGAGATATCCTTGATTGAACAAAGTGTTCACTTTCTTGTTTCAAATGTTCTACTATGGACCCATGGTAACAACTCAAGTTTTAAAAACTTTCTGAAATTCGAATTTCCACTTTCATTAGTGTATTAACTGTATCAAAATGTCGGCTTTCACATAGATTCGGAATCGTCAAAAGTAAATAAGTCAATTTTGAGATATCCTTGATTGAACAAAGTGTTCACTTTCTTGTTTCAAATGTTCTACTATGGACCCATGGTAACAACTCAAGTTTTAAAAACTTTCTGAAATCCGAATTTCCACTTTCATTAGTGTATTAACTGTATCAAAATGTCGTCTTTCACATAGATTTGGAATCGTCAAAAGTAAATAAGTCAATTTTGAGATATCCTTGATTGAACAAAGATGTGTCTTTCTTTGTTCGAGCGTTCTATTGTGGACTCGTGGCTAAAACTCAAGTTTCTGAAACCTTCCGAAATCTGAATTTGGACTTTCTTTATCGTATTTAATGTATCAAAACGACGTTTTTCACATAGATTCGGAATCGTCAAAAGCAAATAAGTCAATTTTGAGATACCGTTGATTGAACAAAGTTGTCTCTTTCATGTTTCGAGTGTTCAACTATAGACCCATGGCTAAAACTCAAGTTTCCAAAACTTCTTGAAATCTAAATTTAGTCTTTCTTTAGTGTATTTAATGTATCAAAATGTTGTCTTTCACATAGATTCGGATTTGTCAAAAGCAAATATGTCAATTTTGAGATATCGTTGATTGAACAAAGTTGTCCTTTCCATGTTTCAAGTGTTCTACTGTGGACCCATTGCAACAACTCAAGTTTTAAAAACTTTCTGAAATCTGAATTTCCAATTTCTTTAGTGTATTAAGTGTATCAAAATGTCATCTTTTACATAGATTCGGAATCGTCAAAAGCAAATAAGTCAATTTTGAGATATCCTTCATTGAACAAAGTTGTCTCTTTCATGTTTCAAGTGTTCTACTATAAACTCATGGCTAAAACTCAAGTTTTCAAAACTTCCTGAAATCTGAATTTTGACTTTCTTTAGTTCATTTAATGTATCAAAATGTCGTCCTACAGATATATTCGGAATCGTCAAAACCAAATAAGTCAATTTTGAGATATCGGTTATTGAACAAACTTGTTTCTTTCTTGTTTCAAGGGATCTACTATGGACCCATGGCGAAAACTCAAGTTTTAATAACTTCTCGAAATCCAAATTTGGAGTTTCATTAGTCTATTATGTGTATCAAAATGTCGTCTTTCACATAGATTCAGAATCATCAAAAGTAAATAAGTCAATTTTGAGATATCCTTGATTGAACAAAGTGTTCACTTTCTTGTTTCAAATGTTCTACTATGGACCCATGGTAACAACTCAAGTTTTAAAAACTTTCTGAAATTCGAATTTCCACTTTCATTAGTGTATTAACTGTATCAAAATGTCGGCTTTCACATAGATTCGGAATCGTCAAAAGTAAATAAGTCAATTTTGAGATATCCTTGATTGAACAAAGTGTTCACTTTCTTGTTTCAAATGTTCTACTATGGACCCATGGTAACAACTCAAGTTTTAAAAACTTTCTGAAATCCGAATTTCCACTTTCATTAGTGTATTAACTGTATCAAAATGTCGTCTTTCACATAGATTCAGAATCTTCAAAAGTAAATAAGTCAATTTTGAGATATCCTTGATTGAACAAAGTTGTGTCTTTCTTGTGTCAAGTGTTCTACTATGGGCCAATGGGTAAAACTCAAGTTTTAAAACTTCCCAAAATCTGAATTTGAACTTTCATTAGTATTTGAAGTGTATCAAAATGTCGTCTTTCACATAGATTTGAAATCGTCAAAAGTAAATAAGTCAATTTTGAGATATCCTTGATTGAACAAAGATGTGTCTTTCTTTGTTCGAGCGTTCTATTGTGGACTCGTGGCTAAAACTCAAGTTTCTGAAACCTTCCGAAATCTGAATTTGGACTTTCTTTATCGTATTTAATGTATCAAAACGACGTTTTTCACATAGATTCGGAATCGTCAAAAGCAAATAAGTCAATTTTGAGATACCGTTGATTGAACAAAGTTGTCTCTTTCATGTTTCGAGTGTTCAACTATAGACCCATGGCTAAAACTCAAGTTTCCAAAACTTCTCGAAATCTAAATTTAGTCTTTCTTTAGTGTATTTAATGTATCAAAATGTTGTCTTTCACATAGATTCGGATTTGTCAAAAGAAAATATGTCAATTTTGAGATATCGTTGATTGAACAAAGTTGTACTTTCCATGTTTCAAGTGTTCTACTGTGGACCCATTGCAACAACTCAAGTTTTAAAAACTTTCTGAAATCTGAATTTCCAATTTCATTAGTGTATTAAGTGTATCAAAATGTCATCTTTTCCATAGATTCGGAATCGTCAAAAGCAAATAAGTCAATTTTGAGATATCCTTCATTGAACAAAGTTGTCTCTTTCATGTTTCAAGTGTTCTACTATAAACTCATGGCTAAAACTCAAGTTTTCAAAACTTCCTGAAATCTGAATTTTGACTTTCTTTAGTTCATTTAATGTATCAAAATGTCGTCCTACAGATATATTCGGAATCGTCAAAAGCAAATAAGTCAATTTTGAGATATCGGTTATTGAACAAACTTGTTTCTTTCTTGTTTCAAGGGATCTACTATGGACCCATGGCGAAAACTCAAGTTTTAATAACTTCTCGAAATCCAAATTTGGAGTTTCATTAGTCTATTATGTGTATCAAAATGTCGTCTTTCACATAGATTCAGAATCATCAAAAGTAAATAAGTCAATTTTGAGATATCCTTGATTGAACAAAGTGTTCACTTTCTTGTTTCAAATGTTCTACTATGGACCCATGGTAACAACTCAAGTTTTAAAAACTTTCTGAAATTCGAATTTCCACTTTCATTAGTGTATTAACTGTATCAAAATGTCGTCTTTCACATAGATTCAGAATCGTCAAAAGTAAATAAGTCAATTTTGAGATATCCTTGATTGAACAAAGTGTTCACTTTCTTGTTTCAAATGTTCTACTATGGACCCATGGTAACAACTCAAGTTTTAAAAACTTTCTGAAATCCGAATTTCCACTTTCATTAGTGTATTAACTGTATCAAAATGTCGTCTTTCACATAGATTCAGAATCTTCAAAAGTAAATAAGTCAATTTTGAGATATCCTTGATTGAACAAAGTTGTGTCTTTCTTGTGTCAAGTGTTCTACTATGGGCCAATGGGTAAAACTCAAGTTTTAAAACTTCCCAAAATCTGAATTTGAACTTTCATTAGTATTTGAAGTGTATCAAAATGTCGTCTTTCACATAGATTTGAAATCGTCAAAAGTAAATAAGTCAATTTTGAGATATCCTTGATTGAACAAAGATGTGTCTTTCTTTATTCGAGCGTTCTATTGTGGACTCGTGGCTAAAACTCAAGTTTCTGAAACCTTCCGAAATCTGAATTTGGACTTTCTTTATCGTATTTAATGTATCAAAACGACGTTTTTCACATAGATTCGGAATCGTCAAAAGTAAATAAGTCAATTTTGCTTATCCTTGATTGAACAAAGTTGTGGCTTTCTTGTTTCAAGTGTTCTACTATGGGACCCATGGCTAAAATTCAAGTTTCAAAATCTTCCCAAAATCTGAATTTTGGACTTTCATTAGTGTATTAAGTGTATCAAAATGTCGTCTTTCATATAGATTCAGAATCGTCAAAAGTAAATAAGTCAATTTTGAGATATCCTTGATTGAACAAAGTTGTGTCTTTCTTGTGTCAAGTGTTCTACTATGGGCCAATGGGTAAAACTCAAGTTTTAAAACTTCCCAAAATCTGAATTTGAACTTTCATTAGTATTTGAAGTGTATCAAAATGTCGTCTTTCACATAGATTTGGAATCGTCAAAAGTAAATAAGTCAATTTTGAGATATCCTTGATTGAACAAAGATGTGTCTTTCTTTGTTCGAGCGTTCTATTGTGGACTCGTGGCTAAAACTCAAGTTTCTGAAACCTTCCGAAATCTGAATTTGGACTTTCTTTATCGTATTTAATGTATCAAAACGACGTTTTTCACATAGATTCGGAATCGTCAAAAGCAAATAAGTCAATTTTGAGATACCGTTGATTGAACAAAGTTGTCTCTTTCATGTTTCGAGTGTTCAACTATAGACCCATGGCTAAAACTCAAGTTTCCAAAACTTCTTGAAATCTAAATTTAGTCTTTCTTTAGTGTATTTAATGTATCAAAATGTTGTCTTTCACATAGATTCGGATTTGTCAAAAGCAAATATGTCAATTTTGAGATATCGTTGATTGAACAAAGTTGTCCTTTCCATGTTTCAAGTGTTCTACTGTGGACCCATTGCAACAACTCAAGTTTTAAAAACTTTCTGAAATCTGAATTTCCAATTTCTTTAGTGTATTAAGTGTATCAAAATGTCATCTTTTACATAGATTCGGAATCGTCAAAAGCAAATAAGTCAATTTTGAGATATCCTTCATTGAACAAAGTTGTCTCTTTCATGTTTCAAGTGTTCTACTATAAACTCATGGCTAAAACTCAAGTTTTCAAAACTTCCTGAAATCTGAATTTTGACTTTCTTTAGTTCATTTAATGTATCAAAATGTCGTCCTACAGATATATTCGGAATCGTCAAAAGCAAATAAGTCAATTTTGAGATATCGGTTATTGAACAAACTTGTTTCTTTCTTGTTTCAAGGGATCTACTATGGACCCATGGCGAAAACTCAAGTTTTAATAACTTCTCGAAATCCAAATTTGGAGTTTCATTAGTCTATTATGTGTATCAAAATGTCGTCTTTCACATAGATTCAGAATCATCAAAAGTAAATAAGTCAATTTTGAGATATCCTTGATTGAACAAAGTGTTCACTTTCTTGTTTCAAATGTTCTACTATGGACCCATGGTAACAACTCAAGTTTTAAAAACTTTCTGAAATTCGAATTTCCACTTTCATTAGTGTATTAACTGTATCAAAATGTCGGCTTTCACATAGATTCGGAATCGTCAAAAGTAAATAAGTCAATTTTGAGATATCCTTGATTGAACAAAGTGTTCACTTTCTTGTTTCAAATGTTCTACTATGGACCCATGGTAACAACTCAAGTTTTAAAAACTTTCTGAAATCCGAATTTCCACTTTCATTAGTGTATTAACTGTATCAAAATGTCGTCTTTCACATAGATTCAGAATCTTCAAAAGTAAATAAGTCAATTTTGAGATATCCTTGATTGAACAAAGTTGTGTCTTTCTTGTGTCAAGTGTTCTACTATGGGCCAATGGGTAAAACTCAAGTTTTAAAACTTCCCAAAATCTGAATTTGAACTTTCATTAGTATTTGAAGTGTATCAAAATGTCGTCTTTCACATAGATTTGAAATCGTCAAAAGTAAATAAGTCAATTTTGAGATATCCTTGATTGAACAAAGATGTGTCTTTCTTTATTCGAGCGTTCTATTGTGGACTCGTGGCTAAAACTCAAGTTTCTGAAACCTTCCGAAATCTGAATTTGGACTTTCTTTATCGTATTTAATGTATCAAAACGACGTTTTTCACATAGATTCGGAATCGTCAAAAGTAAATAAGTCAATTTTGCTTATCCTTGATTGAACAAAGTTGTGGCTTTCTTGTTTCAAGTGTTCTACTATGGGACCCATGGCTAAAATTCAAGTTTCAAAATCTTCCCAAAATCCGAATTTTGGACTTTCATTAGTGTATTAAGTGTATCAAAATGTCGTCTTTCATATAGATTCAGAATCGTCAAAAGTAAATAAGTCAATTTTGAGATATCCTTGATTGAACAAAGTTGTGTCTTTCTTGTGTCAAGTGTTCTACTATGGGCCAATGGGTAAAACTCAAGTTTTAAAACTTCCCAAAATCTGAATTTGAACTTTCATTAGTATTTGAAGTGTATCAAAATGTCGTCTTTCACATAGATTTGGAATCGTCAAAAGTAAATAAGTCAATTTTGAGATATCCTTGATTGAACAAAGATGTGTCTTTCTTTGTTCGAGCGTTCTATTGTGGACTCGTGGCTAAAACTCAAGTTTCTGAAACCTTCCGAAATCTGAATTTGGACTTTCTTTATCGTATTTAATGTATCAAAACGACGTTTTTCACATAGATTCGGAATCGTCAAAAGCAAATAAGTCAATTTTGAGATACCGTTGATTGAACAAAGTTGTCTCTTTCATGTTTCGAGTGTTCAACTATAGACCCATGGCTAAAACTCAAGTTTCCAAAACTTCTCGAAATCTAAATTTAGTCTTTCTTTAGTGTATTTAATGTATCAAAATGTTGTCTTTCACATAGATTCGGATTTGTCAAAAGCAAATATGTCAATTTTGAGATATCGTTGATTGAACAAAGTTGTCCTTTCCATGTTTCAAGTGTTCTACTGTGGACCCATTGCAACAACTCAAGTTTTAAAAACTTTCTGAAATCTGAATTTCCAATTTCATTAGTGTATTAAGTGTATCAAAATGTCATCTTTTACATAGATTCGGAATCGTCAAAAGCAAATAAGTCAATTTTGAGATATCCTTCATTGAACAAAGTTGTCTCTTTCATGTTTCAAGTGTTCTACTATAAACTCATGGCTAAAACTCAAGTTTTCAAAACTTCCTGAAATCTGAATTTTGACTTTCTTTAGTTCATTTAATGTATCAAAATGTCGTCCTACAGATATATTCGGAATCGTCAAAAGCAAATAAGTCAATTTTGAGATATCGGTTATTGAACAAACTTGTTTCTTTCTTGTTTCAAGGGATCTACTATGGACCCATGGCGAAAACTCAAGTTTTAATAACTTCTCGAAATCCAAATTTGGAGTTTCATTAGTCTATTATGTGTATCAAAATGTCGTCTTTCACATAGATTCAGAATCGTCAAAAGCAAGTAAGTCAATTTTGAGATATCCTTGATTGAACAAAGTTGTCTCTTTCATGTTTCAAGTGTCCTATTATAGACCCATGGCTAAAACTCAAGTTTCCAAAACTTTCAGAAATCTGAATTTAGGCCTTCTTTAGTGTATTTAATGTATCACAATGTCATCTTTCACATAGATTCGTAATCGTTAAAAGCAAATAAGTCAATTTTGAGATACCGTTGATTGAGCAAAGTTGTGTCGTTTTTGTCTCAAGTGTTCTACTATAGACTCATGGCTAAAATTCAAGTATCCAAAACTTCTTGAAACCTGAATTTAGACCCTCTTTAGTGTATTTAATGTATCACAATGTCGTCTTTCACATTTATTCGTAATCTTCAAAAGCAAATAAGTCAATTTTGAGATATCTATTATTGAACAAAGTTGTATCTTTCTTGTTTCAAGTGTTCTACTGTAGACCCAAGGACAAAAAAAATGTTTTAAAAACTTTTCAAAATCCGAACTTGGACATTCATGTGTGTATTAAGTGTATCAAAATGTCATCTTTCACATAGATTCGGAATCCTCAAAAGTAAATAAGTCAATTTTGAGATATCCTTGATTGAACAAAGTGTTCGCTTTCTTGTTTCAAATGTTCTACTATGGACCCATGGTAACAACTTAAGTTTTAAAAACTTTCTGAAATCCGAATTTCCACTTTCATTAGTGTATTAACTCTATCAAAATGTCGTCTTTCACATAGATTCGGAATCGTCAAAAGTAAATAAGTCAATTTTGAGATATCCTTGATTGAACAAAGTTGTGTCTTTCTTGTGTCAAGTGTTCTACTATGGGCCAATGGGTAAAACTCAAGTTTTAAAAACTTCCCAAAATCCGAATTTGGAGTTTCATTAGTGTATATTAAGTGTATCAAAATGTCGTCTTACAGATACATTCGGAATCGTCAAAAGACAATAAGTCAATTTTGAGATATCGGTTATTGACCAAACTTGTTTCTTTCTTGTTTCAAGGGATCTACTATGGACCCATGGCGAAAACTCAAGTTTTAATAACTTCCCGAAATCTAAATTTGGAGTTTCATTAGTCTATTAAGTGTATCAAAATGTCGTCTTTCACATAGATTCAGAATCGTCAAAAGCAAGTAAGTCAATTTTGAGATATCCTTGATTGAACAAAGTTGTCTCTTTCATGTTTCAAGTGTTCTACTATAGACCCATGGCTAAAACTCAAGTTTCCAAAACTTACAGAAATCTGAATTTAGGCCTTCTTTAGTTTATTTAATGTATCACAATGTCATCTTTCACATAGATTCGGAATCGTCGAAAGCAAATAAGTCAATTTTGCTATATCCTTGATTGAACAAAGTTGTGACTTTTTTGTTTCATGTGTTCTACAATGGGACCCATGGCTAAAATTCAAGTTTCAAAATCTTCCCAAAATTCAAATTTTGGACTTTCATTAGTGTATTAAGTGTATCAAAATGTCGTCTTTCACATAGATTCGGAATCGTCAAAAGTAAATAAGTCAATTTTGAGATATCCTTGATTGAACAAAGTTGTGTCTTTCTTGTGTCAAGTGTTCTACTATGGGCCAATGGGTAAAACTCAAGTTTTAAAAACTTCCCAAAATCCAAATTTTGGACATTCATGTGTGTAATAAGTGTATCAAAATGTCATCTTTCACATAGATTCGGAATCATCAAAAGTAAATAAGTCAATTTTGAGATATCCTTGATTGAACAAAGTGTTCACTTTCTTGTTTCAAATGTTCTACTATGGACCCATGGTAACAACTCAAGTTTTAAAAACTTTCTAAAATCCGAATTTCCACTTTCATTAGTGTATTAACTGTATCAAAATGTCGTCTTTCACATAGATTCGGAATCGTCAAAAGTAAATAAGTCAATTTTGAGATATCCTTGATTGAACAAAGATGTGTCTTTCTTTATTCGAGCGTTCTATTGTGGACTCGTGGCTAAAACTCAAGTTTCTGAAACCTTCCGAAATCTGAATTTGGACTTTCTTTATCGTATTTAATGTATCAAAACGACGTTTTTCACATAGATTCGGAATCGTCAAAAGTAAATAAGTCAATTTTGCTATATCCTTGATTGAACAAAGTTGTGGCTTTCTTGTTTCAAGTGTTCTACTATGGGACCCATGGCTAAAATTCAAGTTTCAAAATCTTCCCAAAATCCGAATTTTGGACTTTCATTAGTGTATTAAGTGTATCAAAATGTCGTCTTTCATATAGATTCAGAATCGTCAAAAGTAAATAAGTCAATTTTGAGATATCCTTGATTGAACAAAGTTGTGTCTTTCTTGTGTCAAGTGTTCTACTATGGACCCATGGGTGAAACTCAAGTTTTAAAACTTCCCAAAATCTGAATTTGGACTATCATTAGTATTTGAAGTGTATCGAAATGTCGTCTTTCACATAGATTTGGAATCGTCAAAAGTAAATAAGTCAATTTTGAGATATCCTTGATTGAACAAAGATGTGTCTTTCTTTATTCAAGCGTTCTATTGTGGACTCGTGGCTAAAACTTAAGTTTCTGAAACCTTCCGAAATCTGAATTTGGACTTTCTTTATCGTATTTAATGTATCAAAACGACGTTTTTCACATAGATTCGGAATCGTCAAAAGCGAATAAGTCAATTTTGCTATATCCTTGATTGAACAAAGTTGTGAATTTTTTGTTTCAAGTGTTCTACAATGGGACCCATGGCTAAAATTCAAGTTTCACAATCTTCCCAAAATTCGAATTTTGGACTTTCATTAGTGTATTAAGTGTATCAAAATGTCGTCTTTCACATAGATTCGGAATCGTCAAAAGTAAATAAGTCAATTTTGAGATATCCTTGATTGAATAAAGTTGTGTCTTTCTTGTGTCAAGTGTTCTACTATGAGCCAATGGGTAAAACTCAAGTTTTAAAAACTTCCCAACATCCGAATTTTTGACAATCATGTGTGTAATAAGTGTATCAAAATGTCGTCTTTCACATAGATTCAGAATCATCAAAAGTAAATAAGTCAATTTTGAGATATCCTTGATTGAACAAAGTGTTCACTTTCTTGTTTCAAATGTTCTACTATGGACCCATGGTAACAACTCAAGTTTTAAAAACTTTCTGAAATTCGAATTTCCACTTTCATTAGTGTATTAACTGTATCAAAATGTCGTCTTTCACATAGATTCGGAATCGTCAAAAGTAAATAAGTCAATTTTGAGATATCCTTGATTGAACAAAGTGTTCACTTTCTTGTTTCAAATGTTCTACTATGGACCCATGGTAACAACTCAAGTTTTAAAAACTTTCTGAAATCCGAATTTCCACTTTCATTAGTGTATTAACTGTATCAAAATGTCGTCTTTCACATAGATTCAGAATCTTCAAAAGTAAATAAGTCAATTTTGAGATATCCTTGATTGAACAAAGTTGTGTCTTTCTTGTGTCAAGTGTTCTACTATGGGCCAATGGGTAAAACTCAAGTTTTAAAACTTCCCAAAATCTGAATTTGAACTTTCATTAGTATTTGAAGTGTATCAAAATGTCATCTTTCACATAGATTTGAAATCGTCAAAAGTAAATAAGTCAATTTTGAGATATCCTTGATTGAACAAAGATGTGTCTTTCTTTATTCGAGCGTTCTATTGTGGACTCGTGGCTAAAACTCAAGTTTCTGAAACCTTCCGAAATCTGAATTTGGACTTTCTTTATCGTATTTAATGTATCAAAACGACGTTTTTCACATAGATTCGGAATCGTCAAAAGCGAATAAGTCAATTTTGCTATATCTTTGATTGAACAAAGTTGTGGCTTTCTTGTTTCAAGTGTTCTACCATGGGACCCATGGCTAAAATTCAAGTTTCAAAATCTTCCCAAAATCCGAATTTTGGACTTTCATTAGTGTATTAAGTGTATCAAAATGTCGTCTTTCATATAGATTCAGAATCGTCAAAAGTAAATAAGTCAATTTTGAGATATCCTTGATTGAACAAAGTTGTGTCTTTCTTGTGTCAAGTGTTCTACTATGGGCCAATGGGTAAAACTCAAGTTTTAAAACTTCCCAAAATCTGAATTTGAACTTTCATTAGTATTTGAAGTGTATCGAAATGTCGTCTTTCACATAGATTTGGAATCGTCAAAAGTAAATAAGTCAATTTTGAGATATCCTTGATTGAACAAAGATGTGTCTTTCTTTGTTCGAGCGTTCTATTGTGGACTCGTGGCTAAAACTCAAGTTTCTGAAACCTTCCGAAATCTGAATTTGGACTTTCTTTATCGTATTTAATGTATCAAAACGACGTTTTTCACATAGATTCGGAATCGCCAAAAGCAAATAAGTCAATTTTGAGATACCGTTGATTGAACAAAGTTGTCTCTTTCATGTTTCGAGTGTTCAACTATAGACCCATGGCTAAAACTCAAGTTTCCAAAACTTCTCGAAATCTAAATTTAGTCTTTCTTTAGTGTATTTAATGTGTCAAAATGTTGTCTTTCACATAGATTCGGATTTGTCAAAAGCAAATATGTCAATTTTGAGATATCGTTGATTGAACAAAATTGTCCTTTCCATGTTTCAAGTGTTCTACTGTGGACCCATTGCAACAACTCAAGTTTTAAAAACTTTCTGAAATCTGAATTTCCAATTTCATTAGTGTATTAAGTGTATCAAAATGTCATCTTTCACATAGATTCGGAATCGTCAAAAGCAAATAAGTCAATTTTGAGATATCCTTCATTGAACAAAGTTGTCTCTTTCATGTTTCAAGTGTTCTACTATAAACTCATGGCTAAAACTCAAGTTTTCAAAACTTCCTGAAATCTGAATTTTGACTTTCTTTAGTTCATTTAATGTATCAAATTGTCGTCTTACAGATATATTCGGAATCGTCAAAAGCAAATAAGTCAATTTTGAGATATCGGTTATTGAACAAACTTGTTTCTTTCTTGTTTCAAGGGATCTACTATGGACCCATGGCGAAAACTCAAGTTTTAATAACTTCTCGAAATCTAAATTTGGAGTTTCATTAGTCTATTATGTGTATCAAAATGTCGTCTTTCACATAGATTCAGAATCGTCAAAAGCAAGTAAGTCAATTTTGAGATATCCTTGATTGAACAAAGTTGTCTCTTTCATGTTTCAAGTGTCCTATTATAGACCCATGGCTAAAACTCAAGTTTCCAAAACTTCCAGAAATCTGAATTTAGGCCTTCTTTAGTGTATTTAATGTATCACAATGTCATCTTTCACATAGATTCGTAATCGTTAAAATCAAATAAGTCAATTTTGAGATACCGTTGATTGAGCAAAGTTGTGTCTTTTTTGTCTCAAGTGTTCTACTATAGACTCATGGCTAAAATTCAAGTTTCCAAAACTTCTTGAAACCTGAATTTAGACCTTCTTTAGTGTATTTAATGTATCAAAATGTCGTCTTTCACATTTATTCGTAATCTTCAAAAGCAAATAAGTCAATTTTGAGATATCTATTATTGAACAAAGTTGTATCTTTCTTGTTTCAAGTGTTCTACTGTAGACCCAAGGCCAAAAAAAATGTTTTAAAAACTTTTCGAAATCCGAACTTGGACACTCATGTGTGTATTAAGTGTATCAAAATGTCATCTTTCAAATAGATTCGGAATCCTCAAAAGTAAATAAGTCAATTTTGAGATATCCTTGATTGAACAAAGTGTTCACTTTCTTGTTTCAAATGTTCTACTATGGACCCATGGTAACAACTCAAGTTTTAAAAACTTTCTGAAATCCGAATTTCCACTTTCATTAGTGTATTAACTGTATCAAAATGTCGTCTTTCACATAGATTCGGAATCGTCAAATGTAAATAAGTCAATTTTGAGATATCCTTGATTGAACAAAGTTGTGTCTTTCTTGTGTCAAGTGTTCTAGTATGGGCCAATGGGTAAAACTCAAGTTTTAAAAGCTTCCCAAAATCTGAATTTAGAGTTTCATTAGTGTATATTAAGTGTATCAAAATGTCATCTTTCACATACATTTGGAATCATCAAAAGTGTATAAGTCAATTTTGAGATATCCTTGATTGAAAAAAGTTGTGCCTTTCTTTATTCGAGCGTTCTATTGTGGACCCGTGGCTAAAACTCAAGTTTCTAAAACTTCCCAAAATCTGCATTTGGACTTCCTTTATCGTATTTAATGTATCAAAACGACGTTTTTCACATAGATTCGGAATCGTCAAAAGCAAATAAGTCAATTTTGCTATATCCTTGATTGAACAAAGTTGTGGCTTTCTTGTTTCAAGCGTTCTACTATGGGACCCATGGCTAAAATTCAAGTTTCAAAATCTTCCCAAAATTCGAATTTTGGACTTTCATTAGTGTATTAAGTGTATCAAAATGTCGTCTTTCAT
Organism: Diospyros kaki; assembly: GCA_036245055.1. NCBI lineage: Eukaryota > Viridiplantae > Streptophyta > Magnoliopsida > Ericales > Ebenaceae > Diospyros > Diospyros kaki. The sequence continues at coordinate 16,021,242 of BSEG01000011.1, read as the reverse complement.
ATAGATTTGGAATCGTCAAAAGTAAATAAGTCAATTTTGAGATATCCTTGATTGAAACAAGTTGTGTCTTTCTTGTGTCAAGTGTTCTACTATGGGCCAATGGGTAAAACTCAAGTTTTAAAAACTTCCCAAAATCCGAATTTGGACTTTCATTAGTGTATATTAAGTGTATCAAAATGTCGTCTTTCACATAGATTTGGAATCGTCAAAAGTAAATAAGTCAATTTTCAGATATCCTTGATTGAAAAAAGTTGTGCCTTTCTTTATTCAAGCGTTCTATTATGGACCCGTGGCTAAAACTCAAGTTTCTAAAACTTCACAAAATCCGCATTTGGACTTCCTTTTTCGTATTTAATGTATCAAAATGACGTTTTTCACATAGATTCGGAATCGCCAAAAGCAAATAAGTCAATTTTGAGATACCGTTGATTGAACAAAGTTGTCTCTTTCATGTTTCGAGTGTTCAACTATAAACCCATGGCTAAAACTCAAGTTTCCAAAACTTCTCGAAATCTAAATTTAGACCTTCTTTAGTGTATTTAATGTATCAAAATGTCGTCTTTCACATAGATTCGTAATCGGGAAAAGTAAATAAGTCAATTTTGAGATATCGTTGATTGAGCAAAGTTGCCTCCTTCATGTTTCAAGTTTTCTACTATAAACTCATGGCCAAAACTCAAGTTTTCAAAACTTCCTGAAATCTGAATTTAGACTTTCTTTAGTTCATTTAATGTATCAAAATGTCGTCTTACAGATATATTCGGAATCGTCAAAAGCAAATAAGTCAATTTTGAGATATTGGTTATTGAACAAATTTGTTTCTTTCCTGTTTCAAGGGATCTACTATGGACCCATGGCGAAAACTCAAGTTTTAATAACTTCCCGAAATCTAAATTTGGAGTTTCATTAGTCTATTAAGTGTATCAAAATGTCGTCTTTCACATAGACTCAGAATCGTCAAAAGCAAGTAAGTCAATTTTGAGATATCCTTGATTGAACAAAGTTGTCTCTTTCATGTTTCAAGTGTTCTACTATAGACCCATGGCTAAAACTCAAGTTTCCAAAACTTCCAGAAATCTGAATTTAGGCCTTCTTTAGTGTATTTAATGTATCACAATGTCATCTTTCACATAGATTCGGAATCGTCAAAAGCAAATAAGTCAATTTTACTATATCCTTGGTTGAACAAAGTTGTGACTTTTTTGTTTCAAGTGTTCTACAATGGGACCCATGGCTAAAATTCAAGTTTCACAATCTTCCCAAAATTCGAATTTTGGACTTTCATTAGTGTATTAAGTGTATCAAAATGTCGTCTTTCACATAGATTTGGAATCGTCAAAAGTAAATAAGTCAATTTTGAGATATCCTTGATTGAATAAAGTTGTGTCTTTCTTGTGTCAAGTGTTCTACTATGGGCCAATGGGTAAAACTCAAGTTTTAAAAACTTCCCAAAATCCGAATTTTGGACATTCATGTGTGTAATAAGTGTATCAAAATGTCGTCTTTCACATAGATTCGGAATCATCAAAAGTAAATAAGTCAATTTTGAGATATCCTTGATTGAACAAAGTGTTCACTTTCTTGTTTCAAATGTTCTACTATGGACCCATGGTAACAACTCAAGTTTTAAAAACTTTCTGAAATTCGAATTTCCACTTTCATTAGTGTATTAACTGTATCAAAATGTCGTCTTTCACATAGATTCGGAATCGTCAAAAGTAAATAAGTCAATTTTGAGATATCCTTGATTGAACAAAGTTGTGTCTTTCTTGTGTCAAGTGTTCTACTATGGGCCAATGGGTAAAACTCAAGTTTTAAAACTTCTCAAAATCCGAATTTGGACTTTCATTAGTATTTGAAGTGTATCAAAATGTCGACTTTCACATAGATTTGAAATCGTCAAAAGTAAATAAGTCAATTTTGAGATATCCTTGATTGAACAAAGATGTGTCTTTCTTTATTCGAGCGTTCCATTGTGGACTCGTGGCTAAAACTCAAGTTTCTGAAACCTTCCGAAATCTGAATTTGGACTTTCTTTATCGTATTTAATGTATCAAAACGACGTTTTTCACATAGATTCGGAATCGTCAAAGGCAAAAAAGTCAATTTTGAGATACCGTTGATTGAACAAAGTTGTCTCTTTCATGTTTCGAGTGTTCAACTATAGACCCATGGCTAAAACTCAAGTTTCCAAAACTTCTCGAAATCTAAATTTAGTCTTTCTTTAGTGTATTTAATGTATCAAAATGTTGTCTTTCACATAGATTCGGATTTGTCAAAAGCAAATATGTCAATTTTGAGATATCGTTGATTGAACAAAATTGTCCTTTCCATGTTTCAAGTGTTCTACTGTGGACCCATTGCAACAACTCAAGTTTTAAAAACTTTCTGAAATCTGAATTTCCAATTTCATTAGTGTATTAAGTGTATCAAAATGTCATCTTTCACATAGATTCGGAATCGTCAAAAGCAAATAAGTCAATTTTGAGATATCATTCATTGAACAAAGTTGTCTCTTTCATGTTTCAAGTGTTCTACTATAAACTCATGGCTAAAACTCAAGTTTTCAAAACTTCCTGAAATCTGAATTTTGACTTTCTTTAGTTCATTTAATGTATCAAAATGTCGTCTTACAGATATATTCGGAATCGTCAAAAGCAAATAAGTCAATTTTGAGATATCGGTTATTGAACAAACTTGTTTCTTTCTTGTTTCAAGGGATCTACTATGGACCCATGGCGAAAACTCAAGTTTTAATAACTTCTCGAAATCTAAATTTGGAGTTTCATTAGTCTATTAAGTGTATCAAAATGCCGTCTTTCACATAGATTCAGAATCGTCAAAAGCAAGTAAGTCAATTTTGAGATATCCTTGATTGAACAAAGTTGTCTCTTTCATGTTTCAAGTGTCCTATTATAGACCCATGGCTAAAACTCAAGTTTCCAAAACTTCCAGAAATCTGAATTTAGGCCTTCTTTAGTGTATTTAATGTATCACAATGTCATCTTTCACATAGATTCGTAATCGTTAAAAGCAAATAAGTCAATTTTGAGATATCGTTGATTGAGTAAAGTTGTGTCTTTTTTGTCTCAAGTGTTCTGCTATAGACTCATGGCTAAAATTCAAGTTTCCAAAACTTCTTGAAACCTGAATTTAGACCTTCTTTAGTGTATTTAATGTATCAAAATGTCGTCTTTCACATTTATTCGTAATCTTCAAAAGCAAATAAGTCAATTTTGAGATATCTATTATTGAACAAAGTTGTATCTTTCTTGTTTCAAAAGTTCTACTGTAGACCCAAGGCCAAAAAAAAAGTTTTAAAAACTTTTCGATATCCGAACTTGGACATTCATGTGTGTATTAAGTGTATCAAAATGTCATCTTTCACATAGATTCGGAATCATCGAAAGTAAATAAGTCAATTTTGAGATATCCTTGATTGAACAAAGTGTTCACTTTCTTGTTTCAAATGTTCTACTATGGACCTATGGTAACAACTCAAGTTTTAAAAACTTTCTGAAATCCGAATTTCCACTTTCATTAGTGTATTAACTGTATAAAATGTCATTTTTCACATAGATTCAGAATCGTCAAAAGTAAATAAGTCAATTTTGAGATATCCTTGATTGAACAAAGTTGTGTCTTTCTTGTGTCAAGTGTTCTACTATGGGCCAATGGGTAAAACTCAAGTTTTAAAAACTTCCCAAAATCCGAATTTAGAGTTTCATTAGTGTATATTAAGTGTATTAAAATGTCATCTTTCACATAGATTTGGAATCGTCAAAAGTATATAAGTCAATTTTGAGATATCCTTGATTGAAAAAAGTTGTGCCTTTCTTTATTCGAGCGTTCTATTGTGGACCCGTGGCTAAAACTCAAGTTTCTAAAACTTCCCAAAATCCGCATTTGGACTTCCTTTATCGTATTTAATGTATCAAAACGACGTTTTTCACATAGATTCGGAATCGCCAAAAGCAAATAAGTCAATTTTGAGATACCGTTGATTGAACAAAGTTGTCTCTTTCATGTTTCGAGTGTTCAACTATAGACCCATGGCTAAAACTCAAGTTTCCAAAATTTCTCGAAATCTAAATTTAGACTTTCTTTAGTGTATTTAATGTATCAAAATGTCGTCTTTCACATAGATTCGGAATTGTCAAAAGCAAATATGTCAATTTTGAGATATCGTTGATTGAGCAAAGTTGTCTCGTCCTTGTTTCAAGTGTTCTACTATGGACCCATTGCTACAACTAAAGTTTTAAAAACTTTCTGAAATCTGAATTTCCACTTTCGTTAGTGTATTAAGTGTATCAAAATGTCGTCTATCACATAGATTCAGAATCGTCAAAAGTATATAAGTCGATTTGTGACATGCTTGATTGAACGAAATTATCTCTTTCATGTTTCAAGTGTTCTACTATGGACCCATGGCTAAGACTGACGTTTTCAAAACTTCCTGAAATTCGAATTTGGCTTTCATTCTTGTATTAAGTCTATCATAATGTCGTCTTTCAAAAAGATTCGGAATCGTCAAAAGCAAACAAGACAATTTTGAGATATCATTGATTGAACAAAGTTGTGTCTTTTTTGTTTCAAGTGTTTTATTGTGGACCCATGGCTACAACTAAAGTTTCACAAACTTCCCGAAATCCGAATTTTGACTTTCTTTAGTGTATTTAATGCATCGAAATGTCGTCTTTCACATAGATTCATAATCGTCAAAAGCAAATAAGTCAATTTTGAGATACCGTTGATTGAGCAAAGTTGTCTCCTTCATGTTTCAAGTTTTCTACTATAAACTCATGGCTAAAACTCAAGTTTTCAAAACTTCCTGAAATCTGAATTTAGACTTTCTTTAGTTCATTTAATGTATCAAAATGTCTCTTACAGATATATTCGGAAACGTCAAAAGCAAATAAGTCAATTTTGAGATATCGGTTATTGAACATACTTGTTTCTTTCTTATTTCAAGGGATCTACTATGGACCCATGGCGAAAACTCAAGTTTTAATAACTTCCCGAAATCTAAATTTGGAGTTTCATTAGTCTATTAAGTGTATGAAAATGTCGTCTTTCACATAGATTCAGAATCGTCAAAAGCAAGTAAGTCAATTTTGAGATATCCTTAATTGAACAAAGTTGTGGCTTTCTTGTTTCAAGTGTTCTACTATGGGACCCATGGCTAAAATTCAAGTTTCAAAATCTTCCCAAAATCCGAATTTTGGACTTTCATTAGTGTATTAAGTGTATCAAAATGTCGTCTTTCACATAGATTTGGAATCGTCAAAAGTAAATAAGTTAATTTTGAGATATCCTTGATTGAAAAAAGTTGTGCCTTTCTTTATTCGAGCGTTCTATTATGGACCCGTGGCTAAAACTCAAGTTTCTAAAACTTCCCAAAATCCGCATTTAGACTTCCTTTTTCGTATTTAATGTATCAAAACGACGTTTTTCACATAGATTCGGAATCGCCAAAAGCAAATAAGTCAATTTTGAGATACCGTTGATTGAACAAAGTTGTCTCTTTCATGTTTCGAGTGTTCAACCATAGACCCATGGCTAAAACTCAAGTTTCCAAAACTTCTCGAAATCTAAATTTAGACCTTCTTTAGTGTATTTAATGTATCAAAATGTCGTCTTTCACATAGATTCGGAATTGTCAAAAGCAAATATGTCAATTTTGAGATATCGTTGATTGAACAAAGTTGTCTCTTCCGTGTTTCAAGTGTTCTACTATGGACCCATTGCAACAACTCAAGTTTTAAAAACTTTCTGAAATCTGAATTTCCACTTTCGTTAGTGTATTAAGTGTATCAAATTGTCGTCTGTCACGTAGATTCAGAATCGTCAAAAGTATATAAGTCGATTTGTGACATGCTTGATTGAACGAAATTATCTCTTTCATGTTTCAAGTGTTCTACTATGGACCCATGGCTAAGACTGACGTTTCAAAACTTCCTGAAATTTGAATTTGGACTTTCATTCTTGTATTAAGTCTATCATAATGTCGTCTTTCAAAAAGATTCAGAATCGTCAAAAGCAAATAAGTCAATTTTGAGATATCATTGATTGAACAAAGTTGTGTCTTTTTTGTTTGAAGTGTTCTATTGTGGACCCATCGCTACAACTCAAGTTTCACAAACTTCCCGAAATCCGAATTTTGACGTTCTTTAGTGTATTTAATGCATCGAAATGTCCTCTTTCACATAGATTCGTAATCGTCAAAAGCAAATAAGTCAATTTTGAGATACCGTTGATTGAGCAAAGTTGCCTCCTTCATGTTTCAAGTTTTCTACTATAAACTCATGGCTAAAACTCAAGTTTTCAATACTTCCTGAAATCTGAATTTAGACTTTCTTTAGTTCATTTAAAGTATCAAAATGTCATCTTACAGATATATTCAGAATCGTCAAAAGCAAATAATTCAATTTTGAGATATCGGTTATTGAACAAACTTGTTTCTTTCTTGTTTCAAGGGATCTACTATGGACCCATGGCGAAAACTCAAGTTTTAATAACTTCCCGAAATCAAAATTTGGAGTTTCATTAGTCTATTAAGTGTATCAAAATGTCGTCTTTCACATAGATTCAGAATCGTCAAAAGCAAGTAAGTCAATTTTGAGATATCCTTGATTGAACAAAGTTGTCTCTTTCATGTTTCAAGTGTTCTACTATAGACCCATGGCTAAAACTCAAGTTTCCAAAACTTCCAGAAATCTGAATTTAGGCCTTCTTTAGTGTATTTAATGTATCACAATGTCATCTTTCACATAGATTCGGAATCCTCAAAAGCAAATAAGTCAATTTTGCTATATCCTTGATTGAACAAAGTTGTGACTTTTTTGTTTCAAGTGTTCTACAATGGGACCCATGGCTAAAATTCAAGTTTCAAAATCTTCCCAAAATTCGAATTTTGGACTTTCATTAGTGTATTAAGTGTATCAAAATGTCGTCTTTCACGTAGATTCGGAATCGTCAAAAGTAAATAAGTCAATTTTGAGATATCCTTGATTGAACAAAGTTGTGTCTTTCTTGTGTCAAGTGTTCTACTATGGACCAATGGGTAAAACTCAAGTTTTAAAAACTTCACAAAATCCGAATTTTGGACTTTCATTAGTGTATTAAGTGCATCAAAATGTCGTCTTTCACATAGATTCGGAATCATCAAAAGTAAATAAGTCAATTTTGAGATATCCTTGACTGAACAAAGTGTTCACTTTCTTGTTTCAAATGTTCTACTATGGACCCATGGTAACAACTCAAGTTTTAAAAACTTTCTGAAATCCGAATTTCCACTTTCATTAGTGTATTAACTGTATCGAAATGTCGTCTTTCACATAGATTCGGAATCGTCAAAAGTAAATAAGTCAATTTTGAGATATCCTTGATTGAACAAAGTTGTGTCTTTCTTGTGTCAAGTGTTCTACTTTGGGCCAATGGGTAAAACTCAAGTATTAAAAACTTCCCAAAATTCGAATTTGGAGTTTCATTAGTGTATATTAAGTGTATCAAAATGTCATCTTTCACATAGATTTGGAATCGTCAAAAGTATATAAGTCAATTTTGAGATTTCCTTGATTGAAAAAAGTTGTGCCTTTCTTTATTCGAGCGTTCTATTGTGGACCCGTGGCTAAAACTCAAGTTTCTAAAACTTCCCAAAATCCGCATTTGGACTTCCTTTATCGTATTTAATGTATCAAAACGACGTTTTTCACATAGATTCGGAATCGTCAAAAGCAAATAAGTCAATTTTGCTATATCCTTGATTGAACAAAGTTGTGGCTTTCTTGTTTCATGTGTTCTACTATGGGACCCATGGCTAAAATTCAAGTTTCAAAATCTTCCCAAAATCCGAATTTTGGACTTTCATTAGTGTTTTAAGTGTATCAAAATGTCGTCTTTCATATAGATTCAGAATCGTCAAAAGTAAATAAGTCAATTTTGAGATATCCTTGATTGAACAAAGTTGTGTCTTTCTTGTGTCAAGTGTTCTACTATGGACCCATGGGTGAAACTCAAGTTTTAAAACTTCCCAAAATCCGAATTTGGACTTTCATTAGTATTTGAAGTGTATCAAAATGTCGTCTTTCACATAGATTTGGAATCGTCAAAAGTAAATAAGTCAATTTTGAGATATCCTTGATTGAACAAAGATGTGTCTTTCTTTATTCGAGCGTTCTATTGTGGACTCGTGGCTAAAACTCAAGTTTTTGAAACCTTCCGAAATCTGAATTTGGACTTTCTTTATCGTATTTAATGTCTCAAAACGACGTATTTCACATAGATTCAGAATCGCCAAAAGCAAATAAGTCAATTTTGAGATACCGTTGATTGAACAAAGTTGTCTCTTTCATGTTTCGAGTGTTCAACTATAGACCCATGGCTAAAACTCAAGTTTTCAAAACTTCTCGAAATCTAAATTTAGTCTTTCTTTAGTGTATTTAATGTATCAAAATGTTGTCTTTCACATAGATTCGGATTTGTCAAAAGCAAATATGTCAATTTTGAGATATCGTTGATTGAACAAAGTTGTCCTTTCCATGTTTCAAGTGTTTACAACAACTCAAGTTTTAAAAAATTTTTGAAATCTGAATTTCCATTTTCATTAGTGTATTAAGTGTATCAAAATGTCATCTTTCACATAGATTCGGAATCGTCAAAAGCAAATAAGTCAATTTTGAGATATCCTTCATCGAACAAAGTTGTCTCTTTCATGTTTCAAGTGCTCTACTATAAACTCATGGCTAAAACTCAAGTTTTCAAAACTTCCTGAAATCCGAATTTTGACTTTCTTTAGTTCATTTAATGTATCAAAATGTCGTCTTACAGATATATTCGGAATCGTCAAAAGCAAATAAGTTAATTTTGAGATATCGGTTATTGAACAAACTTGTTTCTTTCTTGTTTCAAGGGGTCTACTATGGACCCATGGCGAAAACTCAAGTTTTAATAACTTCCCGAAATCTAAATTTGGAGTTTCATTAGTCTATTATGTGTATCAAAATGTCGTCTTTCACATAGATTCAGAATCGTCAAAAGCAAGTAAGTCAATTTTGAGATATCCTTCATTGAACAAAGTTGTCTCTTTCATGTTTCAAGTGTCCTATTATAGACCCATGGCTAAAACTCAAGTTTCCAAAACTTCCAGAAATCTGAATTTAGGCCTTCTTTAGTGTATTTAATGTATCACAATGTCATCTTTCACATAGATTCGTAATCGTTAAAAGCAAATAAGTCAATTTTGAGACACCGTTGATTGAGCAAAGTTGTGTCTTTTTTGTCTCAAGTGTTCTGCTATAGACTCATGGCTAAAATTCAAGTTTCCAAAACTTCTTGAAACCTGAATTTAGACCTTCTTTAGTGTATTTAATGTATCAAAATGTCGTCTTTCACATTTATTCGTAATCTTCAAAAGCAAATAAGTCAATTTTGAGATATCTATTATTGAACAAAGTTGTATCTTTCTTGTTTCAAGTGTTCTACTGTAGACCCAAGGCCAAAAAAAAAGTTTTAAAAACGTTTCGAAATCCGAACTTGGACATTCATGTGTGTATTAAGTGTATCAAAATGTCGTCTTTCACATAGATTCGGAATCATCGAATGTAAATAAGTCAATTTTGAGATATCCTTGATTGAACAAAGTGTTCACTTTCTTGTTTCAAATGTTGTACTATGGACCCATGGTAACAACTCAAGTTTTAAAAACTTTCTGAAATCCGAATTTCCACTTTCATTAGTATATTAACTGTATCAAAATGTCGTCTTTCACATAGATTCGGAATCGTCAAAAGTAAATAAGTCAATTTTGAGATATCCTTGATTGAACAAAGTTGTGTCTTTCTTGTGTCAAGTGTTCTACTATGGGCCAATGGGTAAAACTCAAGTTTTAAAAACTTCCCAAAATCCGAATTTGGTGTTTCATTAGTGTATTTTAAGTGTATCAAAATGTCAACTTTCACATAGATTTGGAATCGTCAAAAGTATTTAAGTCAATTTTGAGATATCCTTGATTGAAAAAAGTTGTGCCTTTCTTTATTCGAGCGTTCTATTGTGGACCCGTGGCTAAAACTCAAGTTTCTAAAACTTCCTAAAATCCGCATTTCGACTTCCTTTATCATATTTAATGTATCAAAACGACGTTTTTCACATAGATTCGGAATCGCCAAAAGCAAATAAGTCAATTTTGAGATACCGTTGATTGAACAAAGTTGTCTCTTTCATGTTTCGAGTGTTCAACTATAGACCCATGGCTAAAACTAAAGTTTCCAAAACTTCTCGAAATCTAAATTTAGACCTTCTTTAGTGTATTTAATGTATCAAAATTCCGTCTTTCACATAGATTCGGAATTGTCAAAAGCAAATATGTCAATTTTGAGATATCGTTGATTGAGCAAAGTTGTCTCTTCCTTGTTTCAAGTGTTCTACTATGGACCCATTGCAACAACTCAAGTTTTAAAAACTTTATGAAATCCGAATTTCCACTTTCGTTAGTGTATTAAGTGTATCAAAATGTCGTCTGTCACATAGATTCAGAATCGTCAAAAGTATATAAGTCGATTTGTGACATGCTTGATTGAACGAAATTATCTCTTTCATGTTTCAAGTGTTCTACTATGGACCCATGGCTAAGACTGACGTTTTCAAAACTTCCTGAAATTCGAATTTGGACTTTCATTCTTGTATTAAGTCTATCATAATGTCGTCTTTCAAAAAGATTCGGAATCGTCAAAAGCAAATAAGACAATTTTGAGATATCATTGATTGAACAAAGTTGTGTCTTTTTTGTTTCAAGTGTTCTATTGTGGACCCATGGCTACAACTAAAGTTTCACAAACTTCCTGAAATCCGAATTTTGACTTTCTTTAGTGTATTTAATGCATCAAAATGTCGTCTTTCACATAGATTCGTAATCGTCAAAAGCAAATAAGTCAATTTTGAGATACCGTTGATTGAGCAAAGTTGCCTCCTTCATGTTTCAAGTTTTCTACTATAAAGTCATGGCTGAAACTCAAGTTTTCAAAACTTCCTGAAATCTGAATTTAGACTTTATTTAGTTCATTTAATGTATCAAAATGTCTCTTACAGATATATTCGGAATCGTCAAAAGCAAATAAGTCAATTTTGAGATATCGGTTATTGAACATACTTGTTTCTTTCTTATTTCAAGCGATCTACTATGGACCCATGGCGAAAACTCAAGTTTTAATAACTTCCCGAAATCTAAAATTGGAGTTTCATTAGTCTATTAAGTGTATCAAAATGTCGTCTTTCACATAGATTCAGAATCGTCAAAAGCAAGTAAGTCAATTTTGAGATATCCTTAATTGAACAAAGTTGTGGCTTTCTTGTTTCAAGTGTTCTACTATGGGACCCATGGCTAAAATTCAAGTTTCAAAATCTTCCCAAAATCCGAATTTTGGACTTTCATTAGTGTATTAAGTGTATCAAAATGTCGTCTTTCATATAGATTCAGAATCGTCAAAAGTAAATAAGTCAATTTTGAGATATCCTTGATTGAACAAAGATGTGTCTTTCTTTGTTCGAGCGTTCTATTGTGGACTCGTGGCTAAAACTCAAGTTTCTGAAACCTTCCGAAATCTGAATTTGGACTTTCTTTATCGTATTTAATGTATCAAAACGACGTTTTTCACATAGATTCGGAATCGCCAAAAGCAAATAAGTCAATTTTGAGATACCGTTGATTGAACAAAGTTGTCTCTTTCATGTTTCGAGTGTTCAACTATAGACCCATGGCTAAAACTCAAGTTTCCAAAATTTCTCGAAATCTAAATTTAGACTTTCTTTAGTGTATTTAATGTATCAAAATGTCGTCTTTCACATAGATTCGGAATTGTCAAAAGCAAATATGTCAATTTTGAGATATCGTTGATTGAGCAAAGTTGTCTCGTCCTTGTTTCAAGTGTTCTACTATGGACCCATTGCTACAACTAAAGTTTTAAAAACTTTCTGAAATCTGAATTTCCACTTTCGTTAGTGTATTAAGTGTATCAAAATGTCGTCTATCACATAGATTCAGAATCGTCAAAAGTATATAAGTCGATTTGTGACATGCTTGATTGAACGAAATTATCTCTTTCATGTTTCAAGTGTTCTACTATGGACCCATGGCTAAGACTGACGTTTTCAAAACTTCCTGAAATTCGAATTTGGCTTTCATTCTTGTATTAAGTCTATCATAATGTCGTCTTTCAAAAAGATTCGGAATCGTCAAAAGCAAACAAGACAATTTTGAGATATCATTGATTGAACAAAGTTGTGTCTTTTTTGTTTCAAGTGTTTTATTGTGGACCCATGGCTACAACTAAAGTTTCACAAACTTCCCGAAATCCGAATTTTGACTTTCTTTAGTGTATTTAATGCATCGAAATGTCGTCTTTCACATAGATTCATAATCGTCAAAAGCAAATAAGTCAATTTTGAGATACCGTTGATTGAGCAAAGTTGTCTCCTTCATGTTTCAAGTTTTCTACTATAAACTCATGGCTAAAACTCAAGTTTTCAAAACTTCCTGAAATCTGAATTTAGACTTTCTTTAGTTCATTTAATGTATCAAAATGTCTCTTACAGATATATTCGGAAACGTCAAAAGCAAATAAGTCAATTTTGAGATATCGGTTATTGAACATACTTGTTTCTTTCTTATTTCAAGGGATCTACTATGGACCCATGGCGAAAACTCAAGTTTTAATAACTTCCCGAAATCTAAATTTGGAGTTTCATTAGTCTATTAAGTGTATGAAAATGTCGTCTTTCACATAGATTCAGAATCGTCAAAAGCAAGTAAGTCAATTTTGAGATATCCTTAATTGAACAAAGTTGTGGCTTTCTTGTTTCAAGTGTTCTACTATGGGACCCATGGCTAAAATTCAAGTTTCAAAATCTTCCCAAAATCCGAATTTTGGACTTTCATTAGTGTATTAAGTGTATCAAAATGTCGTCTTTCACATAGATTTGGAATCGTCAAAAGTAAATAAGTTAATTTTGAGATATCCTTGATTGAAAAAAGTTGTGCCTTTCTTTATTCGAGCGTTCTATTATGGACCCGTGGCTAAAACTCAAGTTTCTAAAACTTCCCAAAATCCGCATTTAGACTTCCTTTTTCGTATTTAATGTATCAAAACGACGTTTTTCACATAGATTCGGAATCGCCAAAAGCAAATAAGTCAATTTTGAGATACCGTTGATTGAACAAAGTTGTCTCTTTCATGTTTCGAGTGTTCAACCATAGACCCATGGCTAAAACTCAAGTTTCCAAAACTTCTCGAAATCTAAATTTAGACCTTCTTTAGTGTATTTAATGTATCAAAATGTCGTCTTTCACATAGATTCGGAATTGTCAAAAGCAAATATGTCAATTTTGAGATATCGTTGATTGAACAAAGTTGTCTCTTCCGTGTTTCAAGTGTTCTACTATGGACCCATTGCAACAACTCAAGTTTTAAAAACTTTCTGAAATCTGAATTTCCACTTTCGTTAGTGTATTAAGTGTATCAAATTGTCGTCTGTCACGTAGATTCAGAATCGTCAAAAGTATATAAGTCGATTTGTGACATGCTTGATTGAACGAAATTATCTCTTTCATGTTTCAAGTGTTCTACTATGGACCCATGGCTAAGACTGACGTTTCAAAACTTCCTGAAATTTGAATTTGGACTTTCATTCTTGTATTAAGTCTATCATAATGTCGTCTTTCAAAAAGATTCAGAATCGTCAAAAGCAAATAAGTCAATTTTGAGATATCATTGATTGAACAAAGTTGTGTCTTTTTTGTTTGAAGTGTTCTATTGTGGACCCATCGCTACAACTCAAGTTTCACAAACTTCCCGAAATCCGAATTTTGACGTTCTTTAGTGTATTTAATGCATCGAAATGTCCTCTTTCACATAGATTCGTAATCGTCAAAAGCAAATAAGTCAATTTTGAGATACCGTTGATTGAGCAAAGTTGTGTCGTTTTTGTCTCAAGTGTTCTACTATAGACTCATGGCTAAAATTCAAGTATCCAAAACTTCTTGAAACCTGAATTTAGACCCTCTTTAGTGTATTTAATGTATCACAATGTCGTCTTTCACATTTATTCGTAATCTTCAAAAGCAAATAAGTCAATTTTGAGATATCTATTATTGAACAAAGTTGTATCTTTCTTGTTTCAAGTGTTCTACTGTAGACCCAAGGACAAAAAAAATGTTTTAAAAACTTTTCAAAATCCGAACTTGGACATTCATGTGTGTATTAAGTGTATCAAAATGTCATCTTTCACATAGATTCGGAATCCTCAAAAGTAAATAAGTCAATTTTGAGATATCCTTGATTGAACAAAGTGTTCGCTTTCTTGTTTCAAATGTTCTACTATGGACCCATGGTAACAACTTAAGTTTTAAAAACTTTCTGAAATCCGAATTTCCACTTTCATTAGTGTATTAACTCTATCAAAATGTCGTCTTTCACATAGATTCGGAATCGTCAAAAGTAAATAAGTCAATTTTGAGATATCCTTGATTGAACAAAGTTGTGTCTTTCTTGTGTCAAGTGTTCTACTATGGGCCAATGGGTAAAACTCAAGTTTTAAAAACTTCCCAAAATCCGAATTTGGAGTTTCATTAGTGTATATTAAGTGTATCAAAATGTCGTCTTACAGATACATTCGGAATCGTCAAAAGACAATAAGTCAATTTTGAGATATCGGTTATTGACCAAACTTGTTTCTTTCTTGTTTCAAGGGATCTACTATGGACCCATGGCGAAAACTCAAGTTTTAATAACTTCCCGAAATCTAAATTTGGAGTTTCATTAGTCTATTAAGTGTATCAAAATGTCGTCTTTCACATAGATTCAGAATCGTCAAAAGCAAGTAAGTCAATTTTGAGATATCCTTGATTGAACAAAGTTGTCTCTTTCATGTTTCAAGTGTTCTACTATAGACCCATGGCTAAAACTCAAGTTTCCAAAACTTACAGAAATCTGAATTTAGGCCTTCTTTAGTTTATTTAATGTATCACAATGTCATCTTTCACATAGATTCGGAATCGTCGAAAGCAAATAAGTCAATTTTGCTATATCCTTGATTGAACAAAGTTGTGACTTTTTTGTTTCATGTGTTCTACAATGGGACCCATGGCTAAAATTCAAGTTTCAAAATCTTCCCAAAATTCAAATTTTGGACTTTCATTAGTGTATTAAGTGTATCAAAATGTCGTCTTTCACATAGATTCGGAATCGTCAAAAGTAAATAAGTCAATTTTGAGATATCCTTGATTGAACAAAGTTGTGTCTTTCTTGTGTCAAGTGTTCTACTATGGGCCAATGGGTAAAACTCAAGTTTTAAAAACTTCCCAAAATCCAAATTTTGGACATTCATGTGTGTAATAAGTGTATCAAAATGTCATCTTTCACATAGATTCGGAATCATCAAAAGTAAATAAGTCAATTTTGAGATATCCTTGATTGAACAAAGTGTTCACTTTCTTGTTTCAAATGTTCTACTATGGACCCATGGTAACAACTCAAGTTTTAAAAACTTTCTAAAATCCGAATTTCCACTTTCATTAGTGTATTAACTGTATCAAAATGTCGTCTTTCACATAGATTCGGAATCGTCAAAAGTAAATAAGTCAATTTTGAGATATCCTTGATTGAACAAAGATGTGTCTTTCTTTATTCGAGCGTTCTATTGTGGACTCGTGGCTAAAACTCAAGTTTCTGAAACCTTCCGAAATCTGAATTTGGACTTTCTTTATCGTATTTAATGTATCAAAACGACGTTTTTCACATAGATTCGGAATCGTCAAAAGTAAATAAGTCAATTTTGCTATATCCTTGATTGAACAAAGTTGTGGCTTTCTTGTTTCAAGTGTTCTACTATGGGACCCATGGCTAAAATTCAAGTTTCAAAATCTTCCCAAAATCCGAATTTTGGACTTTCATTAGTGTATTAAGTGTATCAAAATGTCGTCTTTCATATAGATTCAGAATCGTCAAAAGTAAATAAGTCAATTTTGAGATATCCTTGATTGAACAAAGTTGTGTCTTTCTTGTGTCAAGTGTTCTACTATGGACCCATGGGTGAAACTCAAGTTTTAAAACTTCCCAAAATCTGAATTTGGACTATCATTAGTATTTGAAGTGTATCGAAATGTCGTCTTTCACATAGATTTGGAATCGTCAAAAGTAAATAAGTCAATTTTGAGATATCCTTGATTGAACAAAGATGTGTCTTTCTTTATTCAAGCGTTCTATTGTGGACTCGTGGCTAAAACTTAAGTTTCTGAAACCTTCCGAAATCTGAATTTGGACTTTCTTTATCGTATTTAATGTATCAAAACGACGTTTTTCACATAGATTCGGAATCGTCAAAAGCGAATAAGTCAATTTTGCTATATCCTTGATTGAACAAAGTTGTGAATTTTTTGTTTCAAGTGTTCTACAATGGGACCCATGGCTAAAATTCAAGTTTCACAATCTTCCCAAAATTCGAATTTTGGACTTTCATTAGTGTATTAAGTGTATCAAAATGTCGTCTTTCACATAGATTCGGAATCGTCAAAAGTAAATAAGTCAATTTTGAGATATCCTTGATTGAATAAAGTTGTGTCTTTCTTGTGTCAAGTGTTCTACTATGAGCCAATGGGTAAAACTCAAGTTTTAAAAACTTCCCAACATCCGAATTTTTGACAATCATGTGTGTAATAAGTGTATCAAAATGTCGTCTTTCACATAGATTCAGAATCATCAAAAGTAAATAAGTCAATTTTGAGATATCCTTGATTGAACAAAGTGTTCACTTTCTTGTTTCAAATGTTCTACTATGGACCCATGGTAACAACTCAAGTTTTAAAAACTTTCTGAAATTCGAATTTCCACTTTCATTAGTGTATTAACTGTATCAAAATGTCGTCTTTCACATAGATTCGGAATCGTCAAAAGTAAATAAGTCAATTTTGAGATATCCTTGATTGAACAAAGTGTTCACTTTCTTGTTTCAAATGTTCTACTATGGACCCATGGTAACAACTCAAGTTTTAAAAACTTTCTGAAATCCGAATTTCCACTTTCATTAGTGTATTAACTGTATCAAAATGTCGTCTTTCACATAGATTCAGAATCTTCAAAAGTAAATAAGTCAATTTTGAGATATCCTTGATTGAACAAAGTTGTGTCTTTCTTGTGTCAAGTGTTCTACTATGGGCCAATGGGTAAAACTCAAGTTTTAAAACTTCCCAAAATCTGAATTTGAACTTTCATTAGTATTTGAAGTGTATCAAAATGTCATCTTTCACATAGATTTGAAATCGTCAAAAGTAAATAAGTCAATTTTGAGATATCCTTGATTGAACAAAGATGTGTCTTTCTTTATTCGAGCGTTCTATTGTGGACTCGTGGCTAAAACTCAAGTTTCTGAAACCTTCCGAAATCTGAATTTGGACTTTCTTTATCGTATTTAATGTATCAAAACGACGTTTTTCACATAGATTCGGAATCGTCAAAAGCGAATAAGTCAATTTTGCTATATCTTTGATTGAACAAAGTTGTGGCTTTCTTGTTTCAAGTGTTCTACCATGGGACCCATGGCTAAAATTCAAGTTTCAAAATCTTCCCAAAATCCGAATTTTGGACTTTCATTAGTGTATTAAGTGTATCAAAATGTCGTCTTTCATATAGATTCAGAATCGTCAAAAGTAAATAAGTCAATTTTGAGATATCCTTGATTGAACAAAGTTGTGTCTTTCTTGTGTCAAGTGTTCTACTATGGGCCAATGGGTAAAACTCAAGTTTTAAAACTTCCCAAAATCTGAATTTGAACTTTCATTAGTATTTGAAGTGTATCGAAATGTCGTCTTTCACATAGATTTGGAATCGTCAAAAGTAAATAAGTCAATTTTGAGATATCCTTGATTGAACAAAGATGTGTCTTTCTTTGTTCGAGCGTTCTATTGTGGACTCGTGGCTAAAACTCAAGTTTCTGAAACCTTCCGAAATCTGAATTTGGACTTTCTTTATCGTATTTAATGTATCAAAACGACGTTTTTCACATAGATTCGGAATCGCCAAAAGCAAATAAGTCAATTTTGAGATACCGTTGATTGAACAAAGTTGTCTCTTTCATGTTTCGAGTGTTCAACTATAGACCCATGGCTAAAACTCAAGTTTCCAAAACTTCTCGAAATCTAAATTTAGTCTTTCTTTAGTGTATTTAATGTGTCAAAATGTTGTCTTTCACATAGATTCGGATTTGTCAAAAGCAAATATGTCAATTTTGAGATATCGTTGATTGAACAAAATTGTCCTTTCCATGTTTCAAGTGTTCTACTGTGGACCCATTGCAACAACTCAAGTTTTAAAAACTTTCTGAAATCTGAATTTCCAATTTCATTAGTGTATTAAGTGTATCAAAATGTCATCTTTCACATAGATTCGGAATCGTCAAAAGCAAATAAGTCAATTTTGAGATATCCTTCATTGAACAAAGTTGTCTCTTTCATGTTTCAAGTGTTCTACTATAAACTCATGGCTAAAACTCAAGTTTTCAAAACTTCCTGAAATCTGAATTTTGACTTTCTTTAGTTCATTTAATGTATCAAATTGTCGTCTTACAGATATATTCGGAATCGTCAAAAGCAAATAAGTCAATTTTGAGATATCGGTTATTGAACAAACTTGTTTCTTTCTTGTTTCAAGGGATCTACTATGGACCCATGGCGAAAACTCAAGTTTTAATAACTTCTCGAAATCTAAATTTGGAGTTTCATTAGTCTATTATGTGTATCAAAATGTCGTCTTTCACATAGATTCAGAATCGTCAAAAGCAAGTAAGTCAATTTTGAGATATCCTTGATTGAACAAAGTTGTCTCTTTCATGTTTCAAGTGTCCTATTATAGACCCATGGCTAAAACTCAAGTTTCCAAAACTTCCAGAAATCTGAATTTAGGCCTTCTTTAGTGTATTTAATGTATCACAATGTCATCTTTCACATAGATTCGTAATCGTTAAAATCAAATAAGTCAATTTTGAGATACCGTTGATTGAGCAAAGTTGTGTCTTTTTTGTCTCAAGTGTTCTACTATAGACTCATGGCTAAAATTCAAGTTTCCAAAACTTCTTGAAACCTGAATTTAGACCTTCTTTAGTGTATTTAATGTATCAAAATGTCGTCTTTCACATTTATTCGTAATCTTCAAAAGCAAATAAGTCAATTTTGAGATATCTATTATTGAACAAAGTTGTATCTTTCTTGTTTCAAGTGTTCTACTGTAGACCCAAGGCCAAAAAAAATGTTTTAAAAACTTTTCGAAATCCGAACTTGGACACTCATGTGTGTATTAAGTGTATCAAAATGTCATCTTTCAAATAGATTCGGAATCCTCAAAAGTAAATAAGTCAATTTTGAGATATCCTTGATTGAACAAAGTGTTCACTTTCTTGTTTCAAATGTTCTACTATGGACCCATGGTAACAACTCAAGTTTTAAAAACTTTCTGAAATCCGAATTTCCACTTTCATTAGTGTATTAACTGTATCAAAATGTCGTCTTTCACATAGATTCGGAATCGTCAAATGTAAATAAGTCAATTTTGAGATATCCTTGATTGAACAAAGTTGTGTCTTTCTTGTGTCAAGTGTTCTAGTATGGGCCAATGGGTAAAACTCAAGTTTTAAAAGCTTCCCAAAATCTGAATTTAGAGTTTCATTAGTGTATATTAAGTGTATCAAAATGTCATCTTTCACATACATTTGGAATCATCAAAAGTGTATAAGTCAATTTTGAGATATCCTTGATTGAAAAAAGTTGTGCCTTTCTTTATTCGAGCGTTCTATTGTGGACCCGTGGCTAAAACTCAAGTTTCTAAAACTTCCCAAAATCTGCATTTGGACTTCCTTTATCGTATTTAATGTATCAAAACGACGTTTTTCACATAGATTCGGAATCGTCAAAAGCAAATAAGTCAATTTTGCTATATCCTTGATTGAACAAAGTTGTGGCTTTCTTGTTTCAAGCGTTCTACTATGGGACCCATGGCTAAAATTCAAGTTTCAAAATCTTCCCAAAATTCGAATTTTGGACTTTCATTAGTGTATTAAGTGTATCAAAATGTCGTCTTTCATATAGATTTGGAATCGTCAAAAGTAAATAAGTCAATTTTGAGATATCCTTGATTGAAACAAGTTGTGTCTTTCTTGTGTCAAGTGTTCTACTATGGGCCAATGGGTAAAACTCAAGTTTTAAAAACTTCCCAAAATCCGAATTTGGACTTTCATTAGTGTATATTAAGTGTATCAAAATGTCGTCTTTCACATAGATTTGGAATCGTCAAAAGTAAATAAGTCAATTTTCAGATATCCTTGATTGAAAAAAGTTGTGCCTTTCTTTATTCAAGCGTTCTATTATGGACCCGTGGCTAAAACTCAAGTTTCTAAAACTTCACAAAATCCGCATTTGGACTTCCTTTTTCGTATTTAATGTATCAAAATGACGTTTTTCACATAGATTCGGAATCGCCAAAAGCAAATAAGTCAATTTTGAGATACCGTTGATTGAACAAAGTTGTCTCTTTCATGTTTCGAGTGTTCAACTATAAACCCATGGCTAAAACTCAAGTTTCCAAAACTTCTCGAAATCTAAATTTAGACCTTCTTTAGTGTATTTAATGTATCAAAATGTCGTCTTTCACATAGATTCGTAATCGGGAAAAGTAAATAAGTCAATTTTGAGATATCGTTGATTGAGCAAAGTTGCCTCCTTCATGTTTCAAGTTTTCTACTATAAACTCATGGCCAAAACTCAAGTTTTCAAAACTTCCTGAAATCTGAATTTAGACTTTCTTTAGTTCATTTAATGTATCAAAATGTCGTCTTACAGATATATTCGGAATCGTCAAAAGCAAATAAGTCAATTTTGAGATATTGGTTATTGAACAAATTTGTTTCTTTCCTGTTTCAAGGGATCTACTATGGACCCATGGCGAAAACTCAAGTTTTAATAACTTCCCGAAATCTAAATTTGGAGTTTCATTAGTCTATTAAGTGTATCAAAATGTCGTCTTTCACATAGACTCAGAATCGTCAAAAGCAAGTAAGTCAATTTTGAGATATCCTTGATTGAACAAAGTTGTCTCTTTCATGTTTCAAGTGTTCTACTATAGACCCATGGCTAAAACTCAAGTTTCCAAAACTTCCAGAAATCTGAATTTAGGCCTTCTTTAGTGTATTTAATGTATCACAATGTCATCTTTCACATAGATTCGGAATCGTCAAAAGCAAATAAGTCAATTTTACTATATCCTTGGTTGAACAAAGTTGTGACTTTTTTGTTTCAAGTGTTCTACAATGGGACCCATGGCTAAAATTCAAGTTTCACAATCTTCCCAAAATTCGAATTTTGGACTTTCATTAGTGTATTAAGTGTATCAAAATGTCGTCTTTCACATAGATTTGGAATCGTCAAAAGTAAATAAGTCAATTTTGAGATATCCTTGATTGAATAAAGTTGTGTCTTTCTTGTGTCAAGTGTTCTACTATGGGCCAATGGGTAAAACTCAAGTTTTAAAAACTTCCCAAAATCCGAATTTTGGACATTCATGTGTGTAATAAGTGTATCAAAATGTCGTCTTTCACATAGATTCGGAATCATCAAAAGTAAATAAGTCAATTTTGAGATATCCTTGATTGAACAAAGTGTTCACTTTCTTGTTTCAAATGTTCTACTATGGACCCATGGTAACAACTCAAGTTTTAAAAACTTTCTGAAATTCGAATTTCCACTTTCATTAGTGTATTAACTGTATCAAAATGTCGTCTTTCACATAGATTCGGAATCGTCAAAAGTAAATAAGTCAATTTTGAGATATCCTTGATTGAACAAAGTTGTGTCTTTCTTGTGTCAAGTGTTCTACTATGGGCCAATGGGTAAAACTCAAGTTTTAAAACTTCTCAAAATCCGAATTTGGACTTTCATTAGTATTTGAAGTGTATCAAAATGTCGACTTTCACATAGATTTGAAATCGTCAAAAGTAAATAAGTCAATTTTGAGATATCCTTGATTGAACAAAGATGTGTCTTTCTTTATTCGAGCGTTCCATTGTGGACTCGTGGCTAAAACTCAAGTTTCTGAAACCTTCCGAAATCTGAATTTGGACTTTCTTTATCGTATTTAATGTATCAAAACGACGTTTTTCACATAGATTCGGAATCGTCAAAGGCAAAAAAGTCAATTTTGAGATACCGTTGATTGAACAAAGTTGTCTCTTTCATGTTTCGAGTGTTCAACTATAGACCCATGGCTAAAACTCAAGTTTCCAAAACTTCTCGAAATCTAAATTTAGTCTTTCTTTAGTGTATTTAATGTATCAAAATGTTGTCTTTCACATAGATTCGGATTTGTCAAAAGCAAATATGTCAATTTTGAGATATCGTTGATTGAACAAAATTGTCCTTTCCATGTTTCAAGTGTTCTACTGTGGACCCATTGCAACAACTCAAGTTTTAAAAACTTTCTGAAATCTGAATTTCCAATTTCATTAGTGTATTAAGTGTATCAAAATGTCATCTTTCACATAGATTCGGAATCGTCAAAAGCAAATAAGTCAATTTTGAGATATCATTCATTGAACAAAGTTGTCTCTTTCATGTTTCAAGTGTTCTACTATAAACTCATGGCTAAAACTCAAGTTTTCAAAACTTCCTGAAATCTGAATTTTGACTTTCTTTAGTTCATTTAATGTATCAAAATGTCGTCTTACAGATAT
Organism: Diospyros kaki; assembly: GCA_036245055.1. Classification (NCBI taxonomy): domain Eukaryota; kingdom Viridiplantae; phylum Streptophyta; class Magnoliopsida; order Ericales; family Ebenaceae; genus Diospyros; species Diospyros kaki. The sequence goes on along the minus strand of BSEG01000011.1, from coordinate 15,998,481 downwards.
ATTCGGAATCGTCAAAAGCAAATAAGTCAATTTTGAGATATCGGTTATTGAACAAACTTGTTTCTTTCTTGTTTCAAGGGATCTACTATGGACCCATGGCGAAAACTCAAGTTTTAATAACTTCTCGAAATCTAAATTTGGAGTTTCATTAGTCTATTAAGTGTATCAAAATGCCGTCTTTCACATAGATTCAGAATCGTCAAAAGCAAGTAAGTCAATTTTGAGATATCCTTGATTGAACAAAGTTGTCTCTTTCATGTTTCAAGTGTCCTATTATAGACCCATGGCTAAAACTCAAGTTTCCAAAACTTCCAGAAATCTGAATTTAGGCCTTCTTTAGTGTATTTAATGTATCACAATGTCATCTTTCACATAGATTCGTAATCGTTAAAAGCAAATAAGTCAATTTTGAGATATCGTTGATTGAGTAAAGTTGTGTCTTTTTTGTCTCAAGTGTTCTGCTATAGACTCATGGCTAAAATTCAAGTTTCCAAAACTTCTTGAAACCTGAATTTAGACCTTCTTTAGTGTATTTAATGTATCAAAATGTCGTCTTTCACATTTATTCGTAATCTTCAAAAGCAAATAAGTCAATTTTGAGATATCTATTATTGAACAAAGTTGTATCTTTCTTGTTTCAAAAGTTCTACTGTAGACCCAAGGCCAAAAAAAAAGTTTTAAAAACTTTTCGATATCCGAACTTGGACATTCATGTGTGTATTAAGTGTATCAAAATGTCATCTTTCACATAGATTCGGAATCATCGAAAGTAAATAAGTCAATTTTGAGATATCCTTGATTGAACAAAGTGTTCACTTTCTTGTTTCAAATGTTCTACTATGGACCTATGGTAACAACTCAAGTTTTAAAAACTTTCTGAAATCCGAATTTCCACTTTCATTAGTGTATTAACTGTATAAAATGTCATTTTTCACATAGATTCAGAATCGTCAAAAGTAAATAAGTCAATTTTGAGATATCCTTGATTGAACAAAGTTGTGTCTTTCTTGTGTCAAGTGTTCTACTATGGGCCAATGGGTAAAACTCAAGTTTTAAAAACTTCCCAAAATCCGAATTTAGAGTTTCATTAGTGTATATTAAGTGTATTAAAATGTCATCTTTCACATAGATTTGGAATCGTCAAAAGTATATAAGTCAATTTTGAGATATCCTTGATTGAAAAAAGTTGTGCCTTTCTTTATTCGAGCGTTCTATTGTGGACCCGTGGCTAAAACTCAAGTTTCTAAAACTTCCCAAAATCCGCATTTGGACTTCCTTTATCGTATTTAATGTATCAAAACGACGTTTTTCACATAGATTCGGAATCGCCAAAAGCAAATAAGTCAATTTTGAGATACCGTTGATTGAACAAAGTTGTCTCTTTCATGTTTCGAGTGTTCAACTATAGACCCATGGCTAAAACTCAAGTTTCCAAAATTTCTCGAAATCTAAATTTAGACTTTCTTTAGTGTATTTAATGTATCAAAATGTCGTCTTTCACATAGATTCGGAATTGTCAAAAGCAAATATGTCAATTTTGAGATATCGTTGATTGAGCAAAGTTGTCTCGTCCTTGTTTCAAGTGTTCTACTATGGACCCATTGCTACAACTAAAGTTTTAAAAACTTTCTGAAATCTGAATTTCCACTTTCGTTAGTGTATTAAGTGTATCAAAATGTCGTCTATCACATAGATTCAGAATCGTCAAAAGTATATAAGTCGATTTGTGACATGCTTGATTGAACGAAATTATCTCTTTCATGTTTCAAGTGTTCTACTATGGACCCATGGCTAAGACTGACGTTTTCAAAACTTCCTGAAATTCGAATTTGGCTTTCATTCTTGTATTAAGTCTATCATAATGTCGTCTTTCAAAAAGATTCGGAATCGTCAAAAGCAAACAAGACAATTTTGAGATATCATTGATTGAACAAAGTTGTGTCTTTTTTGTTTCAAGTGTTTTATTGTGGACCCATGGCTACAACTAAAGTTTCACAAACTTCCCGAAATCCGAATTTTGACTTTCTTTAGTGTATTTAATGCATCGAAATGTCGTCTTTCACATAGATTCATAATCGTCAAAAGCAAATAAGTCAATTTTGAGATACCGTTGATTGAGCAAAGTTGTCTCCTTCATGTTTCAAGTTTTCTACTATAAACTCATGGCTAAAACTCAAGTTTTCAAAACTTCCTGAAATCTGAATTTAGACTTTCTTTAGTTCATTTAATGTATCAAAATGTCTCTTACAGATATATTCGGAAACGTCAAAAGCAAATAAGTCAATTTTGAGATATCGGTTATTGAACATACTTGTTTCTTTCTTATTTCAAGGGATCTACTATGGACCCATGGCGAAAACTCAAGTTTTAATAACTTCCCGAAATCTAAATTTGGAGTTTCATTAGTCTATTAAGTGTATGAAAATGTCGTCTTTCACATAGATTCAGAATCGTCAAAAGCAAGTAAGTCAATTTTGAGATATCCTTAATTGAACAAAGTTGTGGCTTTCTTGTTTCAAGTGTTCTACTATGGGACCCATGGCTAAAATTCAAGTTTCAAAATCTTCCCAAAATCCGAATTTTGGACTTTCATTAGTGTATTAAGTGTATCAAAATGTCGTCTTTCACATAGATTTGGAATCGTCAAAAGTAAATAAGTTAATTTTGAGATATCCTTGATTGAAAAAAGTTGTGCCTTTCTTTATTCGAGCGTTCTATTATGGACCCGTGGCTAAAACTCAAGTTTCTAAAACTTCCCAAAATCCGCATTTAGACTTCCTTTTTCGTATTTAATGTATCAAAACGACGTTTTTCACATAGATTCGGAATCGCCAAAAGCAAATAAGTCAATTTTGAGATACCGTTGATTGAACAAAGTTGTCTCTTTCATGTTTCGAGTGTTCAACCATAGACCCATGGCTAAAACTCAAGTTTCCAAAACTTCTCGAAATCTAAATTTAGACCTTCTTTAGTGTATTTAATGTATCAAAATGTCGTCTTTCACATAGATTCGGAATTGTCAAAAGCAAATATGTCAATTTTGAGATATCGTTGATTGAACAAAGTTGTCTCTTCCGTGTTTCAAGTGTTCTACTATGGACCCATTGCAACAACTCAAGTTTTAAAAACTTTCTGAAATCTGAATTTCCACTTTCGTTAGTGTATTAAGTGTATCAAATTGTCGTCTGTCACGTAGATTCAGAATCGTCAAAAGTATATAAGTCGATTTGTGACATGCTTGATTGAACGAAATTATCTCTTTCATGTTTCAAGTGTTCTACTATGGACCCATGGCTAAGACTGACGTTTCAAAACTTCCTGAAATTTGAATTTGGACTTTCATTCTTGTATTAAGTCTATCATAATGTCGTCTTTCAAAAAGATTCAGAATCGTCAAAAGCAAATAAGTCAATTTTGAGATATCATTGATTGAACAAAGTTGTGTCTTTTTTGTTTGAAGTGTTCTATTGTGGACCCATCGCTACAACTCAAGTTTCACAAACTTCCCGAAATCCGAATTTTGACGTTCTTTAGTGTATTTAATGCATCGAAATGTCCTCTTTCACATAGATTCGTAATCGTCAAAAGCAAATAAGTCAATTTTGAGATACCGTTGATTGAGCAAAGTTGCCTCCTTCATGTTTCAAGTTTTCTACTATAAACTCATGGCTAAAACTCAAGTTTTCAATACTTCCTGAAATCTGAATTTAGACTTTCTTTAGTTCATTTAAAGTATCAAAATGTCATCTTACAGATATATTCAGAATCGTCAAAAGCAAATAATTCAATTTTGAGATATCGGTTATTGAACAAACTTGTTTCTTTCTTGTTTCAAGGGATCTACTATGGACCCATGGCGAAAACTCAAGTTTTAATAACTTCCCGAAATCAAAATTTGGAGTTTCATTAGTCTATTAAGTGTATCAAAATGTCGTCTTTCACATAGATTCAGAATCGTCAAAAGCAAGTAAGTCAATTTTGAGATATCCTTGATTGAACAAAGTTGTCTCTTTCATGTTTCAAGTGTTCTACTATAGACCCATGGCTAAAACTCAAGTTTCCAAAACTTCCAGAAATCTGAATTTAGGCCTTCTTTAGTGTATTTAATGTATCACAATGTCATCTTTCACATAGATTCGGAATCCTCAAAAGCAAATAAGTCAATTTTGCTATATCCTTGATTGAACAAAGTTGTGACTTTTTTGTTTCAAGTGTTCTACAATGGGACCCATGGCTAAAATTCAAGTTTCAAAATCTTCCCAAAATTCGAATTTTGGACTTTCATTAGTGTATTAAGTGTATCAAAATGTCGTCTTTCACGTAGATTCGGAATCGTCAAAAGTAAATAAGTCAATTTTGAGATATCCTTGATTGAACAAAGTTGTGTCTTTCTTGTGTCAAGTGTTCTACTATGGACCAATGGGTAAAACTCAAGTTTTAAAAACTTCACAAAATCCGAATTTTGGACTTTCATTAGTGTATTAAGTGCATCAAAATGTCGTCTTTCACATAGATTCGGAATCATCAAAAGTAAATAAGTCAATTTTGAGATATCCTTGACTGAACAAAGTGTTCACTTTCTTGTTTCAAATGTTCTACTATGGACCCATGGTAACAACTCAAGTTTTAAAAACTTTCTGAAATCCGAATTTCCACTTTCATTAGTGTATTAACTGTATCGAAATGTCGTCTTTCACATAGATTCGGAATCGTCAAAAGTAAATAAGTCAATTTTGAGATATCCTTGATTGAACAAAGTTGTGTCTTTCTTGTGTCAAGTGTTCTACTTTGGGCCAATGGGTAAAACTCAAGTATTAAAAACTTCCCAAAATTCGAATTTGGAGTTTCATTAGTGTATATTAAGTGTATCAAAATGTCATCTTTCACATAGATTTGGAATCGTCAAAAGTATATAAGTCAATTTTGAGATTTCCTTGATTGAAAAAAGTTGTGCCTTTCTTTATTCGAGCGTTCTATTGTGGACCCGTGGCTAAAACTCAAGTTTCTAAAACTTCCCAAAATCCGCATTTGGACTTCCTTTATCGTATTTAATGTATCAAAACGACGTTTTTCACATAGATTCGGAATCGTCAAAAGCAAATAAGTCAATTTTGCTATATCCTTGATTGAACAAAGTTGTGGCTTTCTTGTTTCATGTGTTCTACTATGGGACCCATGGCTAAAATTCAAGTTTCAAAATCTTCCCAAAATCCGAATTTTGGACTTTCATTAGTGTTTTAAGTGTATCAAAATGTCGTCTTTCATATAGATTCAGAATCGTCAAAAGTAAATAAGTCAATTTTGAGATATCCTTGATTGAACAAAGTTGTGTCTTTCTTGTGTCAAGTGTTCTACTATGGACCCATGGGTGAAACTCAAGTTTTAAAACTTCCCAAAATCCGAATTTGGACTTTCATTAGTATTTGAAGTGTATCAAAATGTCGTCTTTCACATAGATTTGGAATCGTCAAAAGTAAATAAGTCAATTTTGAGATATCCTTGATTGAACAAAGATGTGTCTTTCTTTATTCGAGCGTTCTATTGTGGACTCGTGGCTAAAACTCAAGTTTTTGAAACCTTCCGAAATCTGAATTTGGACTTTCTTTATCGTATTTAATGTCTCAAAACGACGTATTTCACATAGATTCAGAATCGCCAAAAGCAAATAAGTCAATTTTGAGATACCGTTGATTGAACAAAGTTGTCTCTTTCATGTTTCGAGTGTTCAACTATAGACCCATGGCTAAAACTCAAGTTTTCAAAACTTCTCGAAATCTAAATTTAGTCTTTCTTTAGTGTATTTAATGTATCAAAATGTTGTCTTTCACATAGATTCGGATTTGTCAAAAGCAAATATGTCAATTTTGAGATATCGTTGATTGAACAAAGTTGTCCTTTCCATGTTTCAAGTGTTTACAACAACTCAAGTTTTAAAAAATTTTTGAAATCTGAATTTCCATTTTCATTAGTGTATTAAGTGTATCAAAATGTCATCTTTCACATAGATTCGGAATCGTCAAAAGCAAATAAGTCAATTTTGAGATATCCTTCATCGAACAAAGTTGTCTCTTTCATGTTTCAAGTGCTCTACTATAAACTCATGGCTAAAACTCAAGTTTTCAAAACTTCCTGAAATCCGAATTTTGACTTTCTTTAGTTCATTTAATGTATCAAAATGTCGTCTTACAGATATATTCGGAATCGTCAAAAGCAAATAAGTTAATTTTGAGATATCGGTTATTGAACAAACTTGTTTCTTTCTTGTTTCAAGGGGTCTACTATGGACCCATGGCGAAAACTCAAGTTTTAATAACTTCCCGAAATCTAAATTTGGAGTTTCATTAGTCTATTATGTGTATCAAAATGTCGTCTTTCACATAGATTCAGAATCGTCAAAAGCAAGTAAGTCAATTTTGAGATATCCTTCATTGAACAAAGTTGTCTCTTTCATGTTTCAAGTGTCCTATTATAGACCCATGGCTAAAACTCAAGTTTCCAAAACTTCCAGAAATCTGAATTTAGGCCTTCTTTAGTGTATTTAATGTATCACAATGTCATCTTTCACATAGATTCGTAATCGTTAAAAGCAAATAAGTCAATTTTGAGACACCGTTGATTGAGCAAAGTTGTGTCTTTTTTGTCTCAAGTGTTCTGCTATAGACTCATGGCTAAAATTCAAGTTTCCAAAACTTCTTGAAACCTGAATTTAGACCTTCTTTAGTGTATTTAATGTATCAAAATGTCGTCTTTCACATTTATTCGTAATCTTCAAAAGCAAATAAGTCAATTTTGAGATATCTATTATTGAACAAAGTTGTATCTTTCTTGTTTCAAGTGTTCTACTGTAGACCCAAGGCCAAAAAAAAAGTTTTAAAAACGTTTCGAAATCCGAACTTGGACATTCATGTGTGTATTAAGTGTATCAAAATGTCGTCTTTCACATAGATTCGGAATCATCGAATGTAAATAAGTCAATTTTGAGATATCCTTGATTGAACAAAGTGTTCACTTTCTTGTTTCAAATGTTGTACTATGGACCCATGGTAACAACTCAAGTTTTAAAAACTTTCTGAAATCCGAATTTCCACTTTCATTAGTATATTAACTGTATCAAAATGTCGTCTTTCACATAGATTCGGAATCGTCAAAAGTAAATAAGTCAATTTTGAGATATCCTTGATTGAACAAAGTTGTGTCTTTCTTGTGTCAAGTGTTCTACTATGGGCCAATGGGTAAAACTCAAGTTTTAAAAACTTCCCAAAATCCGAATTTGGTGTTTCATTAGTGTATTTTAAGTGTATCAAAATGTCAACTTTCACATAGATTTGGAATCGTCAAAAGTATTTAAGTCAATTTTGAGATATCCTTGATTGAAAAAAGTTGTGCCTTTCTTTATTCGAGCGTTCTATTGTGGACCCGTGGCTAAAACTCAAGTTTCTAAAACTTCCTAAAATCCGCATTTCGACTTCCTTTATCATATTTAATGTATCAAAACGACGTTTTTCACATAGATTCGGAATCGCCAAAAGCAAATAAGTCAATTTTGAGATACCGTTGATTGAACAAAGTTGTCTCTTTCATGTTTCGAGTGTTCAACTATAGACCCATGGCTAAAACTAAAGTTTCCAAAACTTCTCGAAATCTAAATTTAGACCTTCTTTAGTGTATTTAATGTATCAAAATTCCGTCTTTCACATAGATTCGGAATTGTCAAAAGCAAATATGTCAATTTTGAGATATCGTTGATTGAGCAAAGTTGTCTCTTCCTTGTTTCAAGTGTTCTACTATGGACCCATTGCAACAACTCAAGTTTTAAAAACTTTATGAAATCCGAATTTCCACTTTCGTTAGTGTATTAAGTGTATCAAAATGTCGTCTGTCACATAGATTCAGAATCGTCAAAAGTATATAAGTCGATTTGTGACATGCTTGATTGAACGAAATTATCTCTTTCATGTTTCAAGTGTTCTACTATGGACCCATGGCTAAGACTGACGTTTTCAAAACTTCCTGAAATTCGAATTTGGACTTTCATTCTTGTATTAAGTCTATCATAATGTCGTCTTTCAAAAAGATTCGGAATCGTCAAAAGCAAATAAGACAATTTTGAGATATCATTGATTGAACAAAGTTGTGTCTTTTTTGTTTCAAGTGTTCTATTGTGGACCCATGGCTACAACTAAAGTTTCACAAACTTCCTGAAATCCGAATTTTGACTTTCTTTAGTGTATTTAATGCATCAAAATGTCGTCTTTCACATAGATTCGTAATCGTCAAAAGCAAATAAGTCAATTTTGAGATACCGTTGATTGAGCAAAGTTGCCTCCTTCATGTTTCAAGTTTTCTACTATAAAGTCATGGCTGAAACTCAAGTTTTCAAAACTTCCTGAAATCTGAATTTAGACTTTATTTAGTTCATTTAATGTATCAAAATGTCTCTTACAGATATATTCGGAATCGTCAAAAGCAAATAAGTCAATTTTGAGATATCGGTTATTGAACATACTTGTTTCTTTCTTATTTCAAGCGATCTACTATGGACCCATGGCGAAAACTCAAGTTTTAATAACTTCCCGAAATCTAAAATTGGAGTTTCATTAGTCTATTAAGTGTATCAAAATGTCGTCTTTCACATAGATTCAGAATCGTCAAAAGCAAGTAAGTCAATTTTGAGATATCCTTAATTGAACAAAGTTGTGGCTTTCTTGTTTCAAGTGTTCTACTATGGGACCCATGGCTAAAATTCAAGTTTCAAAATCTTCCCAAAATCCGAATTTTGGACTTTCATTAGTGTATTAAGTGTATCAAAATGTCGTCTTTCATATAGATTCAGAATCGTCAAAAGTAAATAAGTCAATTTTGAGATATCCTTGATTGAACAAAGATGTGTCTTTCTTTGTTCGAGCGTTCTATTGTGGACTCGTGGCTAAAACTCAAGTTTCTGAAACCTTCCGAAATCTGAATTTGGACTTTCTTTATCGTATTTAATGTATCAAAACGACGTTTTTCACATAGATTCGGAATCGCCAAAAGCAAATAAGTCAATTTTGAGATACCGTTGATTGAACAAAGTTGTCTCTTTCATGTTTCGAGTGTTCAACTATAGACCCATGGCTAAAACTCAAGTTTCCAAAATTTCTCGAAATCTAAATTTAGACTTTCTTTAGTGTATTTAATGTATCAAAATGTCGTCTTTCACATAGATTCGGAATTGTCAAAAGCAAATATGTCAATTTTGAGATATCGTTGATTGAGCAAAGTTGTCTCGTCCTTGTTTCAAGTGTTCTACTATGGACCCATTGCTACAACTAAAGTTTTAAAAACTTTCTGAAATCTGAATTTCCACTTTCGTTAGTGTATTAAGTGTATCAAAATGTCGTCTATCACATAGATTCAGAATCGTCAAAAGTATATAAGTCGATTTGTGACATGCTTGATTGAACGAAATTATCTCTTTCATGTTTCAAGTGTTCTACTATGGACCCATGGCTAAGACTGACGTTTTCAAAACTTCCTGAAATTCGAATTTGGCTTTCATTCTTGTATTAAGTCTATCATAATGTCGTCTTTCAAAAAGATTCGGAATCGTCAAAAGCAAACAAGACAATTTTGAGATATCATTGATTGAACAAAGTTGTGTCTTTTTTGTTTCAAGTGTTTTATTGTGGACCCATGGCTACAACTAAAGTTTCACAAACTTCCCGAAATCCGAATTTTGACTTTCTTTAGTGTATTTAATGCATCGAAATGTCGTCTTTCACATAGATTCATAATCGTCAAAAGCAAATAAGTCAATTTTGAGATACCGTTGATTGAGCAAAGTTGTCTCCTTCATGTTTCAAGTTTTCTACTATAAACTCATGGCTAAAACTCAAGTTTTCAAAACTTCCTGAAATCTGAATTTAGACTTTCTTTAGTTCATTTAATGTATCAAAATGTCTCTTACAGATATATTCGGAAACGTCAAAAGCAAATAAGTCAATTTTGAGATATCGGTTATTGAACATACTTGTTTCTTTCTTATTTCAAGGGATCTACTATGGACCCATGGCGAAAACTCAAGTTTTAATAACTTCCCGAAATCTAAATTTGGAGTTTCATTAGTCTATTAAGTGTATGAAAATGTCGTCTTTCACATAGATTCAGAATCGTCAAAAGCAAGTAAGTCAATTTTGAGATATCCTTAATTGAACAAAGTTGTGGCTTTCTTGTTTCAAGTGTTCTACTATGGGACCCATGGCTAAAATTCAAGTTTCAAAATCTTCCCAAAATCCGAATTTTGGACTTTCATTAGTGTATTAAGTGTATCAAAATGTCGTCTTTCACATAGATTTGGAATCGTCAAAAGTAAATAAGTTAATTTTGAGATATCCTTGATTGAAAAAAGTTGTGCCTTTCTTTATTCGAGCGTTCTATTATGGACCCGTGGCTAAAACTCAAGTTTCTAAAACTTCCCAAAATCCGCATTTAGACTTCCTTTTTCGTATTTAATGTATCAAAACGACGTTTTTCACATAGATTCGGAATCGCCAAAAGCAAATAAGTCAATTTTGAGATACCGTTGATTGAACAAAGTTGTCTCTTTCATGTTTCGAGTGTTCAACCATAGACCCATGGCTAAAACTCAAGTTTCCAAAACTTCTCGAAATCTAAATTTAGACCTTCTTTAGTGTATTTAATGTATCAAAATGTCGTCTTTCACATAGATTCGGAATTGTCAAAAGCAAATATGTCAATTTTGAGATATCGTTGATTGAACAAAGTTGTCTCTTCCGTGTTTCAAGTGTTCTACTATGGACCCATTGCAACAACTCAAGTTTTAAAAACTTTCTGAAATCTGAATTTCCACTTTCGTTAGTGTATTAAGTGTATCAAATTGTCGTCTGTCACGTAGATTCAGAATCGTCAAAAGTATATAAGTCGATTTGTGACATGCTTGATTGAACGAAATTATCTCTTTCATGTTTCAAGTGTTCTACTATGGACCCATGGCTAAGACTGACGTTTCAAAACTTCCTGAAATTTGAATTTGGACTTTCATTCTTGTATTAAGTCTATCATAATGTCGTCTTTCAAAAAGATTCAGAATCGTCAAAAGCAAATAAGTCAATTTTGAGATATCATTGATTGAACAAAGTTGTGTCTTTTTTGTTTGAAGTGTTCTATTGTGGACCCATCGCTACAACTCAAGTTTCACAAACTTCCCGAAATCCGAATTTTGACGTTCTTTAGTGTATTTAATGCATCGAAATGTCCTCTTTCACATAGATTCGTAATCGTCAAAAGCAAATAAGTCAATTTTGAGATACCGTTGATTGAGCAAAGTTGCCTCCTTCATGTTTCAAGTTTTCTACTATAAACTCATGGCTAAAACTCAAGTTTTCAATACTTCCTGAAATCTGAATTTAGACTTTCTTTAGTTCATTTAAAGTATCAAAATGTCATCTTACAGATATATTCAGAATCGTCAAAAGCAAATAATTCAATTTTGAGATATCGGTTATTGAACAAACTTGTTTCTTTCTTGTTTCAAGGGATCTACTATGGACCCATGGCGAAAACTCAAGTTTTAATAACTTCCCGAAATCAAAATTTGGAGTTTCATTAGTCTATTAAGTGTATCAAAATGTCGTCTTTCACATAGATTCAGAATCGTCAAAAGCAAGTAAGTCAATTTTGAGATATCCTTGATTGAACAAAGTTGTCTCTTTCATGTTTCAAGTGTTCTACTATAGACCCATGGCTAAAACTCAAGTTTCCAAAACTTCCAGAAATCTGAATTTAGGCCTTCTTTAGTGTATTTAATGTATCACAATGTCATCTTTCACATAGATTCGGAATCCTCAAAAGCAAATAAGTCAATTTTGCTATATCCTTGATTGAACAAAGTTGTGACTTTTTTGTTTCAAGTGTTCTACAATGGGACCCATGGCTAAAATTCAAGTTTCAAAATCTTCCCAAAATTCGAATTTTGGACTTTCATTAGTGTATTAAGTGTATCAAAATGTCGTCTTTCACGTAGATTCGGAATCGTCAAAAGTAAATAAGTCAATTTTGAGATATCCTTGATTGAACAAAGTTGTGTCTTTCTTGTGTCAAGTGTTCTACTATGGACCAATGGGTAAAACTCAAGTTTTAAAAACTTCACAAAATCCGAATTTTGGACTTTCATTAGTGTATTAAGTGCATCAAAATGTCGTCTTTCACATAGATTCGGAATCATCAAAAGTAAATAAGTCAATTTTGAGATATCCTTGACTGAACAAAGTGTTCACTTTCTTGTTTCAAATGTTCTACTATGGACCCATGGTAACAACTCAAGTTTTAAAAACTTTCTGAAATCCGAATTTCCACTTTCATTAGTGTATTAACTGTATCGAAATGTCGTCTTTCACATAGATTCGGAATCGTCAAAAGTAAATAAGTCAATTTTGAGATATCCTTGATTGAACAAAGTTGTGTCTTTCTTGTGTCAAGTGTTCTACTTTGGGCCAATGGGTAAAACTCAAGTATTAAAAACTTCCCAAAATTCGAATTTGGAGTTTCATTAGTGTATATTAAGTGTATCAAAATGTCATCTTTCACATAGATTTGGAATCGTCAAAAGTATATAAGTCAATTTTGAGATTTCCTTGATTGAAAAAAGTTGTGCCTTTCTTTATTCGAGCGTTCTATTGTGGACCCGTGGCTAAAACTCAAGTTTCTAAAACTTCCCAAAATCCGCATTTGGACTTCCTTTATCGTATTTAATGTATCAAAACGACGTTTTTCACATAGATTCGGAATCGTCAAAAGCAAATAAGTCAATTTTGCTATATCCTTGATTGAACAAAGTTGTGGCTTTCTTGTTTCATGTGTTCTACTATGGGACCCATGGCTAAAATTCAAGTTTCAAAATCTTCCCAAAATCCGAATTTTGGACTTTCATTAGTGTTTTAAGTGTATCAAAATGTCGTCTTTCATATAGATTCAGAATCGTCAAAAGTAAATAAGTCAATTTTGAGATATCCTTGATTGAACAAAGTTGTGTCTTTCTTGTGTCAAGTGTTCTACTATGGACCCATGGGTGAAACTCAAGTTTTAAAACTTCCCAAAATCCGAATTTGGACTTTCATTAGTATTTGAAGTGTATCAAAATGTCGTCTTTCACATAGATTTGGAATCGTCAAAAGTAAATAAGTCAATTTTGAGATATCCTTGATTGAACAAAGATGTGTCTTTCTTTATTCGAGCGTTCTATTGTGGACTCGTGGCTAAAACTCAAGTTTTTGAAACCTTCCGAAATCTGAATTTGGACTTTCTTTATCGTATTTAATGTCTCAAAACGACGTATTTCACATAGATTCAGAATCGCCAAAAGCAAATAAGTCAATTTTGAGATACCGTTGATTGAACAAAGTTGTCTCTTTCATGTTTCGAGTGTTCAACTATAGACCCATGGCTAAAACTCAAGTTTTCAAAACTTCTCGAAATCTAAATTTAGTCTTTCTTTAGTGTATTTAATGTATCAAAATGTTGTCTTTCACATAGATTCGGATTTGTCAAAAGCAAATATGTCAATTTTGAGATATCGTTGATTGAACAAAGTTGTCCTTTCCATGTTTCAAGTGTTTACAACAACTCAAGTTTTAAAAAATTTTTGAAATCTGAATTTCCATTTTCATTAGTGTATTAAGTGTATCAAAATGTCATCTTTCACATAGATTCGGAATCGTCAAAAGCAAATAAGTCAATTTTGAGATATCCTTCATCGAACAAAGTTGTCTCTTTCATGTTTCAAGTGCTCTACTATAAACTCATGGCTAAAACTCAAGTTTTCAAAACTTCCTGAAATCCGAATTTTGACTTTCTTTAGTTCATTTAATGTATCAAAATGTCGTCTTACAGATATATTCGGAATCGTCAAAAGCAAATAAGTTAATTTTGAGATATCGGTTATTGAACAAACTTGTTTCTTTCTTGTTTCAAGGGGTCTACTATGGACCCATGGCGAAAACTCAAGTTTTAATAACTTCCCGAAATCTAAATTTGGAGTTTCATTAGTCTATTATGTGTATCAAAATGTCGTCTTTCACATAGATTCAGAATCGTCAAAAGCAAGTAAGTCAATTTTGAGATATCCTTCATTGAACAAAGTTGTCTCTTTCATGTTTCAAGTGTCCTATTATAGACCCATGGCTAAAACTCAAGTTTCCAAAACTTCCAGAAATCTGAATTTAGGCCTTCTTTAGTGTATTTAATGTATCACAATGTCATCTTTCACATAGATTCGTAATCGTTAAAAGCAAATAAGTCAATTTTGAGACACCGTTGATTGAGCAAAGTTGTGTCTTTTTTGTCTCAAGTGTTCTGCTATAGACTCATGGCTAAAATTCAAGTTTCCAAAACTTCTTGAAACCTGAATTTAGACCTTCTTTAGTGTATTTAATGTATCAAAATGTCGTCTTTCACATTTATTCGTAATCTTCAAAAGCAAATAAGTCAATTTTGAGATATCTATTATTGAACAAAGTTGTATCTTTCTTGTTTCAAGTGTTCTACTGTAGACCCAAGGCCAAAAAAAAAGTTTTAAAAACGTTTCGAAATCCGAACTTGGACATTCATGTGTGTATTAAGTGTATCAAAATGTCGTCTTTCACATAGATTCGGAATCATCGAATGTAAATAAGTCAATTTTGAGATATCCTTGATTGAACAAAGTGTTCACTTTCTTGTTTCAAATGTTGTACTATGGACCCATGGTAACAACTCAAGTTTTAAAAACTTTCTGAAATCCGAATTTCCACTTTCATTAGTATATTAACTGTATCAAAATGTCGTCTTTCACATAGATTCGGAATCGTCAAAAGTAAATAAGTCAATTTTGAGATATCCTTGATTGAACAAAGTTGTGTCTTTCTTGTGTCAAGTGTTCTACTATGGGCCAATGGGTAAAACTCAAGTTTTAAAAACTTCCCAAAATCCGAATTTGGTGTTTCATTAGTGTATTTTAAGTGTATCAAAATGTCAACTTTCACATAGATTTGGAATCGTCAAAAGTATTTAAGTCAATTTTGAGATATCCTTGATTGAAAAAAGTTGTGCCTTTCTTTATTCGAGCGTTCTATTGTGGACCCGTGGCTAAAACTCAAGTTTCTAAAACTTCCCAAAATCCGCATTTCGACTTCCTTTATCATATTTAATGTATCAAAACGACGTTTTTCACATAGATTCGGAATCGCCAAAAGCAAATAAGTCAATTTTGAGATACCGTTGATTGAACAAAGTTGTCTCTTTCATGTTTCGAGTGTTCAACTATAGACCCATGGCTAAAACTAAAGTTTCCAAAACTTCTCGAAATCTAAATTTAGACCTTCTTTAGTGTATTTAATGTATCAAAATTCCGTCTTTCACATAGATTCGGAATTGTCAAAAGCAAATATGTCAATTTTGAGATATCGTTGATTGAGCAAAGTTGTCTCTTCCTTGTTTCAAGTGTTCTACTATGGACCCATTGCAACAACTCAAGTTTTAAAAACTTTATGAAATCCGAATTTCCACTTTCGTTAGTGTATTAAGTGTATCAAAATGTCGTCTGTCACATAGATTCAGAATCGTCAAAAGTATATAAGTCGATTTGTGACATGCTTGATTGAACGAAATTATCTCTTTCATGTTTCAAGTGTTCTACTATGGACCCATGGCTAAGACTGACGTTTTCAAAACTTCCTGAAATTCGAATTTGGACTTTCATTCTTGTATTAAGTCTATCATAATGTCGTCTTTCAAAAAGATTCGGAATCGTCAAAAGCAAACAAGACAATTTTGAGATATCATTGATTGAACAAAGTTGTGTCTTTTTTGTTTCAAGTGTTCTATTGTGGACCCATGGCTACAACTAAAGTTTCACAAACTTCCTGAAATCCGAATTTTGACTTTCTTTAGTGTATTTAATGCATCAAAATGTCGTCTTTCACATAGATTCGTAATCGTCAAAAGCAAATAAGTCAATTTTGAGATACCGTTGATTGAGCAAAGTTGCCTCCTTCATGTTTCAAGTTTTCTACTATAAAGTCATGGCTGAAACTCAAGTTTTCAAAACTTCCTGAAATCTGAATTTAGACTTTATTTAGTTCATTTAATGTATCAAAATGTCTCTTACAGATATATTCGGAATCGTCAAAAGCAAATAAGTCAATTTTGAGATATCGGTTATTGAACATACTTGTTTCTTTCTTATTTCAAGCGATCTACTATGGACCCATGGCGAAAACTCAAGTTTTAATAACTTCCCGAAATCTAAATTTGGAGTTTCATTAGTCTATTAAGTGTATCAAAATGTCGTCTTTCACATAGATTCAGAATCGTCAAAAGCAAGTAAGTCAATTTTGAGATATCCTTAATTGAACAAAGTTGTGGCTTTCTTGTTTCAAGTGTTCTACTATGGGACCCATGGCTAAAATTCAAGTTTCAAAATCTTCCCAAAATCCGAATTTTGGACTTTCATTAGTGTATTAAGTGTATCAAAATGTCGTCTTTCATATAGATTCAGAATCGTCAAAAGTAAATAAGTCAATTTTGAGATATCCTTGATTGAACAAAGTTGTGTCTTTCTTGTGTCAAGTGTTCTACTATGGACCCAAGGGTGAAACTCAAGTTTTAAAACTTCCCAAAATCCGAATTTGGACTTTCATTAGTATTTGAAGTGTATCAAAATGTCGTCTTTCACATAGATTTGGAATCGTCAAAAGTAAATAAGTCAATTTTTAGATATCCTTGATTGAACAAAGATGTGTCTTTCTTTATTCGAGCGTTCTATTGTGGACTCGTGGCTAAAACTCAAGTTTTTGAAACCTTCTGAAATCTGAATTTGGACTTTCATTATCGTATTTAATGTCTCAAAATGACGTATTTCACATAGATTCAGAATCGCTAAAAGCAAATAAGTCAATTTTGAGATACCGTTGGTTTAACAAAGTTGTCCCTTTCATGTTTCGAGTGTTCAACTATAGACCCATGGCTAAAACTCAAGTTTTCAAAACTTCTCGAAATCTAAATTTAGTCTTTCTTTAGTGTATTTAATGTATCAAAATGTTGTCTTTCACATAGATTCGGATTTGTCAAAAGCAAATATGTCAATTTTGAGATATCGTTGATTGAACAAAGTTGTCCTTTCCATGTTTCAAGTGTTTGCAACAACTCAAGTTTTAAAAACTTTCTGAAATCTGAATTTCCATTCTCATTAGTGTATTAAGTGTATCAAAATGTCATCTTTCACATAGATTCGGAATCCTCAAAAGCAAATAAGTCAATTTTGAGATATCCTTCGTTGAACAAAGTTGTCTCTTTCATGTTTCAAGTGTTCTACTATAAACTCATGGTTAAAACTCAAGTTTTCAAAACTTCCTGAAATCTGAATTTTGACTTTCTTTAGTTCATTTAATGTATCAAAATGTCGTCTTACAGATATATTCGAAATCGTCAAAAGCAAATAAGTCAATTTTGAGATATCGGTTATTGAACAAACTTGTTTCTTTCTTCTTTCAAGGGATCTACTATGGACCCATGGCGAAAACTCAAGTTTTAATAACTTCCCGAAATCTAAATTTGGAGTTTCATTAGTCTATTATGTGTATCAAAATGTCGTCTTTCACATAGATTCAGAATCGTCAAAAGCAAGTAAGTCAATTTTGAGATATCCTTGATTGAACAAAGTTGTCTCTTTCATGTTTCAAGTGTCCTATTATAGACCCATGGCTAAAACTCAACTTTCCAAAACTTCCAGAAATCTGAATTTAGGCCTTCTTTAGTGTATTTAATGTATCACAATGTCATCTTTCACATAGATTCGTAATCGTTAAAAGCAAATAAGTCATTTTTGAGACACCGTTGATTGAGCAAAGTTGTGTCTTTTTTGTCTCAAGTGTTCTGCTATAGACTCATGGCTAAAATTCAAGTTTCCAAAACTTCTTGAAACCTTAATTTAGACCTTCTTTAGTGTATTTAATGTATCAAAATATCGTCTTTCACATTTATTCGTAATCTTCAAAAGCAAATAAGTCAATTTTGAGATATCTATTATTGAACAAAGTTGTATCTTTCTTGTTTCAAGTGTTCTACTGTAGACCCAAGGCAAAAAAAAAGTTTTAAAAACGTTTCGAAATCCGAACTTGGACATTCATGTGTGTATTAAGTGTATCAAAATGTCGTCTTTCACATAGATTCGGAATCATCGAAAGTAAATAAGTCAATTTTGAGATATCCTTGATTGAACAAAGTGTTCACTTTCTTGTTTCAAATGTTCTACTATGGACCCATGGTAACAACTCAAGTTTTAAAAACTTTCTGAAATCCGAATTTCCACTTTTATTAGTGTATTAACTGTATCAAAATGTCGTCTTTCACATAGATTCGGAATCGTCAAAAGTTAATAAGTCAATTTTGAGATATCCTTGATTGAACAAAGTTGTGTCTTTCTTGTGTCAAGTGTTCTACTATGGGCCAATGGGTAAAACTCAAGTTTTAAAAACTTCCCAAAATCCGAATTTGGAGTTTCATTAGTGTATGTTAAGTGTATCAAAATGTCATCTTTCACATAGATTTGGAATCGTCAAAAGTATTTAAGTCAATTTTGACATATCCTTGATTGAAAAAAGTTGTGCCTTTCTTTATTCGAGCGTTCTATTGTGGACCCGTGGCTAAAAATCAAGTTTCTAAAACTTCCCAAAATCCGCATTTGGACTTCCTTTATCGTATTTAATGTATCAAAACGACGTTTTTCACATAGATTCGGAATCGCCAAAAGCAAATAAGTCAATTTTGAGATACCGTTGATTGAACAAAGTTGTCTCTTTCATGTTTCGAGTGTTCAACTATAGACCCATGGCTAAAACTCAAGTTTCCAAAATTTCTCGAAATCTAAATTTAGACCTTCTTTAGTGTATTTAATGTATCAAAATGTCATCTTTCACATAGATTCGGAATTGTCAAAAGCAAATATGTCAATTTTGAGATATCGTTGATTGAGCAAAGTTGTCTCTTCCTTGTTTCAAGTGTTCTACTATGGACCCATTGCAACAACTCAAGTTTTAAAAACTTTATGAAATCCGAATTTCCACTTTCGTTAGTGTATTAAGTGTATCAAAATGTCGTCTGTCACATAGATTCAGAATCGTCAAAAGTATATAAGTCGATTTGTGACATGCTTGATTGAACGAAATTATCTCTTTCATGTTTCAAGTGTTCTACTATGGACCCATGGCTAAGACTGACGTTTTCAAAACTTCCTGAAATTCGAATTTGGACTTTCATTCTTGTATTAAGTCTATCATAATGTCGTCTTTCAAAAAGATTCGGAATCGTCAAAAGCAAACAAGACAATTTTGAGATATCATTGATTGAACAAAGTTGTGTCTTTTTTGTTTCAAGTGTTCTATTGTGGACCCATGACTACAACTAAAGTTTCACAAACTTCCCGAAATCTGAATTTTGACTTTCTTTAGTGTATTTAATGCATCAAAATGTCGTCTTTCACATAGATTCGTAATCGTCAAAAGCAAATAAGTCAATTTTGAGATACCGTTGATTGAGCAAAGTTGCCTCCTTCATGTTTCAAGTTTTCTACTATAAACTCATGGCTAAAACTCAAGTTTTCAAAACTTCCTAAAATCTGAATTTAGACTTTCTTTAGTTCATTTAATGTATCAAAATGTCTCTTACAGATATATTCGGAATCATCAAAAGCAAATAAGTCAATTTTGAGATATCGGTTATTGAACATACTTGTTTCTTTCTTATTTCAAGGGATCTACTATGGACCCATGGCGAAAACACAAGTTTTAATAACTTCCTGAAATCTAAATTTGGAGTTTCATTAGTCTATTAAGTGTATCAAAATGTCGTCTTTCACATAGATTCAGAATCGTCAAAAGCAAGTAAGTCAATTTTGAGATATGCTTAATTGAACAAAGTTGTGGCTTTCTTGTTTCAAGTGTTCTACTATGGGACCCATGGCTAAAATTCAAGTTTCAAAATCTTCCCAAAATCCGAATTTTGGACTTTCATTAGTGTATTAAGTGTATCAAAATGTCATCTTTCATATAGATTCAGAATCGTCAAAAGTAAATAAGTCAATTTTGAGATATCCTTGATTGAACAAAGTTGTGTCTTTCTTGTGTCAAGTGTTCTACTATGGACCCATGGGTGAAACTCAAGTTTTAAAACTTCCCAAAATCCGAATTTGGACTTTCATTAGTATTTGAAGTGTATCAAAATGTCGTCTTTCACATAGATTTGGAATCGTCAAAAGTAAATAAGTCAATTTTGAGATATCCTTGATTGAACAAAGATGTGTCTTTCTTTATTCGAGCGTTCTATTGTGGACTCGTGGCTAAAACTCAAGTTTCTGAAACCTTCTGAAATCTGAATTTGGACTTTCTTTATCGTATTTAATGTCTCAAAATGACGTATTTCACATAGATTCAGAATCGCTAAAAGCAAATAAGTCAATTTTGAGATACCGTTGATTGAACAAAGTTGTCCCTTTCATGTTTCGAGTGTTCAACTATAGACCCATGGCTAAAACTCAAGTTTTCAAAACTTCTCGAAATCTAAATTTAGTCTTTCTTTAGTGTATTTAATGTATCAAAATGTTGTCTTTCACATAGATTCGGATTTGTCAAAAGCAAATATGTCAATTTTGAGATATCGTTGATTGAACAAAGTTGTCCTTTCCATGTTTCAAGTGTTTGCAACAACTCAAGTTTTAAAAACTTTCTGAAATCTGAATTTCCATTCTCATTAGTGTATTAAGTGTATCAAAATGTCATCTTTCACATAGATTCGGAATCGTCAAAAGCAAATAAGTCAATTTTGAGATATCCTTCGTTGAACAAAGTTGTCTCTTTCATGTTTCAAGTGTTCTACTATAAACTCATGGTTAAAACTCAAGTTTTCAAAACTTCCTGAAATCTGAATTTTGACTTTCTTTAGTTCATTTAATGTATCAAAATGTCGTCTTACAGATATATTCGAAATCGTCAAAAGCAAATAAGTCAATTTTGAGATATCGATTATTGAACAAACTTGTTTCTTTCTTCTTTCAAGGGATCTACTATGGACCCATGGCGAAAACTCAAGTTTTAATAACTTCCCGAAATCTAAATTTGGAGTTTCATTAGTCTATTATGTGTATCAAAATGTCGTCTTTCACATAGATTCAGAATCGTCAAAAGCAAGTAAGTCAATTTTGAGATATCCTTGATTGAACAAAGTTGTCTCTTTCATGTTTCAAGTGTCCTATTATAGACCCATGGCTAAAACTCAACTTTCCAAAACTTCCAGAAATCTGAATTTAGGCCTTCTTTAGTGTATTTAATGTATCACAATGTCATCTTTCACATAGATTCGTAATCGTTAAAAGCAAATAAGTCAATTTTGAGACACCGTTGATTGAGCAAAGTTGTGTCTTTTTTGTCTCAAGTGTTCTGCTATAGACTCATGGCTAAAATTCAAGTTTCCAAAACTTCTTGAAACCTGAATTTAGACCTTCTTTAGTGTATTTAATGTATCAAAATATCGTCTTTCACATTTATTCGTAATCTTCAAAAGCAAATAAGTCAATTTTGAGATATCTATTATTGAACAAAGTTGTATCTTTCTTGTTTCAAGTGTTCTACTGTAGACCCAAGGCAAAAAAAAAGTTTTAAAAACTTTTCGAAATCCGAACTTGGACATTCATGTGTGTATTAAGTGTATCAAAATGTCGTCTTTCACATAGATTCGGAATCATCGAAAGTAAATAAGTCAATTTTGAGATATCCTTGATTGAACAAAGTGTTCACTTTCTTGTTTCAAATGTTCTACTATGGACCCATGGTAACAACTCAAGTTTTAAAAACTTTCTGAAATCCGAATTTCCACTTTCATTAGTGTATTAACTGTATCAAAATGTCGTCTTTCACATAGATTCGTAATCGTCAAAAGCAAATAAGTCAATTTTGAGATACCGTTGATTGAGCAAAGTTGCCTCCTTCATGTTTCAAGTTTTCTACTATAAAGTCATGGCTGAAACTCAAGTTTTCAAAACTTCCTGAAATCTGAATTTAGACTTTATTTAGTTCATTTAATGTATCAAAATGTCTCTTACAGATATATTCGGAATCGTCAAAAGCAAATAAGTCAATTTTGAGATATCGGTTATTGAACATACTTGTTTCTTTCTTATTTCAAGGGATCTACTATGGACCCATGGCGAAAACTCAAGTTTTAATAACTTCCCGAAATCTAAATTTGGAGTTTCATTAGTCTATTAAGTGTATCAAAATGTCGTCTTTCACATAGATTCAGAATCGTCAAAAGCAAGTAAGTCAATTTTGAGATATCCTTAATTGAACAAAGTTGTGGCTTTCTTGTTTCAAGTGTTCTACTATGGGACCCATGGCTAAAATTCAAGTTTCAAAATCTTCCCAAAATCCGAATTTTGGACTTTCATTAGTGTATTAAGTGTATCAAAATGTCGTCTTTCATATAGATTCAGAATCGTCAAAAGTAAATAAGTCAATTTTGAGATATCCTTGATTGAACAAAGTTGTGTCTTTCTTGTGTCAAGTGTTCTACTATGGACCCATGGGTGAAACTCAAGTTTTAAAACTTCCCAAAATCTGAATTTGGACTTTCATTAGTATTTGAAGTGTATCAAAATGTCGTCTTTCACATAGATTTGGAATCGTCAAAAGTAAATAAGTCAATTTTGAGATATCCTTGATTGAACAAAGATGTGTCTTTCTTTATTCGAGCGTTCTATTGTGGACTCGTGGCTAAAACTCAAGTTTCTGAAACCTTCCGAAATCTGAATTTGGACTTTCTTTATCGTATTTAATGTCTCAAAACGACGTATTTCACATAGATTCAGAATCGCCAAAAGCAAATAAGTCAATTTTGAGATACCGTTGATTGAACAAAGTTGTCTCTTTCATGTTTCGAGTGTTCAACTATAGACCCATGGCTAAAACTCAAGTTTTCAAAACTTCTCGAAATCTAAATTTAGTCTTTCTTTAGTGTATTTAATGTATCAAAATGTTGTCTTTCACATAGATTCGGATTTGTCAAAAGCAAATATGTCAATTTTGAGATATCGTTGATTGAACAAAGTTGTCCTTTCCATGTTTCAAGTGTTTACAACAACTCAAGTTTTAAAAAATTTTTGAAATCTGAATTTCCATTTTCATTAGTGTATTAAGTGTATCAAAATGTCATCTTTCACATAGATTCGGAATCGTCAAAAGCAAATAAGTCAATTTTGAGATATCCTTCATCGAACAAAGTTGTCTCTTTCATGTTTCAAGTGCTCTACTATAAACTCATGGCTAAAACTCAAGTTTTCAAAACTTCCTGAAATCCGAATTTTGACTTTCTTTAGTTCATTTAATGTATCAAAATGTCGTCTTACAGATATATTCGGAATCGTCAAAAGCAAATAAGTTAATTTTGAGATATCGGTTATTGAACAAACTTGTTTCTTTCTTGTTTCAAGGGGTCTACTATGGACCCATGGCGAAAACTCAAGTTTTAATAACTTCCCGAAATCTAAATTTGGAGTTTCATTAGTCTATTATGTGTATCAAAATGTCGTCTTTCACATAGATTCAGAATCGTCAAAAGCAAGTAAGTCAATTTTGAGATATCCTTCATTGAACAAAGTTGTCTCTTTCATGTTTCAAGTGTCCTATTATAGACCCATGGCTAAAACTCAACTTTCCAAAACTTCCAGAAATCTGAATTTAGGCCTTCTTTAGTGTATTTAATGTATCACAATGTCATCTTTCACATAGATTCGTAATCGTTAAAAGCAAATAAGTCAATTTTGAGACACCGTTGATTGAGCAAAGTTGTGTCTTTTTTGTCTCAAGTGTTCTGCTATAGACTCATGGCTAAAATTCAAGTTTCCAAAACTTCTTGAAACCTGAATTTAGACCTTCTTTAGTGTATTTAATGTATCAAAATGTCGTCTTTCACATTTATTCGTAATCTTCAAAAGCAAATAAGTCAATTTTGAGATATCTATTATTGAACAAAGTTGTATCTTTCTTGTTTCAAGTGTCTTACTGTAGACCCAAGGCCAAAAAAAAAGTTTTAAAAACGTTTCGAAATCCGAACTTGGACATTCATGTGTGTATTAAGTGTATCAAAATGTCATCTTTCACATAGATTCGGAATCATCGAATGTAAATAAGTCAATTTTGAGATATCCTTGATTGAACAAAGTGTTCACTTTCTTGTTTCAAATGTTCTACTATGGACCCATGGTAACAACTCAAGTTTTAAAAACTTTTTGAAATCCGAATTTCCACTTTCATTAGTGTATTAACTGTATCAAAATGTCGTCTTTCACATAGATTCGAAATCGTCAAAAGTAAATAAGTCAATTTTGAGATATCCTTGATTGAACAAAGTTGTGTCTTTCTTGTGTCAAGTGTTCTACTATGGGCCAATGGGTAAAACTCAAGTTTTAAAAACTTCCCAAAATCCGAATTTGGAGTTTCATTAGTGTATTTTAGGTGTATCAAAATGTCATCTTTCACATAGATTTGGAATCGTCAAAAGTATTTAAGTCAATTTTGAGATATCCTTGATTGAAAAAAGTTGTGCCTTTCTTTATTCGAGCGTTCTATTGTGGACCCGTGGCTAAAACTCAAGTTTCTAAAACTTCCCAAAATCCGCATTTGGACTTCCTTTATCATATTTAATGTATCAAAACGACATTTTTCACATAGATTCGGAATCACCAAAAGCAAATAAGTCAATTTTGAGATACCGTTGATTGAACAAAGTTGTCTCTTTCATGTTTCGAGTGTTCAACTATAGACCCATGGCTAAAACTCAAGTTTCCAAAATTTCTCGAAATCTAAATTTAGACCTTCTTTAGTGTATTTAATGTATCAAAATGTCGTCTTTCACATAGATTCGGAATTGTCAAAAGCAAATATGTCAATTTTGAGATATCGTTGATTGAGCAAAGTTGTCTCTTCCTTGTTTCAAGTGTTCTACTATGGACCCATTGCAACAACTCAAGTTTTAAAAACTTTATGAAATCCGAATTTCCACTTTCGTTAGTGTATTAAGTGTATCAAAATGTCGTCTGTCACATAGATTCAGAATCGTCAAAAGTATATAAGTCGATTTGTGACATGCTTGATTGAACGAAATTATCTCTTTCATGTTTCAAGTGTTCTACTATGGACCCATGGCTAAGACTGACGTTTTCAAAACTTCCTGAAATTCGAATTTGGACTTTCATTCTTGTATTAAGTCTATCATAATGTCGTCTTTCAAAAAGATTCGGAATCGTCAAAAGCAAACAAGACAATTTTGAGATATCATTGATTGAACAAAGTTCTGTCTTTTTTGTTTCAAGTGTTCTATTGTGGACCCATGGCTACAACTAAAGTTTCACAAACTTCCCGAAATCCGAATTTTGACTTTCTTTAGTGTATTTAATGCATCGAAATGTCGTCTTTCACATAGATTCGTAATCGTCAAAAGCAAATAAGTCAATTTTGAGATACCGTTGATTGACCAAAGTTGCCTCCTTCATGTTTCAAGTTTTCTACTATAAAGTCATGGCTGAAACTCAAGTTTTCAAAACTTCCTGAAATCTGAATTTAGACTTTATTTAGTTCATTTAATGTATCAAAATGTCTCTTACAGATATATTCGGAATCGTCAAAAGCAAATAAGTCAATTTTGAGATATCGGTTATTGAACATACTTGTTTCTTTCTTATTTCAAGCGATCTACTATGGACCCATGGCGAAAACTCAAGTTTTAATAACTTCCCGAAATCTAAATTTGGAGTTTCATTAGTCTATTAAGTGTATCAAAATGTCGTCTTTCACATAGATTCAGAATCGTCAAAAGCAAGTAAGTCAATTTTGAGATATCCTTAATTGAACAAAGTTGTGGCTTTCTTGTTTCAAGTGTTCTACTATGGGACCCATGGCTAAAATTCAAGTTTCAAAATCTTTCCAAAATCCGAATTTTGGACTTTCATTAGTGTATTAAGTGTATCAAAATGTCGTCTTTCATATAGATTCAGAATCGTCAAAAGTAAATAAGTCAATTTTGAGATATCCTTGATTGAACAAAGTTGTGTCTTTCTTGTGTCAAGTGTTCTACTATGGACCCATGGGTGAAACTCAAGTTTTAAAACTTCCCAAAATCCGAATTTGGACTTTCATTAGTATTTGAAGTGTATCAAAATGTCGTCTTTCACATAGATTTGGAATCGTCAAAAGTAAATAAGTCAATTTTTAGATATCCTTGATTGAACAAAGATGTGTCTTTCTTTATTCGAGCGTTCTATTGTGGACTCGTGGCTAAAACTCAAGTTTTTGAAACCTTCTGAAATCTGAATTTGGACTTTCTTTATCGTATTTAATGTCTCAAAACGACGTATTTCACATAGATTCAGAATCGCTAAAAGCAAATAAGTCAATTTTGAGATACCGTTGATTGAACAAAGTTGTCCCTTTCATGTTTCGAGTGTTCAACTATAGACCCATGGCTAAAACTCAAGTTTTCAAAACTTCTCGAAATCTAAATTTAGTCTTTCTTTAGTGTATTTAATGTATCAAAATGTTGTCTTTCACATAGATTCGGATTTGTCAAAAGCAAATATGTCAATTTTGAGATATCGTTGATTGAACAAAGTTGTCCTTTCCATGTTTCAAGTGTTTGCAACAACTCAAGTTTTAAAAACTTTCTGAAATCTGAATTTCCAATCTCATTAGTGTATTAAGTGTATCAAAATGTCATCTTTCACATAGATTCGGAATCGTCAAAAGCAAATAAGTCAATTTTGAGATATCCTTCGTGGAAAAAAGTTGTCTCTTTCATGTTTCAAGTGTTCTACTATAAACTCATGGTTAAAACTCAAGTTTTCAAAACTTCCTGAAATCTGAATTTTGACTTTCTTTAGTTCATTTAATGTATCAAAATGTCGTCTTACAGATATATTCGAAATCGTCAAAAGCAAATAAGTCAATTTTGAGATATCGGTTATTGAACAAACTTGTTTCTTTCTTCTTTCAAGGGATCTACTATGGACCCATGGCGAAAACTCAAGTTTTAATAACTTCCCGAAATCTAAATTTGGAGTTTCATTAGTCTATTATGTGTATCAAAATGTCGTCTTTCACATAGATTCAGAATCGTCAAAAGCAAGTAAGTCAATTTTGAGATATCCTTGATTGAACAAAGTTGTCTCTTTCATGTTTCAAGTGTCCTATTATAGACCCATGGCTAAAACTCAACTTTCCAAAACTTCCAGAAATCTGAATTTAGGCCTTCTTTAGTGTATTTAATGTATCACAATGTCATCTTTCACATAGATTCGTAATCGTTAAAAGCAAATAAGTCATTTTTGAGACACCGTTGATTGAGCAAAGTTGTGTCTTTTTTGTCTCAAGTGTTCTGCTATAGACTCATGGCTAAAATTCAAGTTTCCAAAACTTCTTGAAACCTTAATTTAGACCTTCTTTAGTGTATTTAATGTATCAAAATATCGTCTTTCACATTTATTCGTAATCTTCAAAAGCAAATAAGTCAATTTTGAGATATCTATTATTGAACAAAGTTGTATCTTTCTTGTTTCAAGTGTTCTACTGTAGACAAAAGGCAAAAAAAAAGTTTTAAAAACTTTTCGAAATCCGAACTTGGACATTCATGTGTGTATTAAGTGTATCAAAATGTCGTCTTTCACATAGATTCGGAATCATCGAAAGTAAATAAGTCAATTTTGAGATATCCTTGATTGAACAAAGTGTTCACTTTCTTGTTTCAAATGTTCTACTATGGACCCATGGTAACAACTCAAGTTTTAAAAACTTTCTGAAATCCGAATTTCCACTTTCATTAGTGTATTAACTGTATCAAAATGTCGTCTTTCACATAGATTCGGAATCGTCAAAAGTAAATAAGTCAATTTTGAGATATCCTTGATTGAACAAAGTTGTGTCTTTCTTGTGTCAAGTG
This sequence comes from Diospyros kaki, assembly GCA_036245055.1. Taxonomy (NCBI): domain Eukaryota; kingdom Viridiplantae; phylum Streptophyta; class Magnoliopsida; order Ericales; family Ebenaceae; genus Diospyros; species Diospyros kaki. The sequence goes on along the minus strand of BSEG01000011.1, from coordinate 15,970,470 downwards.
TTCTACTATGGGCCAATGGGTAAAACTCAAGTTTTAAAAACTTCCCAAAATCCGAATTTGGAGTTTCATTAGTGTATGTTAAGTGTATCAAAATGTCATCTTTCACATAGATTTGGAATCGTCAAAAGTATTTAAGTCAATTTTGACATATCCTTGATTGAAAAAAGTTGTGCCTTTCTTTATTCGAGCGTTCTATTGTGGACCCGTGGCTAAAAATCAAGTTTCTAAAACTTCCCAAAATCCGCATTTGGACTTCCTTTATCGTATTTAATGTATCAAAACGACGTTTTTCACATAGATTTGGAATCGCCAAAAGCAAATAAGTCAATTTTGAGATACCGTTGATTGAACAAAGTTGTCTCTTTCATGTTTCGAGTGTTCAACTATAGACCCATGGCTAAAACTCAAGTTTCCAAAATTTCTCGAAATCTAAATTTAGACCTTCTTTAGTGTATTTAATGTATCAAAATGTCGTCTTTCACATAGATTCGGAATTGTCAAAAGCAAATATGTCAATTTTGAGATATCGTTGATTGAGCAAAGTTGTCTCTTCCTTGTTTCAAGTGTTCTACTATGGACCCATTGCAACAACTCAAGTTTTAAAAACTTTATGAAATCCGAATTTCCACTTTCGTTAGTGTATTAAGTGTATCAAAATGTCGTCTGTCACATAGATTCAGAATCGTCAAAAGTATATAAGACGATTTGTGACATGCTTGATTGAACGAAATTATCTCTTTCATGTTTCAAGTGTTCTACTATGGACCCATGGCTAAGACTGACGTTTTCAAAACTTCCTGAAATTTGAATTTGGACTTTCATTCTTGTATTAAGTCTATCATAATGTCGTCTTTCAAAAAGATTCGGAATCGTCAAAAGCAAACAAGACAATTTTGAGATATCATTGATTGAACAAAGTTGTGTCTTTTTTGTTTCAAGTGTTCTATTGTGGACCCATGGCTACAACTAAAGTTTCACAAACTTCCCGAAATCCGAATTTTGACTTTCTTTAGTGTATTTAATGCATCGAAATGTCGTCTTTCACATAGATTCGTAATCGTCAAAAGCAAATAAGTCAATTTTGAGATACCGTTGATTGAGCAAAGTTGCCTCCTTCATGTTTCAAGTTTTCTACTATAAAGTCATGGCTGAAACTCAAGTTTTCAAAACTTCCTGAAATCTGAGTTTAGACTTTATTTAGTTCATTTAATGTATCAAAATGTCTCTTACAGATATATTCGGAATCGTCAAAAGCAAATAAGTCAATTTTGAGATATCGGTTATTGAACATACTTGTTTCTTTCTTATTTCAAGCGATCTATTATGGACCCATGGCGAAAACTCAAGTTTTAATAACTTCCCGAAATCTAAATTTGGAGTTTCATTAGTCTATTAAGTGTATCAAAATGTCGTCTTTCACATAGATTCAGAATCGTCAAAAGCAAGTAAGTCAATTTTGAGATATCCTTAATTGAACAAAGTTGTGGCTTTCTTGTTTCAAGTGTTCTACTATGGGACCCATGGCTAAAATTCAAGTTTCAAAATCTTTCCAAAATCCGAATTTTGGACTTTCATTAGTGTATTAAGTGTATCAAAATGTCGTCTTTCATATAGATTCAGAATCGTCAAAAGTAAATAAGTCAATTTTGAGATATCCTTGATTCAACAAAGTTGTGTCTTTCTTGTGTCAAGTGTTCTACTATGGACCCATGGGTGAAACTCAAGTTTTAAAACTTCCCAAAATTCGAATTTGGACTTTCATTAGTATTTGAAGTGTATCAAAATGTCGTCTTTCACATAGATTTGGAATCGTCAAAAGTAAATAAGTCAATTTTGAGATATCCTTGATTGAACAAAGATGTGTCTTTCTTTATTCGAGCGTTCTATTGTGGACTCGTGGCTAAAACTCAAGTTTTTGAAACCTTCTGAAATCTGAATTTGGACTTTCTTTATCGTATTTAATGTCTCAAAATGACGTATTTCACATAGATTCAGAATCGCTAAAAGCAAATAAGTCAATTTTGAGATACCATTGATTGAACAAAGTTGTCCCTTTCATGTTTCGAGTGTTCAACTATAGACCCATGGCTAAAACTCAAGTTTTCAAAACTTCTCGAAATCTAAATTTAGTCTTTCTTTAGTGTATTTAATGTATCAAAATGTTGTCTTTCACATAGATTCGGATTTGTCAAAAGCAAATATGTCAATTTTGAGATATCGTTGATTGAACAAAGTTGTCCTTTCCATGTTTCAAGTGTTTGCAACAACTCAAGTTTTAAAAACTTTCTGAAATCTGAATTTCCATTTTCATTAGTGTATTAAGTGTATCAAAATGTCATCTTTCACATAGATTCGGAATCGTCAAAAGCAAATAAGTCAATTTTGAGATATCCTTCATCGAACAAAGTTGTCTCTTTCATGTTTCAAGTGCTCTACTATAAACTCATGGCTAAAACTCAAGTTTTCAAAACTTCCTGAAATCCGAATTTTGACTTTCTTTAGTTCATTTAATGTATCAAAATGTCGTCTTACAGATATATTCGGAATCGTCAAAAGCAAATAAGTTAATTTTGAGATATCGGTTATTGAACAAACTTGTTTCTTTCTTGTTTCAAGGGATCTACTATGGACCCATGGCAAAAACTCAAGTTTTAATAACTTCCCGAAATCTAAATTTGGAGTTTCATTAGTCTATTATGTGTATCAAAATGTCGTCTTTCACATAGATTCAGAATCGTCAAAAGCAAGTAAGTCAATTTTGAGATATCCTTGATTGAACAAAGTTGTCTCTTTCATGTTTCAAGTGTCCTATTATAGACCCATGGCTAAAACTCAAGTTTCCAAAACTTCCAGAAATCTGAATTTAGGCCTTCTTTAGTGTATTTAATGTATCACAATGTCATCTTTCACATAGATTCGTAATCGTTAAAAGCAAATAAGTCAATTTTGAGACACCGTTGATTGAGCAAAGTTGTGTCTTTTTTGTCTCAAGTGTTCTGCTATAGACTCATGGCTAAAATTCAAGTTTCCAAAACTTCTTGAAACCTGAATTTAGACCTTCTTTAGTGTATTTAATGTATCAAAATGTCGTCTTTCACATTTATTCGTAATCTTCAAAAGCAAATAAGTTAATTTTGAGATATCTATTATTGAACAAAGTTGTATCTTTCTTGTTTCAAGTGTTCTACTGTAGACCCAAGGCCAAAAAAAAAGTTTTAAAAACGTTTCGAAATCCGAACTTGGACATTCATGTGTGTATTAAGTGTATCAAAATGTCGTCTTTCACATAGATTCGGAATCATCGAAAGTAAATAAGTCAATTTTGAGATATCCTTGATTGAACAAAGTGTTCACTTTCTTGTTTCAAATGTTCTACTATGGACACATGGTAACAACTCAAGTTTTAAAAACTTTCTGAAATCCGAATTTCCACTTTCATTAGTGTATTAACTGTATCAAAATGTCGTCTTTCACATAGATTCGGAATCGTCAAAAGTAAATAAGTCAATTTTGAGATATCCTTGATTGAACAAAGTTGTGTCTTTCTTGTGTCAAGTGTTCTACTATGGGCCAATGGGTAAAACTCAAGTTTTAAAAACTTCCCAAAATCCGAATTTGGAGTTTCATTAGTGTATTTTAAGTGTATCAAAATGTCAACTTTCACATAGATTTGGAATCGTCAAAAGTATTTAAGTCAATTTTGACATATCCTTGATTGAAAAAAGTTGTGCCTTTCTTTATTCGAGCGTTCTATTGTGGACCCGTGGCTAAAACTCAAGTTTCTAAAACTTCCCAAAATCCGCATTTGGACTTTCTTTATCATATTTAATGTATCAAAACGACGTTTTTCACATAGATTCGGAATCGCCAAAAGCAAATAAGTCAATTTTGAGATACCGTTGATTGAACAAAGTTGTCTCTTTCATGTTTCGAGTGTTCAACTATAGACCCATGGCTAAAACTCAAGTTTCCAAAATTTCTCGAAATCTAAATTTAGACCTTCTTTAGTGTATTTAATGTATCAAAATGTCGTCTTTCACATAGATTCGGAATTGTCAAAAGCAAATATGTCAATTTTGAGATATCGTTGATTGAGCAAAGTTGTCTCTTCCTTGTTTCAAGTGTTCTACTATGGACCCATTGCAACAACTCAAGTTTTAAAAACTTTATGAAATCCGAATTTCCACTTTCGTTAGTGTATTAAGTGTATCAAAATGTCGTCTGTCACATAGATTCAGAATCGTCAAAAGTATATAAGTCGATTTGTGACATGCTTGATTGAACGAAATTATCTCTTTCATGTTTCAAGTGTTCTACTATGGACCCATGGCTAAGACTGACGTTTTCAAAACTTCCTGAAATTCGAATTTGGACTTTCATTCTTGTATTAAGTCTATCATAATGTCGTCTTTCAAAAAGATTCGGAATCGTCAAAAGCAAACAAGACAATTTTGAGATATCATTGATTGAACAAAGTTGTGTCTTTTTTGTTTCAAGTGTTCTATTGTGGACCCATGGCTACAACTAAAGTTTCACAAACTTCCCGAAATCCGAATTTTGACTTTCTTTAGTGTATTTAATGCATCGAAATGTCGTCTTTCACATAGATTCGTAATCGTCAAAAGCAAATAAGTCAATTTTGAGATACCGTTGATTGAGCAAAGTTGCCTCCTTCATGTTTCAAGTTTTCTACTATAAAGTCATGGCTGAAACTCAAGTTTTCAAAACTTCCTGAAATCTGAATTTAGACTTTATTTAGTTCATTTAATGTATCAAAATGTCTCTTACAGATATATTCGGAATCGTCAAAAGCAAATAAGTCAATTTTGAGATATCGGTTATTGAACATACTTGTTTCTTTCTTATTTCAAGCGATCTACTATGGACCCATGGCGAAAACTCAAGTTTTAATAACTTCCCGAAATCTAAATTTGGAGTTTCATTAGTCTATTAAGTGTATCAAAATGTCGTCTTTCACATAGATTCAGAATCGTCAAAAGCAAGTAAGTCAATTTTGAGATATCCTTAATTGAACAAAGTTGTGGCTTTCTTGTTTCAAGTGTTCTACTATGGGAACCATGGCTAAAATTCAAGTTTCAAAATCTTCCCAAAATCCGAATTTTGGACTTTCATTAGTGTATTAAGTGTATCAAAATGTCGTCTTTCATATAAATTCAGAATCGTCAAAAGTAAATAAGTCAATTTTGAGATATCCTTGATTGAACAAAGTTGTGTCTTTCTTGTGTCAAGTGTTCTACAATGGACTCATGGGTGAAACTCAAGTTTTAAAACTTCCCAAAATCCGAATTTGGACTTTCATTAGTATTTGAAGTGTATCAAAATGTCGTCTTTCACATAGATTTGGAATCGTCAAAAGTAAATAAGTCAATTTTGAGATATCCTTGATTGAACAAAGATGTGTCTTTCTTTATTCGAGCGTTCTATTGTGGACTCGTGGCTAAAACTCAAGTTTCTGAAACCTTCCAAAATCTGAATTTGGACTTTCTTTATCGTATTTAATGTCTCAAAACGACGTCTTTCACATAGATTCAGAATCGCCAAAAGCAAATAAGTCAATTTTGAGATACCGTTGATTGAACAAAGTTGTCTCTTTCATGTTTCGAGTGTTCAACTATAGACCCATGGCTAAAACTCAAGTTTTCAAAACTTCTCGAAATCTAAATTTAGTCTTTCTTTAGTGTATTTAATGTATCAAAATGTTGTCTTTCACATAGATTCGGATTTGTCAAAAGCAAATATGTCAATTTTGAGATATCGTTGATTGAACAAAGTTATCCTTTCCATGTTTCAAGTGTTTGCAACAACTCAAGTTTTAAAAACTTTCTGAAATCTGAATTTCCATTTTCATTAGTGTATTAAGTGTATCAAAATGTCATCTTTCACATAGATTCGGAATCGTCAAAAGCAAATAAGTCAATTTTGAGATATCCTTCATCGAACAAAGTTGTCTCTTTCATGTTTCAAGTGCTCTACTATAAACTCATGGCTAAAACTCAAGTTTTCAAAACTTCCTGAAATCCGAATTTTGACTTTCTTTAGTTCATTTAATGTATCAAAATGTCGTCTTACAGATATATTCGGAATCGTCAAAAGCAAATAAGTTAATTTTGAGATATCGGTTATTGAACAAACTTGTTTCTTTCTTGTTTCAAGGGATCTACTATGGACCCATGGCAAAAACTCAAGTTTTAATAACTTCCCGAAATCTAAATTTGGAGTTTCATTAGTCTATTATGTGTATCAAAATGTCGTCATTCACATAGATTCAGAATCGTCAAAAGCAAGTAAGTCAATTTTGAGATATCCTTGATTGAACAAAGTTGTCTCTTTCATGTTTCAAGTGTCCTATTATAGACCCATGGCTAAAACTCAAGTTTCCAAAACTTCCAGAAATCTGAATTTAGGCCTTCTTTAGTGTATTTAATGTATCACAATGTCATCTTTCACATAGATTCGTAATCGTTAAAAGCAAATAAGTCAATTTTGAGACACCGTTGATTGAGCAAAGTTGTGTCTTTTTTGTCTCAAGTGTTCTGCTATAGACTCATGGCTAAAATTCAAGTTTCCAAAACTTCTTGAAACCTGAATTTAGACCTTCTTTAGTGTATTTAATGTATCAAAATGTCGTCTTTCACATTTATTCGTAATCTTCAAAAGCAAATAAGTTAATTTTGAGATATCTATTATTGAACAAAGTTGTATCTTTCTTGTTTCAAGTGTTCTACTGTAGACCCAAGGCCAAAAAAAAAGTTTTAAAAACGTTTCGAAATCCGAACTTGGACATTCATGTGTGTATTAAGTGTATCAAAATGTCGTCTTTCACATAGATTCGGAATCATCGAAAGTAAATAAGTCAATTTTGAGATATCCTTGATTGAACAAAGTGTTCACTTTCTTGTTTCAAATGTTCTACTATGGACACATGGTAACAACTCAAGTTTTAAAAACTTTCTGAAATCCGAATTTCCACTTTCATTAGTGTATTAACTGTATCAAAATGTCGTCTTTCACATAGATTCGGAATCGTCAAAAGTAAATAAGTCAATTTTGAGATATCCTTGATTGAACAAAGTTGTGTCTTTCTTGTGTCAAGTGTTCTACTATGGGCCAATGGGTAAAACTCAAGTTTTAAAAACTTCCCAAAATCCGAATTTGGAGTTTCATTAGTGTATTTTAAGTGTATCAAAATGTCAACTTTCACATAGATTTGGAATCGTCAAAAGTATTTAAGTCAATTTTGACATATCCTTGATTGAAAAAAGTTGTGCCTTTCTTTATTCGAGCGTTCTATTGTGGACCCGTGGCTAAAACTCAAGTTTCTAAAACTTCCCAAAATCCGCATTTGGACTTTCTTTATCATATTTAATGTATCAAAACGACGTTTTTCACATAGATTCGGAATCGCCAAAAGCAAATAAGTCAATTTTGAGATACCGTTGATTGAACAAAGTTGTCTCTTTCATGTTTCGAGTGTTCAACTATAGACCCATGGCTAAAACTCAAGTTTCCAAAATTTCTCAAAATCTAAATTTAGACCTTCTTTAGTGTATTTAATGTATCAAAATGTCGTCTTTCACATAGATTCGGAATTGTCAAAAGCAAATATGTCAATTTTGAGATATCGTTGATTGAGCAAAGTTGTCTCTTCCTTGTTTCAAGTGTTCTACTATGGACCCATTGCAACAACTCAAGTTTTAAAAACTTTATGAAATCCGAATTTCCACTTTCGTTAGTGTATTAAGTGTATCAAAATGTCGTCTGTCACATAGATTCAGAATCGTCAAAAGTATATAAGTCGATTTGTGACATGCTTGATTGAACGAAATTATCTCTTTCATGTTTCAAGTGTTCTACTATGGACCCATGGCTAAGACTGACGTTTTCAAAACTTCCTGAAATTCGAATTTGGACTTTCATTCTTGTATTAAGTCTATCATAATGTCGTCTTTCAAAAAGATTCGGAATCGTCAAAAGCAAACAAGACAATTTTGAGATATCATTGATTGAACAAAGTTGTGTCTTTTTTGTTTCAAGTGTTCTATTGTGGACCCATGGCTACAACTAAAGTTTCACAAACTTCCCGAAATCCGAATTTTGACTTTCTTTAGTGTATTTAATGCATCGAAATGTCGTCTTTCACATAGATTCGTAATCGTCAAAAGCAAATAAGTCAATTTTGAGATACCGTTGATTGAGCAAAGTTGCCTCCTTCATGTTTCAAGTTTTCTACTATAAAGTCATGGCTGAAACTCAAGTTTTCAAACCTTCCTGAAATCTGAATTTAGACTTTATTTAGTTCATTTAATGTATCAAAATGTCTCTTACAGATATATTCGGAATCGTCAAAAGCAAATAAGTCAATTTTGAGATATCGGTTATTGAACATACTTGTTTCTTTCTTATTTCAAGCGATCTACTATGGACCCATGGCGAAAACTCAAGTTTTAATAACTTCCCGAAATCTAAATTTGGAGTTTCATTAGTCTATTAAGTGTATCAAAATGTCGTCTTTCACATAGATTCAGAATCGTCAAAAGCAAGTAAGTCAATTTTGAGATATCCTTAATTGAACAAAGTTGTGGCTTTCTTGTTTCAAGTGTTCTACTATGGGAACCATGGCTAAAATTCAAGTTTCAAAATCTTCCCAAAATCCGAATTTTGGACTTTCATTAGTGTATTAAGTGTATCAAAATGTCGTCTTTCATATAAATTCAGAATCGTCAAAAGTAAATAAGTCAATTTTGAGATATCCTTGATTGAACAAAGTTGTGTCTTTCTTGTGTCAAGTGTTCTACAATGGACTCATGGGTGAAACTCAAGTTTTAAAACTTCCCAAAATCCGAATTTGGACTTTCATTAGTATTTGAAGTGTATCAAAATGTCGTCTTTCACATAGATTTGGAATCGTCAAAAGTAAATAAGTCAATTTTGAGATATCCTTGATTGAACAAAGATGTGTCTTTCTTTATTCGAGCGTTCTATTGTGGACTCGTGGCTAAAACTCAAGTTTCTGAAACCTTCCAAAATCTGAATTTGGACTTTCTTTATCGTATTTAATGTCTCAAAACGACGTCTTTCACATAGATTCAGAATCGCCAAAAGCAAATAAGTCAATTTTGAGATACCGTTGATTGAACAAAGTTGTCTCTTTCATGTTTCGAGTGTTCAACTATAGACCCATGGCTAAAACTCAAGTTTCCAAAATTTCTCGAAATCTAAATTTAGACCTTCTTTAGTGTATTTAATGTATCAAAATGTCGTCTTTCACATAGATTCGGAATTGTCAAAAGCAAATATGTCAATTTTGAGATATCGTTGATTGAGCAAAGTTGTCTCTTCCTTGTTTCAAGTGTTCTACTATGGACCCATTGCAACAACTCAAGTTTTAAAAACTTTATGAAATCCGAATTTCCACTTTCGTTAGTGTATTAAGTGTATCAAAATGTCGTCTGTCACATAGATTCAGAATCGTCAAAAGTATATAAGTCGATTTGTGACATGCTTGATTGAACGAAATTATCTCTTTCATGTTTCAAGTGTTCTACTATGGACCCATGGCTAAGACTGACGTTTTCAAAACTTCCTGAAATTCGAATTTGGACTTTCATTCTTGTATTAAGTCTATCATAATGTCGTCTTTCAAAAAGATTCGGAATCGTCAAAAGCAAACAAGACAATTTTGAGATATCATTGATTGAACAAAGTTGTGTCTTTTTTGTTTCAAGTGTTCTATTGTGGACCCATGGCTACAACTAAAGTTTCACAAACTTCCCAAAATCCGAATTTTGACTTTCCTTAGTGTATTTAATGCATCGAAATGTCGTCTTTCACATAGATTCGTAATCGTCAAAAGCAAATAAGTCAATTTTGAGATACCGTTTATTGAGCAAAGTTGCCTCCTTCATGTTTCAAGTTTTCTACTATAAAGTCATGGCTGAAACTCAAGTTTTCAAAACTTCCTGAAATCTGAATTTAGACTTTATTTAGTTCATTTAATGTATCAAAATGTCTCTTACAGATATATTCGGAATCGTCAAAAGCAAATAAGTCAATTTTGAGGTATCGGTTATTGAACATACTTGTTTCTTTCTTATTTCAAGCGATCTACTATGGACCCATGGCGAAAACTCAAGTTTTAATAACTTCCCGAAATCTAAATTTGGAGTTTCATTAGTCTATTAAGTGTATCAAAATGTCGTCTTTCACATAGATTCAGAATCGTCAAAAGCAAGTAAGTCAATTTTGAGATATCCTTAATTGAACAAAGTTGTGGCTTTCTTGTTTCAAGTGTTCTACTATGGGACCCATGGCTAAAATTCAAGTTTCAAAATCTTCCCAAAATCCGAATTTTGGACTTTCATTAGTGTATTAAGTGTATCAAAATGTCGTCTTTCATATAAATTCAGAATCGTCAAAAGTAAATAAGTCAATTTTGAGATATCCTTGATTGAACAAAGTTGTGTCTTTCTTGTGTCAAGTGTTCTACTATGGACCCATGGGTGAAACTCAAGTTTTAAAACTTCCCAAAATCCGAATTTGGACTTTCATTAGTATTTGAAGTGTATCAAAATGTCGTCTTTCACATAGATTTGGAATCTTCAAAAGTAAATAAGTCAATTTTGAGATATCCTTGATTGAACAAAGATGTGTCTTTCTTTATTCGAGCGTTCTATTGTGGACTCGTGGCTAAAACTCAAGTTTCTGAAACCTTCCGAAATCTGAATTTGGACTTTCTTTATCGTATTTAATGTCTCAAAACGACGTCTTTCACATAGATTCAGAATCGCCAAAAGCAAATAAGACAATTTTGAGGTACCGTTGATTGAACAAAGTTGTCTCTTTCATGTTTCGAGTGTTCAACTATAGACCCATGGCTAAAACTCAAGTTTTCAAAACTTCTCGAAATCTAAATTTAGTCTTTCTTTAGTGTATTTAATGTATCAAAATGTTGTCTTTCACATAGATTCGGATTTGTCAAAAGCAAATATGTCAATTTTGAGATATCGTTGATTGAACAAAGTTGTCCTTTCCATGTTTCAAGTGTTTGCAACAACTCAAGTTTTAAAAACTTTCTGAAATCTGAATTTCCATTTTCATTAGTGTATTAAGTGTATCAAAATGTCATCTTTCACATAGATTCGAAATCGACAAAAGCAAATAAGTCAATTTTGAGATATCCTTCATCGAACAAAGTTGTCTCTTTCATGTTTCAAGTGCTCTACTATAAACTCATGGCTAAAACTCAAGTTTTCAAAACTTCCTGAAATCCGAATTTTGACTTTCTTTAGTTCATTTAATGTATCAAAATGTCGTCTTACAGATATATTCGGAATCGTCAAAAGCAAATAAGTTAATTTTGAGATATCGGTTATTGAACAAACTTGTTTCTTTCTTGTTTCAAGGGATCTACTATGGACCCATGGCGAAAACTCAAGTTTTAATAACTTCCCGAAATCTAAATTTGGAGTTTCATTAGTCTATTATGTGTATCAAAATGTCGTCTTTCACATAAATTCAGAATCGTCAAAAGCAAGTAAGTCAATTTTGAGATATCCTTGATTGAACAAAGTTGTCTCTTTCATGTTTCAAGTGTCCTATTATAGACCCATGGCTAAAACTCAAGTTTCCAAAACTTCCAAAAATCTGAATTTAGGCATTCTTTAGTGTATTTAATGTATCACAATGTCATCTCTCACATAGATTCGTAATCGTTAAAAGCAAATAAGTCAATTTTGAGACACCGTTGATTGAGCAAAGTTGTGTCTTTTTTGTCTCAAGTGTTCTGCTATAGACTCATGGCTAAAATTCAAGTTTCCAAAACTTCTTGAAACCTGAATTTAGACCTTCTTTAGTGTATTTAATGTATCAAAATGTCGTCTTTCACATTTATTCGTAATCTTCAAAAGCAAATAAGTCAATTTTGAGATATCTATTATTGAACAAAGTTGTATCTTTCTTGTTTCAAGTGTTCTACTGTAGACCCAAGGCCAAAAAAAAAGTTTTAAAAACGTTTCGAAATCCGAACTTGGACATTCATGTGTGTATTAAGTGTATCAAAATGTCGTCTTTCACATAGATTCGGAATCATCGAAAGTAAATAAGTCAATTTTGAGATATCCTTGATTGAACAAAGTGTTCACTTTCTTATTTCAAATGTTCTACTATGGACCCATGGTAACAACTCAAGTTTTAAAAACTTTCTGAAATCCGAATTTCCACTTTGATTAGTGTATTAACTGTATCAAAATGTCGTCTTTCACATAGATTCGGAATCGTCAAAAGTAAATAAGTCAATTTTGAGATATCCTTGATTGAACAAAGTTGTGTCTTTCTTGTGTCAAGTGTTCTACTATGGGCCAATGGGTAAAACTCAAGTTTTAAAAACTTCCCAAAATCCGAATTTGGAGATTCATTAGTGTATTTTAAGTGTATCAAAATGTCATCTTTCACATAGATTTGGAATCGTCAAAAGTATTTAAGTCAATTTTGACATATCCTTGATTGAAAAAAGTTGTGCCTTTCTTTATTCGAGCGTTCTATTGTGGACCCGTGGCTAAAACTCAAGTTTCTAAAACTTCCCAAAATCCGCATTTGGACTTCCTTTATCGTATTTAATGTATCAAAACGACGTTTTTCACATAGATTCGGAATCGCCAAAAGCAAATAAGTGAATTTTGAGATACCGTTGATTGAACAAAGTTGTCTCTTTCATGTTTCGAGTGTTCAACTATAGACCCATGGCTAAAACTCAAGTTTCCAAAATTTCTCGAAATCTAAATTTAGACCTTCTTTTGTGTATTTAATGTATCAAAATGTCGTCTTTCACATAGATTCGGAATTGTCAAAAGCAAATATGTCAATTTTGAGATATCGTTGATTGAGCAAAGTTGTCTCTTCCTTGTTTCAAGTGTTCTACTATGGACCCATTTCAACAACTCAAGTTTTAAAAACTTTATGAAATCCGAATTTCCACATTCGTTAGTGTATTAAGTGTATCAAAATGTCATCTGTCACATAGATTCAGAATCGTCAAAAGTATATAAGTCGATTTGTGACATGCTTGATTGAACGAAATTATCTCTTTCATGTTTCAAGTGTTCTACTATGGACCCATGGCTAAGACTGACATTTTCAAAACTTCCTGAAATTCGAATTTGGACTTTCATTCTTGTATTAAGTCTATCATAATGTCGTCTTTGAAAAAGATTCGGAATCGTCAAAAGAAAACAAGACAATTTTGAGATATCATTGATTGAACAAAGTTGTGTCTTTTTTGTTTCAAGTGTTCTATTGTGGACCCATGGCTACAACTAAAGTTTCACAAACTTCCCGAAATCCGAATTTTGACTTTCTTTAGTGTATTTAATGCATCGAAATGTCGTCTTTCACATAGATTCGTAATCGTCAAAAGCAAATAAGTCAATTTTGAGATACCGTTGATTGAGCAAAGTTGCCTCCTTCATGTTTCAAGTTTTCTACTATAAACTCAGGGCTAAAACTCAAGTTTTCAAAACATCCTGAAATCTGAATTTAGACTTTCTTTAGTTCATTTAATGTATCAAAATGTCTCTTACAGATATATTCGGAATCGTCAAAAGCAAATAAGTCAATTTTCAGATATCGGTTATTGAACATACTTGTTTCTTTCTTATTTCAAGGGATCTACTATGGACCCATGGCGAAAGCTCAAGTTTTAATAACTTCCCGAAATCTAAATTTGGAGTTTCATTAGTCTATTAAGTGTATCAAAATGTCGTCTTTCACATAGATTCAGAATCGTCAAAAGCAAGTAAGTCAATTTTGAGATATCCTTAATTGAACAAAGTTGTGGCTTTCTTGTTTCAAGTGTTCTACTATGGGACCCATGGCTATAATTCAAGTTTCAAAATCTTCCCAAAATCTGAATTTTGGACTTTCATTAGTGTATTAAGTGTATCAAAATGTCGTCTTTCATATAGATTCAGAATCGTCAAAAGTAAATAAGTCAATTTTTAGATATCCTTGATTGAACAAAGTTGTGTCTTTCTTGTGTTAAGTGTTCTACCATGGACCCATGGGTGAAACTCAAGTTTTAAAACTTCCCAAAATCCGAATTTGGACTTTCATTAGTATTTGAAGTGTATCAAAATGTCGTCTTTCACATAGATTTGGAATCGTCAAAAGTAAATAAGTCAATTTTGAGATATCCTTGATTGAACAAAGATGTGGCTTTCTTTATTCGAGCGTTCTATTGTGGACTCGTGGCTAAAACTCAAGTTTCTGAGACCTTCCGAAATCTGAATTTGGACTTTCTTTATCGTATTTAATGTATCAAAACGACGTCTTTCACATAGATTCAAAATCGCCAAAAGCAAATAAGTCAATTTTGAGATACCGTTGATTGAACAAAGTTGTCTCTTTCATGTTTCGAGTGTTCAACTATAGACCCATGGCTAAAACTCAAGTTTTCAAAACTTCTCGAAATCTAAATTTAGTCTTTCTTTAGTGTATTTAATGTATCAAAATGTTGTCTTTCACATAGATTCGGATTTGTCAAAAGCAAATATGTCAATTTTGAGATATCGTTGATTGAACAAAGTTGTCCTTTCCATGTTTCAAGTGTTTGCAACAACTCAAGTTTTAAAAACTTTCTGAAATCTGAATTTCCATTTTCATTAGTGTATTAAGTGTACCAAAATGTCATCTTTCACATAGATTCGGAATCGTCAAAAGCAAATAAGTCAATTTTGAGATATCCTTCCTCGAACAAAGTTGTCTCTTTCATGTTTCAAGTGTTCTACTATAAACTCATGGCTAAAACTCAAGTTTTCAAAACTTCCTGAAATCTGAATTTTGACTTTCTTTAGTTCATTTAATGTATCAAAATGTCATCTTACAGATATATTCAGAATCGTCAAAAGCAAATAAGTCAATTTTGAGATATCGGTTATTGAACAAACTTGTTTCTTTCTTGTTTCAAGGGATCTACTATGGACCCATGGCGAAAACTCAAGTTTTAATAACTTCCCGAAATCTAAATTTGCAGTTTCATTAGTCTATTATGTGTATCAAAATGCCGTCTTTCACATAGATTCAGAATCGTCAAAAGCAAGTAAGTCAATTTTGAGATATCCTTGATTGAACAAAGTTGTCTCTTTCATGTTTCAAGTGTCCTATTATAGACCCATGGCTAAAACTCAAGTTTCCAAAACTTCCAGAAATCTGAATTTAGGCCTTCTTTAGTGTATTTAATGTATCACAATGTCATCTTTCACATAGATTCGTAATCGTTAAAAGCAAATAAGTCAATTTTGAGACACCGTTGATTGAGCAAAGTTGTGTCTTTTTTGTCTCAAGTGTTCTGCTATAGACTCATGGCTAAAATTCAAGTTTCCAAAACTTCTTGAAACCTGAATTTAGACCTTCTTTAGTGTATTTAATGTATCAAAATGTCGTCTTTCACATTTATTCGTAATCTTCAAAAGCAAATAAGTCAATTTTGAGATATCTATTATTGAACAAAGTTGTATCTTTCTTGTTTCAAGTGTTCTACTGTAGACCCAAGGCCAAAAAAAAGTTTTAAAAACTTTTCGAAATCCGAACTTGGACATTCATGTGTGTATTAAGTGTATCAAAATGTCGTCTTTCACATAGATTCGGAATCATCGAATGTAAATAAGTCAATTTTGAGATATCATTGATTGAACAAAGTGTTCACTTTCTTGTTTCAAATGTTCTACTATGGACCCATGGTAACAACTCAAGTTTTAAAAACTTTCTGAAATCCGAATTTCCACTTTCATTAGTGTATTAACTGTATCAAAATGTCGTCTTTCACATAGATTCGGAATCGTCAAAAGTAAATAAGTCAATTTTGAGATATCCTTGATTGAACAAAGTTGTGTCTTTCTTGTGTCAAGTGTTCTACTATGGGCCAATGGGTAAAACTCAAGTTTTAAAAACTTCCCAAAATCCGAATTTGGAGTTTCATTAGTGTATTTTAAGTGTATCAAAATGTCATCTTTCGCATAGATTTGGAATCGTCAAAAGTATTTAAGTCAATTTTGACATATCCTTGATTGAAAAAAGTTGTGCCTTTCTTTATTTGAGCGTTCTATTGTGGACCCGTGGCTAAAACTCAAGTTTCTAATACTTCCCAAAATCCGCATTTGGACTTCCTTTATCGTATTTAATGTATCAAAACGACATTTTTCACATAGATTCGGAATCGCCAAAAGCAAATAAGTGAATTTTGAGATACCGTTGATTGAACAAAGTTGTCTCTTTCATGTTTCGAGTGTTCAACTATAGACCCATGGCTAAAACTCAAGTTTCCAAAATTTCTCGAAATCTAAATTTAGACCTTCTTTAGTGTATTTAATGTATCAAAATGTCGTCTTTCACATAGATTCGGAATTGTCAAAAGCAAATATGTCAATTTTGAGATATCGTTGATTGAGCAAAGTTGTCCTTTCCATGTTTCAAGTGATTGCAACAACTCAAGTTTTAAAAACTTTCTGAAATCTGAATTTCCATTTTCATTAGTGTATTAAGTGTATCAAAATGTCATCTTTCACATAGATTCGGAATCGTCAAAAGCAAATAAGTCAATTTTGAGATATCCTTCGTTGAACAAAGTTGTCTCTTTCATGTTTCAAGTGCTCTACTATAAACTCATGGCTAAAACTCAAGTTTTCAAAACTTCCTGAAATCTGAATTTTGACTTTCTTTAGTTCATTTAATGTATCAAAATGTCGTCTTACAGATATATTCGGAATCGTCAAAAGCAAATAAGTCAATTTTGAGATATCGGTTATTGAACAAACTTGTTTCTTTCTTGTTTCAAGGGATCTACTATGGAACCATGGCGAAAACTCAAGTTTTAATAACTTCCCGAAATCTAAATTTGGAGTTTCATTAGTCTATTATGTGTATCAAAATGTCGTCTTTCACATAGATTAAGAATCGTCAAAAGCAAGTAAGTCAATTTTGAGATATCCTTGATTGAACAAAGTTGTCTCTTTCATGTTTCAAGTGTCCTATTATAGACCCATGGCTAAAACTCAAGTTTCCAAAACTTCCAGAAATCTGAATTTAGGCCTTCTTTAGTGTATTTAATGTATCACAATGTCATCTTTCACATAGATTCGTAATCGTTAAAAGCAAATAAGTCAATTTTGAGACACCGTTGATTGAGTAAAGTTGTGTCATTTTTGTCTCAAGTGTTCTGCTATAGACTCATGGCTAAAATTCAAGTTTCCAAAACTTCTTGAAACCTGAATTTAGACCTTCTTTAGTGTATTTAATGTATCAAAATGTCGTCTTTCACAGTTATTCGTAATCTTCAAAAGCAAATAAGTCAATTTTGAGATATCTATTATTGAACAAAGTTGTATCTTTCTTGTTTCAAGTGTTCTACTGTAGACCCAAGGCGAAAAAAAAGTTTTAAAAACTTTTCGAAATCCGACCTTGGACATTCATGTGTGTATTAAGTGTATCAAAATGTCGTCTTTCACATAGATTCAGAATCATCGAAAGTAAATAAGTCAATTTTGAGATACCGTTGATTGAGCAAAGTTGTCTCTTTCATGTTTCGAGTGTTCAACTATAGACCCATGGCTAAAACTCAAGTTTCCAAAATTTCTCGAAATCTAAATTTAGGCCTTCTTTAGTGTATTTAATGTATCAAAATGTCGTCTTTCACATAGATTCGGAATTGTCAAAAGCAAATATGTCAATTTTGAGATATCGTTGATTGAGCAAAGTTGTCTCTTCCTTGTTTCAAGTGTTCTACTATGGACCCATTGCAACAACTCAAGTTTTAAAAACTTTCTGAAATCCGAATTTCCACTTTCGTTAGTGTATTAAGTGTATCAAAATGTCGTCTGTCACATAGATTCAGAATCGTCAAAAGTATATAAGTCGATTTGTGACATGCTTGATTGAACGAAATTATCTCTTTCATGTTTCAAGTGTTCTACTATGGACCCATGGCTAAGACTGACGTTTTCAAAACTTCCTGAAATTCGAATTTGGACTTTCATTCTTGTATTAAGTTTATCATAATGTCGTCTTTCAAAAAGATTCGGAATCCTCAAAAGCAAAGAAGACAATTTTGAGATATCATTGATTGAACAAAGTTGTGTCTTTTTTGTTTCAAGTGTTCTATTGTGGACCTATGGCTACAACTAAAGTTTCACAAACTTCCCGAAATCCGAATTTTGACTTTCTTTAGTGTATTTAATGCATCAAAATGTCGTCTTTCACATAGATTCGTAATCGTCAAAAGCAAATAAGTCAATTTTGAGATACCGTTGATTGAGCAAAGTTGCCTCCTTCATGTTTCAAGTTTTCTACTATAAAGTCATGGCTGAAACTCAAGTTTTCAAAACTTCCTTAAATCTGAATTTAGACTTTATTTAGTTCATTTAATGTATCAAAATGTCTCTTACAGATATATTCGGAATAGTCAAAAGCAAATATGTCAATTTTGAGATATCGGTTATTGAACATACTTGTTTCTTTCTTATTTCAAGCGATCTACTATGGACCCATGGCGAAAACTCAAGTTTTAATAACTTCCCGAAATCTAAATTTGGAGTTTCATTAGTCTATTAAGTGTATCAAAATGTCGTCTTTCACATAGATTCAGAATCGTCAAAAGCAAGTAAGTCAATTTTGAGATATCCTTAATTGAACAAAGTTGTGGCTTTCTTGTTTCAAGTGTTCTACTATGGGAACCATGGCTAAAATTCAAGTTTCAAAATCTTCCCAAAATCCGAATTTTGGACTTTCATTAGTGTATTAAGTGTATCAAAATGTCGTCTTTCATATAAATTCAGAATCGTCAAAAGTAAATAAGTCAATTTTGAGATATCCTTGATTGAACAAAGTTGTGTCTTTCTTGTGTCAAGTGTTCTACAATGGACTCATGGGTGAAACTCAAGTTTTAAAACTTCCCAAAATCCGAATTTGGACTTTCATTAGTATTTGAAGTGTATCAAAATGTCGTCTTTCACATAGATTTGGAATCGTCAAAAGTAAATAAGTCAATTTTGAGATATCCTTGATTGAACAAAGATGTGTCTTTCTTTATTCGAGCGTTCTATTGTGGACTCGTGGCTAAAACTCAAGTTTCTGAAACCTTCCAAAATCTGAATTTGGACTTTCTTTATCGTATTTAATGTCTCAAAACGACGTCTTTCACATAGATTCAGAATCGCCAAAAGCAAATAAGTCAATTTTGAGATACCGTTGATTGAACAAAGTTGTCTCTTTCATGTTTCGAGTGTTCAACTATAGACCCATGGCTAAAACTCAAGTTTTCAAAACTTCTCGAAATCTAAATTTAGTCTTTCTTTAGTGTATTTAATGTATCAAAATGTTGTCTTTCACATAGATTCGGATTTGTCAAAAGCAAATATGTCAATTTTGAGATATCGTTGATTGAACAAAGTTGTCCTCCCATGTTTCAAGTGTTTGCAACAACTCAAGTTTTAAAAACTTTCTGAAATCTGAATTTCCATTTTCATTAGTGTATTAAGTGTATCAAAATGTCATCTTTCACATAGATTCGGAATCGTCAAAAGCAAATAAGTCAATTTTGAGATATCCTTCATCGAACAAAGTTGTCTCTTTCATGTTTCAAGTGCTCTACTATAAACTCATGGCTAAAACTCAAGTTTTCAAAACTTCCTGAAATCCGAATTTTGACTTTCTTTAGTTCATTTAATGTATCAAAATGTCGTCTTACAGATATATTCGGAATCGTCAAAAGCAAATAAGTTAATTTTGAGATATCGGTTATTGAACAAACTTGTTTCTTTCTTGTTTCAAGGGATCTACTATGGACCCATGGCAAAAACTCAAGTTTTAATAACTTCCCGAAATCTAAATTTGGAGTTTCATTAGTCTATTATGTGTATCAAAATGTCGTCTTTCACATAGATTCAGAATCGTCAAAAGCAAGTAAGTCAATTTTGAGATATCCTTGATTGAACAAAGTTGTCTGTTTCATGTTTCAAGTGTCCTATTATAGACCCATGGCTAAAACTCAAGTTTCCAAAACTTCCAGAAATCTGAATTTAGGCCTTCTTTAGTGTATTTAATGTATCACAATGTCATCTTTCACATAGATTCGTAATCGTTAAAAGCAAATAAGTCAATTTTGAGACACCGTTGATTGAGTAAAGTTGTGTCATTTTTGTCTCAAGTGTTCTGCTATAGACTCATGGCTAAAATTCAAGTTTCCAAAACTTCTTGAAACCTGAATTTAGACCTTCTTTAGTGTATTTAATGTATCAAAATGTCGTCTTTCACAGTTATTCGTAATCTTCAAAAGCAAATAAGTCAATTTTGAGATATCTATTATTGAACAAAGTTGTATCTTTCTTGTTTCAAGTGTTCTACTGTAGACCCAAGGCGAAAAAAAAGTTTTAAAAACTTTTCGAAATCCGACCTTGGACATTCATGTGTGTATTAAGTGTATCAAAATGTCGTCTTTCACATAGATTCGGAATCATCGAAAGTAAATAAGTCAATTTTGAGATACCGTTGATTGAGCAAAGTTGTCTCTTTCATGTTTCGAGTGTTCAACTATAGACCCATGGCTAAAACTCAAGTTTCCAAAATTTCTCGAAATCTAAATTTAGGCCTTCTTTAGTGTATTTAATGTATCAAAATGTCGTCTTTCACATAGATTCGGAATTGTCAAAAGCAAATATGTCAATTTTGAGATATCGTTGATTGAGCAAAGTTGTCTCTTCCTTGTTTCAAGTGTTCTACTATGGACCCATTGCAACAACTCAAGTTTTAAAAACTTTCTAAAATCCGAATTTCCACTTTCGTTAGTGTATTAAGTGTATCAAAATGTCGTCTGTCACATAGATTCAGAATCGTCAAAAGTATATAAGTCGATTTGTGACATGCTTGATTGGACGAAATTATCTCTTTCATGTTTCAAGTGTTCTACTATAGACCCATGGCTAAGACTGACGTTTTCAAAACTTCCTGAAATTCGAATTTGGACTTTCATTCTTGTATTAAGTTTATCATAATGTCGTCTTTCAAAAAGATTCGGAATCCTCAAAAGCAAAGAAGACAATTTTGAGATATCATTGATTGAACAAAGTTGTGTCTTTTTTGTTTCAAGTGTTCTATTGTGGACCTATGGCTACAACTAAAGTTTCACAAACTTCCCGAAATCCGAATTTTGACTTTCTTTAGTGTATTTAATGCATCAAAATGTCGTCTTTCACATAGATTCGTAATCGTCAAAAGCAAATAAGTCAATTTTGAGATACCGTTGATTGAGCAAAGTTGCCTCCTTCATGTTTCAAGTTTTCTACTATAAAGTCATGGCTGAAACTCAAGTTTTCAAAACTTCCTTAAATCTGAATTTAGACTTTATTTAGTTCATTTAATGTATCAAAATGTCTCTTACAGATATATTCGGAATAGTCAAAAGCAAATATGTCAATTTTGAGATATCGGTTATTGAACATACTTGTTTCTTTCTTATTTCAAGCGATCTACTATGGACCCATGGCGAAAACTCAAGTTTTAATAACTTCCCGAAATCTAAATTTGGAGTTTCATTAGTCTATTAAGTGTATCAAAATGTCGTCTTTCACATAGATTCAGAATCGTCAAAAGCAAGTAAGTCAATTTTGAGATATCCTTAATTGAACAAAGTTGTGGCTTTCTTGTTTCAAGTGTTCTACTATGGGAACCATGGCTAAAATTCAAGTTTCAAAATCTTCCCAAAATCCGAATTTTGGACTTTCATTAGTGTATTAAGTGTATCAAAATGTCGTCTTTCATATAAATTCAGAATCGTCAAAAGTAAATAAGTCAATTTTGAGATATCCTTGATTGAACAAAGTTGTGTCTTTCTTGTGTCAAGTGTTCTACAATGGACTCATGGGTGAAACTCAAGTTTTAAAACTTCCCAAAATCCGAATTTGGACTTTCATTAGTATTTGAAGTGTATCAAAATGTCGTCTTTCACATAGATTTGGAATCGTCAAAAGTAAATAAGTCAATTTTGAGATATCCTTGATTGAACAAAGATGTGTCTTTCTTTATTCGAGCGTTCTATTGTGGACTCGTGGCTAAAACTCAAGTTTCTGAAACCTTCCAAAATCTGAATTTGGACTTTCTTTATCGTATTTAATGTCTCAAAACGACGTCTTTCACATAGATTCAGAATCGCCAAAAGCAAATAAGTCAATTTTGAGATACCGTTGATTGAACAAAGTTGTCTCTTTCATGTTTCGAGTGTTCAACTATAGACCCATGGCTAAAACTCAAGTTTTCAAAACTTCTCGAAATCTAAATTTAGTCTTTCTTTAGTGTATTTAATGTATCAAAATGTTGTCTTTCACATAGATTCGGATTTGTCAAAAGCAAATATGTCAATTTTGAGATATCGTTGATTGAACAAAGTTGTCCTCCCATGTTTCAAGTGTTTGCAACAACTCAAGTTTTAAAAACTTTCTGAAATCTGAATTTCCATTTTCATTAGTGTATTAAGTGTATCAAAATGTCATCTTTCACATAGATTCGGAATCGTCAAAAGCAAATAAGTCAATTTTGAGATATCCTTCATCGAACAAAGTTGTCTCTTTCATGTTTCAAGTGCTCTACTATAAACTCATGGCTAAAACTCAAGTTTTCAAAACTTCCTGAAATCCGAATTTTGACTTTCTTTAGTTCATTTAATGTATCAAAATGTCGTCTTACAGATATATTCGGAATCGTCAAAAGCAAATAAGTTAATTTTGAGATATCGGTTATTGAACAAACTTGTTTCTTTCTTGTTTCAAGGGATCTACTATGGACCCATGGCAAAAACTCAAGTTTTAATAACTTCCCGAAATCTAAATTTGGAGTTTCATTAGTCTATTATGTGTATCAAAATGTCGTCTTTCACATAGATTCAGAATCGTCAAAAGCAAGTAAGTCAATTTTGAGATATCCTTGATTGAACAAAGTTGTCTGTTTCATGTTTCAAGTGTCCTATTATAGACCCATGGCTAAAACTCAAGTTTCCAAAACTTCCAGAAATCTGAATTTAGGCCTTCTTTAGTGTATTTAATGTATCACAATGTCATCTTTCACATAGATTCGTAATCGTTAAAAGCAAATAAGTCAATTTTGAGACACCGTTGATTGAGTAAAGTTGTGTCATTTTTGTCTCAAGTGTTCTGCTATAGACTCATGGCTAAAATTCAAGTTTCCAAAACTTCTTGAAACCTGAATTTAGACCTTCTTTAGTGTATTTAATGTATCAAAATGTCGTCTTTCACAGTTATTCGTAATCTTCAAAAGCAAATAAGTCAATTTTGAGATATCTATTATTGAACAAAGTTGTATCTTTCTTGTTTCAAGTGTTCTACTGCAGACCCAAGGCGAAAAAAAAGTTTTAAAAACTTTTCGAAATCCGACCTTGGACATTCATGTGTGTATTAAGTGTATCAAAATGTCGTCTTTCACATAGATTCGGAATCATCGAAAGTAAATAAGTCAATTTTGAGATACCGTTGATTGAGCAAAGTTGTCTCTTTCATGTTTCGAGTGTTCAACTATAGACCCATGGCTAAAACTCAAGTTTCCAAAATTTCTCGAAATCTAAATTTAGGCCTTCTTTAGTGTATTTAATGTATCAAAATGTCGTCTTTCACATAGATTCGGAATTGTCAAAAGCAAATATGTCAATTTTGAGATATCGTTGATTGAGCAAAGTTGTCTCTTCCTTGTTTCAAGTGTTCTACTATGGACCCATTGCAACAACTCAAGTTTTAAAAACTTTCTGAAATCCGAATTTCCACTTTCGTTAGTGTATTAAGTGTATCAAAATGTCGTCTGTCACATAGATTCAGAATCGTCAAAAGTATATAAGTCGATTTGTGACATGCTTGATTGAACGAAATTATCTCTTTCATGTTTCAAGTGTTCTACTATGGACCCATGGCTAAGACTGACGTTTTCAAAACTTCCTGAAATTCGAATTTGGACTTTCATTCTTGTATTAAGTTTATCATAATGTCGTCTTTCAAAAAGATTCGGAATCCTCAAAAGCAAAGAAGACAATTTTGAGATATCATTGATTGAACAAAGTTGTGTCTTTTTTGTTTCAAGTGTTCTATTGTGGACCTATGGCTACAACTAAAGTTTCACAAACTTCCCGAAATCCGAATTTTGACTTTCTTTAGTGTATTTAATGCATCAAAATGTCGTCTTTCACATAGATTCGTAATCGTCAAAAGCAAATAAGTCAATTTTGAGATACCGTTGATTGAGCAAAGTTGCCTCCTTCATGTTTCAAGTTTTCTACTATAAAGTCATGGCTGAAACTCAAGTTTTCAAAACTTCCTTAAATCTGAATTTAGACTTTATTTAGTTCATTTAATGTATCAAAATGTCTCTTACAGATATATTCGGAATAGTCAAAAGCAAATATGTCAATTTTGAGATATCGGTTATTGAACATACTTGTTTCTTTCTTATTTCAAGCGATCTACTATGGACCCATGGCGAAAACTCAAGTTTTAATAACTTCCCGAAATCTAAATTTGGAGTTTCATTAGTCTATTAAGTGTATCAAAATGTCGTCTTTCACATAGATTCAGAATCGTCAAAAGCAAGTAAGTCAATTTTGAGATATCCTTAATTGAACAAAGTTGTGGCTTTCTTGTTTCAAGTGTTCTACTATGGGAACCATGGCTAAAATTCAAGTTTCAAAATCTTCCCAAAATCCGAATTTTGGACTTTCATTAGTGTATTAAGTGTATCAAAATGTCGTCTTTCATATAAATTCAGAATCGTCAAAAGTAAATAAGTCAATTTTGAGATATCCTTGATTGAACAAAGTTGTGTCTTTCTTGTGTCAAGTGTTCTACAATGGACTCATGGGTGAAACTCAAGTTTTAAAACTTCCCAAAATCCGAATTTGGACTTTCATTAGTATTTGAAGTGTATCAAAATGTCGTCTTTCACATAGATTTGGAATCGTCAAAAGTAAATAAGTCAATTTTGAGATATCCTTGATTGAACAAAGATGTGTCTTTCTTTATTCGAGCGTTCTATTGTGGACTCGTGGCTAAAACTCAAGTTTCTGAAACCTTCCAAAATCTGAATTTGGACTTTCTTTATCGTATTTAATGTCTCAAAACGACGTCTTTCACATAGATTCAGAATCGCCAAAAGCAAATAAGTCAATTTTGAGATACCGTTGATTGAACAAAGTTGTCTCTTTCATGTTTCGAGTGTTCAACTATAGACCCATGGCTAAAACTCAAGTTTTCAAAACTTCTCGAAATCTAAATTTAGTCTTTCTTTAGTGTATTTAATGTATCAAAATGTTGTCTTTCACATAGATTCGGATTTGTCAAAAGCAAATATGTCAATTTTGAGATATCGTTGATTGAACAAAGTTGTCCTCCCATGTTTCAAGTGTTTGCAACAACTCAAGTTTTAAAAACTTTCTGAAATCTGAATTTCCATTTTCATTAGTGTATTAAGTGTATCAAAATGTCATCTTTCACATAGATTCGGAATCGTCAAAAGCAAATAAGTCAATTTTGAGATATCCTTCATCGAACAAAGTTGTCTCTTTCATGTTTCAAGTGCTCCACTATAAACTCATGGCTAAAACTCAAGTTTTCAAAACTTCCTGAAATCCGAATTTTGACTTTCTTTAGTTCATTTAATGTATCAAAATGTCGTCTTACAGATATATTCGGAATCGTCAAAAGCAAATAAGTTAATTTTGAGATATCGGTTATTGAACAAACTTGTTTCTTTCTTGTTTCAAGGGATCTACTATGGACCCATGGCAAAAACTCAAGTTTTAATAACTTCCCGAAATCTAAATTTGGAGTTTCATTAGTCTATTATGTGTATCAAAATGTCGTCTTTCACATAGATTCAGAATCGTCAAAAGCAAGTAAGTCAATTTTGAGATATCCTTGATTGAACAAAGTTGTCTCTTTCATGTTTCAAGTGTCCTATTATAGACCCATGGCTAAAACTCAAGTTTCCAAAACTTCCAGAAATCTGAATTTAGGCCTTCTTTAGTGTATTTAATGTATCACAATGTCATCTTTCACATAGATTCGTAATCGTTAAAAGCAAATAAGTCAATTTTGAGACACCGTTGATTGAGCAAAGTTGTGTCTTTTTTGTCTCAAGTGTTCTGCTATAGACTCATGGCTAAAATTCAAGTTTCCAAAACTTCTTGAAACCTGAATTTAGACCTTCTTTAGTGTATTTAATGTATCAAAATGTCGTCTTTCACATTTATTCGTAATCTTCAAAAGCAAATAAGTCAATTTTGAGATATCTATTATTGAACAAAGTTGTATCTTTCTTGTTTCAAGTGTTCTACTGTAGACCCAAGGCCAAAAAAAAAGTTTTAAAAACGTTTCGAAATCCGAACTTGGACATTCATGTGTGTATTAAGTGTATCAAAATGTCGTCTTTCACATAGATTCGGAATCATCGAATGTAAATAAGTCAATTTTGAGATATCCTTGATTGAACAAAGTGTTCACTTTCTTGTTTCAAATGTTCTACTATAGACCCATGGTAACAACTCAAGTTTTAAAAACTTTCTGAAATCCGAATTTCCACTTTCATTAGTGTATTAACTGTATCAAAATGTCGTCTTTCACATAGATTCGGAATCGTCAAAAGTAAATAAGTCAATTTTGAGATATCCTTGATTGAACAAAGTTGTGTCTTTCTTGTGTCAAGTGTTCTACTATGGGCCAATGGGTAAAACTCAAGTTTTAAAAACTTCCCAAAATCCGAATTTGGAGTTTCATTAGTGTATTTTAAGTGTATCAAAATGTCATCTTTCACATAGATTTGGAATCGTCAAAAGTATTTAAGTCAATTTTGACATATCCTTGATTGAAAAAAGTTGTGCCTTTCTTTATTCGAGCGTTCTATTGTGGACCCGTGGCTAAAACTCAAGTTTCTAAAACTTCCCAAAATCCACATTTGGACTTCCTTTATCATATTTAATGTATCAAAACGACGTTTTTCACATAGATTCGGAATCGCCAAAAGCAAATAAGTCAATTTTGAAATACTGTTGATTGAACAAAGTTGTCTCTTTCATGTTTTGAGTGTTCAACTATAGACCCATGGCTAAAACTCAAGTTTCCAAAATTTCTCAAAATCTAAATTTAGACCTTCTTTAGTGTATTTAATGTATCAAAATGTCGTCTTTCACATAGATTCGGAATTGTCAAAAGCAAATATGTCAATTTTGAGATATCGTTGATTGAGCAAAGTTGTCTCTTCCTTGTTTCAAGTGTTCTACTATGGACCCATTGCAACAACTCAAGTTTTAAAAACTTTATGAAATCCGAATTTCCACTTTCGTTAGTGTATTAAGTGTATCAAAATGTCGTCTGTCACATAGATTCAGAATCGTCAAAAGTATATAAGTCGATTTGTGACATGCTTGATTGAACGAAATTATCTCTTTCATGTTTCAAGTGTTCTACTATGGACCCATGGCTAAGACTGACGTTTTCAAAACTTCCTAAAATTGGAATTTGGACTTTCATTCTTGTATTAAGTCTATCATAATGTCATCTTTCAAAAAGATTCGGAATCGTCAAAAGCAAACAAGACAATTTTGAGATATCATTGATTGAACAAAGTTGTGTCTTTTTTGTTTCAAGTGTTCTATTGTGGACCCATGGCTACAACTAAAGTTTCACAAACTTCCCGAAATCCGAATTTTGACTTTCCTTAGTGTATTTAATGCATCGAAATGTCGTCTTTCACATAGATTCGTAATCGTCAAAAGCAAATAAGTCAATTTTGAGATACCGTTTATTGAGCAAAGTTGCCTCCTTCATGTTTCAAGTTTTCTACTATAAAGTCATGGCTGAAACTCAAGTTTTCAAAACTTCCTGAAATCTGAATTTAGACTTTATTTAGTTCATTTAATGTATCAAAATGTCTCTTACAGATATATTCGGAATCGTCAAAAGCAAATAAGTCAATTTTGAGATATCGGTTATTGAACATACTTGTTTCTTTCTTATTTCAAGCGATCTACTATGGACCCATGGCGAAAACTCAAGTTTTAATAACTTCCCGAAATCTAAATTTGGAGTTTCATTAGTCTATTAAGTGTATCAAAATGTCGTCTTTCACATAGATTCAGAATCGTCAAAAGCAAGTAAGTCAATTTTGAGATATCCTTAATTGAACAAAGTTGTGGCTTTCTTGTTTCAAGTGTTCTACTATGGGACCCGTGGCTAAAATTCAAGTTTCAAAATCTTCCCAAAATCCGAATTTTGGACTTTCATTAGTGTATTAAGTGTATCAAAATGTCGTCTTTCATATAAATTCAGAATCGTCAAAAGTAAATAAGTCAATTTTGAGATATCCTTGATTGAACAAAGTTGTGTCTTTCTTGTGTCAAGTGTTCTACAATGGACTCATGGGTGAAACTCAAGTTTTAAAACTTCCCAAAATCTGAATTTGGACTTTCATTAGTATTTGAAGTGTATCAAAATGTCGTCTTTCACATAGATTTGGAATCGTCAAAAGTAAATAAGTCAATTTTGAGATATCCTTGATTGAACAAAGATGTGTCTTTCTTTATTCGAGCGTTCTATTGTGGACTCGTGGCTAAAACTCAAGTTTCTGAAACCTTCCAAAATCTGAATTTGGACTTTCTTTATCGTATTTAATGTCTCAAAACGACGTCTTTCACATAGATTCAGAATCGCCAAAAGCAAATAAGTCAATTTTGAGATACCGTTGATTGAACAAAGTTGTCTCTTTCATGTTTCGAGTGTTCAACTATAGACCCATGGCTAAAACTCAAGTTTTAAAAACTTCTCGAAATCTAAATTTAGTCTTTCTTTAGTGTATTTAATGTATCAAAATGTTGTCCTTCACATAGATTCGGATTTGTCAAAAGCAAATATGTCAATTTTGAGATATCGTTGATTGAACAAAGTTGTCCTTTCCATGTTTCAAGTGTTTGCAACAACTCAAGTTTTAAAAACTTTCTGAAATCTGAATTTCCATTTTCATTAGTGTATTAAGTGTATCAAAATGTCATCTTTCACATAGATTCGGAATCGTCAAAAGCAAATAAGTCAATTTTGAGATATCCTTCATCGAACAAAGTTGTCTCTTTCATGTTTCAAGTGCTCTACTATAAACTCATGGCTAAAACTCAAGTTTTCAAAACTTCCTGAAATCCGAATTTTGACTTTCTTTAGTTCATTTAATGTATCAAAATGTCGTCTTACAGATATATTCGGAATCGTCAAAAGCAAATAAGTTAATTTTGAGATATCGGTTATTGAACAAACTTGTTTCTTTCTTGTTTCAAGGGATCTACTATGGACCCATGGCAAAAACTCAAGTTTTAATAACTTCCCGAAATCTAAATTTGGAGTTTCATTAGTCTATTATGTGTATCAAAATGTCGTCTTTCACATAGATTCAGAATCGTCAAAAGCAAGTAAGTCAATTTTGAGATATCCTTGATTGAACAAAGTTGTCTCTTTCATGTTTCAAGTGTCCTATTATAGACCCATGGCTAAAACTCAAGTTTCCAAAACTTCCAGAAATCTGAATTTAGGCCTTCTTTAGTGTATTTAATGTATCACAATGTCATCTTTCACATAGATTCGTAATCGTTAAAAGCAAATAAGTCAATTTTGAGACACCGTTGATTGAGCAAAGTTGTGTCTTTTTTGTCTCAAATGTTCTGCTATAGACTCATGGCTAAAATTCAAGTTTCCAAAACTTCTTGAAACCTGAATTTAGACCTTCTTTAGTGTATTTAATGTATCAAAATGTCGTCTTTCACATTTATTCGTAATCTTCAAAAGCAAATAAGTCAATTTTGAGATATCTATTATTGAACAAAGTTGTATCTTTCTTGTTTCAAGTGTTCTACTGTAGACCCAAGGCCAAAAAAAAAGTTTTAAAAACGTTTCGAAATCCGAACTTGGACATTCATGTGTGTATTAAGTGTATCAAAATGTCGTCTTTCACATAGATTCGGAATCATCGAATGTAAATAAGTCAATTTTGAGATATCCTTGATTGAACAAAGTGTTCACTTTCTTGTTTCAAATGTTCTACTATGGACCCATGGTAACAACTCAAGTTTTAAAAACTTTCTGAAATCCGAATTTCCACTTTCATTAGTGTATTAACTGTATCAAAATGTCGTCTTTCACATAGATTCGGAATCGTCAAAAGTAAATAAGTCAATTTTGAGATATCCTTGATTGAACAAAGTTGTGTCTTTCTTGTGTCAAGTGTTCTACTATGGGCCAATGGGTAAAACTCAAGTTTTAAAAACTTCCCAAAATCCGAATTTGGAGTTTCATTAGTGTATTTTAAGTGTATCAAAATGTCAACTTTCACATAGATTTGGAATCGTCAAAAGTATTTAAGTCAATTTTGACATATCCTTGATTGAAAAAAGTTGTGCCTTTCTTTATTCGAGCGTTCTATTGTGGACCCGTGGCTAAAACTCAAGTTTCTAAAACTTCCCAAAATCCGCATTTGGACTTCCTTTATCATATTTAATGTATCAAAACGACGTTTTTCACATAGATTCGGAATCGCCAAAAGCAAATAAGTCAATTTTGAAATACCGTTGATTGAACAAAGTTGTCTCTTTCATGTTTTGAGTGTTCAACTATAGACCCATGGCTAAAACTCAAGTTTCCAAAATTTCTCAAAATCTAAATTTAAACCTTCTTTAGTGTATTTAATGTATCAAAATGTCGTCTTTCACATAGATTCGGAATTGTCAAAAGCAAATATGTCAATTTTGAGATATCGTTGATTGAGCAAAGTTGTCTCTTCCTTGTTTCAAGTGTTCTACTATGGACCCATTGCAACAACTCAAGTTTTAAAAACTTTATGAAATCCGAATTTCCACTTTCGTTAGTGTATTAAGTGTATCAAAATGTCGTCTGTCACATAGATTCAGAATCGTCAAAAGTATATAAGTCGATTTGTGACATGCTTGATTGAACGAAATTATCTCTTTCATGTTTCAAGTGTTCTACTATGGACCCATGGCTAAGACTGACGTTTTCAAAACTTCCTAAAATTGGAATTTGGACTTTCATTCTTGTATTAAGTCTATCATAATGTCATCTTTCAAAAAGATTCGGAATCGTCAAAAGCAAACAAGACAATTTTGAGATATCATTGATTGAACAAAGTTGTGTCTTTTTTGTTTCAAGTGTTCTATTGTGGACCCATGGCTACAACTAAAGTTTCACAAACTTCCCGAAATCCGAATTTTGACTTTCCTTAGTGTATTTAATGCATCGTAATGTCGTCTTTCACATAGATTCGTAATCGTCAAAAGCAAATAAGTCAATTTTGAGATACCGTTTATTGAGCAAAGTTGCCTCCTTCATGTTTCAAGTTTTCTACTATAAAGTCATGGCTGAAACTCAAGTTTTCAAAACTTCCTGAAATCTGAATTTAGACTTTATTTAGTTCATTTAATGTATCAAAATGTCTCTTACAGATATATTCGGAATCGTCAAAAGCAAATAAGTCAATTTTGAGATATCGGTTATTGAACATACTTGTTTCTTTCTTATTTCAAGCGATCTACTATGGACCCATGGCGAAAACTCAAGTTTTAATAACTTCCCGAAATCTAAATTTGGAGTTTCATTAGTCTATTAAGTGTATCAAAATGTCGTCTTTCACATAGATTCAGAATCGTCAAAAGCAAGTAAGTCAATTTTGAGATATCCTTAATTGAACAAAGTTGTGGCTTTCTTGTTTCAAGTGTTCTACTATGGGACCCATGGCTAAAATTCAAGTTTCAAAATCTTCCCAAAATCCGAATTTTGGACTTTCATTAGTGTATTAAGTGTATCAAAATGTCGTCTTTCATATAGATTAAGAATCGTCAAAAGTAAATAAGTCAATTTTTAGATATCCTGGATTGAACAAAGTTGTGTCTTTCTTGTGTCAAGTGTTCTACCATGGACCCATGGGTGAAACTCAAGTTTTAAAACTTCCCAAAATCCGAATTTGGACTTTCATTAGTATTTGAAGTGTATCAAAATGTCGTCTTTCACATAGATTTGGAATCGTCAAAAGTAAATAAGTCAATTTTGAGATATCCTTGATTGAACAAAGATGTGGCTTTCTTTATTCGAGCGTTCTATTGTGGACTCGTGGCTAAAACTCAAGTTTCTGAGACCTTCCGAAATCTGAATTTGGACTTTCTTTATCGTATTTAATGTATCAAAATGACGTCTTTCACATAGATTCAAAATCGCCAAAAGCAAATAAGTCAATTTTGAGATACCGTTGATTGAACAAAGTTGTCTCTTTCATGTTTCGAGTGTTCAACTATAGACCCATGGCTAAAACTCAAGTTTTCAAAACTTCTCGAAATCTAAATTTAGTCTTTCTTTAGTGTATTTAATGTATCAAAATGTTGTCTTTCACATAGATTCGGATTTGTCAAAAGCAAATATGTCAATTTTGAGATATCGTTGATTGAACAAAGTTGTCCTTTCCATGTTTCAAGTGTTTGCAACAACTCAAGTTTTAAAAACTTTCTGAAATCTGAATTTCCATTTTCATTAGTGTATTAAGTGTACCAAAATGTCATCTTTCACATAGATTCGGAATCGTCAAAAGCAAATAAGTCAATTTTGAGATATCCTTCCTCGAACAAAGTTGTCTCTTTCATGTTTCAAGTGTTCTACTATAAACTCATGGCTAAAACTCAAGTTTTCAAAACTTCCTGAAATCTGAATTTTGACTTTCTTTAGTTCATTTAATGTATCAAAATGTCATCTTACAGATATATTCGGAATCGTCAAAAGCAAATAAGTCAATTTTGAGATATCGGTTATTGAACAAACTTGTTTCTTTCTTGTTTCAAGGGATCTACTATGGACCCATGGCGAAAACTCAAGTTTTAATAACTTCCCGAAATCTAAATTTGGAGTTTCATTAGTCTATTATGTGTATCAAAATGCCGTCTTTCACATAGATTCAGAATCGTCAAAAGCAAGTAAGTCAATTTTGAGATATCCTTGATTGAACAAAGTTGTCTCTTTCATGTTTCAAGTGTCCTATTATAGACCCATGGCTAAAACTCAAGTTTCCAAAACTTCCAGAAATCTGAATTTAGGCCTTCTTTAGTGTATTTAATGTATCACAATGTCATCTTTCACATAGATTCGTAATCGTTAAAAGCAAATAAGTCAATTTTGAGACACCGTTGATTGAGCAAAGTTGTGTCTTTTTTGTCTCAAGTGTTCTGCTATAGACTCATGGCTAAAATTCAAGTTTCCAAAACTTCTTGAAACCTGAATTTAGACCTTCTTTAGTGTATTTAATGTATCAAAATGTCGTCTTTCACATTTATTCGTAATCTTCAAAAGCAAATAAGTCAATTTTGAGATATCTATTATTGAACAAAGTTGTATCTTTCTTGTTTCAAGTGTTCTACTGTAGACCCAAGACCAAAAAAAAGTTTTAAAAACTTTTCGAAATCCGAACTTGGACATTCATGTGTGTATTAAGTGTATCAAAATGTCGTCTTTCACATAGATTCGGAATCATCGAATGTAAATAAGTCAATTTTGAGATATCATTGATTGAACAAAGTGTTCACTTTCTTGTTTCAAATGTTCTACTATGGACCCATGGTAACAACTCAAGTTTTAAAAACTTTCTGAAATCCGAATTTCCACTTTCATTAGTGTATTAACTGTATCAAAATGTCGTCTTTCACATAGATTCGGAATCGTCAAAAGTAAATAAGTCAATTTTGAGATATCCTTGATTGAACAAAGTTGTGTCTTTCTTGTGTCAAGTGTTCTACTATGGGCCAATGGGTAAAACTCAAGTTTTAAAAACTTCCCAAAATCCGAATTTGGAGTTTCATTAGTGTATTTTAAGTGTATCAAAATGTCATCTTTCGCATAGATTTGGAATCGTCAAAAGTATTTAAGTCAATTTTGACATATCCTTGATTGAAAAAGGTTGTGCCTTTCTTTATTTGAGCGTTCTATTGTGGACCCGTGGCTAAAACTCAAGTTTCTAATACTTCCCAAAATCTGCATTTGGACTTCCTTTATCGTATTTAATGTATCAAAACGACATTTTTCACATAGATTCGGAATCGCCAAAAGCAAATAAGTGAATTTTGAGATACCGTTGATTGAACAAAGTTGTCTCTTTCATGTTTCGAGTGTTCAACTATAGACCCATGGCTAAAACTCAAGTTTCCAAAATTTCTCGAAATCTAAATTTAGACCTTCTTTAGTGTATTTAATGTATCAAAATGTCGTCTTTCACATAGATTCGGAATTGTCAAAAGCAAATATGTCAATTTTGAGATATCGTTGATTGAGCAAAGTTGTCCTTTCCATGTTTCAAGTGATTGCAACAACTCAAGTTTTAAAAACTTTCTGAAATCTGAATTTCCATTTTCATTAGTGTATTAAGTGTATCAAAATGTCATCTTTCACATAGATTCGGAATCGTCAAAAGCAAATAAGTCAATTTTGAGATATCCTTCGTTGAACAAAGTTGTCTCTTTCATGTTTCAAGTGCTCTACTATAAACTCAAGTTTTCAAAACTTCCTGAAATCTGAATTTTGACTTTCTTTAGTTCATTTAATGTATCAAAATGTCGTCTTACAGATATATTCGGAATCGTCAAAAGCAAATAAGTCAATTTTGAGATATCGGTTATTGAACAAACTTGTTTCTTTCTTGTTTCAAGGGATCTACTATGGAACCATGGCGAAAACTCAAGTTTTAATAACTTCCCGAAATCTAAATTTGGAGTTTCATTAGTCTATTATGTGTATCAAAATGTCGTCTTTCACACAGATTCAGAATCGTCAAAAGCAAGTAAGTCAATTTTGAGATATCCTTGATTGAACAAAGTTGTCTCTTTCATGTTTCAAGTGTCCTATTATAGACCCATGGCTAAAACTCAAGTTTCCAAAACTTCCAGAAATCTGAATTTAGGCCTTCTTTAGTGTATTTAATGTATCACAATGTCATCTTTCACATAGATTCGTAATCGTTAAAAGCAAATAAGTCAATTTTGAGACACCGTTGATTGAGTAAAGTTGTGTCTTTTTTGTCTCAAGTGTTCTGCTATAGACTCATGGCTAAAATTCAAGTTTCCAAAACTTCTTGAAACCTGAATTTAGACCTTCTTTAGTGTATTTAATGTATCAAAATGTCGTCTTTCACAGTTATTCGTAATCTTCAAAAGCAAATAAGTCAATTTTGAGATATCTATTATTGAACAAAGTTGTATCTTTCTTGTTTCAAGTGTTCTACTGTAGACCCAAGGCCAAAAAAAAGTTTTAAAAACTTTTCGAAATCCGACCTTGGACATTCATGTGTGTATTAAGTGTATCAAAATGTCGTCTTTCACATAGATTCGGAATCATCGAAAGTAAATAAGTCAATTTTGAGATACCGTTGATTGAACAAAGTTGTCTCTTTCATGTTTCGAGTGTTCAACTATAGCCCCATGGCTAAAACTCAAGTTTTCAAAACTTCTCGAAATCTAAATTTAGTCTTTCTTTAGTGTATTTAATGTATCAAAATGTTGTCTTTCACATAGATTCGGATTTGTCAAAAGCAAATATGTCAATTTTGAGATATCGTTGATTGAACAAAGTTGTCCTTTCCATGTTTCAAGTGTTTGCAACAACTCAAGTTTTAAAAACTTTCTGAAATCTGAATTTCCATTTTCATTAGTGTATTAAGTGTACCAAAATGTCATCTTTCACATAGATTCGGAATCGTCAAAAGCAAATAAGTCAATTTTGAGATATCCTTCCTCGAACAAAGTTGTCTCTTTCATGTTTCAAGTGTTCTACTATAAACTCATGGCTAAAACTCAAGTTTTCAAAACTTCCTGAAATCTGAATTTTGACTTTCTTTAGTTCATTTAATGTATCAAAATGTCATCTTACAGATATATTCGGAATCGTCAAAAGCAAATAAGTCAATTTTGAGATATCGGTTATTGAACAAACTTGTTTCTTTCTTGTTTCAAGGGATCTACTATGGACCCATGGCGAAAACTCAAGTTTTAATAACTTCCCGAAATCTAAATTTGGAGTTTCATTAGTCTATTATGTGTATCAAAATGCCGTCTTTCACATAGATTCAGAATCGTCAAAAGCAAGTAAGTCAATTTTGAGATATCCTTGATTGAACAAAGTTGTCTCTTTCATGTTTCAAGTGTCCTATTATAGACCCATGGCTAAAACTCAAGTTTCCAAAACTTCCAGAAATCTGAATTTAGGCCTTCTTTAGTGTATTTAATGTATCACAATGTCATCTTTCACATAGATTCGTAATCGTTAAAAGCAAATAAGTCAATTTTGAGACACCGTTGATTGAGCAAAGTTGTGTCTTTTTTGTCTCAAGTGTTCTGCTATAGACTCATGGCTAAAATTCAAGTTTCCAAAACTTCTTGAAACCTGAATTTAGACCTTCTTTAGTGTATTTAATGTATCAAAATGTCGTCTTTCACATTTATTCGTAATCTTCAAAAGCAAATAAGTCAATTTTGAGATATCTATTATTGAACAAAGTTGTATCTTTCTTGTTTCAAGTGTTCTACTGTAGACCCAAGACCAAAAAAAAGTTTTAAAAACTTTTCGAAATCCGAACTTGGACATTCATGTGTGTATTAAGTGTATCAAAATGTCGTCTTTCACATAGATTCGGAATCATCGAATGTAAATAAGTCAATTTTGAGATATCATTGATTGAACAAAGTGTTCACTTTCTTGTTTCAAATGTTCTACTATGGACCCATGGTAACAACTCAAGTTTTAAAAACTTTCTGAAATCCGAATTTCCACTTTCATTAGTGTATTAACTGTATCAAAATGTCGTCTTTCACATAGATTCGGAATCGTCAAAAGTAAATAAGTCAATTTTGAGATATCCTTGATTGAACAAAGTTGTGTCTTTCTTGTGTCAAGTGTTCTACTATGGGCCAATGGGTAAAACTCAAGTTTTAAAAACTTCCCAAAATCCGAATTTGGAGTTTCATTAGTGTATTTTAAGTGTATCAAAATGTCATCTTTCGCATAGATTTGGAATCGTCAAAAGTATTTAAGTCAATTTTGACATATCCTTGATTGAAAAAGGTTGTGCCTTTCTTTATTTGAGCGTTCTATTGTGGACCCGTGGCTAAAACTCAAGTTTCTAATACTTCCCAAAATCTGCATTTGGACTTCCTTTATCGTATTTAATGTATCAAAACGACATTTTTCACATAGATTCGGAATCGCCAAAAGCAAATAAGTGAATTTTGAGATACCGTTGATTGAACAAAGTTGTCTCTTTCATGTTTCGAGTGTTCAACTATAGACCCATGGCTAAAACTCAAGTTTCCAAAATTTCTCGAAATCTAAATTTAGACCTTCTTTAGTGTATTTAATGTATCAAAATGTCGTCTTTCACATAGATTCGGAATTGTCAAAAGCAAATATGTCAATTTTGAGATATCGTTGATTGAGCAAAGTTGTCCTTTCCATGTTTCAAGTGATTGCAACAACTCAAGTTTTAAAAACTTTCTGAAATCTGAATTTCCATTTTCATTAGTGTATTAAGTGTATCAAAATGTCATCTTTCACATAGATTCGGAATCGTCAAAAGCAAATAAGTCAATTTTGAGATATCCTTCGTTGAACAAAGTTGTCTCTTTCATGTTTCAAGTGCTCTACTATAAACTCAAGTTTTCAAAACTTCCTGAAATCTGAATTTTGACTTTCTTTAGTTCATTTAATGTATCAAAATGTCGTCTTACAGATATATTCGGAATCGTCAAAAGCAAATAAGTCAATTTTGAGATATCGGTTATTGAACAAACTTGTTTCTTTCTTGTTTCAAGGGATCTACTATGGAACCATGGCGAAAACTCAAGTTTTAATAACTTCCCGAAATCTAAATTTGGAGTTTCATTAGTCTATTATGTGTATCAAAATGTCGTCTTTCACACAGATTCAGAATCGTCAAAAGCAAGTAAGTCAATTTTGAGATATCCTTGATTGAACAAAGTTGTCTCTTTCATGTTTCAAGTGTCCTATTATAGACCCATGGCTAAAACTCAAGTTTCCAAAACTTCCAGAAATCTGAATTTAGGCCTTCTTTAGTGTATTTAATGTATCACAATGTCATCTTTCACATAGATTCGTAATCGTTAAAAGCAAATAAGTCAATTTTGAGACACCGTTGATTGAGTAAAGTTGTGTCTTTTTTGTCTCAAGTGTTCTGCTATAGACTCATGGCTAAAATTCAAGTTTCCAAAACTTCTTGAAACCTGAATTTAGACCTTCTTTAGTGTATTTAATGTATCAAAATGTCGTCTTTCACAGTTATTCGTAATCTTCAAAAGCAAATAAGTCAATTTTGAGATATCTATTATTGAACAAAGTTGTATCTTTCTTGTTTCAAGTGTTCTACTGTAGACCCAAGGCCAAAAAAAAGTTTTAAAAACTTTTCGAAATCCGACCTTGGACATTCATGTGTGTATTAAGTGTATCAAAATGTCGTCTTTCACATAGATTCGGAATCATCGAAAGTAAATAAGTCAATTTTGAGATACCGTTGATTGAACAAAGTTGTCTCTTTCATGTTTCGAGTGTTCAACTATAGCCCCATGGCTAAAACTCAAGTTTTCAAAACTTCTCGAAATCTAAATTTAGTCTTTCTTTAGTGTATTTAATGTATCAAAATGTTGTCTTTCACATAGATTCGGATTTGTCAAAAGCAAATATGTCAATTTTGAGAT
Organism: Diospyros kaki; assembly: GCA_036245055.1. NCBI lineage: Eukaryota > Viridiplantae > Streptophyta > Magnoliopsida > Ericales > Ebenaceae > Diospyros > Diospyros kaki. The sequence continues at coordinate 15,931,631 of BSEG01000011.1, read as the reverse complement.
ATCGTTGATTGAACAAAGTTGTCCTTTCCATGTTTCAAGTGTTTGCAACAACTCAAGTTTTAAAAACTTTCTGAAATCTGAATTTCCATTTTCATTAGTGTATTAAGTGTACCAAAATGTCATCTTTCACATAGATTCGGAATCGTCAAAAGCAAATAAGTCAATTTTGAGATATCCTTCCTCGAACAAAGTTGTCTCTTTCATGTTTCAAGTGTTCTACTATAAACTCATGGCTAAAACTCAAGTTTTCAAAACTTCCTGAAATCTGAATTTTGACTTTCTTTAGTTCATTTAATGTATCAAAATGTCATCTTACAGATATATTCGGAATCGTCAAAAGCAAATAAGTCAATTTTGAGATATCGGTTATTGAACAAACTTGTTTCTTTCTTGTTTCAAGGGATCTACTATGGACCCATGGCGAAAACTCAAGTTTTAATAACTTCCCGAAATCTAAATTTGGAGTTTCATTAGTCTATTATGTGTATCAAAATGCCGTCTTTCACATAGATTCAGAATCGTCAAAAGCAAGTAAGTCAATTTTGAGATATCCTTGATTGAACAAAGTTGTCTCTTTCATGTTTCAAGTGTCCTATTATAGACCCATGGCTAAAACTCAAGTTTCCAAAACTTCCAGAAATCTGAATTTAGGCCTTCTTTAGTGTATTTAATGTATCACAATGTCATCTTTCACATAGATTCGTAATCGTTAAAAGCAAATAAGTCAATTTTGAGACACCGTTGATTGAGCAAAGTTGTGTCTTTTTTGTCTCAAGTGTTCTGCTATAGACTCATGGCTAAAATTCAAGTTTCCAAAACTTCTTGAAACCTGAATTTAGACCTTCTTTAGTGTATTTAATGTATCAAAATGTCGTCTTTCACATTTATTCGTAATCTTCAAAAGCAAATAAGTCAATTTTGAGATATCTATTATTGAACAAAGTTGTATCTTTCTTGTTTCAAGTGTTCTACTGTAGACCCAAGACCAAAAAAAAGTTTTAAAAACTTTTCGAAATCCGAACTTGGACATTCATGTGTGTATTAAGTGTATCAAAATGTCGTCTTTCACATAGATTCGGAATCATCGAATGTAAATAAGTCAATTTTGAGATATCATTGATTGAACAAAGTGTTCACTTTCTTGTTTCAAATGTTCTACTATGGACCCATGGTAACAACTCAAGTTTTAAAAACTTTCTGAAATCCGAATTTCCACTTTCATTAGTGTATTAACTGTATCAAAATGTCGTCTTTCACATAGATTCGGAATCGTCAAAAGTAAATAAGTCAATTTTGAGATATCCTTGATTGAACAAAGTTGTGTCTTTCTTGTGTCAAGTGTTCTACTATGGGCCAATGGGTAAAACTCAAGTTTTAAAAACTTCCCAAAATCCGAATTTGGAGTTTCATTAGTGTATTTTAAGTGTATCAAAATGTCATCTTTCGCATAGATTTGGAATCGTCAAAAGTATTTAAGTCAATTTTGACATATCCTTGATTGAAAAAGGTTGTGCCTTTCTTTATTTGAGCGTTCTATTGTGGACCCGTGGCTAAAACTCAAGTTTCTAATACTTCCCAAAATCTGCATTTGGACTTCCTTTATCGTATTTAATGTATCAAAACGACATTTTTCACATAGATTCGGAATCGCCAAAAGCAAATAAGTGAATTTTGAGATACCGTTGATTGAACAAAGTTGTCTCTTTCATGTTTCGAGTGTTCAACTATAGACCCATGGCTAAAACTCAAGTTTCCAAAATTTCTCGAAATCTAAATTTAGACCTTCTTTAGTGTATTTAATGTATCAAAATGTCGTCTTTCACATAGATTCGGAATTGTCAAAAGCAAATATGTCAATTTTGAGATATCGTTGATTGAGCAAAGTTGTCCTTTCCATGTTTCAAGTGATTGCAACAACTCAAGTTTTAAAAACTTTCTGAAATCTGAATTTCCATTTTCATTAGTGTATTAAGTGTATCAAAATGTCATCTTTCACATAGATTCGGAATCGTCAAAAGCAAATAAGTCAATTTTGAGATATCCTTCGTTGAACAAAGTTGTCTCTTTCATGTTTCAAGTGCTCTACTATAAACTCAAGTTTTCAAAACATCCTGAAATCTGAATTTTGACTTTCTTTAGTTCATTTAATGTATCAAAATGTCGTCTTACAGATATATTCGGAATCGTCAAAAGCAAATAAGTCAATTTTGAGATATCGGTTATTGAACAAACTTGTTTCTTTCTTGTTTCAAGGGATCTACTATGGAACCATGGCGAAAACTCAAGTTTTAATAACTTCCCGAAATCTAAATTTGGAGTTTCATTAGTCTATTATGTGTATCAAAATGTCGTCTTTCACACAGATTCAGAATCGTCAAAAGCAAGTAAGTCAATTTTGAGATATCCTTGATTGAACAAAGTTGTCTCTTTCATGTTTCAAGTGTCCTATTATAGACCCATGGCTAAAACTCAAGTTTCCAAAACTTCCAGAAATCTGAATTTAGGCCTTCTTTAGTGTATTTAATGTATCACAATGTCATCTTTCACATAGATTCGTAATCGTTAAAAGCAAATAAGTCAATTTTGAGACACCGTTGATTGAGTAAAGTTGTGTCTTTTTTGTCTCAAGTGTTCTGCTATAGACTCATGGCTAAAATTCAAGTTTCCAAAACTTCTTGAAACCTGAATTTAGACCTTCTTTAGTGTATTTAATGTATCAAAATGTCGTCTTTCACAGTTATTCGTAATCTTCAAAAGCAAATAAGTCAATTTTGAGATATCTATTATTGAACAAAGTTGTATCTTTCTTGTTTCAAGTGTTCTACTGTAGACCCAAGGCCAAAAAAAAGTTTTAAAAACTTTTCGAAATCCGACCTTGGACATTCATGTGTGTATTAAGTGTATCAAAATGTCGTCTTTCACATAGATTCGGAATCATCGAAAGTAAATAAGTCAATTTTGAGATACCGTTGATTGAACAAAGTTGTCTCTTTCATGTTTCGAGTGTTCAACTATAGCCCCATGGCTAAAACTCAAGTTTTCAAAACTTCTCGAAATCTAAATTTAGTCTTTCTTTAGTGTATTTAATGTATCAAAATGTTGTCTTTCACATAGATTCGGATTTGTCAAAAGCAAATATGTCAATTTTGAGATATCGTTGATTGAACAAAGTTGTCCTTTCCATGTTTCAAGTGTTTGCAACAACTCAAGTTTTAAAAACTTTCTGAAATCTGAATTTCCATTTTCATTAGTGTATTAAGTGTACCAAAATGTCATCTTTCACATAGATTCGGAATCGTCAAAAGCAAATAAGTCAATTTTGAGATATCCTTCCTCGAACAAAGTTGTCTCTTTCATGTTTCAAGTGTTCTACTATAAACTCATGGCTAAAACTCAAGTTTTCAAAACTTCCTGAAATCTGAATTTTGACTTTCTTTAGTTCATTTAATGTATCAAAATGTCATCTTACAGATATATTCGGAATCGTCAAAAGCAAATAAGTCAATTTTGAGATATCGGTTATTGAACAAACTTGTTTCTTTCTTGTTTCAAGGGATCTACTATGGACCCATGGCGAAAACTCAAGTTTTAATAACTTCCCGAAATCTAAATTTGGAGTTTCATTAGTCTATTATGTGTATCAAAATGCCGTCTTTCACATAGATTCAGAATCGTCAAAAGCAAGTAAGTCAATTTTGAGATATCCTTGATTGAACAAAGTTGTCTCTTTCATGTTTCAAGTGTCCTATTATAGACCCATGGCTAAAACTCAAGTTTCCAAAACTTCCAGAAATCTGAATTTAGGCCTTCTTTAGTGTATTTAATGTATCACAATGTCATCTTTCACATAGATTCGTAATCGTTAAAAGCAAATAAGTCAATTTTGAGACACCGTTGATTGAGCAAAGTTGTGTCTTTTTTGTCTCAAGTGTTCTGCTATAGACTCATGGCTAAAATTCAAGTTTCCAAAACTTCTTGAAACCTGAATTTAGACCTTCTTTAGTGTATTTAATGTATCAAAATGTCGTCTTTCACATTTATTCGTAATCTTCAAAAGCAAATAAGTCAATTTTGAGATATCTATTATTGAACAAAGTTGTATCTTTCTTGTTTCAAGTGTTCTACTGTAGACCCAAGACCAAAAAAAAGTTTTAAAAACTTTTCGAAATCCGAACTTGGACATTCATGTGTGTATTAAGTGTATCAAAATGTCGTCTTTCACATAGATTCGGAATCATCGAATGTAAATAAGTCAATTTTGAGATATCATTGATTGAACAAAGTGTTCACTTTCTTGTTTCAAATGTTCTACTATGGACCCATGGTAACAACTCAAGTTTTAAAAACTTTCTGAAATCCGAATTTCCACTTTCATTAGTGTATTAACTGTATCAAAATGTCGTCTTTCACATAGATTCGGAATCGTCAAAAGTAAATAAGTCAATTTTGAGATATCCTTGATTGAACAAAGTTGTGTCTTTCTTGTGTCAAGTGTTCTACTATGGGCCAATGGGTAAAACTCAAGTTTTAAAAACTTCCCAAAATCCGAATTTGGAGTTTCATTAGTGTATTTTAAGTGTATCAAAATGTCATCTTTCGCATAGATTTGGAATCGTCAAAAGTATTTAAGTCAATTTTGACATATCCTTGATTGAAAAAGGTTGTGCCTTTCTTTATTTGAGCGTTCTATTGTGGACCCGTGGCTAAAACTCAAGTTTCTAATACTTCCCAAAATCTGCATTTGGACTTCCTTTATCGTATTTAATGTATCAAAACGACATTTTTCACATAGATTCGGAATCGCCAAAAGCAAATAAGTGAATTTTGAGATACCGTTGATTGAACAAAGTTGTCTCTTTCATGTTTCGAGTGTTCAACTATAGACCCATGGCTAAAACTCAAGTTTCCAAAATTTCTCGAAATCTAAATTTAGACCTTCTTTAGTGTATTTAATGTATCAAAATGTCGTCTTTCACATAGATTCGGAATTGTCAAAAGCAAATATGTCAATTTTGAGATATCGTTGATTGAGCAAAGTTGTCCTTTCCATGTTTCAAGTGATTGCAACAACTCAAGTTTTAAAAACTTTCTGAAATCTGAATTTCCATTTTCATTAGTGTATTAAGTGTATCAAAATGTCATCTTTCACATAGATTCGGAATCGTCAAAAGCAAATAAGTCAATTTTGAGATATCCTTCGTTGAACAAAGTTGTCTCTTTCATGTTTCAAGTGCTCTACTATAAACTCAAGTTTTCAAAACATCCTGAAATCTGAATTTTGACTTTCTTTAGTTCATTTAATGTATCAAAATGTCGTCTTACAGATATATTCGGAATCGTCAAAAGCAAATAAGTCAATTTTGAGATATCGGTTATTGAACAAACTTGTTTCTTTCTTGTTTCAAGGGATCTACTATGGAACCATGGCGAAAACTCAAGTTTTAATAACTTCCCGAAATCTAAATTTGGAGTTTCATTAGTCTATTATGTGTATCAAAATGTCGTCTTTCACACAGATTCAGAATCGTCAAAAGCAAGTAAGTCAATTTTGAGATATCCTTGATTGAACAAAGTTGTCTCTTTCATGTTTCAAGTGTCCTATTATAGACCCATGGCTAAAACTCAAGTTTCCAAAACTTCCAGAAATCTGAATTTAGGCCTTCTTTAGTGTATTTAATGTATCACAATGTCATCTTTCACATAGATTCGTAATCGTTAAAAGCAAATAAGTCAATTTTGAGACACCGTTGATTGAGTAAAGTTGTGTCTTTTTTGTCTCAAGTGTTCTGCTATAGACTCATGGCTAAAATTCAAGTTTCCAAAACTTCTTGAAACCTGAATTTAGACCTTCTTTAGTGTATTTAATGTATCAAAATGTCGTCTTTCACAGTTATTCGTAATCTTCAAAAGCAAATAAGTCAATTTTGAGATATCTATTATTGAACAAAGTTGTATCTTTCTTGTTTCAAGTGTTCTACTGTAGACCCAAGGCCAAAAAAAAGTTTTAAAAACTTTTCGAAATCCGACCTTGGACATTCATGTGTGTATTAAGTGTATCAAAATGTCGTCTTTCACATAGATTCGGAATCATCGAAAGTAAATAAGTCAATTTTGAGATACCGTTGATTGAACAAAGTTGTCTCTTTCATGTTTCGAGTGTTCAACTATAGACCCATGGCTAAAACTCAAGTTTCCAAAATTTCTCGAAATCTAAATTTAGGCCTTCTTTAGTGTATTTAATGTATCAAAATGTCGTCTTTCACATAGATTCGGAATTGTCAAAAGCAAATATGTCAATTTTGAGATATCGTTGATTGAGCAAAGTTGTCTCTTCCTTGTTTCAAGTGTTCTACTATGGACCCATTGCAACAACTCAAGTTTTAAAAACTTTCTGAAATCCGAATTTCCACTTTCGTTAGTGTATTAAGTGTATCAAAATGTCGTCTGTCACATAGATTCAGAATCGTCAAAAGTATATAAGTCGATTTGTGACATGCTTGATTGAACGAAATTATCTCTTTCATGTTTCAAGTGTTCTACTATGGACCCATGGCTAAGACTGACGTTTTCAAAACTTCCTGAAATTCGAATTTGGACTTTCATTCTTGTATTAAGTTTATCATAATGTCGTCTTTCAAAAAGATTCGGAATCCTCAAAAGCAAAGAAGACAATTTTGAGATATCATTGATTGAACAAAGTTGTGTCTTTTTTGTTTCAAGTGTTCTATTGTGGACCCATGGCTACAACTAAAGTTTCACAAACTTCCCGAAATCCGAATTTTGACTTTCTTTAGTGTATTTAATGCATCGAAATGTCGTCTTTCACATAGATTCGTAATCGTCAAAAGCAAATAAGTCAATTTTGAGATACCATTGATTGAGCAAAGTTGCCTCCTTCATGTTTCAAGTTTTCTACTATAAACTCATGGCTAAAACTCAAGTTTTCAAAACTTCCTGAAATCTGAATTTAGACTTTCTTTAGTTCATTTAATGTATCAAAATGTCTCTTACAGATATATTCGGAATCGTCAAAAGCAAATAAGTCAATTTTGAGATATCGGTTATTGAACATACTTGTTTCTTTCTTATTTCAAGGGATCTACTATGGACCCATGGCGAAAACTCAAGTTTTAATAACTTCCCAAAATCTAAATTTGGAGTTTCATTAGTCTATTAAGTGTATCAAAATGTCGTCTTTCACATAGATTCAGAATCGTCAAAAGCAAGTAAGTCAATTTTGAGATATCCTTAATTGAACAAAGTTGTGGCTTTCTTGTTTCAAGTGTTCTACTATGGGACCCATGGCTAAAATTCAAGTTTCAAAATCTTCCCAAAATCCAAATTTTGGACTTTCATTAGTGTATTAAGTGTATCAAAATGTCGTCTTTCATATAGATTCAGAATCGTCAAAAGTAAATAAGTCAATTTTGAGATATCCTTGATTGAACAAAGTTGTATCTTTCTGGTGTCAAGTGTTCTACCATGGACCCATGGGTGAAACTCAAGTTTTAAAACTTCCCAAAATCCGAATTTGGACTTTCATTAGTATTTGAAGTGTATCAAAATGTCGTCTTTCACATAGATTTGGAATCGTCAAAAGTAAATAAGTCAATTTTGAGATATCCTTGATTAAACAAAGATGTGTCTTTCTTTATTCGAGCGTTCTATTGTGGACTCGTGGCTAAAACTCAAGTTTCTGAGACCTTCCAAAATCTGAATTTGGACTTTCTTTATCGTATTTAATGTATCAAAACGACGTCTTTCACATAGATTGAAAATCGCCAAAAGCAAATAAGTCAATTTTGAGATACCGTTGATTGAACAAAGTTGTCTCTTTCATGTTTCGAGTGTTCAACTATAGACCCATGGCTAAAACTCAAGTTTTCAAAACTTCTCGAAATCTAAATTTAGTCTTTCTTTAGTGTATTTAATGTATCAAAATGTTGTCTTTCACATAGATTCGGATTTGTCAAAAGCAAATATGTCAATTTTGAGATATCGTTGATTGAACAAAGTTGTCCTTTCCATGTTTCAAGTGTTTGCAACAACTCAAGTTTTAAAAACTTTCTGAAATCTGAATTTCCATTTTCATTAGTGTATTATGTGTATCAAAATGTCGTCTTTCACATAGATTCAGAATTGTCAAAAGCAAGTAAGTCAATTTGGAGATATCCTTGATTGAACAAAGTTGTCTCTTTCATGTTTCAAGTGTCCTATTATAGACCCATGGCTAAAACTCAAGTTTCCAAAACTTCCAGAAATCTGAATTTAGGCCTTCTTTAGTGTATTTAATGTATCACAATGTCGTCTTTCACATAGATTCGGAATCGTCAAAAGTAAATAAGTCAATTTTGAGATATCCTTGATTGAACAAAGTTGTGTCTTTCTTGTGTCAAGTGTTCTACTATGGGCCAATGGGTAAAACTCAAGTTTTAAAAACTTCCCAAAATCCGAATTTGGAGTTTCATTAGTATATATTAAGTGTATCAAAATGTCATCTTTCACATAGATTTGGAATCGTCAAAAGTATTTAAGTCAATTTTGAGATATCCTTGATTGAAAAAAGTTGTGCCTTTCTTTATTCGACCGTTCTATTGTGGACCCGTGGCTAAAACTCAAGTTTCTAAAACTTCCCAAAATCCGCATTTGGACTTCCTTTATCGTATTTAATGTATCAAAACGACGTTTTTCACATAGATTCGGAATCGCCAAAAGCAAATAAGTCAATTTTGAGATACCGTTGATTGAACAAAGTTGTCTCTTTCATGTTTCGAGTGTTCAACTATAGACCCATGGCTAAAACTCAAGTTTCCAAAATTTCTCGAAATCTAAATTTAGACCTTATTTAGTGTATTTAATGTATCAAAATGTCGTCTTTCACATAGATTCGGAATTGTCAAAAGCAAATATGTCAATTTTGAGATATCGTTGATTGAGCAAAGTTGTCTCTTCCTTGTTTCAAGTGTTCTACTATGGACCCATTGCAACAACTCAAGTTTTAAAAACTTTCTGAAATCCGAATTTCCATTTTCGTTAGTGTATTAAGTGTATCAAAATGTCGTCTGTCACATAGATTCAGAATCGTCAAAAGTATATAAGTCGATTTGTGACATGCTTGATTGAACGGAATTATCTCTTTCATGTTTCAAGTGTTCTACTATGGACCCATGGCTAAGACTGACGTTTTCAAAACTTCCTGAAATTCGAATTTGGACTTTCATTCTTGTATTAAGTCTATCATAATGTCGTCTTTCAAAAAGATTCGGAATCGTCAAAAGCAAACAAGACAATTTTGAGATATCATTGATTGAACAAAGTTGTGTCTTTTTTGTTTCAAGTGTTCTATTGTGGACCCATGATTACAAGTAAAGTTTCACAAACTTCCCAAAATCCGAATTTTTACTTTCTTTAGTGTATTTAATGAATCGAAATGTCGTCTTTCACATAGATTCGTAATCGTCAAAAGCAAATAAGTCAATTTTGAGATACCGTTGATTGAGCAAAGTTGCCTCCTTCATGTTTCAAGTTTTCTACTATAAACTCATGGCTAAAACTCAAGTTTTCAAAACTTCCTGAAATCTGAATTTAGACTTTCTTTAGTTCATTTAATGTATCAAAATGTCTCTTACAGATATATTCGGAATCGTCAAAAGCAAATAAGTCAATTTTGAGATATCGGTTATTGAACATACTTGTTTCTTTCTTATTTCAAGGGATCTACTATGGACCCATGGCGAAAACTCAAGTTTTAATAACTTCCCGAAATCTAAATTTGGAGTTTCATTAGTCTATTAAGTGTATCAAAATGTCGTCTTTCACATAGATTCAGAATCGTCAAAAGCAAGTAAGTCAATTTTGAGATATCCTTAATTGAACAAAGTTGTGGCTTTCTTGTTTCAAGTGTTCTACTATGGGACCCATGGCTAAAATTCAAGTTTCAAAATCTTCCCAAAATCTGAATTTTGGACTTTCATTAGTGTATTAAGTGTATCAAAATGTCGTCTTTCATATAGATTCAGAATCGTCAAAAGTAAATAAGTCAATTTTGAGATATCCTTGATTGAACAAAGTTGTGTCTTTCTTGTGTCAAGTGTTCTACCATGGACCCATGGGTGAAACTCAAGTTTTAAAACTTCCCAAAATCCGAATTTGGACTTTCATTAGTATTTGAAGTGTATCAAAATGTCGTCTTTCACATAGATTTGGAATCGTCAAAAGTAAATAAGTCAATTTTGAGATATCCTTGATTAAACAAAGATGTGTCTTTCTTTATTCGAGCGTTCTATTGTGGACTCGTGGCTAAAACTCAAGTTTCTGAGACCTTCTGAAATCTGAATTTAGACTTTCTTTATCGTATTTAATGTATCAAAACGACGTCTTTCACATAGATTGAAAATCGCCAAAAGCAAATAAGTCAATTTTGAGATACCGTTGATTGAACAAAGTTGTCCCTTTCATGTTTCGAGTGTTCAACTATAGACCCATGGCTAAAACTCAAGTTTTCAAAACTTCTCGAAATCTAAATTTAGTCTTTCTTTAGTGTATTTAATGTATCAAAATGTTGTCTTTCACATAGATTCGGATTTGTCAAAAGCAAATATGTCAATTTTGAGATATCGTTGATTGAACAAAGTTGTCCTTTCCATGTTTCAAGTGTTTGCAACAACTCAAGTTTTAAAAACTTTCTGAAATCTGAATTTCCATTTTCATTAGTGTATTAAGTGTATCAAAATGTCATCTTTCACATAGATTCGGAATCGTCAAAAGCAAATAAGTCAATTTTGAGATATCCTTCGTTGAACAAAGTTGTCTCTTTCATGTTTCAAGTGTTCTACTATAAACTCATGGCTAAAACTCAAGTTTTCAAAACTTCCTGAAATCTGAATTTTGACTTTCTTTAGTTCCTTTAATGTATCAAAATGTCGTCTTACAGATATATTCGGAATCGTCAAAAGCAAATAAGTCAATTTTGAGATATCGGTTATTGAACAAACTTGTTTCTTTCTTGTTTCAAGGGATCTACTATGGACCCATGGCGAAAACTCAAGTTTTAATAACTTCCCGAAATCTAAATTTGGAGTCTCATTAGTCTATTATGTGTATCAAAATGTCGTCTTTCACATAGATTCAGAATCGTCAAAAGCAAGTAAGTCAATTTTGAGATATCCTTGATTGAACAAAGTTGTCTCTTTCATGTTTCAAGTGTCCTATTATAGACCCATGGCTAAAACTCAAGTTTCCAAAACTTCCAGAAATCTAACTTTAGGCCTTCTTTAGTGTATTTAATGTATCACAATGTCATCTTTCACATAGATTCGTAATCGTTAAAAGAAAATAAGTCAATTTTGAGACACCGTTGATTGAGCAAAGTTGTGTCTTTTTTGTCTCAAGTGTTCTGCTATAGACTCATGGCTAAAATTCAAGTTTCCAAAACTTCTTGAAACCTGAATTTAGACCTTCTTTAGTGTATTTAATGTATCAAAATGTCGTCTTTCACATTTATTCGTAATCTTCAAAAGCAAATAAGTCAATTTTGAGATATCTATTATTGAACAAAGTTGTATCTTTCTTGTTTCAAGTGTTCTACTGTAGACCCAAGGCCAAAAAAAAAGTTTTAAAAACTTTTCAAAATCTGAACTTGGACATTCATGTGTGTATTAAGTGTATCAAAATGTCGTCTTTCACATAGATTCGGAATCATCGAAAGTAAATAAGTCAATTTTGAGATATCCTTGATTGAACAAAGTGTTCACTTTCTTGTTTCAAATGTTCTACTATGGACCCATGGTAACAACTCAAGTTTTAAAAACTTTCTGAAATCCGAATTTCCACTTTCATTAGTGTATTAACTGTATCAAAATGTCATCTTTCACATAGATTCGGAATCGTCAAAAGTAAATAAGTCAATTTTGAGATATCCTTGATTGAACAAAGTTGTGTCTTTCTTGTGTCAAGTGTTCTACTATGGGCCAATGGGTAAAACTCAAGTTTTAAAAACTTCCCAAAATCCGAATTTGGAGTTTCATTAGTGTATATTAAGTGTATCAAAATGTCATCTTTCACATAGATTTGGAATCGTCAAAAGTATTTAAGTCAATTTTGACATACCCTTGATTGAAAAAAGTTGTGCCTTTCTTTATTCGAGCGTTCTATTGTGGACCCGTGGCTAAAACTCAAGTTTCTAAAACTTCCCAAAATTCGCATTTGGACTTCCTTTATCGTATTTAATGTATCAAAACGACGTTTTTCACATAGATTCGGAATCGCCAAAAGCAAATAAGTCAATTTTGAGATACCGTTGATTGAACAAAGTTGTCTCTTTCATGTTTCGAGTGTTCAACTATAGACCCATGGCTAAAACTCAAGTTTCCAAAATTTCTCGAAATCTAAATTTAGACCTTATTTAGTGTATTTAATGTATCAAAATGTCGTCTTTCACATAGATTCGGAATTGTCCAAAGCAAATATGTCAATTTTGAGATATCGTTGATTGAGCAAAGTTGTCTCTTCCTTGTTTCAAGTGTTCTACTATGGACCCATTGCAACAACTCAAGTTTTAAAAACTTTCTGAAATCCGAATTTCCACTTTCGTTAGTGTATTAAGTGTATCAAAATTTCGTCTGTCACATAGATTCAGAATCATCAAAAGTATATAAGTCGATTTGTGACATGCTTGATTGAACGAAATTATCTCTTTCATGTTTCAAGTGTTCTACTATGGACCCATGGCTAAGACTGACGTTTTCAAAACTTCCTGGAATTCGAATTTGGACTTTCATTCTTGTATTAAGTCTATCATAATGTCGTCTTTCAAAAAGATTCGGAATCGTCAAAAGCAAACAAGACAATTTTGAGATATCATTGATTGAACAAAGTTGTGTCTTTTTTGTTTCAAGTGTTCTATTGTGGACCCATGGCTACAAGTAAAGTTCCACAAACTTCCCGAAATCCGAATTTTGACTTTCTTTAGTGTATTTAATGAATCGAAATGTCGTCTTTCACATAGATTCGTAATCGTCAAAAGCAAATAAGTCAATTTTGAGATACCGTTGATTGAGCAAAGTTGCCTCCTTCATGTTTCATGTTTTCTACTATAAACTCATGGCTAAAACTCAAGTTTTCAAAACTTCCTGAAATCTGAATTTAGACTTTCTTTAGTTCATTTAATGTATCAAAATGTCTCTTACAGATATATTCGGAATCGTCAAAAGCAAATAAGTCAATTTTGAGATATCGGTTATTGAACATACTTGTTTCTTTCTTATTTCAAGGGATCTACTATGGACCCATGGCGAAAACTCAAGTTTTAATAACTTCCCGAAATCTAAATTTGGAGTTTCATTAGTCTATTAAGTGTATCAAAATGTCGTCTTTCACATAGATTCAGAATCGTCAAAAGCAAGTAAGTCAATTTTGAGATATCCTTAATTGAACAAAGTTGTGGCTTTCTTGTTTCAAGTGTTCTACTATGGGACCCATGGCTAAAATTCAAGTTTCAAAATCTTCCCAAAATCCGAATTTTGGACTTTCATTAGTGTATTAAGTGTATCAAAATGTCGTCTTTCATATAGATTCAGAATCGTCAAAAGTAACTAAGTCAATTTTGAGATATCCTTGATTGAACAAAGTTGTGTCTTTCTTGTGTCAAGTGTTCTACCATGGACCCATGGGTGAAACTCAAGTTTTAAAACTTCCCAAAATCCGAATTTGGACTTTCATTAGTATTTGAAGTGTATCAAAATGTCGTCTTTCACATAGATTTGGAATCGTCAAAAGTAAATAAGTCAATTTTGAGATATCCTTGATTAAACAAAGATGTGTCTTTCTTTATTCAAGCGTTCTATTGTGGACTCGTGGCTAAAACTCAAGTTTCTGAGACCTTCTGAAATCTGAATTTGGACTTTCTTTATCATATTTAATGTATCAAAACGACGTCTTTCACATAGATTGAAAATCGCCAAAAGCAAATAAGTCAATTTTGAGATACCGTTGATTGAACAAAGTTGTCTCTTTCATGTTTCGAGTGTTCAACTATAGACCCATGGCTAAAACTCAAGTTTTCAAAACTTCTCGAAATCTAAATTTAGTCTTTCTTTAGTGTATTTAATGTATCAAAATGTTGTCTTTCACATAGATTCGGATTTGTCAAAAGCAAATATGTCAATTTTGAGATATCGTTGATTGAACAAAGTTGTCCTTTCCATGTTTCAAGTGTTTGCAACAACTCAAGTTTTAAAAACTTTCTGAAATCTGAATTTCCATTTTCATTAGTGTATTAAGTGTATCAAAATGTCATCTTTCACATAGATTCGGAATCGTCAAAAGCAAATAAGTCAATTTTGAGATATCCTTCATTGAACAAAGTTGTCTCTTTCATGTTTCAAGTGTTCTACTATAAACTCATGGCTAAAACTCAAGTTTTCAAAACTTCCTGAAATCTGAATTTTGACTTTCTTTAGTTCATTTAATGTATCAAAATGTCGTCTTACAGATATATTCGGAATCGTCAAAAGCAAATAAGTCAATTTTGAGATATCGGTTATTGAACAAACTTGTTTCTTTCTTGTTTCAAGGGATCTACTATGGACCCATGGCGAAAACTCAAGTTTTAATAACTTCCCGAAATCTAAATTTGGAGTTTCATTAGTCTATTATGTGTATCAAAATGTCGTCTTTCACATAGATTCAGAATCGTCAAAAGCAAGTAAGTCAATTTTGAGATATCCTTCATTGAACAAAGTTGTCTCTTTCATGTTTCAAGTGTCCTATTATAGACCCATGGCTAAAACTCAAGTTTCCAAAACTTCCAGAAATCTGAATTTAGGCCTTCTTTAGTGTATTTAATGTATCACAATGTCATCTTTCACATAGATTCGTAATCGTTAAAAGCAAATAAGTCAATTTTGAGACACCGTTGATTGAGCAAAGTTGTGTCTTTTTTGTCTCAAGTGTTCTGCTATAGACTCATGGCTAAAATTCAAGTTTCCAAAACTTCTTGAAACCTGAATTTAGACCTTCTTTAGTGTATTTAATGTATCAAAATGTCGTCTTTCACATTTATTCGTAATCTTCAAAAGCAAATAAGTCAATTTTGAGATATCTATTATTGAACAAAGTTGTATCTTTCTTGTTTCAAGTGTTCTACTGTAGACCCAAGGCCAAAAAAAAAGTTTTAAAAACTTTTCAAAATTCGAACTTGGACATTCATGTGTGTATTAAGTGTATCAAAATGTCGTCTTTCACATACATTCGGAATCATCGAAAGTAAATAAGTCAATTTTGAGATATCCTTGATTGAACAAAGTGTTCACTTTCTTGTTTCAAATGTTCTACTATGGACCCATGGTAACAACTCAAGTTTTAAAAACTTTCTGAAATCCGAATTTCCACTTTCATTAGTGTATTAACTGTATCAAAATGTCGTCTTTCACATAGATTCGGAATCGTCAAAAGTAAATAAGTCAATTTTGAGATATCCTTGATTGAACAAAGTTGTTTCTTTCTTGTGTCAAGTGTTCTACTATGGGCCAATGGGTAAAACTCAAGTTTTAAAAACTTCCCAAAATCCGAATTTGGAGTTTCATTAGTGTATATTAAGTGTATCAAAATGTCATCTTTCACATAGATTTGGAATCGTCAAAAGTATTTAAGTCAATTTTGACATACCCTTGATTGAAAAAAGTTGTGCCTTTCTTTATTCGAGCGTTCTATTGTGGACCCGTGGCTAAAACTCAAGTTTCTAAAACTTCCCAAAATCCGCATTTGGACTTTCTTTATCGTATTTAATGTATCAAAACGATGTTTTTCACATAGATTCGGAATCGCCAAAAGCAAATAAGTCAATTTTGAGATACCGTTGATTGAACAAAGTTGTCTCTTTCATGTTTCGAGTGTTCAACTATAGACCCATGGCTAAAACTCAAGTTTCCAAAATTTCTCGAAATCTAAATTTAGACCTTATTTAGTGTATTTAATGTATCAAAATGTCGTCTTTCACATAGATTCGGAATTGTCCAAAGCAAATATGTCAATTTTGAGATATCGTTGGTTGAGCAAAGTTGTCTCTTCCTTGTTTCAAGTGTTCTACTATGGACCCATTGCAACAACTCAAGTTTTAAAAACTTTCTGAAATCCGAATTTCCACTTTCGTTAGTGTATTAAGTGTATCAAAATGTCGTCTGTCACATAGATTCAGAATCGTCAAAAGTATATAAGTCGATTTGTGACATGCTTGATTGAACGAAATTATCTCTTTCATGTTTCAAGTGTTCTACTATGGACCCATGGCTAAGACTGACGTTTTCAAAACTTCCTGAAATTCGAATTTGGACTTTCATTCTTGTATTAAGTCTATCATAATGTCGTCTTTCAAAAAGATTCGGAATCGTCAAAAGCAAACAAGACAATTTTGAGATATCATTGATTGAACAAAGTTGTGTCTTTTTTGTTTCAAGTGTTCTATTGTGGACCCATGGCTACAAGTAAAGTTCCACAAACTTCCCGAAATCCGAATTTTGACTTTCTTTAGTGTATTTAATGAATCGAAATGTCGTCTTTCACATAGATTCGTAATCGTCAAAAGCAAATAAGTCAATTTTGAGATATCCTTCGTTGAACAAAGTTGTCTCTTTCATGTTTCAAGTGTTCTACTATAAACTCATGGCTAAAACTCAAGTTTTCAAAACTTCCTGAAATCTGAATTTTGACTTTCTTTAGTTCATTTAATGTATCAAAATGTCGTCTTACAGATATATTCGGAATCGTCAAAAGCAAATAAGTCAATTTTGAGATATCGGTTATTGAACAAACTTGTTTCTTTCTTGTTTCAAGGGATCTACTATGGACCCATGGCGAAAACTCAAGTTTTAATAACTTCCCGAAATCTAAATTTGGAGTTTCATTAGTCTATTATGTGTATCAAAATGTCGTCTTTCACATAGATTCAGAATCGTCAAAAGCAAGTAAGTCAATTTTGAGATATCCTTGATTGAACAAAGTTGTCTCTTTCATGTTTCAAGTGTCCTATTATAGACCCATGGCTAAAACTCAAGTTTCCAAAACTTCCAGAAATCTGAATTTAGGCCTTCTTTAGTGTATTTAATGTATCACAATGTCATCTTTCACATAGATTCGTAATCGTTAAAAGCAAATAAGTCAATTTTGAGACACCATTGATTGAGCAAAGTTGTGTCTTTTTTGTCTCAAGTGTTCTGCTATAGACTCATGGCTAAAATTCAAGTTTCCAAAACTTCTTGAAACCTGAATTTAGACCTTCTTTAGTGTATTTAATGTATCAAAATGTCGTCTTTCACATTTATTCGTAATCTTCAAAAGCAAATAAGTCAATTTTGAGATATCTATTATTGAACAAAGTTGTATCTTTCTTGTTTCAAGTGTTCTACTGTAGACCCAAGGCCAAAAAAAAAGTTTTAAAAACTTTTCGAAATTCGAACTTGGACATTCATGTGTGTATTAAGTGTATCAAAATGTCGTCTTTCACATAGATTCGGAATCATCGAAAGTAAATAAGTCAATTTTGAGATATCCTTGATTGAACAAAGTGTTCACTTTCTTGTTTCAAATGTTCTACTATGGACCCATGGTAACAACTCAAGTTTTAAAAACTTTCTGAAATCCAAATTTCCACTTTCATTAGTGTATTAACTGTATCAAAATGTCGTCTTTCACATAGATTCAGAATCGTCAAAAGTAAATAAGTCAATTTTGAGATATCCTTGATTGAACAAAGTTGTGTCTTTCTTGTGTCAAGTGTTCTACTATGGGCCAATGGGTAAAACTCAAGTTTTAAAAACTTCCCAAAATCCGAATTTGGAGTTTCATTAGTGTATATTAAGTGTATCAAAATGTCATCTTTCACATAGATTTGGAATCGTCAAAAGTATTTAAGTCAATTTTGACATACCCTTGATTGAAAAAAGTTGTGCCTTTCTTTATTCGAGCGTTCTATTGTGGACCCGTGGCTAAAACTCAAGTTTCTAAAACTTCCCAAAATCCGCATTTGGACTTCCTTTATCGTATTTAATGTATCAAAACGACGTTTTTCACATAGATTCGGAATCGCCAAAAGCAAATAAGTCAATTTTGAGATACCGTTGATTGAACAAAGTTGTCTCTTTCATGTTTCGAGTGTTCAACTATAGACCCATGGCTAAAACTCAAGTTTCCAAAATTTCTCGAAATCTAAATTTAGACCTTATTTAGTGTATTTAATGTATCAAAATGTCGTCTTTCACATAGATTCGGAATTGTCCAAAGCAAATATGTCAATTTTGAGATATCGTTGATTGAGCAAAGTTGTCTCTTCCTTGTTTCAAGTGTTCTACTATAGACCCATTGCAACAACTCAAGTTTTAAAAACTTTCTGAAATCCGAATTTCCACTTTCGTTAGTGTATTAAGTGTATCAAAATGTCGTCTGTCACATAGATTCAGAATCGTCAAAAGTATATAAGTCGATTTGTGACATGCTTGATTGAACGAAATTATCTCTTTCATGTTTCAAGTGTTCTACTATGGACCCATGGCTAAGACTGACGTTTTCAAAACTTCCTGAAATTCGAATTTGGACTTTCATTCTTGTATTAAGTCTATCATAATGTCGTCTTTCAAAAAGATTCGTAATCGTCAAAAGCAAACAAGACAATTTTGAGATATCATTGATTGAACAAAGTTGTGTCTTTTTTGTTTCAAGTGTTCTATTGTGGACCCATGGCTACAAGTAAAGTTCCACAAACTTCCCGAAATCCGAATTTTGACTTTCTTTAGTGTATTTAATGAATCGAAATGTCGTCTTTCACATAGATTCGTAATCGTCAAAAGCAAATAAGTCAATTTTGAGATACCGTTGATTGAGCAAAGTTGCCTCCTTCATGTTTCATGTTTTCTACTATAAACTCATGGCTAAAACTCAAGTTTTCAAAACTTCCTGAAATCTGAATTTAGACTTTCTTTAGTTCATTTAATGTATCAAAATGACTCTTACAGATATATTCGGAATCGTCAAAAGCAAATAAGTCAATTTTGAGATATCGGTTATTGAACATACTTGTTTCTTTCTTATTTCAAGGGATCTACTATGGACCCATGGCGAAAACTCAAGTTTTAATAACTTCCCGAAATCTAAATTTGGAGTTTCATTAGTCTATTAAGTGTATCAAAATGTCGTCTTTCACATAGATTCAGAATCGTCAAAAGCAAGTAAGTCAATTTTGAGATATCCTTAATTGAACAAAGTTGTGGCTTTCTTGTTTCAAGTGTTCTACTATGGGACCCATGGCTAAAATTCAAGTTTCAAAATCTTCCCAAAATCCGAATTTTGGACTTTCATTAGTGTATTAAGTGTATCAAAATGTCGTCTTTCATATAGATTCAGAATCGTCAAAAGTAAATAAGTCAATTTTGAGATATCCTTGATTGAACAAAGTTGTGTCTTTCTTGTGTCAAGTGTTCTACCATGGACCCATGGGTGAAACTCAAGTTTTAAAACTTCCCAAAATCTGAATTTGGACTTTCATTAGTATTTGAAGTGTATCAAAATGTCGTCTTTCACATAGATTTGGAATCGTCAAAAGTAAATAAGTCAATTTTGAGATATCCTTGATTAAACAAAGATGTGTCTTTCTTTATTCGAGCGTTCTATTGTGGACTCGTGGCTAAAACTCAAGTTTCTGAGACCTTCTGAAATCTGAATTTGGACTTTCTTTATCGTATTTAATGTATCAAAACGACGTCTTTCACATAGATTGAAAATCGCCAAAAGCAAATAAGTCAATTTTGAGATACCGTTGATTGAGCAAAGTTGTGTCTTTTTTGTCTCAAGTGTTCTGCTATAGACTCATGGCTAAAATTCAAGTTTCCAAAACTTCTTGAAACCTGAATTTAGACCTTCTTTAGTGTATTTAATGTATCAAAATGTCGTCTTTCACATTTATTCGTAATCTTCAAAAGCAAATAAGTCAATTTTGAGATATCTATTATTGAACAAAGTTGTATCTTTCTTGTTTCAAGTGTTCTACTATAGACCCAAGGCCAAAACAAAAGTTTTAAAAACTTTTCGAAATTCGAACTTGGACATTCATGTGTGTATTAAGTGTATCAAAATGTCGTCTTTCACATAGATTCGGAATCATCGAAAGTAAATAAGTCAATTTTGAGATATCCTTGATTGAACAAAGTGTTCACTTTCTTGTTTCAAATGTTCTACTATGGACCCATGGTAACAACTCAAGTTTTAAAAACTTTCTGAAATCCGAATTTCCACTTTCATTAGTGTATTAACTGTATCAAAATGTCGTCTTTCACATAGATTCGGAATCGTCAAAAGTAAATAAGTCAATTTTGAGATATCCTTGATTGAACAAAGTTGTGTCTTTCTTGTGTCAAGTGTTCTACTATGGGCCAATGGGTAAAACTCAAGTTCTAAAAACTTCCGAAAATCCGAATTTGGAGTTTCATTAGTGTATATTAAGTGTATCAAAATGTCATCTTTCACATAGATTTGGAATGGTCAAAAGTATTTAAGTCAATTTTGACATACCCTTGATTGAAAAAAGTTGTGCCTTTCTTTATTCGAGCGTTCTATTGTGGACCCGTGGCTAAAACTCAAGTTTCTAAAACTTCCCACAATCCGCATTTGGACTTCCTTTATCGTATTTAATGTATCAAAACGACGTTTTTCACATAGATTCGGAATCGCCAAAAGCAAATAAGTCAATTTTGAGATACCGTTGATTGAACAAAGTTGTCTCTTTCATGTTTCGAGTGTTCAACTATAGACCCATGGCTAAAACTCAAGTTTCCAAAATTTCTCGAAATCTAAATTTAGACCTTATTTAGTGTATTTAATGTATCAAAATGTCGTCTTTCACATAGATTCGGAATTGTCCAAAGCAAATATGTCAATTTTGAGATATCGTTGATTGAGCAAAGTTGTCTCTTCCTTGTTTCAAGTGTTCTACTATGGACCCATTGCAACAACTCAAGTTTTAAAAACTTTCTGAAATCCGAATTTCCACTTTCGTTAGTGTATTAAGTGTATCAAAATGTCGTCTGTCACATAGATTCAGAATCGTCAAAAGTATATAAGTCGATTTGTGACATGCTTGATTGAACGAAATTATCTCTTTCATGTTTCAAGTGTTCTACTATGGTCCCATGGCTAAGACTGACGTTTTCAAAACTTCCTGAAATTCGAATTTGGACTTTCATTCTTGTATTAAGTCTATCATAATGTCGTCTTTCAAAAAGATTCGGAATCGTCAAAAGCAAACAAGACAATTTTGAGATATCATTGATTGAACAAAGTTGAGTCTTTTTTGTTTCAAGTGTTCTATTGTGGACCCATGGCTACAAGTAAAGTTTCACAAACTTCCCCAAATCCGAATTTTGACTTTCTTTAGTGTATTTAATGAATCGAAATGTCGTCTTTCACATAGATTCGTAATCGTCAAAAGCAAATAAGTCAATTTTGAGATACCGTTGATTGAGCAAAGTTGCCTCCTTCATGTTTCATGTTTTCTACTATAAACTCATGGCTAAAACTCAAGTTTTCAAAACTTCCTGAAATCTGAATTTAGACTTTCTTTAGTTCATTTAATGTATCAAAATGTCTCTTACAGATATATTCGGAATCGTCAAAAGCAAATAAGTCAATTTTGAGATATCGGTTATTGAACATACTTGTTTCTTTCTTATTTCAAGGGATCTACTATGGACCCATGGCGAAAACTCAAGTTTTAATAACTTCCCGAAATCTAAATTTGGAGTTTCATTAGTCTATTAAGTGTATCAAAATGTCGTCTTTCACATAGATTCAGAATCGTCAAAAGCAAGTAAGTCAATTTTGAGATATCCTTAATTGAACAAAGTTGTGGCTTTCTTGTTTCAAGTGTTCTACTATGGGACCCATGGCTAAAATTCAAGTTTCAAAATCTTCCCAAAATCCGAATTTTGGTCTTTCATTAGTGTATTAAGTGTATCAAAATGTCATCTTTCATATAGATTCAGAATCGTCAAAAGTAAATAAGTCAATTTTGAGATATCCTTGATTGAACAAAGTTGTGTCTTTCTTGTGTCAAGTGTTCTACCATGGACCCATGGGTGAAACTCAAGTTTTAAAACTTCCCAAAATCCAAATTTGGACTTTCATTAGTATTTGACGTGTATCAAAATGTCGTCTTTCACATAGATTTGGAATCGTCAAAAGTAAATAAGTCAATTTTGAGATATCCTTGATTAAACAAAGATGTGTCTTTCTTTATTCGAGCGTTCTATTGTGGACTCGTGGCTAAAACTCAAGTTTCTGAGACCTTCTGAAATCTGAATTTGGACTTTCTTTATCGTATTTAATGTATCAAAACGACGTCTTTCACATAGATTGAAAATCGCCAAAAGCAAATAAGTCAATTTTGAGATACCGTTGATTGAACAAAGTTGTCTCTTTCATGTTTCGAGTGTTCAACTATAGACCCATGGCTAAAACTCAAGTTTTCAAAACTTCTCGAAATCTAAATTTAGTCTTTCTTTAGTGTATTTAATGTATCAAAATGTTGTCTTTCACATAGATTCGGATTTGTCAAAAGCAAATATGTCAATTTTGAGATATCGTTGATTGAACAAAGTTGTCCTTTCCATGTTTCAAGTGTTTGCAACAACTCAAGTTTTAAAAACTTTCTGAAATCTGAATTTCCATTTTCATTAGTGTATTAAGTGTATCAAAATGTCATCTTTCACATAGATTCGGAATCGTC
Source organism: Diospyros kaki (assembly GCA_036245055.1). Classification (NCBI taxonomy): domain Eukaryota; kingdom Viridiplantae; phylum Streptophyta; class Magnoliopsida; order Ericales; family Ebenaceae; genus Diospyros; species Diospyros kaki. Next base: position 15,908,863 of record BSEG01000011.1, on the reverse strand, counting down.
AAAAGCAAATAAGTCAATTTTGAGATATCCTTCGTTGAACAAAGTTGTCTCTTTCATGTTTCAAGTGTTCTACTATAAACTCATGGCTAAAACTCAAGTTTTCAAAACTTCCTGAAATCTGAATTTTGACTTTCTTTAGTTCATTTAATGTATCAAAATGTCATCTTACAGATATATTCGGAATCGTCAAAAGCAAATAAGTCAATTTTTGAGATATCGGTTATTGAACAAACTTGTTTCTTTCTTGTTTCAAGGGATCTACTATGGACCCATGGCGAAAACTCAAGTTTTAATAACTTCCCGAAATCTAAATTTGGAGTTTCATTAGTCTATTATGTGTATCAAAATGTCGTCTTTCACATAGATTCAGAATCGTCAAAAGCAAGTAAGTCAATTTTGAGATATCCTTGATTGAACAAAGTTGTCTCTTTCATGTTTCAAGTGTCCTATTATAGACCCATGGCTAAAACTCAAGTTTCCAAAACTTCCAGAAATCTGAATTTAGGCCTTCTTTAGTTTATTTAATGTATCACAATGTCATCTTTCACATAGATTCGTAATCGTTAAAAGCAAATAAGTCAATTTTGAGACACCGTTGATTGAGCAAAGTTGTGTCTTTTTTGTCTCAAGTGTTCTGCTATAGACTCATGGCTAAAATTCAAGTTTCCAAAACTTCTTGAAACCTGAATTTAGACCTTCTTTAGTGTATTTAATGTATCAAAATGTCGTCTTTCACATTTATTCGTAATCTTCAAAAGCAAATAAGTCAATTTTGAGATATCTATTATTGAACAAAGTTGTATCTTTCTTGTTTCAAGTGTTCTACTATAGACCCAAGGCCAAAACAAAAGTTTTAAAAACTTTTCGAAATTCGAACTTGGACATTCATGTGTGTATTAAGTGTATCAAAATGTCGTCTTTCACATAGATTCGGAATCATCGAAAGTAAATAAGTCAATTTTGAGATATCCTTGATTGAACAAAGTGTTCACTTTCTTGTTTCAAATGTTCTACTATGGACCCATGGTAACAACTCAAGTTTTAAAAACTTTCTGAAATCCGAATTTCCACTTTCATTAGTGTATTAACTGTATCAAAATGTCATCTTTCACATAGATTCGGAATCGTCAAAAGTAAATAAGTCAATTTTGAGATATCCTTGATTGAACAAAGTTGTGTCTTTCTTGTGTCAAGTGTTCTACTATGGGCCAATGGGTAAAACTCAAGTTTTAAAAACTTCCCAAAATCCGAATTTGGAGTTTCATTAGTGTATATTAAGTGTATCAAAATGTCATCTTTCACATAGATTTGGAATCGTCAAAAGTATTTAAGTCAATTTTGACATATCCTTGATTGAAAAAAGTTATGCCTTTCTTTATTCGAGCGTTCTATTGTGGACCCGTGGCTAAAACTCAAGTTTCTAAAACTTCCCAAAATCCGCATTTGGACTTCCTTTATCGTATTTAATGTATCAAAACGACGTTTTTCACATAGATTCGGAATCGCCAAAAGCAAATAAGTCAATTTTGAGATACCGTTGATTGAACAAAGTTGTCTCTTTCATGTTTCGAGTGTTCAACTATAGACCCATGGCTAAAACTCAAGTTTCCAAAATTTCTCGAAATCTAAATTTAGACCTTCTTTAGTGTATTTAATGTATCAAAATGTCGTCTTTCACATAGATTCAGAATTGTCAAAAGCAAATATGTCAATTTTGAGATATCGTTGATTGAGCAAAGTTGTCTCTTCCTTGTTTCAAGTGTTCTACTATGGACCCATTGCAACAACTCAAGTTTTAAAAACTTTCTGAAATCCGAATTTCCACTTTCGTTAGTGTATTAACTGTATCAAAATGTCGTCTGTCACATAGATTCAGAATCGTCAAAAGTATATAAGTCGATTTGTGACATGCTTGATTGAACGAAATTATCTCTTTCATGTTTCAAGTGTTCTACTATGGACCCATGGCTAAGACTGACGTTTTCAAAACTTCCTGAAATTCGAATTTGGACTTTCATTCTTGTATTAAGTCTATCATAATGTCGTCTTTCAAAAAGATTCGGAATCGTCAAAAGCAAACAAGACAATTTTGAGATATCATTGATTGAACAAAGTTGTGTCTTTTTTGTTTCAAGTGTTCTATTGTGGACCCATGGCTACAACTAAAGTTTCACAAACTTCCCGAAATCCGAATTTTGACTTTCTTTAGTGTATTTAATGCATCGAAATGTCGTCTTTCACATAGATTCGTAATCGTCAAAAGCAAATAAGTCAATTTTGAGATACCGTTGATTGAGCAAAGTTGCCTCCTTCATGTTTCAAGTTTTCTACTATAAACTCATGGCTAAAACTCAAGTTTTCAAAACTTCCTGAAATCTGAATTTAGACTTTCTTTCGTTCATTTAATGTATCAAAATGTCATCTTACAGATATATTCGGAATCGTCAAAAGCAAATAAGTCAATTTTGAGATATCGGTTATTGAACATACTTGTTTCTTTCTTATTTCAAGGGATCTACTATGGACCCATGGCGAAAACTCAAGTTTTAATAACTTCCCGAAATCTAAATTTGGAGTTTCATTAGTCTATTAAGTGCATCAAAATGTCGTCTTTCACATAGATTCAGAATCGTCAAAAGCAAGTAAGTCAATTTTGAGATATCCTTAATTGAACAAAGTTGTGGCTTTCTTGTTTCAAGTGTTCTACTATGGGACCCATGGCTAAAATTCAAGTTTCAAAATCTTCCCAAAATCTGAATTTTGGACTTTCATTAGTGTATTAAGTGTATCAAAATGTCGTCTTTCATATAGATTCAGAATCGTCAAAAGTAAATAAGTCAATTTTGAGATATCCTTGATTGAACAAAGTTGTGTCTTTCTTGTGTCAAGTGTTCTACTATGGACCCATGGGTGAAACTCAAGTTTTAAAACTTCCCAAAATCCGAATTTGGACTTTCATTAGTATTTGAAGTGTATCAAAATGTCGTCTTTCACATAGATTTGGAATCGTCAAAAGTAAATAAGTCAATTTTGAGATATCCTTGATTGAACAAAGATGTGTCTTTCTTTATTCGAGCGTTCTATTGTGGACTCGTGGCTAAAACTCAAGTTTCTGAAACCTTCCGAAATCTGAATTTGGACTTTCTTTATCGTATTTAATGTATCAAAACGACGTCTTTCACATAGATTCAGAATCGCCAAAAGCAAATAAGTCAATTTTGAGATACCGTTGATTGAACAAAGTTGTCTCTTTCATGTTTCGAGTGTTCAACTATAGACCCATGGCTAAAACTCAAGTTTTCAAAACTTCTCAAAATCTAAATTTAGTCTTTCTTTAGTGTATTTAATGTATCAAAATGTTGTCTTTCACATAGATTCGGATTTGTCAAAAGCAAATATGTCAATTTTGAGATATCGTTGATTGAACAAAGTTGTCCTTTCCATGTTTCAAGTGTTTGCAACAACTCAAGTTTTAAAAACTTTCTGAAATCTGAATTTCCATTTTCATTAGTGTATTAAGTGTATCAAAATGTCATCTTTCACATAGATTCGGAATCGTCAAAAGCAAATAAGTCAATTTTGAGATATCCTTCATCGAACAAAGTTGCCTCCTTCATGTTTCAAGTTTTCTACTATAAACTCATGGCTAAAACTCAAGTTTTCAAAACTTCCTGAAATCTGAATTTAGACTTTCTTTAGTTCATTTAATGTATCAAAATGTCGTCTTACAGATATATTCGGAATCGTCAAAAGCAAATAAGTCAATTTTTAGATATCGGTTATTGAACATACTTGTTTCTTTCTTATTTCAAGGGATCTACTATGGACCCATGGCGAAAACTCAAGTTTTAATAACTTCCCGAAATCTAAATTTGGAGTTTCATTAGTCTATTAAGTGCATCAAAATGTCGTCTTTCACATAGATTCAGAATCGTCAAAAGCAAGTAAGTCAATTTTGAGATATCCTTAATTGAACAAAGTTGTGGCTTTCTTGTTTCAAGTGTTCTACTATGGGACCCATGGCTAAAATTCAAGTTTCAAAATCTTCCCAAAATCTGAATTTTGGACTTTCATTAGTGTATTAAGTGTATCAAAATGTCGTCTTTCATATAGATTCAGAATCGTCAAAAGTAAATAAGTCAATTTTGAGATATCCTTGATTGAACAAAGTTGTGTCTTTCTTGTGTCAAGTGTTCTACTATGGACCCATGGGTGAAACTCAAGTTTTAAAACTTCCCAAAATCCGAATTTGGACTTTCATTTGTATTTGAAGTGTATCAAAATGTCGTCTTTCACATAGATTTGGAATCGTCAAAAGTAAATAAGTCAATTTTGAGATATCCTTGATTGAACAAAGATGTGTCTTTCTTTATTCGAGCGTTCTATTGTGGACTCGTGGCTAAAACTCAAGTTTCTGAAACCTTCCGAAATCTGAATTTGGACTTTCTTTATCGTATTTAATGTATCAAAACGACGTCTTTCACATAGATTCAGAATCGCCAAAAGCAAATAAGTCAATTTTGAGATACCGTTGATTGAACAAAGTTGTCTCTTTCATGTTTCGAGTGTTCAACTATAGACCCATGGCTAAAACTCAAGTTTTCAAAACTTCTCGAAATCTAAATTTAGTCTTTCTTTAGTGTATTTAATGTATCAAAATGTTGTCTTTCACATAGATTCGGATTTGTCAAAAGCAAATATGTCAATTTTGAGATATCATTGATTGAACAAAGTTGTCCTTTCCATGTTTCAAGTGTTTGCAACAACTCAAGTTTTAAAAACTTTCTGAAATCTGAATCTCCATTTTCATTAGTGTATTAAGTGTATCAAAATGTCATCTTTCACATAGATTCGGAATCGTCAAAAGCAAATAAGTCAATTTTGAGATATCCTTCGTTGAACAAAGTTGTCTCTTTCATGTTTCAAGTGTTCTACTATAAACTCATGGCTAAAACTCAAGTTTTCAAAACTTCCTGAAATCTGAATTTTGACTTTCTTTAGTTCATTTAATGTATCAAAATGTCGTCTTACAGATATATTCGGAATCGTCAAAAGCAAATAAGTCAATTTTGAGATATCGGTTATTGAACAAACTTGTTTCTTTCTTGTTTCAAGGGATCTACTATGGACCCATGGCGAAAACTCAAGTTTTAATAACTTCCCGAAATCTAAATTTGGAGTTTCATTAGTGTATTATGTGTATCAAAATGTCGTCTTTCACATAGATTCAGAATCGTCAAAAGCAAGTAAGTCAATTTTGAGATATCCTTGATTGAACAAAGTTGTCTCTTTCATGTTTCAAGTGTCCTATTATAGACCCATGGCTAAAACTCAAGTTTCCAAAACTTCCAGAAATCTGAATTTAGGCCTTCTTTAGTGTATTTAATGTATCACAATGTCATCTTTCAGATAGATTCGTAATCGTTAAAAGCAAATAAGTCAATTTTGAGACACCGTTGATTGAGCAAAGTTGTGTCTTTTTTGTCTCAAGTGTTCTGCTATAGACTCATGGCTAAAATTCAAGTTTCCAAAACTTCTTGAAACCTGAATTTAGACCTTCTTTAGTGTATTTAATGTATCAAAATGTCGTCTTTCACATTTATTCGTAATCTTCAAAAGCAAATAAGTCAATTTTGAGATATCTATTATTGAACAAAGTTGTATCTTTCTTGTTTCAAGTGTTCTACTATAGACCCAAGGCCAAAAAAAAAGTTTTAAAAACTTTTCGAAATTCGAACTTGGACATTCATGTGTGTATTAAGTGTATCAAAATGTCGTCTTTCACATAGATTCGGAATCATCGAAAGTAAATAAGTCAATTTTGAGATATCCTTGATTGAACAAAGTGTTCACTTTCTTGTTTCAAATGTTCTACTATGGACCCATGGTAACAACTCAAGTTTTAAAAACTTTCTGAAATCCGAATTTCCACTTTCATTAGTGTATTAACTGTATCAAAATGTCGTCTTTGACATAGATTCGGAATCGTCAAAAGTAAATAAGTCAATTTTGAGATATCCTTGATTGAACAAAGTTGTGTCTTTCTTGTGTCAAGTGTTCTACTATGGGCCAATGGGTAAAACTCAAGTTTTAAAAACTTCCCAAAATCCGAATTTGGAGTTTCATTAGTGTATATTAAGTGTATCAAAATGTCATCTTTCACATAGATTTGGAATCGTCAAAAGTATTTAAGTCAATTTTGAGATATCCTTGATTGAAAAAAGTTGTGCCTTTCTTTATTCGAGCGTTCTATTGTGGACCCGTGGCTAAAACTCAAGTTTCTAAAACTTCCCAAAATTCACATTTGGACTTCCTTTATCGTATTTAATGTATCAAAATGACGTTTTTCACATAGATTCGGAATCGCCAAAAGCAAATAAGTCAATTTTGAGATACCGTTGATTGAACAAAGTTGTCTCTTTCATGTTTCGAGTGTTCAACTATAGACCCATGGCTAAAACTCAAGTTTCCAAAATTTCTCGAAATCTAAATTTAGACCTTCTTTAGTGTATTTAATGTATCAAAATGTCGTCTTTCACATAGATTCGGAATTGTCAAAAGGAAATATGTCAATTTTGAGATATCGTTGATTGAGCAAAGTTGTCTCGTCCTTGTTTCAAGTGTTCTACTATGGACCCATTGCAACAACTCAAGTTTTAAAAACTTTCTGAAATTCGAATTTCCACTTTCGTTAGTGTATTAAGTGTATCAAAATGTCGTCTGTCACATAGATTCAGAATCGTCAAAAGTATATAAGTCGATTTGTGACATGCTTGATTGAACGAAATTATCTCTTTCATGTTTCAAGTGTTCTACTATGGACCCATGGCTAAGACTGACGTTTTCAAAACTTCCTGAAATTCGAATTTGGACTTTCATTCTTGTATTAAGTCTATCATAATGTCGTCTTTCAAAAAGATTCGGAATCATCAAAAGCAAACAAGACAATTTTGAGATATCATTGATTGAACAAAGTTGTGTCTTTTTTGTTTCAAGTGTTCCATTGTGGACCCATGGCTACAACTAAAGTTTCACAAACTTCCCGAAATCTGAATTTTGACTTTCTTTAGTGTAGTTAATGCATCGAAATGTCGTCTTTCACATAGATTCGTAATCGTCAAAAGCAAATAAGTCAATTTTGAGATACCGTTGATTGAGCAAAGTTGCCTCCTTCATGTTTCAAGTTTTCTACTATAAACTCATGGCTAAAACTCAAGTTTTCAAAACTTCCTGAAATCTGAATTTAGACTTTCTTTAGTTCATTTAATGTATCAAAATGTCTCTTACAGATATATTCGGAATCGTCAAAAGCAAATAAGTCAATTTTGTGATATCAGTTATTGAACATACTTGTTTCTTTCTTATTTCAAGGGATCTACTATGGACCCATGGCGAAAACTCAAGTTTTAATAACTTCCCGAAATCTAAATTTGGAGTTTCATTAGTCTATTAAGTGTATCAAAATGTCGTCTTTCACATAGATTCAGAATCGTCAAAAGCAAGTAAGTCAATTTTGAGATATCCTTAATTGAACAAAGTTGTGGCTTTCTTGTTTCAAGTGTTCTACTATGGGACCCATGGCTAAAATTCAAGTTTCAAAATCTTCCCAAAATCCGAATTTTGGACTTTCATTAGTGTATTAAGTGTATCAAAATGTCGTCTTTCATATAGATTCAGAATCGTCAAAAGTAAATAAGTCAATTTTGAGATATCCTTGATTGAACAAAGTTGTGTCTTTCTTGTGTCAAGTGTTCTACTATGGACCCATGGGTGAAACTCAAGTTTTAAAACTTCCCAAAATCCGAATTTGGACTTTCATTAGTATTTGAAGTGTATCAAAATGTCGTCTTTCACATAGATTTGGAATCGTCAAAAGTAAATAAGTCAATTTTGAGATATCCTTGATTGAACAAAGATGTGTCTTTCTTTATTCGAGCGTTCTATTGTGGACTCGTGGCTAAAACTCAAGTTTCTGAAACCTTCCGAAATCTGAATTTGGACTTTCTTTATCGTATTTAATGTATCAAAACGACGTCTTTCACATAGATTCAGAATCGCCAAAAGCAAATAAGTCAATTTTGAGATACCGTTGATTGAACAAAGTTGTCTCTTTCATGTTTCGAGTGTTCAACTATAGACCCATGGCTAAAACTCAAGTTTTCAAAACTTCTCGAAATCTAAATTTAGTCTTTCTTTAGTGTATTTAATGTATCAAAATGTTGTCTTTCACATAGATTCGGATTTGTCGAAAGCAAATATGTCAATTTTGAGATATCGTTGATTGAACAAAGTTGTCCTTTCCTTGTTTCAAGTGTTTGCAACAACTCAAGTTTTAAAAACTTTCTGAAATCTGAATTTCCATTTTCATTAGTGTATTAAGTGTATCAAAATGTCATCTTTCACATAGATTTGGAATCGTCAAAAGCAAATAAGTCAATTTTGAGATATCCTTCATCGAACAAAGTTGTCTCTTTCATGTTTCAAGTGCTCTACTATAAACTCATGGCTAAAACTCAAGTTTTCAAAACTTCCTGAAATCTGAATTTTGACTTTCTTTAGTTCATTTAATGTATCAAAATGTCGTCTTACAGATATATTCGGAATCGTCAAAAGCAAATAAGTCAATTTTGAGATATCGGTTATTGAACAAACTTGTTTCTTTCTTGTTTCAAGGGATCTACTATGGACCCATGGCGAAAACTCAAGTTTTAATAACTTCCCGAAATCTAAATTTGGAGTTTCATTAGTCTATTATGTGTATCAAAATGTCGTCTTTCACATAGATTCAGAATCGTCAAAAGCAAGTAAGTCAATTTTGAGATATCCTTGATTGAACAAAGTTGTCTCTTTCATGCTTCAAGTGTCCTATTATAGACCCATGGCTAAAACTCAAGTTTCCAAAACTTCCAGAAATCTGAATTTAGGCCTTCTTTAGTGTATTAAATGTATCATAATGTCATCTTTCAGATAGATTCGTAATCGTTAAAAGCAAATAAGTCAATTTTGAGACACCGTTGATTGAGCAAAGTTGTGTCTTTTTTGTCTCAAGTGTTCTGCTATAGACTCATGGCTAAAATTCAAGTTTCCAAAACTTCTTGAAACCTGAATTTAGACCTTCTTTAGTGTATTTAATGTATCAAAATGTCATCTTTCACATTTATTTGTAATCTTCAAAAGCAAATAAGTCAATTTTGAGATATCTATTATTGAACAAAGTTGTATCTTTCTTGTTTCAAGTGTTCTACTGTAGACCCAAGGCCAAAAAAAAAGTTTTAAAAGCTTTTCGAAATCCGAACTTGGACATTCATGTGTGTATTAAGTGTATCAAAATGTCGTCCTTCACATAGATTCGGAATCATCGAAAGTAAATAAGTCAATTTTGAGATATATCCTTAATTGAACAAAGTGTTCACTTTCTTGTTTCAAATGTTCTACTATGGACCCATGGTAACAACTCAAGTTTTAAAAACTTTTTGAAATCCGAATTTCCACTTTCATTAGTGTATTAACTGTATCAAAATGTCGTCTTTCACATAGATTCGGAATCGTCAAAAGTAAATAAGTCAATTTTGAGATATCCTTGATTGAACAAAGTTGTGTCTTTCTTGTGTCAAGTGTTCTACTATGGGCCAATGGGTAAAACTCAAGTTTTAAAAACTTCCCAAAATCCGAATTTGGAGTTTCATTAGTGTATATTAAGTGTATCAAAATGTCATCTTTCACATAGATTTGGAATCGTCAAAAGTATTTAAGTCAATTTTGAGATATCCTTGATTGAAAAAAGTTGTGCCTTTCTTTATTCGAGCGTTCTATTGTGGACCCGTGGCTAAAACTCAAGTTTCTAAAACTTCCCAAAATTCACATTTGGACTTCCTTTATCGTATTTAATGTATCAAAACGACATTTTTCACATAGATTCGGAATCGCCAAAAGCAAATAAGTCAATTTTGAGATACCGTTGATTGAACAAAGTTGTCTCTTTCATGTTTCGAGTGTTCAACTATAGACCCATGGCTAAAACTCAAGTTTCCAAAATTTCTCGAAATCTAAATTTAGACCTTCTTTAGTGTATTTAATGTATCAAAATGTCGTCTTTCACATAGATTCGGAATTGTCAAAAGCAAATATGTCAATTTTGAGATATCGTTGATTGAGCAAAGTTGTCTCGTCCTTGTTTCAAGTGTTCTACTATGGACCCATTGCAACAACTCAAGTTTTAAAAACTTTCTGAAATCCGAATTTCCACTTTCGTTAGTGTATTAAGTGTATCAAAATGTCGTCTGTCACATAGATTCAGAATCGTCAAAAGTATATAAGTCGATTTGTGACATGCTTGATTGAACGAAATTATCTCTTTCATGTTTCAAGTGTTCTACTATGGACCCATGGCTAAGACTGACATTTTCAAAACTTCCTGAAATTCGAATTTGGACTTTCATTCTTGTATTAAGTCTATCATAATGTCGTCTTTCAAAAAGATTCGGAATCGTCAAAAGCAAACAAGACAATTTTGAGATATCATTGATTGAACAAAGTTGTGTCTTTTTTGTTTCAAGTGTTCCATTGTGGACCCATGGCTACAACTAAAGTTTCACAAACTTCCCGAAATCCGAATTTTGACTTTCTTTAGTGTATTTAATGCATCGAAATGTCGTCTTTCACATAGATTCGTAATCGTCAAAAGCAAATAAGTCAATTTTGAGATACCGTTGATTGAGCAAAGTTGCCTCCTTCATGTTTCAAGTTTTCTACTATAAACTCATGGCTAAAACTCAAGTTTTCAAAACTTTCTGAAATCTGAATTTAGACTTTCTTTAGTTCATTTAATGTATCAAAATGTCTCTTACAGATATATTCGGAATCGTCAAAAGCAAATAAGTCAATTTTGAGATATCAGTTATTGAACATACTTGTTTCTTTCTTATTTCAAGGGATCTACTATGGACCCATGGCGAAAACTCAAGTTTTAATAACTTCCCGAAATCTAAATTTGGAGTTTCATTAGTCTATTAAGTGTATCAAAATGTCGTCTTTCACATAGATTCAGAATCGTCAAAAGCAAGTAAGTCAATTTTGAGATATCCTTAATTGAACAAAGTTGTGGCTTTCTTGTTTCAAGTGTTCTACTATGGGACCCATGGCTAAAATTCAAGTTTCAAAATCTTCCCAAAATCCGAATTTTGGACTTTCATTAGTGTATTAAGTGTATCAAAATGTCGTCTTTCATATAGATTCAGAATCGTCAAAAGTAAATAAGTCAATTTTGAGATATCCTTGATTGAACAAAGTTGTGTCTTTCTTGTGTCAAGTGTTCTACTATGGACCCATGGGTGAAACTCAAGTTTTAAAACTTCCCAAAATCCGAATTTGGACTTTCATTAGTATTTGAAGTGTATCAAAATGTCGTCTTTCACATAGATTTGGAATCGTCAAAAGTAAATAAGTCAATTTTGAGATATCCTTGATTGAACAAAGATGTGTCTTTCTTTATTCGAGCGTTCTATTGTGGACTCGTGGCTAAAACTCAAGTTTCTGAAACCTTCCAAAATCTGAATTTGGACTTTCTTTATCGTATTTAATGTATCAAAACGACGTCTTTCACATAGATTCAGAATCGCCAAAAGCAAATAAGTCAATTTTGAGATACCGTTGATTGAACAAAGTTGTCTCTTTCATGTTTCGAGTGTTCAACTATAGACCCATGGCTAAAACTCAAGTTTTCAAAACTTCTCGAAATCTAAATTTAGTCTTTCTTTAGTGTATTTAATGTATCAAAATGTTGTCTTTCACATAGATTCGGATTTGTCGAAAGGAAATATGTCAATTTTGAGATATCGTTGATTGAACAAAGTTGTCCTTTCCTTGTTTCAAGTGTTTGCAACAACTCAAGTTTTAAAAACTTTCTGAAATCTGAATTTCCATTTTCATTAGTGTATTAAGTGTATCAAAATGTCATCTTTCACATAGATTCGGAATCGTCAAAAGCAAATAAGTCAATTTTGAGATATCCTTCATCGAACAAAGTTGTCTCTTTCATGTTTCAAGTGCTCTACTATAAACTCATGGCTAAAACTCAAGTTTTCAAAACTTCCTGAAATCTGAATTTTGACTTTCTTTAGTTCATTTAATGTATCAAAATGTCGTCTTACAGATATATTCGGAATCGTCAAAAGCAAATAAGTCAATTTTGAGATATCGGTTATTGAACAAACTTGTTTCTTTCTTGTTTCAAGGGATCTACTATGGACCCATGGCGAAAACTCAAGTTTTAATAACTTCCCGAAATCTAAATTTGGAGTTTCATTAGTCTATTATGTGTATCAAAATGTCGTCTTTCACATAGATTCAGAATCGTCAAAAGCAAGTAAGTCAATTTTGAGATATCCTTGATTGAACAAAGTTGTCTCTTTCATGCTTCAAGTGTCCTATTATAGACCCATGGCTAAAACTCAAGTTTCCAAAACTTCCAGAAATCTGAATTTAGGCCTTCTTTAGTGTATTAAATGTATCATAATGTCATCTTTCAGATAGATTCGTAATCGTTAAAAGCAAATAAGTCAATTTTGAGACACCGTTGATTGAGCAAAGTTGTGTCTTTTTTGTCTCAAGTGTTCTGCTATAGACTCATGGCTAAAATTCAAGTTTCCAAAACTTCTTGAAACCTGAATTTAGACCTTCTTTAGTGTATTTAATGTATCAAAATGTCGTCTTTCACATTTATTTGTAATCTTCAAAAGCAAATAAGTCAATTTTGAGATATCTATTATTGAACAAAGTTGTATCTTTCTTGTTTCAAGTGTTCTACTGTAGACCCAAGGCCAAAAAAAAAGTTTTAAAAGATTTTCGAAATCCGAACTTGGACATTCATGTGTGTATTAAGTGTATCAAAATGTCGTCCTTCACATAGATTCGGAATCATCGAAAGTAAATAAGTCAATTTTGAGATATATCCTTAATTGAACAAAGTGTTCACTTTCTTGTTTCAAATGTTCTACTATGGACCCATGGTAACAACTCAAGTTTTAAAAACTTTTTGAAATCCGAATTTCCACTTTCATTAGTGTATTAACTGTATCAAAATGTCGTCTTTCACATAGATTCGGAATCGTCAAAAGTAAATAAGTCAATTTTGAGATATCCTTGATTGAACAAAGTTGTGTCTTTCTTGTGTCAAGTGTTCTACTATGGGCCAATGGGTAAAACTCAAGTTTTAAAAACTTCCCAAAATCCGAATTTGGAGTTTCATTAGTGTATATTAAGTGTATCAAAATGTCATCTTTCACATAGATTTGGAATCGTCAAAAGTATTTAAGTCAATTTTGAGATATCCTTGATTGAAAAAAGTTGTGCCTTTCTTTATTCGAGCGTTCTATTGTGGACCCGTGGCTAAAACTCAAGTTTCTAAAACTTCCCAAAATTCACATTTGGACTTCCTTTATCGTATTTAATGTATCAAAACGACGTTTTTCACATAGATTCGGAATCGCCAAAAGTAAATAAGTCAATTTTGAGATACCGTTGATTGAACAAAGTTGTCTCTTTCATGTTTCGAGTGTTCAACTATAGACCCATGGCTAAAACTCAAGTTTCCAAAATTTCTCGAAATCTAAATTTAGACCATCTTTAGTGTATTTAATGTATCAAAATGTCGTCTTTCACATAGATTCGGAATTGTCAAAAGCAAATATGTCAATTTTGAGATATCGTTGATTGAGCAAAGTTGTCTCGTCCTTGTTTCAAGTGTTCTACTATGGACCCATTGCAACAACTCAAGTTTTAAAAACTTTCTGAAATTCGAATTTCCACTTTCGTTAGTGTATTAAGTGTATCAAAATGTCGTCTGTCACATAGATTCAGAATCGTCAAAAGTATATATGTCGATTTGTGACATGCTTGATTGAACGAAATTATCTCTTTCATGTTTCAAGTGTTCTACAATGGACCCATGGCTAAGACTGACGTTTTCAAAACTTCCTGAAATTCGAATTTGGACTTTCATTCTTGTATTATGTCTATCATAATGTCGTCTTTCAAAAAGATTTGGAATCGTCAAAAGCAAACAAGACAATTTTGAGATATCATTGATTGAACAAAGTTGTGTCTTTTTTGTTTCAAGTGTTCCATTGTGGACCCATGGCTACAACTAAAGTTTCACAAACTTCCCGAAATCCGAATTTTGACTTTCTTTAGTGTATTTAATGCATCGAAATGTCGTCTTTCACATAGATTCGTAATCGTCAAAAGTAAATAAGTCAATTTTGAGATACCGTTGATTGAGCAAAGTTGCCTCCTTCATGTTTCAAGTTTTCTACTATAAACTCATGGCTAAAACTCAAGTTTTCAAAACTTTCTGAAATCTGAATTTAGACTTTCTTTAGTTCATTTAATGTATCAAAATGTCTCTTACAGATATATTCGGAATCGTCAAAAGTAAATAAGTCAATTTTGAGATATCAGTTATTGAACATACTTGTTTCTTTCTTATTTCAAGGGATCTACTATGGACCCATGGCGAAAACTCAAGTTTTAATAACTTCCCGAAATCTAAATTTGGAGTTTCATTAGTCTATTAAGTGTATCAAAATGTCGTCTTTCACATAGATTCAGAATCGTCAAAAGCAAGTAAGTCAATTTTGAGATATCCTTAATTGAACAAAGTTGTGGCTTTCTTGTTTCAAGTGTTCTACTATGGGACCCATGGCTAAAATTCAAGTTTCAAAATCTTCCCAAAATCCGAATTTTGGACTTTCATTAGTGTATTAAGTGTATCAAAATGTCGTCTTTCATATAGATTCAGAATCGTCAAAAGTAAATAAGTCAATTTTGAGATATCCTTGATTGAACAAAGTTGTGTCTTTCTTGTGTCAAGTGTTCTACTATGGACCCATGGGTGAAACTCAAGTTTTAAAACTTCCCAAAATCCGAATTTGGACTTTCATTAGTATTTGAAGTGTATCAAAATGTCGTCTTTCACATAGATTTGGAATCGTCAAAAGTAAATAAGTCAATTTTGAGATATCCTTGATTGAACAAAGATGTGTCTTTCTTTATTCGAGCGTTCTATTGTGGACTCGTGGCTAAAACTCAAGTTTCTGAAACCTTCCAAAATCTGAATTTGGACTTTCTTTATCGTATTTAATGTATCAAAACGACGTCTTTCACATAGATTCAGAATCGCCAAAAGCAAATAAGTCAATTTTGAGATACCGTTGATTGAACAAAGTTGTCTCTTTCATGTTTCGAGTGTTCAACTATAGACCCATGGCTAAAACTCAAGTTTTCAAAACTTCTCGAAATCTAAATTTAGTCTTTCTTTAGTGTATTTAATGTATCAAAATGTTGTCTTTCACATAGATTCGGATTTGTCGAAAGGAAATATGTCAATTTTGAGATATCGTTGATTGAACAAAGTTGTCCTTTCCTTGTTTCAAGTGTTTGCAACAACTCAAGTTTTAAAAACTTTCTGAAATCTGAATTTCCATTTTCATTAGTGTATTAAGTGTATCAAAATGTCATCTTTCACATAGATTCGGAATCGTCAAAAGCAAATAAGTCAATTTTGAGATATCCTTCATCGAACAAAGTTGTCTCTTTCATGTTTCAAGTGCTCTACTATAAACTCATGGCTAAAACTCAAGTTTTCAAAACTTCCTGAAATCTGAATTTTGACTTTCTTTAGTTCATTTAATGTATCAAAATGTCGTCTTACAGATATATTCGGAATCGTCAAAAGCAAATAAGTCAATTTTGAGATATCGGTTATTGAACAAACTTGTTTCTTTCTTGTTTCAAGGGATCTACTATGGACCCATGGCGAAAACTCAAGTTTTAATAACTTCCCGAAATCTAAATTTGGAGTTTCATTAGTCTATTATGTGTATCAAAATGTCGTCTTTCACATAGATTCAGAATCGTCAAAAGCAAGTAAGTCAATTTTGAGATATCCTTGATTGAACAAAGTTGTCTCTTTCATGCTTCAAGTGTCCTATTATAGACCCATGGCTAAAACTCAAGTTTCCAAAACTTCCAGAAATCTGAATTTAGGCCTTCTTTAGTGTATTAAATGTATCATAATGTCATCTTTCAGATAGATTCGTAATCGTTAAAAGCAAATAAGTCAATTTTGAGACACCGTTGATTGAGCAAAGTTGTGTCTTTTTTGTCTCAAGTGTTCTGCTATAGACTCATGGCTAAAATTCAAGTTTCCAAAACTTCTTGAAACCTGAATTTAGACCTTCTTTAGTGTATTTAATGTATCAAAATGTCGTCTTTCACATTTATTTGTAATCTTCAAAAGCAAATAAGTCAATTTTGAGATATCTATTATTGAACAAAGTTGTATCTTTCTTGTTTCAAGTGTTCTACTGTAGACCCAAGGCCAAAAAAAAAGTTTTAAAAGATTTTCGAAATCCGAACTTGGACATTCATGTGTGTATTAAGTGTATCAAAATGTCGTCCTTCACATAGATTCGGAATCATCGAAAGTAAATAAGTCAATTTTGAGATATATCCTTAATTGAACAAAGTGTTCACTTTCTTGTTTCAAATGTTCTACTATGGACCCATGGTAACAACTCAAGTTTTAAAAACTTTTTGAAATCCGAATTTCCACTTTCATTAGTGTATTAACTGTATCAAAATGTCGTCTTTCACATAGATTCGGAATCGTCAAAAGTAAATAAGTCAATTTTGAGATATCCTTGATTGAACAAAGTTGTGTCTTTCTTGTGTCAAGTGTTCTACTATGGGCCAATGGGTAAAACTCAAGTTTTAAAAACTTCCCAAAATCCGAATTTGGAGTTTCATTAGTGTATATTAAGTGTATCAAAATGTCATCTTTCACATAGATTTGGAATCGTCAAAAGTATTTAAGTCAATTTTGAGATATCCTTGATTGAAAAAAGTTGTGCCTTTCTTTATTCGAGCGTTCTATTGTGGACCCGTGGCTAAAACTCAAGTTTCTAAAACTTCCCAAAATTCACATTTGGACTTCCTTTATCGTATTTAATGTATCAAAACGACGTTTTTCACATAGATTCGGAATCGCCAAAAGCAAATAAGTCAATTTTGAGATACCGTTGATTGAACAAAGTTGTCTCTTTCATGTTTCGAGTGTTCAACTATAGACCCATGGCTAAAACTCAAGTTTCCAAAATTTCTCGAAATCTAAATTTAGACCATCTTTAGTGTATTTAATGTATCAAAATGTCGTCTTTCACATAGATTCGGAATTGTCAAAAGCAAATATGTCAATTTTGAGATATCGTTGATTGAGCAAAGTTGTCTCGTCCTTGTTTCAAGTGTTCTACTATGGACCCATTGCAACAACTCAAGTTTTAAAAACTTTCTGAAATTCGAATTTCCACTTTCGTTAGTGTATTAAGTGTATCAAAATGTCGTCTGTCACATAGATTCAGAATCGTCAAAAGTATATATGTCGATTTGTGACATGCTTGATTGAACGAAATTATCTCTTTCATGTTTCAAGTGTTCTACAATGGACCCATGGCTAAGACTGACGTTTTCAAAACTTCCTGAAATTCGAATTTGGACTTTCATTCTTGTATTATGTCTATCATAATGTCGTCTTTCAAAAAGATTTGGAATCGTCAAAAGCAAACAAGACAATTTTGAGATATCATTGATTGAACAAAGTTGTGTCTTTTTTGTTTCAAGTGTTCCATTGTGGACCCATGGCTACAACTAAAGTTTCACAAACTTCCCGAAATCCGAATTTTGACTTTCTTTAGTGTATTTAATGCATCGAAATGTCGTCTTTCACATAGATTCGTAATCGTCAAAAGTAAATAAGTCAATTTTGAGATACCGTTGATTGAGCAAAGTTGCCTCCTTCATGTTTCAAGTTTTCTACTATAAACTCATGGCTAAAACTCAAGTTTTCAAAACTTTCTGAAATCTGAATTTAGACTTTCTTTAGTTCATTTAATGTATCAAAATGTCTCTTACAGATATATTCGGAATCGTCAAAAGTAAATAAGTCAATTTTGAGATATCAGTTATTGAACATACTTGTTTCTTTCTTATTTCAAGGGATCTACTATGGACCCATGGCGAAAACTCAAGTTTTAATAACTTCCCGAAATCTAAATTTGGAGTTTCATTAGTCTATTAAGTGTATCAAAATGTCGTCTTTCACATAGATTCAGAATCGTCAAAAGCAAGTAAGTCAATTTTGAGATATCCTTAATTGAACAAAGTTGTGGCTTTCTTGTTTCAAGTGTTCTACTATGGGACCCATGGCTAAAATTCAAGTTTCAAAATCTTCCCAAAATCCGAATTTTGGACTTTCATTAGTGTATTAAGTGTATCAAAATGTCGTCTTTCATATAGATTCAGAATCGTCAAAAGTAAATAAGTCAATTTTGAGATATCCTTGATTGAACAAAGTTGTGTCTTTCTTGTGTCAAGTGTTCTACTATGGACCCATGGGTGAAACTCAAGTTTTAAAACTTCCCAAAATCCGAATTTGGACTTTCATTAGTATTTGAAGTGTATCAAAATGTCGTCTTTCACATAGATTTGGAATCGTCAAAAGTAAATAAGTCAATTTTGAGATATCCTTGATTGAACAAAGATGTGTCTTTCTTTATTCGAGCGTTCTATTGTGGACTCGTGGCTAAAACTCAAGTTTCTGAAACCTTCCAAAATCTGAATTTGGACTTTCTTTATCGTATTTAATGTATCAAAACGACGTCTTTCACATAGATTCAGAATCGCCAAAAGCAAATAAGTCAATTTTGAGATACCGTTGATTGAACAAAGTTGTCTCTTTCATGTTTCGAGTGTTCAACTATAGACCCATGGCTAAAACTCAAGTTTTCAAAACTTCTCGAAATCTAAAT